>CM062804.1:1290486476-1291097219 GCA_031772625.1 Pinus tabuliformis | reverse complement strand
GAGGAAAGATCCTTGCCGAAGCACATGGGGGGGTTGCAGAGTGACATATGCAAGTCGTGCCACAACACAGAAGATTCCTCGCACTGGACTATGGTGGCCAACCCTACATCAAGACTCAAAAGCATACTATCGGGCTTGCGACGTATGTCAACGGACTGGGAAACCATCACGGAGGTATGAAATGCCACTCAAGCCACAGTGACGCCGCAACCGTTTGAAAAATGGGTGATCGAATTTGTAGGGCCTATCATACCTCAAGGAAAGACGAGTGCACGCTATATCATCACCGCGATAGAATACTTGACCCGATGGGCAGAAGCACAGCTGGTTAGGGATTGCACGACCACTACAGATATGAAAGTTTTTGTTGAGAACGTGTTAACACAGTTTAGATGTCCCAAAATTGTAATGAGCAATCGTAGAACGCACTTCTTAAATGAGACTATTAGTGCGCTTACTGAGGAATTCCAGATATATCATCAACAGAGTATGCCATACCATCCACAAGCGAATGGAACTGTCGAAGCATTCAACAAGATTTGGAGACTGCGTTGACCAAGGTAAATCACATGCATAAAACTATGAATACGATTCTCAGTATAATTAAGGTAAATCACCATCTAGTCTTCTATGGCATGCAATATTTGGACATCTTAATTATGACAATGTTTGTTTGTTAAAAATAAATGGTGTTTCTATTTTTCCAACCATTCCAAGGAAACTGAAGCAATGTCATGCTTGCATCCTAGGAAAACATACTAAACAACCATTTCATGATTGTTTTTTAGTGCACATAGAAATGTTGGACTTATTCATTCCAATTTGTGTGGCCCTATGCCCATTCCTTTTGAAAATGGAAATAAATATATGATTCATTTTATTGATGATTACAATAGGATGTGTTGGGTATATTTATTGAAAAGTAAATCACAATCTTTTGAATCTTTCAAAAACTTTCATACATGGATTGAAAATGATGTACAATCTCATATTTTCTCCATTCATACTAATAATGGAAAAAAATATAATTAATTTGAAAACTATCTTTGCAAACATGAGATTCAAAATCAAGAAATTACGCCATACAATCCTCAAAAAAATGGTGTAGCTAAAAGAATGAACAGTACAATCTCAAATACAGTTCGTTCAATGATATTTTTTCAAAAATGTAAAGATGATGTAGTTCTATGTGCAATATATATTAACAATAGATTTCCATATTATGCTATCAAGAACAAGATTCCTTACGAAATGTGGTATGGCCAAATTCCTTTAGTAAGGCATCTTAGGATCTTTGGTTCCACCTACTATGCCTTGATTCCTAAGGAACAAAGAAACAAAATTGATGCAATGAGTAGATGTGTATATTCTTGGGGTACTCAGATGCTACCAAAGGATATCATCTCTATGATGAGGTAAATAAGAAGTTTACATCATCTAGAGATGTGTTTTTTCTTGAATATTCCAAGAATGACAACACTATTGAGCCACAACTTGATCGTTTGGACAAATTCAATAATGCAAAAAAAATTCTTGAATTTGATAATGAGATTCCAAATCTTGAAGGGGGGATCCCTATCCTATATTAATCTATGGAATATCCTTTTGAAGAACTCTCTTCCCCTCATGAAGTTCCAACCACTTCTTCAGATCATGCAAACACTTTGAGTGACGTGATTGAGAGGATTGGAAGGCTAAATCTTGATGCAATCCCATGTCAGTCAATGGAGTAGCCTAGGTCATCTCAAAAAGGTCCTCCAAATGGTTCATTAAAAAACTTGAAAATTTCCATCCTGATGAGGTTGGAAAGACAGGAATTAGAAGTTCCAACAGACAAAATGTAGGTGATTTAGATGTTTCTGATTTAGTTGATGATATGGATGTGTCTTTTTATTGTGAATTAATTTTTTATACTAATTTTGAACCAACTTCTTTTAAAGAATCTGCTTCCCATTATGAATGGAAATAAGCAATGCAGAAAGAGTATGATTCTATCATAAAGAATGGAACATGGAAGCTAGTGAACCCTCCATTTGGAACCAAACTAATTGGCTACAAGTGGGTCTTCAAGGACAAGTATAAATTAGATGGATCACTTTACAAGCACAAAGAAAGTCTCATGGAAAAAGGATTTTCATAGAAAGAAGGGGTCTATTATGAGGGGACCATTTCCCCCAGAACAAAATGGACCACCATCTAAAATCTCTTTTCGTTGGTAGCTTAGAAGGGATGGAAATTCCATTAAATGGATGTAAGAACTGATTTCTTGGATGAAGACTTAAAAGAAAATGTTTTTAAGTCTTAACCATAAGGTTTTTGGTGAAAGGAAAAAAAAGGCATGTCAAATCATCAAATTCGTGTATTCCATGATAGAGGTAGAATATGTGGTCGCTGTAGAAGCAACCACGGAGATTGTGTGGCTTAGGAAAAATCTTGAAGATTTGTAGGAGAAACAAGTGAGATTTACTCCTCTTCTGATTGACAATACTTTAGTAATAAAATTAGACAAGAATCCAAAATTCCATGATCCAACCAAACATATGAATACAAAGTATCATTTGATTTGACATCATGTAGAGGCCAAGTCTATTCACTTGCAACATTGTTCCACAAATGAGAAAATTGCAAGCATCTTCACCAAAGTGCTTGGAAGAGAAAATTTTGAAAGATTCAGAATGATGCTTTGACTCACAAACACCCCTTCAGATTAAGGGGGGGAATGTTAGACACTCAATGCTCCGGGATTGGGTAAAATATGTAAATAAATAAAATATAGTGATTTTCAATACAAAAAGTTAGGTTTTCAATATATTACTATGTTCTCTACTATATTTGTGTGTGTGTTCCATTTCTTTTCCTATCTTTCATTTCATTTCTTGTACAACTTGAATCAATGATATCGAAGCAATACACTATTTTTTGTTTCTAAGTGCATATTCCCAATGAGGTCAGGGTACAAAGGGTTGGGTCTCAATTTAGTTTTAATTGGGAATGATCACTTGGAAAACCAAAATGATTCCTCATGGCGAAAGAAAATAGAGGTCATGAAGTAGGAGACCTTATCTAGTTTTTGCTTGAGGATGCACTCGTGAAATACAAGAATGGGATGATGGAAAATTTCACTTAGATCCTTCGATAACTGTGGACAATGACCAAGACACCTTCAAAAAGCTAAAAAATTGGAGGTGCAACACCCTTCAAGATATAAGTTAGCTTGGATATCCCCTTATTTAAAGGCCAAATAGATGCAGATACTTTGGATAAATGGTTAATTAATCTATTAGAAGGATATTATTGTGTCTAAAATGTTTCCAACAATGAGGAGATCACCTTTGCACTCTTAAAATCCATTCTCCATGTCAAAGGATGGCAAGAAGGATTATGGGAGAGACACAATGAAGATGAGTCTATGATATTCAATGCAGGACCCACTTAAGCTACTTTTATTAATGCCCTTAACTAGGAATTCTACCCTATAGGGAACTATGATGACAAGTACATGAGATGGAAAATTTTACGACAAGAGAGTTACCAAATGGTACCAGAATACACAAATTTTTTCCATACCTTCCACTCAAAGGTCTGTATTAGAGACTCCAAGTGGCACCTAGTTTTGAAGTATGATAGTGGCCTACATAAGTACATCTAAATTGTGATGGATTTCATAGACATATTCTCACTAGGAGCCATTTATCAATATGTTGTCAAAATTGAGAAGAAATTAAAGTAGTGGAATAAGCAAGAGTTTGAATCTACAAATCCATTGTAATAGAAGCCTAAAAAGGGCATCCTTAACATGTAGAACAAGAGACAAAGAAAGGATATCCAATCTCAGGACAACCAACCTAAGTTATAGGTAAAGAAGGATAATGGGAAGTCAAAGAAGTACAATGTGAGTTCCACAAAAGTTGTTAGCACAACATTGATAAATGTCGCTCGAAACAATCCTTATTGAATAAACTTAAAGAAAAGGAAGTAGAATCTTGTTTATATTTTGATTCAAAACACAATAAATGAAGGCGAATCATCAATGTAGAATCGAGTACTACCATTGAAACTAGAAAGATCCAACCAAAATACTTAGAGGAGCATGAGGAGGAGGAACACCCTTTCCATTCACAGATGTATGGGAAGGGGACCCCACTCATTAGGGGACTTTTGAGGTCTAAAATGGGCCTCCTAAGAAAAATGTACAACCAAAATAAACTTTATAAGAACCAATAGGATTCAAGATAATGATGTCAACCATGGGGAATGATTCATCATTTTTGGAGTAAAAAAGTAAAAATACTAAAAAATAATAAAATAATAAAACTGCTTTTTCAACTTGTATTTTTAACTTATCTCCCTAAGATTTTACTCAAATTTTGAGCGGGAGTACTCGTTGGATGCAAAATTTAATTCATCATCCAAGGAGTACCCATGTTGAATACTTTCAATCGACCCTACTACAGGAAAAATGATAAATACATGAAAAAATGTGATTGCAATCATGGTTTTTTTATGTATATCTCATTTTTCGTGTAGTGGGGTCCATCGCAAGTATGCAACATGGGTACTCCTTGGATGAGGAATCAAATTTTTCATCCAACGAGTGTTTGTGCTCAACCTTTAATTAAATCCATAGGGAGATAAGTTGAAAATACGAGTTGAAAAAATAGTTTTTTTTCTTTTTTCCTTCTAACATTTGATGATGTAATCAAATCTTATTTTATTATTTCCACCATTATTTTATAATTTCCTTAGGAGGCCCATTTTAGATCTCAAAATTCCCCTAATTATATTTCATTGTTAATAGTGGGATTTAGAAAAAACTAATAAATTCAAGGTTATTAATAGATTGAATTTGTTGACACTACCACACCCCCAACCATACGCAATTGGTCGGTTGAGCGGTTAATGAAATGTCAATGTCATCTAGCAATGCCACTTTTCATACACAATCAAACCCTTCATTGCCCTAATCAAAGTTTGTGATGTTATTTTAGGAAAACCTTATATGTGGAGGAATCATGCTATTTATGACTCCCATCCATGTAGTGTCACTATTATTCTAATGGGTTAGTTCTATAGGGTACCAAAGGTAGTTCAGGCTATTGTAATTTCATTAATCTCAATAAAAAAAATGTTGGAAAATAATCTCTTAGACTGCAAAGTTTTTCCTCTTCGCAGTTTTTTCAGAAGGTGAAAGGAAGCTCACTACAACCATCACAACCCCAGTAGAGGATCTCTCTACAAAATAGAAGTAGGTGGAAAATATGGTAGAAACATACACATATATCTTCACTTTACCTATGGGGGTGCCTTTGCACTTCCAGGTCAAACACTCAATTGACTTGATACCTGATTCCCCTTTACCTAATAGTCCAATATATAGATGCTCTTTCTTGGAGAATGAAGAAATAAAATGTTAGATTTATGAGCTCATCCAAAAGTGCTACAATCGATTGAGCTCCTCACCTTATGGGATCCCAATTGTGTTGGTGCATAAGAAGGATGGGACACCGAGACTTTATATTGATTATATATCCCTGAGCAAACTTACTATCAATAATAGATATCCTATCCCCTCGATTGATAATATTCTTTATCAATTTAAGGGTTCCCAATTATTTATTAAGATTGATCTAAATTTAGGCTACCACCAGGTTCCCATTGAGAAATTGATGTATGAAAGGTATCCTTCAAATCTAAGGAAGGCCTCTTTGAGTGTTTTTACATTCCCTTTGGTTTAATTATTTCTCCAAAAATGTTCATGAGGATGATGGATGGTATCTTGTGGTTGTTCCCAAACTATTTTGTATATTTGGATGAGATTCTCATATTTAGTAGAACCTACGATGCTTAGAACAAATACAACACATTCAACAGGTCCCGAGCACATTCAAGTGGTTGTATATTTGGATGAGATTCTCATATTTAGTAGAACCAACAAAGATTAGAATAAATACAACACATTCAATGGGTCCTGAACACCTTGTGACAACACAAGTTATATTTCAATTTGAAGAAATGCTCATTCTATAAGCAACAAATTTAGTTTTTGGTATACATCATGGATGGAAATGGGGTACATGTGGACCTAACCAAGTTCCAAGTCATCTAGGGCTAACCAACCCCAACGACCCTAACAAAGCTGAGTTGTTTCTTGGGCCTTACTAATCTCTACTGAATGTTCATTTTGGGGTTCTCTCATACCACTTGTCCTTTAAGTTAAGTGACCAAGGGTGGAGCTAAAATGAATTTTTCATCGACTGAATCAAAATAAAAATCATTCAAGGATATAAAACACCTCCTCTACTCTACACTATTCCTCACTCTTCTAGACCTACAATAGCCATTTTAGATTGAAACATATGCATCCAAATATGTTTAGCCATTTCAGATTGAAACATATGCATCCAAATATGTTTAGCCATTTCAGATTGAAACATATGCATCCAAATATGTTATTAGTGCAGTGCTTAGTTAGCAAGGAGATATGGTGACCTATCATAGTGAAACACTCTCTGATACTATCTGAACATACCTCACCTACAACAAGGAGATGTACTCCATCCTGTAGGCATGTTGATAGTGGAAGAATTACATTCCAATGAAGGGGAAAATCATCCATGTCGATCACAAGCCTCTACAACTAATGCAGACACAAGGAAAGTTATAAAATGACCACCATCAGAAATGGTCCACATACCTGCAACAATTCCAATTGAACATCAAGTACATGAAAAGTAACACCAACCATTTTATAAATTGCCTTATTCAACCCCTAGTTATCGAATTAACCATATTTATTATATGTTGTGGGAATGATACCTATATGCAGCCACAATTATACAATATTGACTCTAACGTTTTTTTCTACATATTAGATGTTCATTACACATAAACAAGTTCCATACTTCCACCTTTAGGATGTGCTCTTGTGCTACTGGGGCCACCTTTGTGTTCCTTCAAATGAGCATGCCAAGCTAATATAGAACACATAATATAGTAAGTTGGTAGGGTACTTTGGTGTGTAGAAGAAAGTATCAATACTTCAAAAGTATTTCTACTAGCCAAAGCTTTGACAAGATGTCCACTGGTATATCAGATCATGCACTTCTATGTCATTTCTAAACCAACCATCAAGAAGCAAGGGTTGTACACTCCTCTACCTACCCAAAACAAGCCATGGGAATCCATCTCCATGGATCACATGTCAAGTTTTCCCTCCATCACGTATGATAATAATTGTTTTTTGTGGGTTATCGATCAATTCTCTGAGATGGCCATCCTAGCACCATGTAAGAAGAGTATCACAACTAAAGCCACTACTAAATTCTTCTTTAAGCATGTTTGGATTCATTTTGGTCTACTTCAAACCATTATTTCACATTGGAATAGAAAATTAATCAATACCTTTTGGTCCAACCTATGGTATGTAATGGATATGAGGTTGACCAAATCAAATGCATTTCATCCCCAAATAGATGGACAAATAGAAGTGTGAAATAGGATAATTATGTATATCTTATGCATGTACAAATCCAAGCATCCATGTACATGGGATGAAGACCTTCCATATGTTCAACATAGCTATAACATATCCCTCCACAAATCTATTGGCCATAGTCCTTTTCAAATGTGCTTGGGGTTACAATCATTAGCCTTGATTAATGTAGCACTTTTGATTGCATTTTCATTAACAAGGTCCTCCTATGCTCAAATTGAGGTAGATAGAGTAGTCAAATATGTGGAACAAATAAAACAACTCCAACAATGGGTTCATGATATCTTGCATAAAGCTAGTGCAAAGTACAAGCAATGTCATGACCAACAATGATTTCCACACAAGTTTCAGTCTGGTGAAAAGGTATGGTTGCATTTAAAAAAAGGGTGCCTCACATACCCCCATAGGAAGTTCAACCCACTATGATATGGGCCTTACACAATCACAAAGATTGTGGTGAAAATGCTTTTGGATTGAGTATTCCTCATTTCCTTGGCTTGCACCTAGTATTTAATATGGAGTTTCTTTGACCATATTTTCCACCTCCATTGGAAACCATGGAGGTAGGCCAAAATTTGGTCCCCATAGAACTCAATATTGACTGCATTGAATAAGATACAATAAATTAAATCATGAACAACAAAATGAAGGATACCCACCAACAAAACATAAAACTTTATAATGTTGTTAAGGCAAAGGAGCTTCTTCACGAAGGAAAGTGGCTTAGTAGGAACCAAATTTCGCAAAATTTTCCATATTTGATAAGGGAATATGACAAAGTGGAGACCATTGCTAGGGGGGAGGGGGCAGGCAGATTGATATAGGTGTATATTGGTGACTAACTACCTCTTCCACTAACTCAATGATTCTAGTTCATATTATGGAGTTAGGTTACACTTTTTGGAAAGAAGGTGCATTTAGGTGAAAAAAAGAGGGCTCAATTGAGAACTTTTTAAGTGCTCAATCGAGCTCCTCGAGCGCTAAAAAATAACTTGATTGAGGGTTTAAAGCAAACCCTTGATCGAGCATTAAGGCTCGATTGAGATATATGTATTGATCGAGCTTTATATCTCGTTCAAGCCACTATTTTCTATTAAAATGTGTGCCTGCGGTTTGCGCAGGTAATTTTTGCATAGACCACATGATAACTAGGAGCTCGATCGATCCATTAGAGCATGGAGAAAGCCAACCAACCTCCCAGAGGCTCAAGACAAGGTAGGTTTCTTATCATTTTTGTGTTTTTTTATTTATTTTTTCTCACCAAATTAATAAATTAATTTGAAAAAAAAAATTACCATGAAAAAACCATGAAAATCCCCAAAAAAACCATTCAAAACCACTTAGAAAACCACAAAAACACATCAGAAAAACACAAAACCACCAAAAGAATTGTAATTTAAATTAATTTTTTTTTCTTACTTGCAATTTGGTAGCATGTTTATTATGAATATTTTATGATTTTTAATGGTGAAAACATTATTTTCTAATTATTTTAGGTTTTAAAGTTTTTCATTAGGAATTTATTGAAATAAATTTTCAATTTTTTTTTTTGTTATTTCAAATGCATTTTAAATTTCAAATAAAATTGACCAAAAATATACCCTAAAAAACTCCAAAACAGAAAACAACCAAACTATTTAACCAATAAATAAATTAATTAGGAGCATGAGATTGACATGATGAATATGATTACTCATAGTGCTTAACCTCTATTAAATATCAAATAAGCAATTTTATTTTATTTTATTTTATTATTTAAATTAATTTATATTTTAAATAAAAAATAGTGTGATTAGTTTTAAAAAATTAAGTAATTAAATAAAATATTAATCTTTAAAATATTATTTAATTAAATTATATATATATATATATATATATATATATATATATATAAAACTTAGTTATATATAATATTTAACTATAACACAACATAACATAAATAACTATAATATAACATAGCTATATTTAATTTTAACTTCACATAAATATATATAGTTCTATATATAAAATATAACATACCATAATTCTATAACTATTTAACATAACATAAAGTTATTTAACATCAAATATATATAGCATGTAACATAACTATAACTATAGTTCATTATATAACTACAATTATACATATACTTAACTATTATCCACTATAACATCATATAGCTATATATTATAGTTCTATATATATATATTGTTTATAACATAACATAGTTCTATAACTATTTAATATATATATGATCACTATTACATAGCATGAAACATAATTACGACTATAGTTCATAACTATATATAACTATACAATTATAAATATAACTATATATATCTAATTCTTATAAATTTATAACATCACATAACTAGGGAAAATTCTAGGGGCTAATATTTGCAGGTGAGCTAATATTCCATGCTTTTTCCAAAAAAAGATTCGCCAACTTCCATTTTTCTAAAAATGAATTCGCCCAAATTTTATAGTGTACAATTATTTTACTTTAAAAATCGCCAATATTATATATTGTCTAATAAAAAATAATTAGAAATCTAAATTTTTTTACAAATTTATCATCAAACATTTTAAAATTTGGATAAGAGGAACCAATAAGATTCACTAAGATTGCTAAACTTTAAGATAAACTTCCATCCTTAAAAGTTTCCATGCATATAACTACATATTAAATAGTTCTATATATATTATTTATATCATAACATAAAGTTATTTAATGTAATGTGTGTGTGCGCGCACACACACACAAACACACATATATAATAACATGTAACATAATTATAACTATAGTTCATAACATAACTACATAATTATAACATTTTAATATATATGTGTGTGTGTGTGTTTTCAAGTTTCAACAATGCATTATTGATAGATACAATGAATCCATTATGAAAAGTGAATTTGGAGTGCATAAAATAATTTTGACTTTTTCCTAATTTGTACCATATTGTTTCATTATGTAGTGGATTGTACAAGAAACACTGTCTTCATGTGCTTGCACTCGGTACCTATCATGTGTCAAAGCCAAACATTATAAGGACTTAAAGTCTATTGGAGTATTTGGTTGGCATGAAGCACCCTGTACATGTCATGTGTCAAAGCCAAACATTATAAGGACTTAAAGTCTATTAGAGTATTTGGTTGGCATGAAATTTTATTAGTTTTGCAAATAGGTTTATTTCAATTTTTTTACATATATACATATTTATGCCCTATGAATAAAATACATTATTTAGAAATAGGAAAAGTGTGAAGGTAGATTTGATCACTTCTTTCGATTGTGTTTGCATGGAACTCAGTACTTTGGTTGATAAATTATCAAAAAATGGACTCTAAAGTTTAAGACTTTAGGCTAGATTATTCTGCTTGAGTTTAGAAATAGTTTTTTTTTGTCAACATTCTATCTTAGTCAACATTTTTTTCTTGGATTAGTTTATATGTATTATATGTAATATGTCGAGGCATCCCATATACGTGCCCCAACCGCAGGCCATCAGAGTGTGAGGGGATTTGTTATACATGGTTGGGCTCATGATAGATCATGTAGCCCACCCATAGTGTGCATTCCACTCATTGATCCCACCTCCAACACCAGTCATAGTGTCAGAGGTAGTGTTTATGTCTCTGTTGATGATCATGTTACCTCCAGTAGACCTTCTTCACCTATTTTAGGTACACTTCTTGCATTTTTAAATCCTCTTTAAACTTTATGTGTTTATGTCTTGAAATTATCTTTAATTTTTAAATTTTCTTTAACTGATGTGTTTGAATTTAATGTATATGTTATTATGCTTCTAGTTTGTTAAATATATATGCTAAATTGTGTTTATGATTTATAGACCCTCAGCAGGGCAAATCTGAGGATCAATGTGCAACATCGATCCCTCCATGGGATGATGCTACAACTCATATCACATTGGAGGATGTTACGACCAAGCATACATGGATCACACGAGAGCTGAGTAACATCCCTGCTAGTTCACCTACTAGGCGTAGTTTGTCTTTGATGATGGATAGCATCAATAGGTTGATCAAGACATACTGGATGTCAGACCCATAAATCTGCCTCCTGAAATCCATATGGAGCATTAGAAGGAGTGAGGTTAGAGGCCCACATGCTTGGGAGGTGGTGAAAGAGACCAATAAGAGAATTGATGTTTGTGGGGAGTTGTCTAACATTCCTATGGATGGCCTTGCTAGACATAAAGTTCCAATTCCACTGAAATATTTTAAGAGTGTTGATGCATCCCTTTTTGTCTATGAGCAATTCATTGGAGCTTGGGGCTAGTCTCCCCACCATGACCAGTTCGTCGTTTATTTTTCCAAGCATATATATGCAGATTTCATGTTATATATGAGGTCGAATTACACTGATTACAGATCTCATTATTATGGAGTCATCTTGGCACGTACATATGATCACGAGGGGACTCGTAGAGACCCTGGGCATGTACCACCACCTCCGAGATTCTTACCACTACCGTCTCAGAGCATGGTATTTCCGGCAAAGCCAGAGGAATTGTCATAGCTTGGTGCTCAAACCAGAGATACCATTGCAGATAGCATTCAAACGTCAATGGTAAGTGCGTGTCTTGCATTGCATGGAGAGATTATGAGACCACCACCATTTCCTTGTGACCCACTTGTTCCTTTATATGATGATTCATTTCTCGCGAGTTTACCCCTTGACAAGCATTTTTCATATGGATGTATGTATTGTGATGCTATTCGTGACACTTGGAGGGTGCATGACCCATGTGACATAGACTAGGTACATATATATACAAAACTTTTGACTCTTATTTTCAAATTATGCATAATTATTTATATTAATTTCTAGTTTGTATTAGACTACATTTATATTAATAAGTTCATGATAACATGTAGACACAACCAGTTAGATGGATGAGATTATGAGGTCATCCAAGGGGGTAGTAGATCAACCAGTCCATCCTCCACCAAAGCATGTTTCCATGGACTCTCCTCCACCTCCAACTCATAACAGTCATGTGGATAAGAGTCACTATGTACAACCACATTGTTATACAGCAAAATGACCTCCTCATCAGCTCAGAGGAGAAAGACATGATAGCTGAAGCAAAGACCAAGATCACAAGCCTTGTTTCCACACTAACACTGGCAAAACACTGACAACATGCTTTATAAAGCTTCTCTATAAGCCCAAGGGAGTGTTAGTGACCCTACTAACTCTAGTTGTTGGTTCGAGAACAACGTTAGTGGATTCTAATGAGAATCTAGAGGTCAAAGGAGAGAATTGACTCATAAATATCTCTATATTCCCTCCTAAATCCACTCAGAAAAGCAAGGAAACATCTCAAGTTCGACCTATTTGTGGGATTTATAAATCCTAATGAAGGAGGCAAATGGGAAAGAGCTAAAAATCATGGAAACATCATTTCTTTTACCTTAAGAGACTCATGGAGGAACTTGGTAGCCCTAACTCAATTTCTACATAAGCAAAGCTAGGGCTATGGTGATAGGGGTCAGATCATTAGAAAGGATAGCTTACTTGATTGTTGAGCATAGTCTCAAATATAAGCATAAGAAGTTGGTAAGAAGGGAGAGAGATAGAGAAGCTGGAGGGTTAAGGGAAGGCTGATGCAACAGATGGTTGTAATCACTCTTCCGACATTAATATATAATTGTAGTTGTACTGTCTACTCTGTGGTGTTGGTACTATCATTTATTTACTTGTTTGTCCAATACCTTTTAGCATGAGTAGCTTAGTTATGTGTAACTAGATGTCTTTTATGTATTCATGTATTAGTTATCAAGTTTGTATGTTGTGATTATGCTTGTCTCTTCTATGTGCAGGACTTGATTTGGAGCCGGCTCAGGGGACTTCCACCTAGTTGCATTGTGCTTTCCAGCAAATCTACATGGAGGCTTGAGGTAATCAATCTGTCTTGCTTTGATAGTTAGTTATTGTTTATGGACATTCATGTAACTTTGTGACAGTTGCAGATAATATTACACTCTGCCAAAGGTCTTGGGAAGACCTTTGAGGGTATCTCTATTCTCCATACACCGTGCATTTTATCCTATAGCAGAATTGGTGACTCCACTGGGGACTATACATCTAGTTCCCAGTTCACCCAGACAGTTCTCAGTTTCCTCCTCCTTATAAGACCTCCCTATACTTCTGCATTCCCTTCCTAACCCACCAAAACCTTGCTGCATTCTGCCTTGAATCTAATCATAAAAGCCCTGTTTTGAACTCTTTTCCCACACTAACACAGGTTAGCAGAGTAAATAGAGCTTTATAAAGCTCTGTGTCTGCACAAACAGTGCATTAGTGGACCCAGTAACTCTCTGTGGCCACTGCTACAGAGCGTTAGTCCCCCAAATCTTGACATACAACTATGTTTGTAAACTCAAAGGGATGGGAAGCCTACTCATGGACTGAAAAGGATCTGCAGCTGCATTTTGTTAGCAAGATCGGTGTCCTAAAAGAATTTTTTTTTAGGAAATAAGTTTTTTTTCTTTCTTAAAAAGTTTTTATCAAAGAAAAATCAACAATTTTTTTATTCATTCTTCTGCTTAGTTGGTTAAAATCTGCTTTATTTTGGTTTCAAATAGTTGTTAGAAAGCATTGGAAACATTTCTGTTGGTTATTCATGTGTTATAATGACTAGGATGCATGGAATAAATATGAATATGTGAAAGACTCTCACCTATAGAATACAACTTGTTTCATCGAATTGAATATTTTTTAAGCATTGTATTTTGCATGATTTTGAGTTAGAGTCCCACCACATTTCATACGTCAACTCCCCTACCAAAGGCACTAAAAAAGTACACACAAAATTTACTTAAAATAAATCAGTAACTCTTTATAGAGCAAACAAACATTAGTTCAGGCTAGGATCTAGGGATAGGCAGTGTGAGTAAACTGCCCAAGATTAGAAACCAAAACTAGTGTCATTAAAAGAGAGAAAATTCCTTCTGCACTCATACTACCGGGACCACTCTAGTCAAAGCAAAGCTAAATATGAGACAACATCGGATTGTAAGTGAAGGTAGCCTGCCTTCGCTTGCAAATCCTTTGGGTATTCTGTGTATTGGGGATCCCTTTAGGGATTTCGAAGCCGAGTCGGGGACTTAGGTATCTTGCCCACATAGCGTACTGTCTGCGACTATGTCCACCCCGGTAGTGTTTGTGATCTGAGGTATCCTTAGTGGCTAAACTTTTAGGGAATTACACAAGGTGACTGGGGCGGGCTGCCCTGGTACCTAACACAGACGGACCTATTTTGTCTTCAGTTTTTTGGAGGGTGCTCAGCTTCACGAGAGTACTTGGCCCCTCAATCTGAGGTTCAGGTGAAGCTCTAGAGTAATCGTAACTGTACATTTAACCAACCCTCTCTGTTATTCATTGTGATACTGGGTTTCATCTCCAGCGATTGGTGCTTATCAGACACGGTCATTTCCCTTTGTTTGCTAGTTGATCAACTTAGTGTATTTTTTATATTTTTTAGGTACCCGAGTGTTATCATTGAGACTTTAACAAATATCACGATAAAATTTATTGATAAAAATTAACGGTCACCGTGGCTACATCCGACCCTCGTCGTCAATCTAGATGATTGTTAGTACTTCCTCCACTCATTGTGGAAGATCTACCGAGCTCCAGTGAACCAGATTCCCCATCTTTGGGAAATTAGTCTCCTAGATATCACACAGAATATGTTTGGACAATCGACAATTCAAGTGTACCAAAGAATTTATTTACTACAGGATTTCTTCCTCCCTTTAACCCTCTACTCACGAATCCGTTGGACCCAATCTTGGTTCCCGTGGCACCTATACTCCCTATTTCTTTAGTTGGAACATTTCCATCCATCCCGTCGACAACTAACGGGTGGTGGAACTTTGTGGACACTTTTGGTCCCCCACCACTTCCCCAGTTGACAGTCACCACCACATCGTTGATGGCGAACCCAGCTATCCCATTTGTCCTAGGTACAAACCATCACATGACACCTTCCAGGAGTGGAACCCAGCCTATGTTGGGTTCCACCCCTTTAGTGTTAAACTCTATACCTTCGATAAGTGCTACATACAACACTCCTTATAATGCTCAATATAGTACGATTAGCGCGGGTCCACTCAACCAACAATATGGTTGGCATCCATTGTACAGTTCAACTCCCAGATTCAAGTATCTGGGGTCACTCCCAATATGCATATATTGGTCGGGAATGTAACAGTACCCCCTCCGTTTTCAGGCATACATGATCAGTCACTGATTGACATGAGCGCTCCTTATGTCAATCAAGGACATATGGTTAGTTCTGTGGCGGGCGGGAATCCTCAAGGAGGTCCCAACCAATCCATGGGGGCACCCTACTCACAATTCCAAATGAGTCAAGGGGGCACTGCTTACCTTGGGGGAAATTCTATACCCCAACATCATAATCCCCATGGAAATCCACATTACAACGCCATACCCAATGCAACTACTATACCACGTAGCCTATGTATAATATTGGGACTCAAACGATGGGAGGACCGCAAGGATCCTCAAGTCATATGTCATTGCCTTGGTCCGAGTCGGGGGCAACACACACTTTGCATTTCTTGGCAACGTTGGATATCCCTGACTTGTACAAACTTACAAATGACCCCATCTATCAGCTAATCCCACATAAAATACCAATAGACATCCCCAAATTCGAAGGGAAACAAGGGGGGATCCAGGCACCCATATCACCACCTATCATCTTTGGTGTCTTTCTAACTCCATGGTGGACGATAGTGTTTGGCTACGTCTTTTTCCCTGCACCCTCACTGGTAACGCAGCCAAGTGGTACATTGAGTTACCACGCGCATCAGTAAATACCTTCGATGCTCTAGCGATGGAATTCTTAAAGCACTTCCAGCTACCCATCCGCTATGAGACTGGGACAAAGCTCGTCACTTTATTACATCAGGATACCACCACCCACATCTCTGATCATATACATGAATGGAGATGTAGGCGAAGGTTAGTCAAAGCTCCCCTCCCAGAATATCTCTTAGTGGACTGGTTCTGCAAGTCCCTTCTCCCTCAAATCACTAAGGATGTCGCCTTAGGTGGTGCGGTCATAGAAGACCAATCCATACGTCATGCCCAACACTTAGATCTGATATATTCACAGTTTAGCACTCTTTACGACGTAATCTCTAATGCCCCTCGCAACTCCAATGCTTCCTCTACTTAGCACCCCAGAGCGCACGATGATGGGATTATCAGTGCAACTTTCGGGACTGCTGTAAAAAAACTCAGTGGTCACATTTCCCAGATGTCAGTGGAACCCTCTACCAAATCAACTGCTCTTCCTACCACTGCGATAAACTCTGTGCAGTTTACACAAAAATCCGGTGGTAAGAACAAAAAGAATATGAAAAAGACCGCTCCTTTTGAGGAGCAGTCAACAAAGCATCAAAACCCAAAGCAGAAGGCCGCTGCGCCTCCTGATGATGGAAAGGATAAACCCGCTAGATTCCTTTGCAAAATCTGTGCTGAAGACCATATGACCTATCGCTGCCTGCCTCTTCAAGAATGCAAAAATTTCCTTGCTGAAAAGGGTACTGGTAGGACCTCCACTGTTGTTAATAATCCTTTCCCCACTCAACAACAGCAACACCTCATTACAAACCAACCCCAACCCTCGCAAGGGGGAAATGGTGGTTCAGAAAATCCTTCAGTTGGTGAAGGATATTCTACCGTTTACACCTTTGAAACGGTAGATCTACAAACAAGAGCCAAATCCTATGGAGCTCCTGTCGCTCATGCAGAGGAACCTTCCTCAAGTCAAAACCCACTACCACCCAATGATTTTCATATCGAAAGGCCAGTTGTTGACCTTATAATTCACCCCCCTAAAGGGGCACTTCGTCGCACAACACATAATACATATGCACGTGCTGCCCAAAACTATAGCATTGTAGAAGATTTGGCACAAGTGCCGTCGGCTATGTTGGCACTCAAAGTATTACAAGGTGTCTAGCACAAAGGAATGCTTTGCTTCCGGCTATTGGTGGTATCGACCCACAAGATTCAATGCTTGCAATTTTCGACATGGAAAAGTATAAACCTCCCCTTTCCCACCAGCTTGCATTTCAAGTGCAATTTTTTTTGAAAGGTAAAGGTATACACAGAATTGTCATCGATGAAGGTGCTTCTGCCTGCGTCATGTCATCTTCATGTTGGCTCGCTTTGGGTTCTCCAACCCTATCCTTGCCGTTGAATTCCCTTAAAGCTTTCGACGGCCATACTTTCATCCCAAAAGGTTACCTAGCTAGCTACCCCATCACTTTGTATGGGAAAACGATAACGGTGGACATAGAAGTCGTAGATAAAAAAACTCGACTATAAGCTCTTGCTGGGTCGTAGTTGGACGTATGCCATGATGAGCATTGTCTCTACTGTCTTTCGTATCATCCTATTTCCATTGGATGGAAAGATAGTTACAGTGGACCAACTGTCCTTTTGTAACCCTGATTATTCCCCATTACCAAGCGGCTCTATACCCCTAGTAGGTGTTGTACCTGACTCTTACATCAGTATCGATACCGGTCTACTGAAGGCTTCTTTCCTGATGGGTTGTTTCCCTCTTCAGCTACCCAAGGTTTCACAAATGGTCAATATGATTTCATCTATTCCTCATGAACAGACCGATCCATGGATCCTATTGGCTCCTTCAGACATTGACACTTACTGAGAACAAATGCCGCTATCACCATCTGAATTCGCCTACCAAGCCATTCAATCTACATCCGCATCTCCGGTCACTTTGGCTATGGCCAATAGTATCATTGCCCCTCCCATAACCACTGCTTCTTTCGATCCACTCAATCAAGTCCTACCTATGAATGAAGCTATTAGAGAAATCATGAGTTTAGAAGAGCGACCTTGGGAGGATTCGTACCATCATGTTTCGATATCTGATTCAGACAGGATGCCTCTTCAAATACTTTCCCTTGACATACCAGAAATCATTTCCTCACCATATACGACTATCCAAACTTTGGAGGTGGAAGGAAACATGGGAAATATTTCAAAGACATTGCTCATCAATATTTCTGTCAAGACAGGCATCGTGGAAAACATCCAGATTGGAGCGATTGCAATCCTAAGGAAATTGCAAGCTTCACCTGCCTTTTCAAGGAATTCCGTGATGTATTCGCTTGGTTTTACGAGGAAATGCCCAACATAGATCCGTCTATTGTCGAACATGAGATCAAGCTTTATGACAATGCTAAACTAGTCTGTCAAAGACTTCGACCGGTCCATCCCTGCAAAATGGCAGCCATAAAAAACGAAGTAGAAAATTTGTTACATGCTGGTTTCGTCTATCCTGTTCCTTTAATGGAATGGGTTTCCAATCTGGTTCCTGTCGATAAAAAACAAGGAACCATCCGCATATGTGTTGACTACCGAGACTTGAACGCCGCATGTCTCAAGGATAATTATCTGACACTGTTCATCGATCAAATCATCGACGACTACATCGGTTGTGAATCATTTTCATTCATGGATGGGTTCTTAGGTTACAACCAGATTGCTATAAAACCAAAATACCAGCACAAAACCTCTTTCGTCTGCCCATGGGAAATCTTTGCCTATGAAAAACTCCAATTTGGTTTAAAGAACGCCGGAGCAAATTTTCAA
Source organism: Pinus tabuliformis (assembly GCA_031772625.1). Classification (NCBI taxonomy): domain Eukaryota; kingdom Viridiplantae; phylum Streptophyta; class Pinopsida; order Pinales; family Pinaceae; genus Pinus; species Pinus tabuliformis. Next base: position 1,291,078,052 of record CM062804.1, on the reverse strand, counting down.
AGAGCCATGGACTATGCATTTCACGATATCAGGCATATCGTTCAAGCTTACTTGGATGACCTTCGAGCCCATTCCAAGCAACGAATGCAACACCTAAACCATTTAAGAACCATCTTTCTTAGGTGTCGGTTTTACAACATCTGCCTGAATCCGCATAAATGCGTTTTCTTTGTCGAGTCTGGACGCTTACTTGGATTCATTGTCTCCAAGTACGGGATTAGGGTTGATCCCGATAAGGTAAAGGCAATTACTCAATTTCCTGAACCACAATCTGTTCTACAGCTCCAACGTTTGCAAGGGAAAGCAAACTTTTTACGACGGTTCATCATAAACTATGCTGAGTTGATGAAAGGCTTTATGCACCTACTTAAGAAGGGAGTGTCGTATCTGTGGGATGATCAAGCTCAACGATCATTTGATGCCTTGAAAAAGGCACTTATATCAGCCCCACTCCTTAGCACTCCCAACTACAGCCGTGACTTTCTTCTATACCTAGCAGCCTCGCCATCCTCTCTCGGAATGGTCTTGGTTCAAACTCATGATGACTGGAGTGAACATGTGATCTATTATCTGTCCAAAGGCCTAGTTGGGCCTGGACTGAGATATTCACATGTGGAAAAGCTGTCATTGGCAGTCGTATTTGCTATCAACCGATTTCGACACTACATCCTACTGCGACAGACTACTATCATCGCCTTGGAGAATCACATGAGACATATTTTGTCTCATTAAGTAATTGGAGGAAAATATTCAAAATGGATAGTGATCCTCCAACAATTTGATTTGGTTTTCACAACTGCCAAGGAAAAGAACTCCTTAGTCTTCAACGAACTTTTGTCGGACCTTCCCATCGTTGATCCTAATGAGATAGCGCACGATCCTCTTCCGGATGAAGCTGTCTATCTTATTGACACCACTGACCCTTGGCATGGTGACATTCTTGTCTACCTCCAAGCACAACAGTTCTGCCCCGAACTATCGACAAGTGACCGTTGTCGCATTCGCCACCAAGCGCAACACTATCTAGTGATTAACGATACGTTATATCGTCATGGTGCGGATACAGTTCTTCGATGTTGCCTCACTCATGAAGAGGCGGAACATGTTTTAAATGACTGCCATGCTGGGGCATGTGGCGGTCATCTTTCTGGCATATCTACTGCACATAAAATATTGTGCGCAAGCTATTACTAGCCGACCTTGTTCAAAGATTATGTCAAGGCCATCCGGCAATGCCATCCTTGTCAAGTGTTCACAAAGAAAATGTGTGCTCCTCCAGCCCTACTGCACCCGGTTATCTCCGTCGGCCCCTTTGCCAAATGGGGGATAGACTTCGTAACTTGCAATCCCGTTTCCTCTGCTGGACACAACTATATCATAGTAGCTGTGGACTATTTCATGAAATGGGCCGAAGCCCTTCCCACCTACCGGGCTGATGGGGAAACCGTGGTGCTATTCCTGTTTAATCAGGTTATCTATCGCTTTGGTATACCCCACACGATCGTTATAGACCATGGGTCTCATTTCCAGAATCACATGATGTCTGACTTAACATCGCTGCTAGGTTTTTGCCAGGATCAATCATCCTCCTACTACCCCCAAGCTAATGGTCAAGTAGAGGCCGTCAATGGTGTCTTAAAGACCATGATCCGTAGGTTGGTAGGAAATCATAAAACCAATTGGCATCAAATGTTATATTCAGCGCTATGGGCATACCGAACTTCAGTAAAAACTGCCACAGGCTTTACACCGTTTCAACTCGCTTATGGCCTGGAAGCAATTTTACCCATCGAGTGTCAGATCCCTTCCCTGCAAATAGCCATTGAACTCCTGCCTGACACTACTACCGAAGAAGAGTGCCTACTATACCTCAATCAACTGGAAAAAACCCGTTGAGATGCCGAATTGGCACTCAAGGCTCACAAGCACTGAGTAAAAACCCAATATGACAAAAAGGTCAAGCCTCGTTCTTACCAAGAGGGAGATCTTGTTTTGCTCTATGATAAAAAACATGACCTCTTGGGGGTAGGAACACTTCAACCCTTATGGCTAGGTCCCTATGTCATCAAGAAAGCCCTCTCAAAAGGGGCATATGAACTTCAGGGCTGGGAAGGAGTCCTGCTCACCGAGCCCAGAAATGGGCTTTATCTGAAAAAGTATTATGCCTACTATTGCACTAGGCATGTGCTTTGTAATTTTATGTATTTATAAGTTTTGCTTCCTTTTTTGGTGTGATTGGATTGTTTTGATATTTATTGGAGTATTTGTCTCATACATCCTTCTCGCAATGCAAATTTCTTCGTTACCCTTAGCATACGTAGGATACGCGGATGGTGCCAGTCGTCACACACGGTACATTGCATTAGTTGCTTGGGTCATCTACACACCTGAGTCGGAACTATTTTTTTCCGGAGGAGTCTTTCTCAGTACCGCCACCAACAATATTGTTGAGTACATTTTTGTAATTTCACTTCTCACGGAAGCATCATCAAGGGACATCTCCAATCTGGTGGTCAAGTTAGACTCTCATCAAGTTGTTATGCAATTGACAAATCGTTATCACATTCGTAATCCAACCTTGTTACGTCATATTTTAAGGGTACGACTCTTGGAACGTCAATTTGAAATAATCACATATGAACACATTCCTAGAAAATTTATATTGGCATCTGTGTCATTCACTATAGAAGCATGCATGAAAAGTAAAAATTTACAGAGTTAAAATTTTTACAAAAACATTTAAAAAACATTTACGCCATCAAAATACCAAAATATATCTATATCTATATATATATACATATATACAGATATACGTATATACATATATATATATATATATATATATATAGATAAAATCCAGTCTTTTACATCGAAATATTCCAAAACTTGGATGTTTTAAGTACAAAATGGCTACTAAGCCTAGCTATAAACACCCATTGGCTACGCCAAAAAACCTACTAAAAAAAGCCTACTGCTCCTGAAATGCTAAAACCGCTCTAGCTATCCTCCGAAGAGGAATTGGAAACCGCTCAAGTACACTGACTGTGTGTCGTTGCATATGAGCGGGAATCTCCCTCATAGGAAGGGGCGGGAAACCCATGCTCAAGCCCTCCAGGGTCCTTAGAACCTTGCGAAGACTGTTAGCATCACCCCCACCCCAACAGGTAGTTGGCCTCCTCATCACATATGGCGGGGTTCGCCTGTAGGTCGTAATGGCACCACATTTGTGTTAAGCATAAAGCTTCATGTCAGTACTTGTTCACCCATAGAATCATTACATAAACATTCAAAAGCTAAAAAATACTTGAAGTACTATCAAACATCATTCTCACCTTGAGGACCCCAGTTGGTCCCGAGTGGCAGCATCAAGTTAGAGTCGCCGGTGAAGTCCATGCTCTCATAAGCATAGTCATCAATCATCACGATTTGGCCATGAAGCCACTAGAAGAAATCTTCCTCAAAGAAATGTCAGATTGGTCGTCCTCCTGTGCGAGGATCGAGTGATGACCATGGACCTTGTCTTGGCTCCCTCGGATCAAAGGGGCCTAAGCTCATCCTTGGGCGCATAACAAGTACCCTCTCAAGAATGAACAAGACTATGAGAGTACCATACCCAAAACTTTGTTGGGCTCAAGTCTTGCATGCGGTTAATTCTGCCTTCAACTGGCGAAGCACCGCTTCACACCAGTTGAACATCTGTGGCTAGACAAAATCAACTGCAAGCAACAGTTGGGCCTTTGTCACAATGTGGGGAATCTTTGACCCTGCCAACTGCACAATCAACCATAAAATGACCCTCATAGACCTGGACCTTATCCTCTCTATGGGGACCCTGTTGTTGACAAGTTCACTCTCAGGGATGCAGTAGGATTGCACCAGGTCTAGGGTAGATCGTGGATCTGGCCTACCCTCGATGAGGTTTTCCTGTGCCCCACAACACAAACGACTAATTAAAAGGTATATGTCATCAGGGTCAATAGCCAGCTCATGATCTACAATCCTGAACACTTTCTCGTGTTCATCCCAGCGCTGGATAATCCATCTCAATAAATCCTCCTGCCCTTTCATCAGCTCCAACTTTGCATAGTTCAATAAATCGCAATGGCACAAAGCAAGTATGCATGATGGATCATTTCGCATCAACAATTTCTGGCTATCATGTTCCCATTCTCTCCATAGGCTAGTCATTATGGCCTGAAACCTGTGCAAAATAACCCAAAAATTAGTCAAAATGGGGCAATATAACTTCAGGAATCACTGCATGAGGTTTTAAACTGTGCCCTCAAGCTCTAACACCCCCCCCAGTGGTACACACAGAGGATTAACACCCTCCAACAAGTTGTATAGGGCGTTTAACGCTCCCTACATGCCAGCTAGAGGGTGTTAGTGCGCAAATATTGCTTTAGGGCACCTCAGATCTGCAAAATTCCACCCCAGAAGCTGACAAGAAAGGTTAAGAAATGCATAGAGCAAGGTTTTGGCCTTTACCTAGGATTGACGGAACGTTGAATGTTTTCCCGAATATCCTGTAATGGTCCGTGGAAAATCTGCTCCTCTTTGGCTCCAAAACGCTCTCACAATTCTCAAATAGTGAAAATGGTGAATGTGAAAGCTCAAAAAACTTATATTTATTTTTGGAGACATGATTTTTTCGAATCATTAAAGAGGAAGTAGTCCATTCCCCATGATTTTTTATCATGCATGCACCCATATGGATAGGAATTGCTGCCTTTTCATATCTTTTTCCGCTTTTGATGAAAGTACCCTCAGGAATGAAAAGAAGTAAAGCACTGCATGCAATTCTCAATGAGCGCTTTTCTTTTTATGGGATATTTTCTCGCTCTCAAAAACTGAAAAATCCTCGAGTTTGTCATTGTTGGGCTCGTTAAACACATACGACGACGGTCTGAGTAACTCTTTTTCACTCTTTTTATAGCTCATTAAACTGAAAAAGATCATTAGAGCATTCTTTTTAGGCGCTTTTTTCTCACTCATAAAACTGAAAAAATCCTGAGTTTTTTCTTTAGGCTCATTAAATATTTATAAAGATGACCTGAGCATTCTTTTAGGTACTTTTCACGGTCGTTAAACTGAAAAATCCCGAGTTTTTGTCACCGGGCTCGTTAAAAATCTATGGCAACAACAAGAGCACTTGCTTTTTTGGGACCATTTCTTGCTCTTAAAATCGAAAAATCCCCGAGTTTTTCCCCTTCTTTGGGCTCGTTAAATCTATGAAGAAGGAATGAGCAGTTCTTTTACCTCTTTTTCCTTGCTCAATAAACTGAAAAAGATACCTTGAGTTTTCTTCATTTGACTCGTTAAAATTTGATGAAGGTATTGAGTTTGTTGTCATGTGACTCATTAAAAATTCACGACGAAAATTGAGTTTAGTCCGTCTCCTCGTACTCGTAACAAAATGAGGTCAACATCTATTGAACATAGATTTCTGTTTATCTAGATTCAATAAATTAACTCACGGAAAAGTAACCAATCCCGATATACTATTAACCTTTTGTCGCACCCAGTTATCAACTATGAAAAAGGGACCACCATGGAGTCGTTCTTTACGATCTTTTTAGACTCTCTAAATATGAAAAGACCACCAAGTTGTCTAGTCTGGATTCATTAAATTATATAGACAAGATATAGAGTCACTATTTTTACGATCCTTTTCAGACTCTCAAAACATGAAAATATCGATGAGTTTACCTGTCTAGACTCATTAAACTAATCAGATAGGGCATAGAGTCGCTCTTTTTTGCAATCATTTTCAGACTCTTAAAATATGAAAAGATCGATGAGTTTACCCATTTGGACTCACTAAACTAATCAGATGGGGAAAGTAGACAATACAACTGCATTCAGTATTAGAAAGCGTGGTTTGGCAGCAGTCATTCCCTTGAACATGGCACTCCCTCAGATAAACCTTCCTTGTGATGGCCTCTCAATATGAATCCTACCATCCTATGAGTTTTAGCCTAAATACCTCGATGTTCTTGCATCTCTGTATCCTAACACTCTTTGGTGTTCATGAGTCTAGTGCTGCATGGTTAAAACTATTGTCGTGCCTTCTATTGTTCAAGGGTTAACCTTTTGTTTCCTCCATCAACCCATCAATCATATCCTTTCATCATGCCCTCTGTCGTTTAGACCCAATGCTCAAATATTCCTCAAAAAACAAAATCATTCTTGTCCCATTTCGTGTCGATTGATGTAGGACACATTATTGCCTACCTTTTGACAGGTATCTTCCTATCGACTTCAATACTCTATCTAGGAAGACAACCTAGAAACAATCTATCTAGGAAGACAACCTAGAAACACATTCAGTGCCTTGGTACTTGCAAACATTAGTGGCAGGTCACCTTGTGTTTGATCAAGGGTTTTCATTATTGGCTCCTGGTTAAATGATTCTATGGGTGTTCAATGACAAAAAGATCTTTCACACTTGTTAGATTGTACTATGCATCTTGGAGACCATCACCATTATTGGTGGCCTTCCTCGCATCTGTTAACGGTCTCCATTATTGACTGGTAATCAGATGATTTCGTGCATGTTCGACATCAATGCATATATTCACATGTATCGATCTATGCTGTTTGATGAAGCAGAAATCAAGACCTTGGGTAGAGGCTTGCATCACTCAGCCTTGCTTCCTCTCCCAAGTTGCATATATTGTTTTTTGGAGACAGCTCATCAGAATGATCCTATTATGACACCGGATCTGCATTGTGCTTATCGACGGCCAGCATCGTCATATCTCTTTTATGAGAAAATCACTCTGACATAGCTACTGAGCATGGGAATGCCCGACTCAGGACATGATTTTAGTAGTTTTATATATATGTGTTGTATCAGGTTTCCCGTACCACCCGAAGCTCCAATCCTCTCTCTCTTTTTGTCAAAGAAGGAAAATTACAGTTAAGTAAAGTATTTCAGCCATCGTCACAGCCTCTGATCTCACACTTTAGGGGGAATCTGTTATACAACAAAATGACCCCCTCATCAGCTTAGAGGGGAAAGACATGATAACTGAAGCAAAGACCAAGATCACAAGCCTTGTTTCCACACTAACGCTGGCTAAACACTGACAACATGCTTTATAAAGCTTCTCTGTAAGCCTAAGGGAGTGTTAGTGACCCTACTAACTCTAGTTGTTGGTTCGGGAACAATGTTAGTGGATTCTAATGAGCATCTAGAGGTCAAAGGAGCAAATTGACTCATAAATATCTCTATATTCCCTCCTAAATCCACTCAGAAAAGCAAGGAAACATCTCAAGTTCGACCTATTTGTGGGATTTATAAATCCTAACGAAGGATGCAAATGGGAAAGAGCTGAAAAGCGTGGCAACATCATTGCTTTTACCTTAAGAGACTCATGGAGGAACTTGGTAACCCTAAATCAATTGCCACATAAGCAAAGCTAGGGCTATGGTGACAGGGGTTAGATCATTTGAAAGGATAGATTACTTGATTGTTGAGCATAATCTCAAATTTAAGAATAAGAAGTTGGTAAGAAGGAAGAGAGAGAGAGAATCTGGAGGGGTAAGGGAAGGCTGATGCAACAGGTGGTTGTAATCACTCTTCCAACATTAATATAGAACTATAGTTGTACTGTCTACTCCGTCGTGTTGGTACTATCATTCATTTACTTGTTTATCCAATACCTTTTAGCATGAGTAGTTTAGTTATGTGTAGCTATATGTATTTTATGTATTCATGTATTAGTTATCAAGGTTGTATGCTATGATTATGCTTGTCTCTTCTATGTGCAGGACTTGATTTGGAGCTGACTCAGGGGACTTCCACCTAGCTGCATTGTGCTATCCAACAAATCTACATGGATGTTTGAGGTAATCAATTTGTCTTTCTTTGATAGTTAGTTATTGTTTATGGACATGCATGTAACTTTGTGGCAAATGTAGATAATCTTACAGTCTTCCAAAGGTCCCGGGAAGACCTTTGAGGGTATCTCCATTCTTCATACATCGTGAATTTTATCCTATAGCACACATGGACCAACAGTTGAGGTAATTTTTTGTTCCTAATATTTCAACATTTTGTTTTTTTTAATTTACACATATATGCTAATTAATTTGTAGACTAATTATAATTTTTCCTTGCCATTGTGTACACAGGCCCATATGCAGAGTGTTGTTGATGTCGTAGTTATGTGGACACATGAGTGGGATGTTGGGTATAGAGGAATTGATGATGTGGGTCCATCGATGTAGGCCCTATTGAGCCATAGGAAAGGGAGTACCAAACCCACATTCATCACACCCCATCCTATCTGAATTTCATTTGGACTCGAATGAGGTTAATAGATTCATGTATGTAATTAAAAATGTGGTTCAAAATATTATATCGTTTATTTTGTACAAATAATGATATAATTAGCGTGAATTTGAATGCGTTATATTGCAGTACTAGCTTATGGATACTTACTTTACGCAGTGGAACTCACATAGGAGTTCTAGTGCTACTTAGAGTGGATAGTTTGTATAATTTCAAGCCCATTTCATAGGGCACATTCACACGTGATACAAACTTTGTATATTCCCATACATGAGCAGTTTATAGATGTAGATGAACATCATTTCAATTTATGGATGCTTAATATTTCAGTTTATGTATATTCATATGATATTTGTAATTTGCATATATTTTCATATGGATAGATTATTTATACATTCATTATTTCAGTTTATGGATTTTTATTAATCTTGATTATGGATGTTCATTAATTTTTGAAGTTTATGGATCCGTTAAAATTATTTCACTAGTTTAATTTTTTTCTACATAATATAACTTTTATTACAAAATATAACAATTTTTATTTTTATCTTCATAGACTTAAAAAATAAGTAAAATCTTAAGTTATGATGCAAGTCACTTTGATACTTAAAATGAACTAAAATATATGATGGTTGAAAACACAAATAGGATTGAAATAAGTTTTAAATTCAATTTTAAAAGATGTAAACAACAAATAAAATTTATTCAATTTTATTTATTTTGAGGTAATCTACAAGAGCTTAGTCATCATATGATACTTAAAATGACCTAAAATATATCATGTATCAATTTAATATTGAACATGGAAATAATTACATTCGTGCTTCATATTGGCTTGTTGAAAGTGTCTTTTAGTCCTATCAACATGTATGTTATTACAATTCAATTTTAAAAATAAATTATTTGAATTCTAAAGTCATCCATATTATAATAAAACATGTATATATGAAATTTTTTGTGACCCACCCTTATACCATTGCATGGTCAACTTTTTAAAGTATTTCAATCAATTTCTTATCTCAAGGTTCAATTAAAAAACACAAATACGATTGATTTTGTTTTTCAATTTTAAAAGATGTCATGTAAACAACAAATAAATTTTATTCAATATTATTTCTTTTGAGATTATCTACAAGAGATTAGTCATAACATGATTAAGTCAATCATATTGAAATTTAATATATAGGTCAAAAAACAATATATGACAACATTTCTATAATTTTATATAATGTTAGCAACTTTCATAAATTAACTTAGCTATCCAAGTATTTCAATCAATTCCTTATGATTGAAATAAGTTATATTGAATTTTAAAATATGTGGAGATGTAAAAATTACAAATATAAGTTTTATTCAATTTTATTTCATTTGAGGTTACTTCAAGAGCATAGTCATAATGCATGTCGTCAATAATTTTTTTATGACTACACTAAAATCAATGCACAATGTTAATCTAATTACCTTGAAATTAATGTACACCATACATCTAGTTACATCCAATAAGAAATCACAATCTTCACTGAAATCAATGCATCTAATGCAAGAAATCAAATAGGGTGAGAAATCAACATCTACACTGAAATCAATGCATCTAATGCAAACAATCAAATAGGATTAGAAATAAATATATACATTGAAATCAATGCATCTAATGCAAGAAATCAAATAGGATTAGAAATCAACGTCTACACTGAAATCAAGGCATCTATGCTAGTAATAAAATAGGATTAATAATCCACATCTATAATGAAATCAATACATTGAAATCACTGCATCTAATGCAAGCAATGAAATAGATTTAAAAATCAACATCTAGACATAAATAAATGCATCTAATGCAAGAAATCAAATAGGATTAAAAATCAACATATGTACATTGAAATTAATGCATCTAGTGCAAACAATTTTCTTCCCTTTCTCTTCCCTTTCCATCTAAATCAATATCTCCCTCTATCTCTCCTTCTTTGTCTCTCTATCTCACCCCCCAAAGACACATTCTCTCTCTCTCTCTTCATATCTATCTATCTCTCCCTCCTTCCCTTTATCTCTCTATTCCCCCCTCTCCTCCCCTTCCGTCTATATCTCTATCTCCCTCCGTCTCTCCTTCTTCATCTCTCTATATCACCTCACAAACATATACATTGTTTCTCCATATATATCTATATCCCTCCCCCCCCCTCTCTCTCTCTCCCTCTATAGCCCCTTCTATCTCTCATCCCTCCTATTATCCCCTCTCCCTCTCTCTCCATATCCCTTGTCACTCCCTCTGTCTCTTTTCACCTTTCTCTCTCTCTACCACATTCATCACACCCCATCCTATCTGAATTTCATTTGGACTCGAATGAGGTTAATAGATTCATGTATGTAATTAAAAATGTGGTTCAAAATAATATATCGTTTATTTTGTACAAATAATGATATAATTAGCGTGAATTTGAATGCATTATATTGCAGTACCAGCTTATGGATACTTACTTTACGCAGTGGAACTCACATAGGAGTTCTAGTGGTACTTAGAGTGGATAGTTTGTATAATTTCAAGCCCATTTCATAGGGCACATTCACACGTGATACAAAATTTGTATATTCCCATACATGAGCAGTTTATAGATGTAGATGAACATCATTGCAATTTATGGATGCTTAATATTTCAGTTTATGTATATTCATATGATATTTGTAATTTGCATATATTTTCATATGGATAGATTATTTATACATTCATTATTTCAGTTTATGGATTTTTATTAATCTTGATTATGGATGTTCATTAATTTTTGAAGTTTATGGATCCGTTAAAATTATTTCACTAGTTTAATTTTTTTCTACATCATATAACTTTTATTACAAAATATAACAATTTTGATTTTTAGCTTCATAGACTTAAAAAATAAGTAAAATCTTAAGTTATGATGCAAGTCACTTTGATACTTAAAATGAACTAAAATATATGATGGTTGAAAACACAAATAGGATTGAAATAAGTTTTAAATTCAATTTTAAAAGATGTAAACAACAAATAAAATTTATTCAATTTTATTTATTTTGAGGTAATCTACAAGAGCTTAGTCATCATATGATACTTAAAATGACCTAAAATATATCATGTATCAATTTAATTTTGAACATGGAAATAATTACATTCATGCTTCATATTGGCTTGTTGAAAGTGTCTTTTAGTCCTATCAACATGTATGTTATTACAATTCAATTTTAAAAATAAATTATTTGAATTCTAAAGTCATCCATATTATAATAAAAAATGTATATATGAAATCTTTTGTGACCCACCCTTATACCATTGCATGGTCAACTTTTTAAAGTATTTCAATCAATTTCTTATCTCAAGGTTCAATTAAAAAACACAAATATGATTGATTTTTTTTTTCAATTTTAAAAGATGTCATGTAAACAACAAATAAATTTTATTCAATATTATTTCTTTTGAGATTATCTACAAGAGATTAGTCATAACATGATTAAGTCAATCATCTTGAAATTTAATATATAGGTCAAAAAACAATATATGACAACATTTCTATAATTTTATATAATGTTAGCATCTTTCATAAATTAACTTAGCTATCCAAGTATTTCAATCAATTCCTTATGATTGAAATAAGTTATATTGAATTTTAAAATATGTGGAGATGTAAAAATTACAAATATAAGTTTTATTCAATTTTATTTCATTTGAGGTTACTTCAAGAGCATAGTCATAATGCATGTTGTCAATAATTTTTTTATGACTACACTAAAATCAATGCACAATGTTAATCTAATTACCTTGAAATTAATGTACACCATACATCTAGTTACATCCAATAAGAAATCACCATCTTCACTGAAATCAATGCATCTAATGCAAGAAATCAAATAGGGTGAGAAATCAACATCTACACTGAAATCAATGCATCTAATGCAAACAATCAAATAGGATTAGAAATAAATATCTACATTGAAATCAATGCATCTAATGCAAGAAATCAAATAGGATTAGAAATCAACGTCTACACTGAAATCAAGGCATCTATGCTAGTAATAAAATAGGATTAATAATCCACATCTATAATGAAATCAATACATTGAAATCACTGCATCTAATGCAAGCAATGAAATAGATTTAAAAATCAACATCTAGACATAAATAAATGCATCTAATGCAAGAAATCAAATAGGATTAAAAATCAACATATGTACATTGAAATTAATGCATCTAGTGCAAACAATTTTCTTCCCTTTCTCTCCCCTCTCCATCTAAATCAATATCTCCCTCTATCTCTCCTTCTTTGTCTCTCTATCTCACCCCCCAAAGACACATTCTCTCTCTCTCTCTTCATATCTATCTATCTCTCCCTCCTTCCCTTTATCTCTCTATTCCCCCCTCTCCTCCCCTTCCGTCTATATCTCTATCTCCCTCCGTCTCTCCTTCTTCATCTCTCTATATCACCTCACAAACATATACATTGTTTCTCCATATATATCTATATCCCTCCCCCCCCTTCTCTCTCTCTCCCTCTATAGCCCCTTCTATCTCTCATCCCTCCTATTATCCCCTCTCCCTCTCTCTCCATATCCCTTGTCACTCCCTCTGTCTCTTTTCACCTTTCTCTCTCTCTATATGTATTTCTTCTTACCTCCCTCTCTCTCCCCCTCCAACTCCTTCTCTCTCTCTCTCTCCCCCTCCCCATCAAGTCCTCTATCTCTTTATTCATCTCTCTCCTTTTATCTCCCACCTCCCTCTATCTCCCCCCCCCCATCACTCTCTCTCTCTCTCTCTCTCTCTCTCTCTCTCTCTCATCATCCTCCAACTTTCTTGACTATTTCCCTCCATCTCTCCTTTTTTGTATTTCTATCTCACCCCCAAACATACACACTCTCTCTCCATCTCTCCCTTGTCACTTCCTCTCTCTCTTTCCACATTTCTCTCCATATATCTCTTGAACTTCTCCCCACCCTTTATTTTCCTCCAACTTCATCTCTTGATCTCCCTCTCTTTCTCCTCCACTCTCTCCTCCTCTCCCTCTCTCCATCTTTGTGTCCCCCTCTCTCTCTTACTATTGGGCCTTGGAATTGGTATAATTCTTCACCTCATTTGCTTAGTTGATTGTTAGTTTTTGAAGCTTTTTGAGCTCAGATTATAATAATTTGGATGCTAAGGAGTTTTAGAAATGAGTTAATAATCGTTTTGATATTTTATCTTATTGATGAATCAATTTGAATATTAAAGATGTTATTAACTCACGATTTGGGTTAATATGTGGGCATGAAATATTTGATGTTGGTTGATGTTCCCTGTGTTGTAGCTCTGATACCACTTGTTGTAGATCTAACCCAGAAATACTATAGATCTGATATGAAAATATAAGATAATGCAAATAAACCCAAGACTAAGATGAAATGATTCTTTATTGATCAAACCCTTAAGGTAGGGCAACACCATACATTCACTCCTTAAGGAAGGAGAACACTCCACAAGCCATATGCCTGTTCATACAAGAATACTTCTCTTCATCTCCAAATGGAGTCTCTAGCCTCTATATAGGCCTCATACATACAATACCATGGGTCATTACCATGGTTCCCTCATACCATCAACTAATACCATGGGCCCATTACATTATTATTAACTACTTGTGGTCCCTTACATGACATGGGTTAACCACCTTATTTATTACTATGGCCCATACCATTATTACATTATTACCTTGGGTACCTCCCTTGGTACCCCATATTATCCCCCCTAGGTATATAACATTCCACCCCCCTAAGCATGTTTCGTCCCCGAAACATGGGAAGAACATAAATAATAAGATCTACTCAAAAGAGTAGTCCACTGGTACCATGCACGTGCATCTAGCCATCCAAGAGAAAGGTGAACCCTCGATCTCGCTGGTGCCTCGCTCGCTTGAGATGGAAGTTGACCGTGGCAGCTCTTCTGTGTGTAGTAGGTGGATCGTCGCTCCTCGCTATCCGTCATACGGGGGTTGTTGTCCTTGTGGCTAATTGGTTGCCATCTTGTTGGTTGTTGTCTTGCGGGGTGATGTGGGTGATGATATGTTGAAGTTTTAACCCACGGTGTCTTTTTCTTTAATTCACCCTGCTGTGGTGCCCGTTGTGGTGTCTTCTTTTCCAATATGACTTCAACCACTGAGCCCTCCTCTGATGTATCAACACCTGTAACCTTTTCTGCTTCAGCCTCTGTTTGTGTTTGATTGTCTATCATCACTGGCTCATCATCTGATATGTCAGTCCCTGGAACATCTTCTGCTTCAGCCTCCATGTGCTCTACTTGTTTATGGATGGAAATATCCATCCATTTATGAGATTTTGCTTGCAACTCGGATTTATAGACATAATGATTTTCTCCTTCTGAATCAATCCATGAACCTGTAATAAGGATATACCAGTAGGAAATAGACCCACATGTTTCGCCTTATCTTGTTTTCTAGCATGAGACCATCTGTCTAAAAGTAATTTTTCAAATTCTTCATCTGAGAGTTTGGTCAACTGTTTGTTATCAAGTGAGAAATTCCATTTTTGAGCCTCGCCTCTCATATTAAACAGCATTTGAAACTTCCAAAATTTCCCATATGTGGACTTGTATCTTTGTATGCATTCCTCAATAGTAGGACCATCATATTTTCCTGTAAAATATAGAACCTTGCTAGAAGCCATGAAGAGAGTTTTGAAAAAAGTCACTTACTTGGCGAAAATTTTGAAATGGCCACAAATCCGTCAATATTGCTCAGAATTTCTATTATAACCTATTTTTAGAAATGGAACAATCATTCTGCATCTGCCCATGTGATAGAAATCCTGATTCAGACACTAGAATTTCAGATCTGTGCTGCTACTCTCCCGCCGTCACCCAAAATTTCTGCAAAAAGAGCTGATTTTAAATCAGCGATATCTTCCTCATCCGGACTCCGATTCGACTGATTTTTTTTTTGAAATCAGGTGTTTTTTCTCAAAGATTCTAGATCTACAATTAGATTTTGCAGATCTGGTGCCAAGAGGTCTAGATCTGCGCCGCAAATTCGTTGCCCCGAAAAATTGTCTGCAACCCTACTGATTTTTAAATCAGCGATATCTTCTTCATCCAGACTCCGATTCAACCGATTTTTTTTTTGAGATCGGCTATCTTTTCACCAGGAATACAGATCTGCAATTAGATTTTGCATATCTTGCACCAAAACATATAGATCTTATCTGCAAAGTCGCCACCCCCGAAACCCTGCAAAAAATAAAAAAAAATCTCCACTTTTGTGCCCAAGAAAGTGCTCTGATACCAATTGTTGTAGCTCTGATACCACTTGTTGTAGATCTAACCCAGAAATACTATAGATCTGATATGAAAATATAAGATAATGCAAATAAACCCAAGAATAAGATGAAATGATTCTTTATTGATCAAACCCTTAAGGTAGGGCAACACCATACATTCACTCCTTAAGGAAGGAGGACACTCCACAAGCCATATGCCTGTTCATACAAAAATACTTCTCTTCATCTCCACATGGAGTCTCTAGCCTCTATATCGGCCTCATACATACAATACCATGGGTCATTACCATGGTTCCCTCATACCATCAACTAATACCATGGGCCCATTACATTATTATTAACTACTTGTGGTCCCTTACATGACATGGGTTAACCACCTTATTTATTACTATGGCCCATCCCATTATTACATTATTACCTTGGGTACCTCCCTTGGTACCCCATATTATCCCCCCTAGGTATATAACACCCTGAATCATTGAGGAAACCCGAGCCATAAGGAAAATTTTTGGACTATTTTCACCGTGCTGACCAAGGATTCATGCCTTAAGTGCATGAGATAGCCAGAAAATGAGCATAATTTGGTATTCCGGAAGGGATGTTGAAGATTTTATAACTTGAATTAACGAATCTTGAGAATCTTTCGATTCTCAGGATAACTTTACTATTTTAAATTTAGAATTATGTTGTAATATAAAAGAACGATTAAACTCTAGTAAAGGGGGTTAATTTTCTCTTGTCAATCGTAAAAGGTGATTGGAGACACAAACTGTCTTAATTTTTCACAACATTTCCTATAATTTACTGTTGCATATAAATGAAGATTTTGGCAATTTGGTTCTAATCTAGTGTATTGAGTTAACTTCAAGACAGTTAATTTCTAGAGACCATGGGAACAATCTTGGAACACTTACTGTCTTTTTGTATCATTATTTCTTCTTACTCTTAGTTTTTGAATGATTGACTATTCCATTCACTGAATTATTGTTCGTAAGATTTACTATTAGTATTTACCAACAATTGTAGAGAATAACGATTAGATAAAATTACCTTTACAACACTATGTTTTGTTATTGTTTCTCACAGCAAAGTAAGGATTGTTAGCTTTAAATAATTTAATGCTTTCCTGATAGATGCATTTCAATTCCTTTTATCATAGTTATCGTTTCCTAAGAAACAACTTGAATTGCTTTATGATTTCTGCATAGGAATGCAACGATTTACTTATGTTATCAGTTTGGTTATGAATTAGAGATAGAAAGAAAGTATTCTTTCACTAAAAGCTTCTATTGTTCGTTTCATTTCTCAATGTTTTCTTCTTATTAGCTGCAGTGAAAACAAGGTAATTTGAACACTAGCCTTGCACCAAATGTGTAAACAACCTTGAAATAAAAAGACGAAATCCCAGGTTGACAATTTAATGTGTAGAGGTTTAAGTTGATTCTTTAGGAACAACTTAGTGCCCAACACTTACCCTTCTCTCCTCTCTCTCTCCTCTACTCTCTTTATACACTCCTCTTCTCTCTCCCTCACTTTATCTCAATCTCTCCCTTGTCACCCCCTCTATGTCTCCTCCCCTATCACTCTAGGTCTTTGTTCTTCCATCCCATATATATTTGCAACTAATATACATCCTAATATATTAATTACATTGTAGGCATGGTCTATATTAGAATTGGGCTTGAGAAATTTTGATTTTCAAATAAATGAGTGGACAAGATTTGATTTCAAGAGAATATTATTCATCTAATACATCATCCAATACATCATATGAAAAGTATTCAAACGGGTTTTCAGTTTCAAATGAAAGAATAACATATTTAATTTAAATATCATTTATATCACCACTTGTCACATTGGAATCAAATGGTTTGCTTTGGTTAATAGTGAGTCACAACAACTGTAGAGGCAATCCATAACACTTTACTACATATTTAAAAAAGACACCATGAACAAATCATTGAAAAAATTCACAAAATTTATTACTTAGCTTTAACCAACCTCCACCTCTCGTTTGAATGTGTCGACACTCTTACCTGGCTCATGATTATATATTTATATTTATGTATCTCATAAAGAGTTGATTATTGACATTGAAATTTTAATTAAATTTATGTTAGTATTAAATTTTTAAATTAAAGATTAAGAACATGTGTGTTTTTTTATTTAAATTTAATAGATGATGTAAGTATATTTCTAAACATTTTAATGATTAAATTATTTAATAAAAATATATTTCAAAAATTTTAAAATACTTTGACAATTAAAATATTATGTTTAAATAATTTTTTTATTTTGATGTTGTGCAACATTTTAATTTTTTATAGAATACATATATAAAATGCAAGCTTTCAAATGTGTGTCATACATTCACCTGGAGGGAAAATGACAATGTTTCATGGAAATATTATCTAAAATTTTCCAAAATATTAATGTTTCAACGATCTCCATCAAAGATACATAGAGTCCTTCATTTCTTCCAATTGAAACTGTTTAGGTTTTATTTCTTTAGGTAGCTTTAGGTTATGATTACTTTAGGATTTTAAAACTATTGTATTTTATTAGTTTAGATTTGTAAAAAAATCAATTTAAATAAAATTAACATATTGAGTTAGCTTGTATGGATCTTTTTGTGTTAAATATTCTTTTGTTGACGCGTACGACATATATCAACCACATTTATTAATGTGGTTGTGATAGTATATATTATAATATAAATAATTATATTATATTAAATTTAATATTATATTAATCTAAAATTAATAAATTTAATAATATTAACATTAAAATATATTAATATTAAATTTTTGATATTAATATTAGATTTCATAATTTAATTTAATAATAATAATAATAATAATATTTTAATATTAATATTAAATTTAATAATGTTTTTGCGTGACATGATAACAAAAATTATAATAAAATTTGGAATCTTAAATGTTGGCATTGATGTCAACAGGGTCATGGTACTACTTGTCATATACTTATGTCAATCTGATGATGATGTGTGATGAGCGCTTGGTGGTTGCAGTGTTCAGCTAGTTGGTTCTATTGGTTGGCATTGATGTCAACTTAGTTGTGGCATGACTTAGTGGAGGTGATTTGGAGGCTGAGTAGAGATGGATGCAAGGCATGGTATGATGGATTGTATGATGACTTGCCATAGGTTGATGTTGCTACATATGTTGAAGATGTTGTTTTTTCAGGTGGTTAGATTGCTTCTACATGTGTTGCATATGCTTCTACATGTGTTGGGAGCATTGGAGATGTTGCTACATGTGTTGGAGGTGCCTCTATCGGTGTTGGCGGCAGTTGGAGGATTGGAGGCAATTGGATGACTTGATGCCGCTATTGTAGGTGTTGAAGATGCTGCTACATGTGCTAGATATGTTTCTACAAGTACTCGAGGTGTTTGGATATGTTGTTATTGCTGCTTGAGGAGCTGGAGGTGTTAGTCATGAATAAGAGTTTGGCAGATTAGGGCTTGCATGTCACTGACTTGTTGCAGAATTTTTGGCCTAAGTCATCATTTTCAGAGTTGTCTCAAAGGCTTGGAGGTGTGTTTAGGAGTTGATGAAGGTATCCAAGAAGTTTGGTAGAGTTCTATGCTGAGTTGAGTAAATTTTTGTTATGCTATGCCCTAGTCACTCCCATGCAGGCTTGTGCATGCGACTCAGAGTCTCCAGTCGCTGAGAAGCAAGCTTGCGCGTTATTCCAGTAAAAATCAACTAGTGTTGTGCCTGCGGCTGAGGCTTAAAACAAGTTTTTCTCCATATTCCTCACACATTTTAGATAATTTTTGTATTGTGGCGATGTTCTTGATCATAACTTTTCGGTATATGGAGAGAGTGGGTTGATCAAGTCAATGAGTTGAATCCAGATCAAATCAAGCATATTAGTAGAGTTTGTGGATCTCAGATGTTCTTGGTAATTATTGAGTTAAGCACCTCAGTTCATCCATAAATTGGAGAAAGCTCAATTACAGTGTGAGAAAGTTGTGAGAGTTGAGTGATGCAGAATTTCTGAAGCAGTTTTCATGTGTTCCAGTGGATAACCAGAGCATGTTTCACCCAAAATTTTGAGCAAAGAATGAGGAGATGAAGTAGACGTTGGTTGTATATCTACTTGGTGATTGGTACCAACTTGTTTATTCACTTGCTTTTGTCGGTTGTGTGCAACAATTATATGTGAGAAGACTTATTATTGCAGAAGGGTTTTAGTTGATGGTTGATCAGATTATTTTATGCAATGTGTGGGGAGATTGTGTTGCAATTTTTGGTTTGGATTTTGTTTTTGATTGTGTTCCTTGATGATACATTATTGTAGTACTCATGTTGAGAAGTTCTCGGTTCTAGTATGAAAATGTATGTAACAAGAACCATATAGAGGAGTGGAGTTGGAAGATTATGGTGACATCAACATAAGTGAGCAGTTTTCTCAATCCAATGGTAGTTGGATAGTTCATAAGAAATTGGGTGAGGTTTGTTGGTCATGGTGGCTTCCAGTAGATAGGAGTTTGTAGAGTAGATTGATAGTTCAGGAGTAACTGAGCGAGGATCATTGGTCGTGGTGGCTTACAACAAATGGTAGTTCATAGATCCACATGAGAAAGAGTCTCCATTTGAAAGTAGCCAATTGTAACTCTATGTAAATAATTTTCTTAACATAATAAATATTTGAGAAGTGCAGAAGAAAGGGGTGCTCTTTTTCCCTGGAAATGATTTTCCACCAGAAATATTTGTTTCCCTTGTGTTGATTGCTTTCATGGTTTCATGTTTATATTTGATGCTCCGATCTCTGCTTTTGTGTTTTAGTTTATGCATGTTTAATGAATAATAATTTGGAGAAAAAATTATAAGTTCCTTCACTATTGAATCACCCCCTTGCTCTCTGTAGTGATATAGTTTTTGAAAATTGGCATCAGAGCGAGGGCTTTCGGTTGCAACTTGATCATTGGAGAGTGGATCTTGGATTTTTTGGCATAATTTTCCAATTTTTTTGAAATGGATCAGCAAGGATTTCCAGTACTTCACAAAGGTAAATTTGCAACTTGGAGGATGAAGTTGGATTCATATTTTCTGTCCCTTGATAAAAATATTTTGCTATCAGTGGAATATGGAATTAAGGATGAATTTAATGACAAAGTGAAAGAGAATATTATGCATGGAATTTCAATATCTGATAATCTATTTGTGAAGCATTTTGAGACTACAAAATAAATGTTGGACATGTTGCAAAGTTTGTATCTTGGAGGAAAATTGTAGATTTCAGAGATGGAGAAAAATGCAAATGATTCAACACATATTACAATGATAAATCAAGCTTTCTCACAAGATGAAGATGAAATCCATAGTGATAGCAATGATGACTCCAGTGATGACCTAGAGGGAAAAAAAGAAGAAATCAATCGTAAATATGAAGAGCAATAAAATATCATGGTCCTAGAAGTGAAAATTAAAAGGCTCACAACTGAAAATAAAGATCAACAAATGTTGTTGGAAAAGTTTGATGAAAAACAATGTGCATTCAAAGAAGAAATTTTAGTTTTGAAAACTCAGTTGGAAGAGGTAAGAAAAACTGGAAATGGAATGATAAAGTAGTATAAGGAGCTATAGGATGAGTTCCAAAAATTGAAGGCTGAAGAAAATTCTGCAAGAGATGAATTAGAGAGGATTAGATCTAGTGATCAAGAAACAAGAAGGAAATATGCAAATGTTGGAGTAGCCAATAGTAGCATGAAAAATGAGAATCAATAGTTATGAACGAAGCAACACACAAAGAAGGCCAAAGAAGGATAACAAAATTGGAAGATGTTATAATTGTGGAATACATGGAAATATAGCAACAATTTGCAGTAATGGAGAAACCAAACCCTCTCATCAAAAGGAGAAGCAATCTCAACAATTTATTCAAAGAAGATCTCCATTTGTTAGGTATAATAGTCCTTTTTATGGTTATTGTTTCTCATGCAATGATTTTGGCCATAGGGCTATTGACTGTAGGGCACATGCAAGGAATAAAGATTAGATCATTAGAAGATATCAACATATTCCTCAGTTCCTTGGTCACATAAGATGTTTTGTGTGTGACAATATTGGCCATAAGGCCAAGGATTTCAACTTTCCCATGTCTTTCATGAGATCCAATGAGAGAGAGAATAATTTGCAAGGTCAACTACACAAGAAGAAGAAGGATTGACATATGAAAGTTTGGAGGAGAAACGAGCATCAAGGAACTCCCTTAAAAAACTGAGGCCTTCTTAGTATCAAGGGGAGCATATGGTTGCATAATGAGTTGCATGTAGATTTTTGGATGTGAAACCATATATTAAAGAGTACATGAAGAAAAATATGCATATTGTAGGAGATGCATGAGTTTAGGGGGAGTTGATGAGGTTTGAAGTGCATTTCCATTTCTAATGTATTCTTTCTAGTTTGATTATAGTTGGATCAAATTTATTGTTACTAATGGTTTTTGGAGCATCTACATATTGAGATGTTTTATTTTTATGTTCTTGGAGGTATGGCAGCCACATGCTTGCCTTATGTGGATGGTCAAGGTGTGATAGAGGATCACACATTTAGGGGGAGTATTTTATCTTCCTAGCAGAGTTGTAGATTGATGGGACTATGCTCACTATGGAGGATTTTTGTTGTGCTTACATGACATGATGTGTTGCATGAAAGGAGTTTTGTTGTTGCTACCATATAGTTGTAAAATCATATGTTTTGCATGACATAGTTGGTATATTGATGATGGTCATACTACTAGATCATATTTTCTCATGTGTTTTCATGCATGTGTAGTTGCCATGGAAGATCAAATGATATGTTAGAGTTGGATCATTTAGAATATGTACTTTATTGCTTATATTTTGTATTATTGATGTATCATGTTGCTGCTTATATGAATTTGGATGGACGAGTCATGATATTTTGTTGCTTGGAGAGAGAATATGTTGATGTCTATGATGTGTTGGATATTCATATGGTTGAATCATGTTGATTTATATTGCTTCTTATATATGGAGAGAATACATTGTTGCACATGTTTATGAACCAAGATACCGATGAATTGATTTATGTTGTTGTTGATGTATAATGATGATTTTTTGCTCATTGATTTGTCACTTGTGCCTTATTGACGATATGTTGTGCACCTGTATTGAGGAGATCATGAGCTTATGTTGATGATGGTTATACATCTTGGCCACACGTTGGTGATATAGGGGAGATTACCTATATTGGTTCATATGCTCCTAATGTTGTTGTTGTTGCTGCCAGTTGATGTACCTCACATGGCTTGAGTTGATGATTAGTATATTGTTGGTTGATGAGCTTCATGATGCTATGGATATATTTGTTGTTTCTACTATGACATACTGTTATCTTGTTGTTGTTTGATGAGCCTCATGGATGGCTTGTAATGATGAGGATGATATTAATTATTGGGATGGTGATGGCCAAGTTGTTGAGTGGTCATACACTAACATATGGTTTGGATAGTATTTATATTGTTTCTACTACATATGGAGGTTATATCATTGCCCATGGAGGTATTATACTTGATGAACATGTTATGGATTGTATTATCATTGTTGATACTATATGGAGCATATATTGTTGCTCATTCATTCCATGTACTCATGTTATATCATTTTATTGGGTATACATATAGGAGAGCACCTTTGTGTGTGATTATACAATCCATGTATTATCATTGTTTCATGTTTTGGGTGCATTGGTCATGGAGAGACCCATTGTGTCATTTAGCTATGTATGGGCTAATGGGTGTCATGTCTTATTTTGTATATCATTGATGTAGCCCCACTACATTGGGTGCATGATGTAAAATTGGGTCCATAGAGTCATGGTTGGTGATAAGTGTGCTTATAGAAGAGTAATTTGTTGGTTTTATGTGTTTGTCACAACCATGTATTTGCTCCATGAAGCATTGTATATGTATTGTAATTCAAAGTTAACTCGAGTCATGGTTCATGAGGGTTGGTCTCTTGCACTTGGCAAAGAGTCTTATTGTAGTGAAGAGGATGTGTTGCTTCAGCTAAAAGGGGAGTGTGTTTGCAGCTTCCTTACATTCTTAGGGAGAGCATGTTCAATTTTTAGAGATTGCATGGCATTGGCTAGAGACTTGTTGGCAGCGGGTTTCCTTGTTTTACATGCTTATCTTACAGGAGAGACTTCTTTGGTTTGCATTGGTGTCAAAGAGGGAGATATTTTGGATTGTGGATATTAGCTTCATAGATGTAGCTTCAGTTTTGGAGAGTGTATGGAGATCAGCCTCAGATGTTGGATTGAGGTTGACATCAATGCCAAAGGGGGAGCTTGTTGGCATTGATGTTAACAGGGTCATGGTGCTACTTGTCATATACTTATGTCAATCTAATGATGATGTGTGATGAGTGTTTGGTGGTTGTAGTGTTCAACTGGTTGGTTTTGTTGGTTGGCATTGATGTCAACTTGGTTGTGGCATGACTTAGTGGAGGTGATTTGGAGGATGAGTAGAGATGACTACAAGGCATGGTATGATGGCTTGTATGATGACTTTCCATAGGTTTATGTTGCTACATATGTTGAATTTTTTTTTGTTGCATGTGGTTGGATTTCTTCTACAAGTGTTGCATATGGTTCTACATGTGTTGGAAGAATTGGATATGTTGCTACATGTGTTGGAGGTGGCTCTATCGGTGTTGGAGGTAGTTGGAAGATTGGAGGACGTTTGATGACTTGATGTTGTTGTTGTAGGTGTTGAATATGCTACTACAGGTGCTAGAGATGTTGATATAGGTGTTGGAGATGTTTGGATAGGTTTTTATTTGCTGCTTGAGGAATTGGAGTTGTTAGTCATGATGAAGAGTTTCGCAGATTAAGGATTGCACATCACTAACTTGTTGCAGAATGTTTTTTCCTATGTCATTAGTTTCATACTTGTCACAGAAGCTTGGAGGTGTGTTTAGGAATTGATGAAGGTCTCCAAGAAGTTTGGTAGAGTCCTAAGCTGAATTGAGTAAATATTCCTTATGCTCTACCCCAACCGCTCCCATGCAGGCTTGTGCATGTGACTGAGAGGCTCTAGTCAATGGGAAGCAGGCTTTTGTGTGAGTCCAGTCAAAATTAGCTAGTGTTGGGCCTGCTGCTGAGGCTTAAAATGAGTTTTTTTCCAAATTCCTTGTGCATTTCAGCTAATTTTTGTATTGTGGCAATGTTCTTGATCGAAACATTTCGGTATATGGTTGGAAAAGGTAATGAATCTTCTAGAAGTTGGTTAAAATTGAGAATATCCATCAAGTAGTGGAGAGAGTGGCTTGATCAAGTCAATGAGCTGAATCCAGATAAAATAAAGCATATGAACAAAGTTTTTGGAGCTCAGTAGTTCTTGGTAATTATTGAGTTAAGCGGCTCAATTCATCCATTTATTGGAGAAAGCTCATTGATAATATGGTTGATTCTCATGATGTGTTGAGTGAGTGAGAGATTGGAGGAGTGTGAGAAAGCTATGAGAGTTGAGTGATGTAGAATTTCTGAAGCAACTTGCATGTATTGTAGCAAATAAATAGAGCATGTTTTAGCTATAATTTTGAGTAGAGAATAAGGAGATGAAGTAGATGTTGATTGTAGATCTTATTGGTGATTGGTAGCAGTTCTTTATTCACTAGTTTTCGTTGGTTGTGTGCAACAATTATATGTGAGCAGACTTATTATTGCAGAGGGGTTTTAGATTATGTGTTGATCATATTATTTTATGCATTGTGTGGAGAGATTTTGTTTCAGTTTGTGGTGTGGATTTGGTTTTTTATTATGTGCCTTGATTATACGTTATTGTAGTGCTCATGTTGAGCAGTTCTTGGATCTAGTATGAAAATGTATGAAACATGAACTACATAGAGGAGTGGAGTTGGAGAACTCTGGTGAAATCAATATAAGTGAGCAATTTTCTCAATCCAATGGTAATTGGATAGTTCATAAGAAACTGGGCGAGGATCATTTGTCATGGTGGCTTCCAATAGATAGGAGTCTATAGTGAGGAGTAACTAGGTGAGGATCGTTGGTCATGGTGGCTTCATTATATGGTAGTCCGTAGATACACATGAGAAAGAGTCTCCATTTGATAGTATCCAACTGTAACACTATATAAATAATTTTCTTAACATAATAAATATTGAGCAACGCAGGTGGTTTCTTTCCCCAGAGAGTGTTTTCCACCAAAAATATTTGTGTCACTTGTGTTGAATGATTTCATGGTTTCATGTTTATATTTGACGTTTTTATCTTTGATTTTGTATTTCAATTTATGCATGATTAATGAATAATAATTTGGATAAAAATTTAAAAGTCTCTTTACTACCGATTCACACCCCTTAGTGGTGATCTAGTTTCCAACATTAATGTGGTAAAAACTTTCATGGAAATACTTACACATTTCCCCCATACTGGGTTGTATAATGTGCATCTCGACGTAATAACATAAAAGAATTTCTAAAGTTGTTCATAAGCTAGATCCAGTTGGGTTTTCATTTTTAGTAAAATAATATCATATAAACTTCGTTAAATTATTGATGAATTAAATTTTATATCTTTATTGATTCTAAAATCTAAATTATGGGATCCACAATTTTTTTTAGAGGCTCAATTGTTCCCTTGGTTGACCACATAAATAACTTGATTGAGGGTTTACAAAACCCTCAATTGAGTTATTTGAATTTAAAATTTAGGTGCTCAATCAAGCATTTTAAGTGCTCGACCGAGCTTCCGAGCTCCTAAATTTCAGCACCCATTCTGCAAATGTTTTTGCAACACCATTTTGTACCCTAGCGTACTTAGGGAAAAAATTGTTCTTAGGTGTTGGAGTTAATCATGTTGGATTCATGAATGAATCCTCTATGGAATGGCATATGAGTTTTACATTTTCGAATTCATATGATATTTTTCATCTAATTTGTTTTAAACATAACACTGGAATGTTTTTGGGACAATTTTAAAGAGGTTGAATAAAAAATCAATAACATAAAATATACATAAGGAAATAATTTCAAAATACCACCATCTTCATTTACGAGTTTTCTTCAAAAGGGCACTCTTTAGTTTTCAATTTATTTTAATAGTTGAAAAAAACCTTACATGAACACATGCCTATAAAATGCGATTGAAATATTACTTCGCCAACTTCGAATCATAAAAAAATTAATTTTGCATAAAAAATATTTTTTTAATATGAAAAACTTAGTTCTCTCCATGTAGATCATGCTCATATATATATATATATATATATATATATATATATATATATATAGAGAGAGAGAGAGAGAGAGAGAGAGAGAGAGAGAGAGAGAGAGAATTACACATTATAGACTAAGTTATGCTACATGAATACACACATACTGTGGAGTACTAAAAAGGTATGTTTTTGATGATCATTTCAGTGGCTTTTCAGTAGAACTTGTAAACCTTTTTGCATCATGAACTTGGAAAACAATAAAGAATTATAACAAAACATGTGAGATTAATATGCAAGACTTAACCGCTAATAATTGTCATTCTCCCGTGCAGGAAAGGGTGAAAACGAGGAGTTGTTGTTCCAAAGAAAAAGACAAGGACAAGGTAACTGTTGTCCCTTTGACAGGAGACCGAGTGCAAACAAGGCTAAGCAGATCAAAGCAAATCGGCCCTGAAAAGGAGGAGAAGACACCAGCTTGGCGCAGGAGAAAAGAGATGATTAAGAATTAACGGTTTGGTGAATCCCTCAGGATCCTTGATCCTGAGGGATCGCTGCTTTATCTATCTTGTTACTTAGACATCTCCGCCATCACCCTTATATAAAGGGACAACATTGTTAGCTTTAGGGGATTATGCTTTTATGTAATTTCTGTTAAGATCAAAACTTTGATCATCGAGTCTCGATAAGAACTGGTTCATTGTACTTTTGTTTCATGCATTAATACAAACTTGGTGATTATCTTATCTCTGCGTCTGGATTAACCTAAAGCGGTGTACCCTTGGAGGCTAAGGGCTCAGCCCCGGAGGACACTTGCTTCTGTATTACTATGATTTGATTTCTGCGTGATTTGCTTATCGTCGTTATTTGGTAATCTGATATGCTTTATAAGTTTACATCACATGCCCTGTTAAGATTAATTCATTAAGGTTTTTACAGACAAAACTGTTATATTGACTCTGCATTATATTACTGATCCTTTCAGAGTTGATTGAATATTATTAGTCTTGACCGAATATTGTTACTATTTTGTTACAGAGCTTTTGTTCTATACATTCATGTTATAGAATTCATCTGGAAGTGTACGAACCTGCTAGGGAAGAGTTGGATCTTAAAAACGGAAGGTAAGAACCTGCGTACGGAGCATGTAAAAGCCCTGCTCCACTGTCCGCTTTCCTAACAGATTTGCTGTTGCTTTGTTTGAATAGAATTTAGTAGTTCATTTGAGTGCATGACTAAGCAGAAAAAACCAGAAAAGAATATCAAACCTCCACCCAAACCTGAAAAAGCTAAGGGGCCGGTGACCCTTGGCCGAACGACCTTCATAGACGAGATCTATAAGAAAACAGAATCTCAGCCATCAGTATGCCCCAGGAAAATCATTTCTAAACAGCCTACTAGTTCCCTTCAGGCCACAGGATCACCATCTGTAGCCTTTGCTGAGGTGCATAGTCAAACTGAAGAGCAAGACTTTCAAGAAATTGAAAATTCTACTCCAGAACTATTGCAGGAAGGGAATTTCAGCAACTTTGTGAAGGAGAAGGAGAAACAGGGGAAACCGAGGTACCAAGATCTCCTATTGGAACAAATCAGCCATTAAATAGCCCAGATAAGGGGAGAGCTGCAAAAATCATTGTTGAAGGAACCCAATCTCCTCAGACATCAGGTATTCTCATTATCCCAGATAAAGGAAGTGCTATTAAAACTATCCCTGTCAAAACTGTTCCCTCTCAACCTAGGAATACCCTTCTAGATATCCCAGAAGGTTATTGGCATATATTCGATCCTATGGCTCAGAACCAGCCAAACAATCAAACCTCTACATTACAATACCCTATAGCGGATTCTGCAGCAAATGCGGCCATGAAAGCAATCCCTCTTCAACATATCCCTACATTTCATGGTCTCACATCAGAAGATTCAGATGCATTTTTATTCGAATTTGATGTGTTGTGTAGGGGATATGATTACACCACCGATCCCCAGAAATTGAAATTATTTCCCTCTACATTAAAAGGGGCTGCTTTAAGATGGTTTATGGGATTAGGTGGTGGGGTCATAAACAATTGGGATCAAATGAAAGAATCTTTCTTAAAAAAACATCAGGATTATTGTAGGTCTAGAGAATTAAAGGACAAAATATTCTAAATGACAGCCAAACCGAATGAAACATTAGAGGAGTATGTGGAACGTTTTCAGTACAATCTACAAAGATCTCCTTATGCATCACTACCTTTACCTGATAATGTGTTAAAAACTGCATTGATAAGGGGTATGAAGGAACAATGGATTGAAACATTAAACATCATGGGAAAAGGGGATATTTATCAAGAGAATTTTGCTGACATCATTGATTTATGTATCAGGAGTTCGAGAGGCAGCACAAGAGTAAAACCGGCAGAACATGATCGGTTTGTAAGGGATAACAAAATATCAACAGAAGGAGTAACACGTGTAGAAATTGGAAATTTATTGGAAAATTTTAAAATTGATATTCTGGGGACACTAACTACACAACTTGATATTATGCAGGCTAAACAGAAGCAGATGGAGGCAGAACAGAATTTGGCAATCTTCTGTCCCCGATGCAGGAAAAAGCATAGTCACAAGGAATGTCCACTGGATACAGTCCAAACATGCGCCATCTGTACAAAAGATCACCTTACGGAGAACTGCCCCTCACTTCCTGGATTGAAAGCGGTATATAAGGAGGTGGAAGAAGAACCAGAATCGGTGTACTTGATCAACTAGTGCCGCCAGTGGCAGCCGAGACAATCTGGTATGTTTCCAAACCCAACTTCTTCTTTTCAGCCACCACAGTATAATGCTCAACAATATAGTATGTGGCAAAGTCAGTCCCAACCCCCATTTTCAAACTGGTCACCACAGTCGTTTCCTTCTTCAAACCCGTGGCTGAATCAGGCAAGCCAATCTGGTTGGCCAAATTTCCCTTACCATATTGGCAAAATAGCCCATATCCTCCACAATGGATTCCCCCTACTTCACAAAGTTCATCCTGGCAGACAAACTGGCAGAGACCGATGCACCAGCCAGTAGGAACTATTCTGCTCCCTCAACCTACTCTGCCAGCCTTACAACAAAATCCCCAGTCTAATCTGAGACCGCAAATCCCAGCCCAACCCAACCCCAATCCAAATAACAAACCAGTCCAATCTCTCCAAATCATAGAATCACCAGAAATAGGACCCGACCTGAGGGAGTGTAATGATCTTCAGTTACGATCTGGGCGTATTATTGAAACTGAGGGAGATAAAATAGTTCATATTGAAGATCAGTTACCAAGAGAACATCTGTTGCAACAAGAGGATGTGAATAAGCAGCAGACTCATAATCAAGCAACCACATCCTCTCCTCCATTCCCAGAACGATTAGTCATACCTCGACCTTTACAGTACCCTGACTTTGACATCCTGGGAGAATTACAAAATCTGTACATAAAAATTCCATTCCTCCAAGCCATTCAAGACATTCCTATATACGCAAAAACTATCAAAGAATTGTGCATAAAGAAACCAAGGAGGAATATAACAAATAATCCAAGAGTCCAAGTAGATGGCACTTTATCTGATTTACTATCAGGAAAAGAAACACCCATTAAATATGAAGACCCAAGAAATCCAATTGTAACTGTTCAAATTTATGGTCAGACCCTGTCTAATGCCTTAGTTGATCTAGGAGCTGCAATTAATATTTTAACAACCACTACTTGCCAAAAGCTTGGCATTACATCTGTAGAACCCACTTCTACTTTGTTAGAATTGGCTGACCGTTCTGTGGTTAGACCAGAGGGTACTTTACATGATGTCATGGTCTCCGTAGATTCCTGGGAATATCCAACTGATTTCTTGATAATTAATCCAAAAGCCCGACTTGATGGACACCCGCTAATCCTAGGTAGACCTTTGCTTACCACTGCCGATGCTTACATTGGCTGTCAGCAAGGAAATATGACCATAACCAAAGGACCAAATATCAAGAATTTAGTTCTATATCCTCCAGCACAGCCAAGTGTCACAATAATTAAAACTAACAAGCACCCTGTATCATACCTTACTGATAACATTAGATCTCCATTAACTATACAAGAGGCACTTGATTTTAAAGATCAAACAGAAGATGATGCCATTAATAACTTCATTAGTCAAATTGAATCCGGATCCTGCACACAGTGTCACATGATAGAAGCAGCATTCGACAATGAATTAGAAGAAGATCCTCTGAAAGATACACATGATCAAACAATACCTGTTACTTCTATTGCAAATAGTAAAATTGTGGAAATTGAACCGGGAAAAACCTTAAATATTAATGCCAACCTCACACCTGAACAAGAAACGAAGCTCATCCATTTGTTAAGAAAATATCAAGAAGCATTCGCATGGGATTACCCTGATATGAAAGGAATTGATCTCCAATTATGTACACACCACATTTATATAGAAAAAGATGCCAGACCTGTTCGTCAACCGCAGAGGAGACTTAATCCTCATCTAAAAGATGTGGTAAAAGCTGAACTTCAGAAAATTTTAGATGTCAATTTTATCTATCCTATCTCTGATAGTAAATGGGTCTCTCCGCTTGTGGTGGTACCAAAAAAGAATGGGAAATGGAGAATCTGTGTGGATTACAGGGAACTAAATAAAGCAACACAAAAAGATCACTTTCCTCTCCCATTCATAGACCAAGTATTAGATACTTTATCAGGAAAGAAATTCTTTTCTTTCCTGGATGGCTTCAGTGGATACAATCAGATTCAGATTGCCTCTGAAGACCAGGACAAAACTACTTTTACTTGTCCTTGGGGAACATTTTCCTATCGAGTTCTACCTTTTGGCTTATGTAATGCTCCTGCCACATTCCAAAGGGCTATCCTTAGCATTTTTTCAGATTTAATAAATGATGGACTTGAAGTATACATGGATGACTTTACACCATATGGAGATGATTTTGATCCAGCACTAGACACCCTAGAAAAAGTCCTACAACGCTGCATCGCTACCAGGCTTTGCTTAAGCCACGAAAAATGTTACATGATGATGACTGAAGGACTTATCCTAGGACACTATATTTCAGCAGCTGGCATTCAGGTAGACCCGGCCAAAATCCAAATACTTTTGCTTATTCCCACTCCTACTACTCAAACAGAGGTACGCAGCTTTCTCGGATTTTCTGGTTATTATAGACGATTTATAAAACATTATTCGCACATTGCTGCACCTTTATATGCACTAACTGGTAACGTTGATTTTCTTTGGACAAAAAAATGTGAGCGTGCTTTCAAGGATTTAAAGAAGCTCGTATCCACAGCCCCAGTCCTTCGAGGACCAAACTGGGATTTACCATTCCAGATATCATCTGATGCCTCAGATACAGCCATTGGCGCAGTCCTTGGGCAGGAAGAGGATAAAAAACCATATGCTATCTATTACATCAGCAAAAATTTATCCCCTGCTGAATTAAATTACATTGTTACTGAAAAAGAATTCCTAGCTGTAATACATGCTGTCAATAAGTTTAGACATTATATTACAGGATATCCTGTTATCTTGTATACAGATCATTCTGCCATAAAATATTTAGCAAATAAGCCTGTCACAAATGCCAGAATAACTAGATGGTTGATTTTATTGCAGGAATTCGATATCACAATCAAGGATCGGCCTGGCAAAGAAAACCCTGTAGCCGATTTTCTCTCAAGAATGCCAAAGCCAATCGATGCAGCAGCAGTTGAAGATCAATTTCTGGACAAACATATGTTTGCTGTTACCGTTCAAACACCCTGGTATGCTGATGTTGCCAATTACCTCGCAGTAGGAAAACTACCAAAGCACCTAACCCCTAATGAACGCAAACAAATTGTTTAGAAGAGTACTCGATTCTCGTGGATTGGGGGCTATTTGTTTCACACAGGGGCAGACATGCATATCAGGAGATGTGTTCGGGAAGATGAAATCTTTGACATCCTAAAAGCCTGTCATGATGGACCATGTGGTGGACACTTCGCTGAGCGTAGAACAGGACATAAAGTACTGCAGACAGGATATTATTGGCCCACGATTTTCAGAGATGCAAAGAAATTTGTCCAAGCCTGTGATAGCTGCGAGCGAGCAGGACGTCCTAGTCAATCTGACGAGATGACTTTGAAACCGCAGTTAGTCATTGAACCATTCGAGCGATGGGATCTTGATTTCGTTGGACCAATCAACCCATCATCAAATCAGAAAACATATATCTTGGTGGCAACATAATATGTCACCAAATGGGTTGAAGCAGAAGCATTGCCAAGAGCCACAGAGGACTCTGTCATACAGTTCCTGTTCCATCTATTTGTATGTTATGGCCTTCCAAGGGAAATAATTACAGACGAAGGACCACAATTTGCTAGGAATAGATTAGCTGCAACACTCAACAATTATCACGTCCAGCATAAAATCACTACTCCATACCACCCGCAGGTGAATGGACAAGTAGAAAGCAGCAATAAGGTAATAGAATCAATCCTAACGAAAACCATTGCGTCACATAGGCGTGATTGGGCTGCCAGACTACTTGAAGCACTCTGGGCCTATAGAACAACATGGAGAAGCACCACTGGTTACTCACCTTATCAATTAGTGTTTGGAAAACAACCCATTTTTCCCATAGAATTCGAAATCCAAACATTACGAACAGCACAGGAAGTTGGCTTAGATCTAAGCGAGGCACAGATTAATCGACTATAGAAGATCAATGAGTTGGACGAAATTAGGCTCTCTGCACTTCAAAATACAACACTGATTCAACAACAGCGAGCTAAATGGCATGATGCGCTCATTAGAAACAAAGTCTTCCATGAGGGAGACTGGGCTCTGTTGTATGAGTCTCGGTTTCAGGACTTCCCTGGGAAACTCCAGACTCGTTGGTTGGGACCATACAAAATCCAGAAGGTACATGACAATGGAACCCTTACTCTAATCACCATTGACAGTTCTGGATATGCCTTCAAAGTAAATGGCCACCGATTTCGTCTCTATCACAAACCACTCACTCGGGAATCCTTCTGCCAGCAGCTACGCCGAGACACTGATATGCAGATTTTAGGAGAGGAAGAGAAGTCTTCCTCACCTGTAATTCATTAAGGAATTCATTTCATTTTACAATTTGTACACAAGTTCTTTTCTTTCAGTCATTCTTGCACATATGTTTGAACTAATGTTTTCCTGTCATTTTTGCTGTTCCTTTTTTTTAAAAAGAACAACATTTCGACTTTTTCCGTTCCTTTTCCAAAAGGATGGCATTTGTGCATTTCTGCTGTTCCTTTCCTAAAGGAACAACATTCTCAATTTTCTGCTGTTCCTTTTCAAAAGGAACAACATTCTCGATTTTTTGCTGTTCCTTTTCAAAAGGAACAACATTCTTGATTTTTTGCTGTTCCCTTTTCAAAAGGAACGGCATTTGCTTGTTCTGCTGTTCCTTTTCTAAAGGAACAACATTTCAATTTTTGCTGTTCCTTTTTCAAAAGGAACGGCACTGCTGTGTGTTTACTGTCCCTTTTCCAAAGGAACAACATATTTTTGATTTCTGCTATTCCTTTTCCAAAGGAACGACATTTTTGCGTCTTTTGTTGTTCCTTTTTCAAAGGAACAACATTTTTGGTGGTTGCTGTTCCTTTTTCAAAAGGAACGGCATTTCGAGTGTTTTGCTGTCCTTTTCCAAGAGAATAGCATTTTTTTTTAAATTTTTGCTGTTCCTTTTTCAAAGGAACGGCATTGGTGTGTTCTGCTGTTCCTTTTTCAAAAGGAACGACATTTTCACTTTTGATATCTATGCTCCTTTGTTGTTCCTCTTTCCAAAAGGAACACCACTAGCATACTTTTTCTCTCCTTGTGAAACATCTCATTCCTTTTGCTGGTCTAAATTGAGGATGCTTCTTGCTCCTGTTCTTTCAAAGTCTTTAAGATACAGCTATGCACTTATGCAATGAACACAAAATCACAACATACTAAAATCCGCAAATTATAAATCGCTATCTGTATAAGGCTCTGTATTGGTAAGAGGACAAAAGGAAGGACACATTTATTCATCATCTTTTGCTGTCATTGTCTTACTAATTTTGCTTTGATTGGTTATCTTTATCATGACAATCCCTTTAATCCTCTTTGATTATTGTTTAGGAATAAGAGCAAAGGGTTTATATCTTCCTATTGAGATGATAAGACTTCTTCCACCATTCCTACTCTTAAGGAGTGTTGAACCACCCTTTGTGTATAAATAAGGAAAAGTACTTTATGAAAAAAGAAAAAAGTAAACATGAATTATAAGTTGTCAAATGCAGGATAGGGGTCTCATCAAGAGCCAGCCTACCATGATCATGAGGATGGAAGTGAAGTGGCATTCCCACTATGGCCACCACACCAGGGATATGGTCCAAAAGGTATCTCAGATAAACAAAACTTGGAATAGGAGGTCTCATCACGAGCCCGCCTGCCCACTTTTCGCTCCTTCCTCATGAATGGTATTATGGCTAACTGGTTACCAAGCCAACATAATGGCCTACACTTTGACATTACACTCCTTAATATACACATAAAAGATCATGGTTCCAGGGGTGAAATAAACAACTCTGCCAAGGTTATGGACACCTGTCGGCAGTACAGCACTGTTAATGGTATTGAAGTCACATTGGTTACACCAATAGGTAAGATACTAATACTCTTTTGTTTCTTATATCCTAGGAACTAATCATGTATTATTTCCTGACTTATATATCGCATGAAAATTTATTACCACCAATCATGGCAAAGTAAGTGACAATGACCACTTGAGATTTGGCAAGTACAACAGACGTCCTATCCCCCCAGCCTCGCATCATATCTGTTACACTAAAATTTGTCACCATGACTATCTACAGTTAGTATGGCTCTATCAACTGTCATACTATCCTCCTTGGCAAGTCTCATACCTCTGCTCCTCATGTCAAACTCCAAGAAAGAGAAAAAGTCCTTTAAAAGTCAATTAACTCTGGTTACGCAGTTTCTCTTAGCCTTACCTGCGTGTACGCACCTCCAGTTCATAAAACCTGCATATTTGTACGCTCTGTATGTAAAGGGCTGGGTGCGTACTCCTGTAAAGGTCAAAATCCGCAAGTTTCACTTCAAAAAAGTTACTTGTGGTCATTTCTAGAGCATTCTAGAAGATGGTTTGACGTGGATTGGGCGCCTCCAGATGGTTCATGCATCCCTATGTAAGAGGAACTTATCCCATGAAGAGGGGAGCTATCCCATTGAAAGAGGGGCTTATCCCATTCATGGTGGACCTGATTAACTTCCTCCAAAGCACTATAAATATAGGCATTGGGCCAGAGGGAGGGGAGGTTGAAAGCTGAACATTCCTAAGGGTAGATGCTGCTGAGATTAGGACTCCCTTATAGAGCTTGAGAGGAGAGATTCCCATCCTTTCTTAGCTTCATTTGGAAGTGGGTGAGCTGATCAAAGTAAAGGAAAACTCTTGCTGGACCCTGGGAGGGACCTGCACAACTGGTTTCTTTTGTTTCCACTTAATGCAAATAAACTCATTTTTCTCAACAAGTTGTTATACATGATTTGTTTCATATACTCCTTGGTCTGTATGATGAATATGTGTTATTTTATAAGTTATTCAGGTGCTATGTAATCTTTTGGCTTGTTAGTGAATGCAGGTTTCGAAGAGAAGGAGGAGCTCATCCGGATCGGCGAGGCTGGACTACTACAAAGCGTTGGACTAAAGGTATGTTACAAACACCTGACTACTTGTATTCTAAATGCATATTTAGAGAAAGGTAGTGTTTACTTGTCTTGTTTGTCACTAGAAAGCTTTAGCTTCTAGGGAGGTCGGTTTTGTCCGCAAAATTGACTCTTTCCGCATGACAAAATGGCGACTTCGCTGGGGAACTCCATTGATGTGAATGATTTTTTCCTTTGTTTAAAACTTTGATTTGAGAAAAGTCTTTTTCTTTCTGGTTTTTGGTTGTCTGACTGTGTATTTGGGTGGCTTAGCTTAGGGTTAAATTAGATTTTAGTTTTTCTTAGTTTTGCTAGAAGTACGCAGCCTTTGCGTTAAGCACAGTGCGTACCTGTACGCACTGCAGCTTTGTGCACAGAGCGTACACGCACCTGTGCAAATAGGTTGCCTGCGTACCCTGTCAAAATTGAGAAAATTTCAATTTTCTCCTTTTTTCCTCTTAGATTTTGTTTATAAGTTGTTTTTACCACCCAGATCCACTGGTTACCTGCCAGAGATCTTCATCTGAACTTGTTTCGTCAGTGTCAAGAGTTTTAGTGGAATTCGTAGAGGTTCTAGCCTTAGGGTTTGATTTTTGCATTGGTCCTGTAGTGACTTTGGCTTTAGAAGTCGTAAAACCTTGGATATCCCTGGTCTTTGCAGTCTTCTTAGGAGTCGGACCTTTCATAGAATCTACCTGTGTGAGACACCTACCTTTGTTTTGTCTCTTTGCCGAATCTCGAAAAAGTTTGTTGATTGAACTGTGAATTTCATTTTAAGAAAAAGAACAAAAGATTTTGATGTTTGTTTTTGGCTAGTTTTTGATTCTGCATTGACTAGTCCTTAGTTAAATCATGACTGAGTAAAACATCCTGGGATCATACTTTGTAGGTTTTGGCCTCATTAGATTTGCTTATTAGGTGAATTTCTTTTTGATTTGCTTTTAAGTAGCTTTGATTTGATTGTCATAGATTTTTTAAAGATTTGATTTTTGATTTTTAAATGCTTTGTTAAGTAGGGAAAAATCCAAAAATCTCTTTTGAAGGAAAAGTTTGCTTAGGTAGCATTTGAGTCTTTGAAAGGAAAAGGAATTTTCGCAAAATAATTAGTGGTCATGTGTTGTATGCTTTGGAAAAGATAAAGAGATTGTTTCTTTGATTTTCATTGCCAAGAAAGTTGTCTTTATATCAATTTTGCATTCTCCAACTCTCTTAGCTAGGGAATTCATTGAAAAAGAAAATTAGTATAAATCATCCTAAGTGCATCTTTTTAGTGGATTTGAGTCGAGTCTACACACCATCAGTTTCATCTCCGCTACCTTTTGTCTTAAAGAAAAACCATAAAAATTAACGCTTAAAGTAAAATCAATTTAGTAACTTTTTATTTACTAGGGCTCTGAAACACCAATATAGATCAGGCTAGTGTCTTGGAGTAGGAGAGTAATTAACTCTCCAAGACAGTAAAACCAAACAAGTAGCTTATCTTGTGGTAGGATAAATCCAACTGTTTCATTTGTACTCTGGGAAAGCTCCTCTTAAAGGAGAAGCACGAGACCGTGTCCGAACCAGTGAGGGGATCAATCCTCCTTCATTGGGAAAGACGCCAGATACGCACATATTACAAACGGTAAACCTCGGATTATTGTCGAGGAGCCTGGGGTCACTTGTCGGTAAACCTTGGATTATTGTCAAGGAGCCGGCAAGGGGATTGAGCTTGTTACTCTGCCCTTGCGTGCTATCGGGTCGTAGACTGTTCCCCCAGGTATATTTGTTGCTGTTGGTAACCTTAGTGACCATTATCTTTAGGATTCTACCCGAGGTGACGGTGGAGGGAAGATCCCACTGTACCTGGAGCAGACGTCAGCTAGACTCACTTGGATTTTCCGGGGGGTTCACTTCACTCGAGATGGTTAAAGTGGAGGAACTTGTGCCGGTCTATTCATTAAGCAGGTTGCCGGGGTCACTGTTCCACCCACCACTTCTGTACTGAATTCAGCGATGTTGGGCTTCATCACCAACTAGTGTTTTCGGTCTGGAAGGCTACTGTTTGTGTATTGTTTGATGCCCTAGATTGTTTAGGTGTGTGATTCGAATTTGTTTGGTTCTTTAGAGACTTTAGGCGGTTTGCTTTGAGATTTTACTTTGTTTGCGTGTGCAGTAGTTAAAAGTTTTAACTGTGGCGGAATTACCGAGACAGTCCCGTAGACTTCGGGGCCAGTCTCCTGAGATTGTTACCGTGGCCGATTTGTTGAGGAAGTCCCGTAGACTTCGGGGCGAACCTCCTGAAGACGTCCCGGGTCATTACGAAGGTTTGAAAGTCCTTGTAACTCCTCCTAGTGGCAGTAAAGTAGGTTCACCTGAAGAAGGAGAGTCTTCGTTGGTAGTCCATCCAGATTACCAAAGTCTAGAAACAGGTTATAATCCTGAAGCTGTTGCAGTTTCCGAGCTTGCTGGTAGTTTTTCATCTACTAGTGATATAGGCGAAGAACCTGAAATATCTGAACCTGTTACTCCAACTTCTAGTGTTCCTGATTCACCTAGGGTAGAAAGAGTCATCACCGAAAATCTTCCTTCTGGTTTGATAGCTATTGAAGAACTTGCTCCAGAAGAAGAAGTAGGCGTCCCTATCCCTGAAGATCAACCTACTATTGATCTAAGGGAGCGTGAATCCATTTTTTACAGTCCACCTAGAAGTACTACTTGGTATCTTTCGTTAACTAATTACTTAGACAACTCAGGGATAAGTTTTTCTCCACCTCGTACTCCTTATCCACCCGGAGGTATTTATACTCCTGTAAATATGTCTAGTCAGTCGTCCGTGTTTACTCAATCTCCTGAATCTTTCTTGTACGGTGGTCCTTCTGTTCCTGCTGGGTATCAGTCACTTTCTGGTACTTTTGCAGGAGCATCTCCTCAACCCATTGGACATGGGTCATTAACTGGAAATAATGGTAATAAACCGTTGGGCGTAGGAGACATTTACATGATGTCAGGTTCAATTCCCAGTTCTCAACCTCAAGGTGGCCAGTTACCGCCTGGGGGGCAGCCTCAATTAACGCTTAGGGGGCAACCTCAAGGTACACAACTTGCGTCTGGGGGGCAACCTCAAGGACAGTATGTACCCATGGTACAGTACATTCCTCAAGGTCAACCCCAGCCTCAATATGTACCCTAGGGTCAACCTCAGTATCAATTTATGCCTCAAGGTCAACCCCAGTATCAGTACTTACCTCAAGGGTATTTACCCCAAGGTCAGTACTCGAGTCAAGGTTATCAACCACCCCAAGGTCAATCTTATGTTCAAGGTACGGGAAATGTACCTTTCAATTATCAATCCTACCCTCAATCCAGTTATGGATCTCAATATCCTCAACCTGTCATGGGTCAATACCCCAGAATGAACATAGTGTGGGATCCATCGCAAGTTCAACAAGTGTTGCAGCCAAGCATACAGTTGTCATCTCAAACTGGACAACCTATAGTTTCTGGTCCACCCCAGCAACCAGTCCATTCTAATGTTCAAACTTCTGTACCTTCAGTAGTTACTCAGTCGCTAATTGCACCTAGTACTCCATCTCAAACGACTGCTGCAACTACCGCAACATCTGTTCCTTCCACCACACTTACTTCTGGAGTATCGACAGCTCCAGTTTCTACTGTCTCTGCCACTACTCCACAGACATCTTTACCATTGTCTGGATCCACGATTCAAACTACGGTTCAGATGCCTATGGGGCAGCCTGGTTTAAGTACGGTTGTCACTACTCAACCACAATTTGTTTATCAACCGTACCAGGGACAGTACCAATACAG
Organism: Pinus tabuliformis; assembly: GCA_031772625.1. Taxonomy (NCBI): domain Eukaryota; kingdom Viridiplantae; phylum Streptophyta; class Pinopsida; order Pinales; family Pinaceae; genus Pinus; species Pinus tabuliformis. The sequence continues at coordinate 1,291,037,663 of CM062804.1, read as the reverse complement.
GCCTGCTGTCCAACAACCGGTTTACCAGTATCAACCGTATCCTGGGTACACTTATCAACAACCACAGCAACCCCAGTACGGTCCGGTTAATCCTGGTTTTTCGGGAGGATACAATATCCCGAATGCGATTCCTATTCCAAGTTATCCTGGATATCCTCCTCCTGGGACTGGTCTTGTGACCCAGAGTTTTAGGGATCCTAATCGGCAATTTCCATTTATCGCAACTTTGGATTTACCAGACTTGACGTGCCTAACGAATGATCCAATAAATTATCTTCTGTTCTGGCCGCCAATGCCAAATAAGTTGCCCAGTGACATACCCAAGTTCGAAGGTAAGTCTGGAGAGGATCCGTCAAATCACGTGATGACTTACCACCTCTGGTGTGCCTCAAATTCCATCTCCGATGATTCGATCCGTTTACGTCTTTTCCAGCATACGCTCATTGGTCTCGCGGCCAAGTGGTACATTGAGTTACCACGGGCCTCCTTTTATAATTGTAGTCAGTTAGCTACCTCGTTCTTAACACATTTTCAGTTGCCGGTCAGATATGATAATGGCACCGAGTTATTAACTTCATTAAAACAGTCGACGTCCACTTATATTTCTGATCATATTCATGAATGGAGACATCGAAGGCGATTAGTGAAAGTTTTTATCCCGGACCAAATCTTAGCTGAATGGTTTGTTAAATCATTATTACCGAAGATTACTGAAGACGTAACTAAGGCCAGAGTAGTTACTGAGGAGCAAGTGATTGCTCAAGCACAGTACCTTGACTTAGTTTATACTCAGTCGGGTACGTTACACGAAAAGATCCCAGATCTTCCAAAGTCAAATCAAATCGCTGCTGCTCCTTCGGGATCTCATGCTGCTGATGGCATGATTGGTAAGGTCAATACTAAAAACAAGAAGAAGTCTTCAAAGAATTCTTCGCCCATTATAACCTTACCAGACTCCCCGACAGGAGAATCTTCTGCTGAAGTTTCCGCTGATATTCACGCTGTAGAGTCATCTACGGCTAAATCAAAAAACGGTGGGAAGAAGAAAGGCAAGAAGAAGAATAAAGCAGACAAAACTCCAAAGGAGAAAACAGAAAAGTCGGAAACCAATGACGAAAAGCGCAAGCCCCGTTATCCTTGTCTTATTTGCGAAGAAGATCATTTTACAAGAGATTGCCCTCATCGGGCCGAGGTTGCGAAAATCGTCAAGGGTTCCCAAATTCCTGCTGTCTTGAAGGACCCATTTGCGAAAGATAGCAAAATGGTAGGTTCTTCCTCGAGTGCCACTGAAGAACCCATATTGATGATGTCTCATGTAAGGATTGCGACTCGGTCACATGATTATGGTAGTAAAAGTCCTGTTGATGGATCGAAAGAAGCAGAATCTTCTCAGTCAAATCCATCAACCTCAGCTCCCGGTTCCGATCCACTACAGATCGAGAAACCTAACCCTGACTTAGTAATTAAACCTCCCGCCAAGGGTGTACTTTGAAGGTCTACTTTCAATCCACATGCGAGAGTGGCCCAGAATTACAACATTGTTGAGGATTTAGCTGTTTCACCCTCAGCAATGTCAGCTTTAGAAGTGCTGCAATCATGCCCAACACAACGAAAATTACTTTTGTCGGCTATAGGAGCTGTTGATGTTCAGGACCCGAACCTAATAATCTTTGATCTAGAAAATAGTACACCGTGTTTACCTCATCAGATGGCTTTCCAGATCCCAGTGATAGTAAAAAACAAGCCTATTCATCGGACTGTAATTGATGAGGGAGCTTCCACGTGTATTATGTCGATACAGTGCTGGAGATCGCTTGGTTCTCCTTCACTAAATCAATCCCCGACAATCCTTAAGGCCTTTGATGGCCATGGGTTCCATCCGTTTGGCATTCTACAGGATTTGCCTATAGGGGTTGAAGGAAAAACCATTAGTCTGGATGTGGAGGTGGTTGATGCCCCTCTAGACTACAACCTTCTCTTGGGTCGAAGTTGGTCTTACGCTATGACAGCGGTCGTCTCATCGGTCTTCAGAGTAATAAAGTTTCCACATAATGGCAAGATCGTGACCATAGACCAGCTGGCTTACTTTTCATCCGACCCAGCCTCTTCAGAGAGTATCCAGCATGTCGGTAAAATGACTATCCCTTATAAGGATGTTGGCGTAGGATTAGTTAAAGATGCCGGTTTACTGGGCACTTTTCCTTTTCCTCCAATCAACGCCGTGTCTTCGTTCGCATCCATTCATATGATTACATCAGATACCATTGTTTACGACGATCCTTGGATCGTTCCTTCTGAATCTGATATAGACTCTTTTGGTGATGCTATGCCTTTGAGTCCATATGAAATTGCTTACGAAGCCGTGCAGTCTTTTACCGACTCGCGTTCAACCAAAATCGACCAAATGAATGTGGTCCGTGAGGAATCACTTTTCACGTCAACCTCGGAGTTAATAGCGTTTCCCGAAGTTGTGTCATCTGACGAACAACTTTGTGAAGTCCTGTGTGTAGACGATTTACCATGGGAAGATCTCCATCATAGATCTTCGTTTTTACCTGAGGATGATCGCTTTGAAAACGATTTCTCATCAGTTTTTACAGCTGAATATGTCAAGGAAGCTCAGAGTCCAATGAAACATCCTGATTCAGAGCTGAATTTGGGAAACATCTCTCGCACTGTTCCCATTGACATTTTAGTCAAGCCCGGAATCATTGAAAACATTCATATAGGCGCCTCATGTTCAGATGATGAAATTCAGATATACAAGGCCCTATTTCAAGAATTCCGCGACGTGTTTGCCTGGTCCTATGAGGAAATGCCAGGAATTGATCCCGCAATTGTTGTCCATGAGATTAAGACTTACCTGGACGCTAAACCCGTCCGGCAACGTTTGCGTCAGATTCACCCACGAAAAGCAGCTGCAATTAAAGCAGAAGTTGAGAAGCTGTTGAAAGCAGGTTTCATTTATCCGATCCCGTTAACGGATTGGGTATCGAATATTGTTCCGGTTAACAAAAAACAGGGAACAATAAGAATATGCATCGACTATAGGGATATCAATCGTGCTTGTCCCAAAGACAACTATCCCACACCCTATATCGATCAAATAATCGATGATTGTGCCGGCAGTGAAATATTTTCCTTTATGGACGGTTTTTCGGGTTACAATCAAATCAATATTCTACCTGCCGATCAACCAAAAACGACTTTCATTTGTCCATGGGGGACATTTGCTTATTGCAAACTACCTTTTGGGCTTAAGAATGCCAGAGCCACTTTTCAAAGGGCGATGTCTTATGCGTTTCATGACATCAAACACATTGTGCAACCATATCTCGATGATTTGCCCGCTCTTTCATTACATCGAGCTGATCACCTTGTCCATTTACGAGCAATCTTTATGAGGTGTAGGCATTATCGTATACGGTTGAACCCACACAAATGTGTCTTCTGTATAGAAGTGGGACGATTGCTGGGATTTGTAGTTTCAAAAGCCGGCATTTGCATCGATCCCTCGAAGGTAGAAGCTATCATCAAATTGCCTCCTCCTTTGAGTCTTCGCCAACTCCAAAGTTTGCAGGGGAAAGCAAACTTTTTACGCTGATTCATTCCTAACTACGCTGAGGTTACAAAAGGTTTTACAGGATTGTTGAAACAGAACGCTCAATTCTCTTGGGATGAGATAGCTCAACAATCTTTTGATGCACTTAAGCACACGTTGACCCATGCACCGTTGTTGCATCCTCCCAACTACAACCAAGATTACTTTTTGTACCTCGCCGCCTCTCATTCCACTATTGGAATGGTGTTAGTTTAGGAAGACGAATTCGCAACGGAACATGTGATATATTATCTTAGTAGGACATTAAATCCCACTGAGCTAAAATATTCGCATGTGGAGAAATTGGCCCTGGCAGCCGTTCAGGCTGTCCAACGTTTTCGTCATTACATCCTTCTCCGTAAAACTACAGTTATTTCGGATTGCAACCCTATGATCTACATTTTGACTAAACAATTGCTAGGGGGAAAGTACTCTAAATGGATCGTTATCCTGCAAGAGTTCGACTTGGAATTTGAAAAATCTAAGTCTAAGAAATCTTTAGTTTTTGTAGAGTTGATGTGTGACTTCCCGCGTGCTGACACAGAAACTGTGGCAGAGGAACCCATTACGGATGAATCTTTGTTTCTCATCAGCACTTTAGATCCGTGGTATGGGGATATAATCGTCTATCTCCAAACCCAATCCTTTCGGCCCGAAGCTTCAAAGTCAGAACATCGGAAAATTCGATTCCAGTCCCAACAGTACAAAGTTATTGGAGATACTCTTTATCGCTGTGGGGCAGACTTGGTTTTTCGACGTTGCTTAACTCACGAAGAGGCAGAAAGGGTTTTGAATGACTGTCACTCTGGGGCGTGTGGCGGTCATATGTCAGGGTATGCCACAGCTCAGAAGGTGTTGCGTGCTGGCTACTTCTGGCTGGCCATGTTTAAAGATTGTATCATTGCGGTCCGAAAATGCCACAACTGTCAAGTGTTTGATCGCAAGATGCGCGCACCACCAGCTCCTCTCCACCCTATAATTGCCGTTGGTCCTTTTTCCAAATGGGGTATTGACTTTATTACATGTAACCCTCACTCGGCCGGGGGCATGTGTATATCATCCTTGCGGTTGATTATTTTACTAAGTGGGACGAGGCGATGCCTACATTCGAGGCAGACGACAAGACAACTGCGATTTTCGTATTCAATCACATTATTGCTAGGTTTGGTGTCCCACAAGCGATAATTACTGACCATGGGCGCCATTTTCGAAACATTATGATGACAGAACTTACAGGCCAGCTTGGTTTGCGTCACGATAGCTCAACTCCTTATTATCCACAAGCCAATGGTCTGGTTGAGTCCATCAACAAAGTTTTAGTTATCATGATCCGACGAATCATTGGGATTCATCGGTCGAATTGGCACAACATGTTATTTTCCGCGCTTTGGGCATACCGAACTTCAGTGAAAACATCAACAGGGTTCACTCCTTTCCAACTAGTTTATGGTTTGGAAGCTGTGTTGCCCATTGAATGCGAAATCCCATCACTTCAAATGGCTGTCGAATTACTTCCAGCTACTTCCGAAGAGGAGAAGCGTTTATTATACTTAGCTCAATTAGATGAAACTCGACGCGATGCTGCACTGGCAATCGAGACTCATGCGAAACGAATGAAAGCTCAGTATGATCGAAATGTGACCCCTCGAAATTTTTCGGAAGGAGACCTAGTGCTATTGTATGATCAAGCTAACGATAAATTAGGTGTTGGAAAATTCGTTCCTATGTGGCATGGGCCCTACATTGTGAAGAGAAAGCTAGCAAAAGGGGCCTATGAGCTGGTTGACTTTGACGGGGACTCTTTGGGTAAACCCAGAAATGGACTTTACCTAAAGAGGTATTATGCTTGAATGATGGGTGTGGAGATTTTAGTTAGGTTAGTTAGGTTAATTTTTCTTTCTAGCTGGTGTGTTTGTTAGTTTAGACAGTGAGCTTAGCTTAGAAAGTGTGTTTTTCATCGTTATTCTGCTTATCTTGGTTTTACCCTTGATGTTTGCAGATGTCGATGCCTCTCCAAACATACATTGGATTCGCTGATGGTGCTTGTCGTAATACACGGAATATCTCTTTCGCAGCTTGGGTTATTTATTCGACCTCTGACGAGCTAGTTTCTATGCATGGGGTGAGCCTCGGTCAAACAACAAACAACATTGCAGAATACAGTGCAGTGATTGAGTTATTGTCTGAATCTATTTCGTTTGGGATTCGGAGTTTGATAGTGAGGTTAGATTCTGAACTCGTTGTATTACAGCTTAATAGAGTTTATGCCATTAGAAATCCAGTGTTATTAAGGTTATTTTTGAGAGTGCGTCTCTTGGAACGTGAGTTTGATTACATTGAATATCAACATATTCCAAGGTCTTTAAATACATTAGCAGATGCAGTTGCTTCTCGAATGTTAGACAGACATTTGCGATAATCATACATGTAAATTCAAAAACATTTAATCACACATGTTTAACAAGATAAGCCGGTAATAATGATATATATAGATAGGAGTGTGTCAAAAATACATCGTCTTCGATCATAGGTTGCAAAACACCTTATGATCGGCAAAAATGATAAGTACAAAAAACCAAAATGTCACATGTGTCTACAAAAACGATCATCCAATCACTGGTGATGATCTCTATACGACACCACTGCACGGGCTACCCTACACAAGAACCTCCTAAAAGGTCCTGGAACTCCGACTACATAGCGCTGAAGCCTGATAGGAATATCATCTATAGTAGTCTCTGGTATATCTACCGTCAGACGCTCTAGGTCTTGTTCCAACTCAGCTAAGGTCTCTGTAGCCTCGTTCTGTGGGACCGGTGCCGGTGCAACTGGTTGTCTCCTTTCGAAAGGCCGGAGATTGGCTGGACGCCGTGGGCCTACATTTGCATTTTGAAAATTGTCACTGTCAGTTTCGAGACGACATAAAAACAAAAAAAAATATATAGATAATTTAAAAAACTTGTGAAAAATGAAGTACCTGTGTCATCCCACTGTTCTCCCGGTGGAAGAATCATGTCCAGATCGCCACGAAAATCGACTCTGGCATAAGGAAAATCCTGTATCGAGAAGACCTGGTCCTCTATCCCTCTCTCCTGGTTTTGATTATTGCACCACTCTAGACGGAGACTAGCGATGGACTGGCCACCCGGCCTAGTCCCGGACAGAGTCAATTGTTCGCCCCTCTTGGGAAAACCAGTGAGAAAGTAAATGTCTGAGGGCTCTATCTCGAGCTGGTGCCCTCCAATGTAAAAGCACTGATCCTGGACGTTCCACCTTTCGACCAGCCACTCTAGAAATCTTACCTGGGCCCTCATGCCAGGTATGGCCCAGTATTTGTAAAGACCGCATGCCTTTAAAGCATCAATGGAAGGTTGATGATTAATCGCGGCCAAATCGACATCTTCGTGTTCTCTTTCGCGCCAATCAAGCATGGTGGGCAATCTACACACCATAAAACATCTGTTAGAGTCCATAAAATTGAAAGTTTCTGGTTCATTTTGGAGAAATTGGAGTTTAAAAACCCACTCCGCGGTGTACGCAGCCCGCCTTTAGAGACAGAGCGTGTGTACGCAGGCTCTCTTAAGGCAAGCTGCGTACGCCCAACATTTTCCCAACTGAGAAAATGTCGGGGTACGCAGGTCACCTATGGAGCACCTGCGTACCCCGAAAAGCGGCCTTTGAAACCCCAAGCCCTCCAAAAAATGAATCTAAAGCTTAAAAACAAATTCTAAACGGATGGAAATGCAAGGGAGGATGTTGTAGAATACCTGATGAGATGGCGTTCGATTCTGACGGTCGGATTCTCCGCAATGACCACGGGAAGTTTCTTGCCAAAAGCCCTTTTTCTCTCCTCAACAGTAAAATGGTAAAAATGAAATGGTAAAAGCCCTTTTTATAGGTTTTTTGAGTAAATAAATGTCAAATTTGTTTATTTTCCACCGTGAAAAGGTATTTTTCAAAGTATTTTTATCTATCTTTAAACAGGTATGAGTAATGTGTTGGTTTTTGTGCAGGATAAAAGGATTTTCAGGGAAAATTGTCATTTTTCACAAACAAAAACATCAGAGTCATCTTTTAAGCCCTTTTCTGACTCCTAAAACATGAAAAGATTGCCGAGCGTTTCTTTTACACTCGTTAAAACGGAATTAAAAGACGGTCCCCTTATAGCCCTTTTTCTGACCGTAAAAACAGGAAAAGATTGCCGGGTTTTTGTCGTTTCAAACTCGATACTGGAAATAAAACGACGTGTCCTTGATCGCTTTTTACTTTTCAGGTCAAAGACACTAACTATGAAAGTACTCCTTGGTCGTAAAAAACCAAGCGGTTCTCTCAAGTATTATTTTATACTTTTTCGGGCTTGGGAGACACAAATTTACGAAAAAGTTCAACCCTGGAGTCTTCTTAAGTTTTTCAGACTCTCTAAAATTGAAAAATGCCGAGTTTCTCCTATACTGGACTTGTTAAAATTTCACAGTAAAGGACCTGTTCGATTACAAACAGTAACGGACCACTCCTTCTTAGGGTTCGAATCTAAACTAAGTTGGACTCATCCGAAGGGTGAGCTTATTATCAAGCATATGTTATCCTCCTCAAGCTTGTAAAAAATAAAGAGGTACTTGCCAGAAATGGTGGGGGAAAAGAGAGAAAAATGAGCCTATTTTTTATCCTTTGTCTCAGAAGAAACCTTATCACCACTCTTGAACACGACACTTTTCATTCACCTGGGTTGGGAAATCCTTTGCCTCACAGTTGATTAGACCACATTGAAAGTCTTTAGCCGGGTGTTAACTTTGGGTCAAATGTCACCAAGCCATCTATTGTGTCGTTATGTGTTCAAGAGGTCGCTGCAAATAAACCATTCATCTGCAAAATACCTGTCATCCATCTCGACCATCCCTGAGTCAGTCCTTACAGCTACATTTCTTCAACTTGATTTATGATTTCGTGTCATGGGCTTGCCTATGACGGATCGCTTTCTATCGACATCAGCACATTATCTAGAAAGATGATCTAGAAATCGTCAGTACCTTGAGATCCGCATGCATCAATGGCAGATTTCTCGCCTTCGACGACAGTTTACATTATTGACTTTCGATCGAAGGATTCCATGACATGTTCGACATCAACACATTCATTCACATCTCATGGATTTTACTGGGTACTTTGAGAACCATTGACATCACTGGTGGTCTCTCTCACACTTGTTAACAGTTTACATCATTGACTGGTAATCAAGTGGTTTCTACCATGCTCGACATCAACTCATTTATTCGCATGGATAGAATCGTACTATTTCGGGAAGTAGAAATGAAGACCCTGGATCTAGTTTCCACCATCCAGGCTGCGAGGAGTTTTGTATTCATTGTATAAGTAGACTAACTATAAACAGATGGCTGCGTCCATACTGTGTCTACATGAGTCTATGATTATGATGTACTACGAAATCATTCCTGTATCAGAGCAGTAGTTAGTTTGCTAGTTAAAGTTTTTGATCTGAGTATGGGAATGCCTACCTCAGCGATGATATGATCTCATACATGTATTTTGTGTTGAATACTTGCAGGTTCCAACCAGGCTCTCCACAAGATAATCCTTGAAATGTAAAGTACTTCACCCTTCCTAGATGATATGAAACCCTAAATCTACTACAGGCTTCGCACTTTAGGGGGCAATCTGTTACACTAAAATTTGTCACCATGACTATCTACAGTTAGTATGGCTCTATCAACTGTCATACTATCCTCCTTGGCAAGTCTCATACCTCTGCTCCTCATGTCAAACTCCAAGAAAGAGAGAAAGTCCTTTAAAAGTCAATTAACTCTGGTTACGCAGTTTCTCTTAGCCTTACCTGCGTGTACGCACCTCCAGTTCATAAAACCTGCGTATTTGTACGATCTGTTTGTAAAGGGCTGGGTGCGTACTCCTGTAAAGGTCAAAAGGCGCAAGTTTCACTTCAAAAAAGTTACTTGTGGTCATTTCTAGAGCATTCTAGAAGATGGTTTGATGTGGATTGGGCTCCTCCAGATGGTTCATGCATCCCTATGTAAGAGGAACTTATCCCATGAAGAGGGGAGCTATCCCATTGAAAGAGGGGCTTATCCCATTCATGGTGGACCTGATTAACTTCCTCCAAAGCACTATAAATACAGGCATTGGGCCAGAGGGAGGGGAGGTTGAAAGCTGAACATTCCTAAGGGTAGATGCTGCTGAGATTAGGACTCCCTTATAGAGCTTGAGAGGAGAGATTCCCATCCTTTCTTAGCTTCATTTGGAAGTGGGTGAGCTGATCAAAGTAAAGGAAAACTCTTGCTGGACCCTGGGAGGGACCTGCACAACACCAAGGCTCAGGTTGTAATGGTTTCTTTTGTTTCCACTTAATGCAAATAAACTCATTTTTCTCAACAAGTTGTTATACATGATTTGTTTCATATACTCCTTGGTCTGTATGATGAATATGTGTTATTTTATAAGTTATTCAGGTGCTATGTAATCTTTTGGCTTGTTAGTGAATGCAGGTTTCGAAGAGAAGGAGGAGCTCATCCGGATCGGCGAGGCTGGACTACTACAAAGCGTTGGACTAAAGGTATGTTACAAACACCTGACTACTTGTATTCTAAATGCATATTTAGAGAAAGGTAGTGTTTACTTGTCTTGTTTGTCACTAGAAAGCTTTAGCTTCTAGGGAGGTCGGTTTTGTCCGCAAAATTGACTCTTTCCGCATGACAATATCACAGCAGCCTCTTACGTAATACGCGATCCAACTTTACGCCTCGATTTCGGTAATTTGTTGTTTTTTTAAACATGGCATATTTTCATACGCTGTTCCTTTATGACTCTGTTGCAGATCGGGTGCTGCTCCTTTATTTGACGGCTGGGATAGCCTATCACATTGTGGGGGGGGAGGTTAACCTCATTATTCCCTGGATTACGTGTCAGCTCACTATTTGGGAAAGGTTGTGTACTAGGGTATGGCATGGCTTAACGGCATGATGTTTCTATTTTTGTTACACAAGTTGCTATTCATAAGCCATTTCTGTTGCATACTCTGTTTTTTTCAAAATCTTGTGACTATTTCCCTCTCTGTGTTTCAAACAGCACAAACAATTGCTGTTCCATTGAGAATCCACAGTGAAACCATGGGAGGAAGGGCGATTCAAAGGGAACCGCAGGTGTTGACAGTCTCCGCTGCTGCCCGGGAGATCCTGGAAAGAGCAGGGTGGCTGAATTATCTTAACCGATTGCAGGAGTCTAACGAAACAATGGCGATTGAATTCCTGCAGAATCTGCAGGAGGATTCTCCATAGTAAGGGGGAGATAGATAGCAGTCACCGATGATATAATCGCAGAAGTCTCGGGACTACCAGCCACCAGACCTGTATGGACGCTAACAAAGGAAAGATTACAGAAGATTATGGAAATCTTCCAGGACGAAGGCCAGAGCTTGACGATTAAAGGGAAGGGAGTTTTGCCAGCAACGCTAGGAGAGCCCTGGGTAGAATTAGCAAGAACCGTGCAAAGCTACATCACCTGCGAGGGTAGAAAAGACATGGTAAGACCACGACATCTTAAACTCTTAGCTGTTTTAAAGCAGAAATGCTCTGTAAATCTGCCTGCACTTTTGAATTCATTACTTCATGACGTTGCATGAAGCTTAAAAAAGGCACATCATGTAGAGTTAGTTGTTAGTCACCACGGGTTAATTCGATTAATTGTTAGTCATAGCCTCACCTAGCAGCAAAGCAGCTGGGAAGAGCTAATTGCAATAATTGAGGGAAGGGTGACAGCACCATCCCCAAAACGTAAGCATACTACAAGCACACCAGAATGTCCAGAAAAATGCAGAGAATTAGTAAAACAAAAACATGTCACTAGTACATCTGAACGTCTAGAAAGACGCCAAGAATCGGCAAAGCGTAAGCATGCCACCGGTACACCTGAACAGCCAGAGAAATGCAGAAAATCAGTCCGGTTAGCTTGGATACGAGGAAGGCTGGAAAAGCTTCAGGAAAGCACCAGCCAGCTAGTAGAAATTGAGGATGAGCAATCCTCACGGCCAGAAGAAGAAGCAGAGCAAGCTGAAGGAGAAGAGAAAGAAGAGGCCGAGCAATCTGAAGAGGAGGCTGAGTAATCTAAAGAGGAGGCCGAGCAATCCGAAGAAGAAAATGAGGAAGAAGCTAAGCATTCTGAAATAGAAGCTGAGCATTCTGAGGCAGAAGCTGAACAATCCAAGCAGGAGGAGGAAATGGGACAGCAGGAAGGTAGCCCACCACAGGACCCAGTGGGAGAAGATGAATTGGCCGAAGTTTTGGCCAATATGGGTGAGTATGGCCAACCTTCCAGTCCAACAGACCTCCATGACAAACCCCAAGAGGAAAATGCATTTGAAAAACCACATACAGAAGAGGCAGAAGAAGGAAATCTGCCTATTCATGATGAAGAAGAGATAAGAGATACTGAACAGGAACAATCTATTCCTAAAGCACCAGAGGAAATTTCAGAGGAAGTAGGGGCAGAAAAAGAAGTTGCCCAGGAAGTGACAGAACCAGTTAAGGTTCCTACCACAGAACAGCCAGAGCAGAACAATGAAGAAACACCCCAGGAGGAAGATCCAGGGACTAGTCACGGCCCAAACCGCAGCAGACAGCCTGCTGTTCCTTCTAATGAAACCTTGGAAATTAAAGAATTGTGAAAGGAACAGCAGAGATTATTGAGCATAATAGCCCAGCTCCACGAGCAGATCAGGATTCTGAAAGCAAGGCAGAGGGTAAGAAAGACCTCACGGAAGAAAAAGGTGGCCACTTCAGTAAAACCCCGCAAGGCAAAAAGGCAGAGGACCAAAAATCGCCCTGCTGTTCAAAACCCTGCTGAAAATCCAGCTGCTGTTCCAAATGATGCTGAAGAACGGAATGCTGTTCCATTTGAAAAGGAACAACAACAAACTGATATTCATGTTAAAAAAGAAATGGATAACAAGGAAATCTAGACGGAGGCACCACCCTCAGGGGTGATAAGGGTTCTGAACTCAAAGCAACGCAATAAGAAAGTTTAGGTAAAACTCCTGGCCTCCGCTGCTACATGGAGAAGAGATCCAAAGACAATAACCTTGCGCAAGGGGTTGAAACAGGCTCAGCAAGAAGCAGAAAAGCTTAGAGAGCAAACAGTCCCTCACGAGAAGTATGAAGAACTACAACAGCAACTTAGGAACGTCAATCAATCCGAAAGCCAGGCCTTTGAAGGTTGGCGGAAGGAACAAGAGAAAGTTGCAAAGGTAACTCGTAGATTAGATACTGTTATCAAGCAGATGGATACCTTGTGTTCTTTATACAATGACGTTTTAGCATGTAGGGCCCCTGCCAAAAATTATGCTCTGTTTTTACTGGAACGGTATTTACAATTAAAAATAAAAGCTGTTAAAGCAGGTGCCCCCATACAAATTAACACTGTCAATGACTTTATAGACTGCTGTAAACACTACGGGGTGAAGGTCCAGAGATTGCTGTGCGAATTCTATTTGCATAACCTTGTGCTAGATCAAGAGACTTTGCTGAACCCTGGCCCTTTTGTTGGAGACATCCAATTGCAAGCATTCATCTCATTTGGGGTTAATCAGATTAAATGGCTCAAAGCCTATAATACTTTCCAGAGGTAGGAAAATGGCCTAGATTTGTGGGTAAGGGCTGAGCCTAGGAACCCAATGCAGTTATGGAAAGCACATAGAAACCTCATGAGGACTCCGGGTGTCATTGAAACATTAGGACCCATGCATGAGGCACTCATTCGACAAGGTTTAGAATATTTTCTTGCTATCAAAGACCTTGCCATTGATGCAGCCAAATTTCGGTACCAAATCTCTAATCCGAATATCCAGCTCAGGGAACCGTTTAAGTATGAGAATTTTGAATTAGCTGCCAACCATTTGAACCTCTATGGCGAAAGCATTTTGAGAGCAGGGCCATCCTGGTTAGGATATAGATTTTGCAGTCCAATTATTTGGCACCCTGCACCTGGATATCAAGCCCTGTATGAGATGCCTGATGGTCAAACAGGCCAGTTCTTTGACTACCTAGTTACTCATCACGGTTGTAGGCCTCCGCATGAGATTCCTTCTCCAGCCTATTCTCTCACTGCCTTGCATGTCAACTACAACGTTTTCATGAGGGCATGAAACAGGGTAAGCAGGGGGGTGTGTGGAGTACTAAAAAGGTATGTTTTTGATGATCATTTCAGTGGCTTTTCAGTAGAACTTGTAAACCTTTTTGCATCATGAACTTGGAAAACAATAAAGAATTATAACAAAACATGTGAGATTAATATGCAAGACTTAACCGCTAATAATTGTCATTCTCCCGTGTAGGAAAGGGTGAAAATGAGGAGTTGCTATTCCAAAGAAAAAGACAAGGACAAGGGAACTGCTGTCCCTTTGACGGGAGATTGAGTGCAAACAAGGCTAAGCAGATCAAAGCAAATTGGCCCTGAAAAGGAGGAGAAGACACCAGGTCGGCGCAGGAGAAAAGAGATGATTAAGAATTAACGGTTTGGCGAATCCCTCAGGATCCTTGATCTTGAGGGATCGCTGCTTTATCTATCTTGTTACTTAGACATCTCTGCCGTCACCCTTATATAAAGGGAAAGCACTGTTAGCTTTAGGGGATTATGCTTTTATGTAATTTTTGTTAAGATCAAAACTTTGATCATCGAGTCTCGATAAGAACTGGTTCATTGTACTTTTGTTTCATGCATTAATACAAACTTGGCGATTAGCTTATCTATGCATCTGGATTAACCTAAAGTGGTGTACCCTTGGAGGCTAAGGGCCCAGCCCCGGAGGACACTTGCTTCTGTATTACTACGATTTGATTTCTGCGTGATTTGCTTATCGTCGTTATTTGGTAATCTGATATGCTTTATAAGTTTACATCACATGCTCTGTTAAGATTAATTCATTAAGGTTTTTACAGACATAACTGTTATATTGACTCTGCATTATATTACTGATCCTTTCAGAGTTGATTGAATATTATTAGTCTTGACCGAATATTGTTACTATTTTGTTACAGAGCTTTTGTGTTGTACATTCATGTTATAGAATTCATCTGAAAGTTGTGTTCTTTACGATTGTTGGATTCAGAAGTAATGTTGTTCTATTTTGAAACACAGTCATATTCCTGTTAATTAAGATTGATGCTAGATCAGATTACTATTCAAGCGTGTTGTGTGCGTATACGAGTTCCAAGCTCTGTTCCATAACTTATCAGTAATTAGTGCTGTTCTATTAGTGTGTTCTGCTTGATTTGCCTTAAGAGTGAAAGATTGCTGTTTGATTACGATGAGTGCATTTGAGTTAGTAGATTAAGTTTGATTACTGCTCGCGAGACTTAGTTGTTTAGTTGTTGTTCCATTTCAGAATTGTTGTTCCATTTTAGAATTGTTGTTCTATTCCAAATTTGCTGTTTGATTTCTTATTTGCTGTTCCATTTTTCTATCTGCCGTTCCATTTACTAGCATTTGTTGTTTAGGTGTGAGAGACGATCTAAGGCTATAGTGAGCCTCGGCATTTATTGTCTAGCTCCCAGCCCCGTGGTCCATGCTCTAATTTCCTTTCCATCAGTTTCCAAAGGGATGGGTTATCGATGCCGAACCCTTGACTGATAAGTTGCCTAGTTTTCTGAGTGTGTGATTTATTCTTTTGAAGTAACTCAGTTATAGACAAGCATCCGTTTACTCTTGTATTTTTGAACACTGTACTACTAGCATTACTCTGAAAAGCGATAGCCTCAGACTGAGACACTCTTTGAAATAACAAAATGCTCCCGGATTGACATATTAATGTGAGGTAATTAGAGGTGAAAGAGACCCTTTTTATAGCTCTACACATACCTCTCAATATGTGTGAAAATTTGCAAGGACAAGAATTTCACTTAATAGAAAACTGACATATCATACGAAACTAAATTTTTGTGAAAAAAATATAATTAGGACAACAACATAATTCTCCACAAATTGTATTTTTACTCTGAATAAAAAATCACAATGCTTATATGAATTTTGAGGGCATCAATTCGATAAAAGAGAAAAATTTTGAAATTTCATCGTCACATTTGGACCAAAAGTGTAAGCCATCTTCATGAAATCACCCTTCTCTATCTTCATGGGGGTTTCTCTATGTTTTTTTGGTACTCAAACATATGAGTCCATTTTAGGGAGCAAAATGATGTATCTTGGTGATTTGGGGGGTCAACAGTTGCGATGGCATACCTTATCCCTAACCAAAATTTGTAATCCTCAGAAAGTTCTTTCTAATGGGCTACTATGTGTGCCAAACTAACATTGTATACAAATTTTGTGCCCAAATAACATTGATGTACCATCTAACCACCTTTAGGCCCGCAAACCTTTTGATGCATAATCTTCAAAGGTTAGGGTTTTGGACCTTTAGGGTTATTTCTTTATGTTAAAAATTCATTCCTTCATCCCCTTGTGATATATTTAGCAAATTCATGTAGCCTCCATCTGTGTCCCCTTAGATATAACCACCACCATTATAGCCAATTTGTGTTTAAACAAAAAAAGTTGGGTTTTCACTATATTACTGTGCTTTATGCTATACTTTTGTGTGTGTGTTCCATTTTCTTTCCTTCCTTTCATTTCATTCCTTGTATAATATGAATCAAGGGACCATTGAGATATACATGAATATCTTATAGAATTCATCATTAATAGATAAGATTTCAATGCATATGTTCCTATTTCTCGAATTTGGGATGTTTTAGATTTTGGTGGTATGTTATACACCTTGCCATCTACCTTCTAGCAGTATGTTGAGCACCTGGCCATTTTCCTTAACAATGTTTATGTAAATTTCCCCTTGTTTTGATGGATGTTTTATTGTAAAAATAAGGCTAAAGAAGATAGAAGATTGTTAAAACATGTGACATTCAAAACCTAGTAGGATCAATGCAAGTGGTAGATGGCTTGAGGTTTCATAAATATAAATTTTATTATTATTATTATTATTATAAAATACAAAATTCACTTAAAAGAAATTTAATTTTGAAAAATAAAATAAATTAAAAAATTAAATTTATGATGCACTTTACTCATGGATAATCTCTCTTTGACATGATAATGAGAGATGTTATAATTATAGGCATATATAATGCAATTTATAGAGTTAAATTGTGAGGAACCAACAACCAATAGACGAGGCAAGTAATATAATGTCAATAAATATAAAACTATGCTAAACTTGAGCTAAGAGGTTTGAGTTGGATTGGTTCATCTAGTTACACAATTTATTTATGTAGGATGTTGGATGTGTTTACAATGTGATTGTCGAGATCTTAAAACATATTTATTATCAAATGTATGTAAATAAAGACTGTATGGTTTGCTCATATATTTCTTGTAAACATGTTACTAATTTATTTTAGCTATTTTTTAGAAATTTATATTCCTTGAATATTGGGTAACCTTACCATCAACACAAACACACAATATACAAATAACGCGTTCTCAAATATATATTTTTTGTGTGGTTCATGGACAATGAATATCAGTGGCCACTACATCTGCAAAATGTATCTGGGAAGATCAACTTGAATCGATCATTTCCCACTGGCTCATTAGATCCTAACCCCAAAAGCATCGAGAAGAATTGACCCATGACCTCCCATTAGCAAGGCACTTTAATGACTAAAACTCGACCAATTGAGCTAACCTTTGGGGCTTTTTCTCAACTACATATATGCTGAGTCTCAAAATTGTCTTCCATATTCATCCATATTTCCATCCTTTCATAAACCATTTAGCCCTCATTTCATAACTATCTAGCCTAAAACCCTACATCAAGTAACCATCTTCATGATTATATGGGTTTAGGTTAGGATCCATGTTTTCCAAAGTTATTTATTTTATGTATTTAAAGTGAATTTGTGATTAAAAAATAGGATATTAACATGGTTTCATATATATATATATATATATATATATATATATATCTGTGTGTGTGTGTGTGTGTGTTATGAGTTTTGTGACATGTGTAGATCATTTGGAAGCTTCCAAGGCACCCTTATGTGGCCTCCCAAGATCAAATTCGAATTTCAACTCAAGAGGTGGACCATATTCCAAGGAGAAATATCATGGAGATCTTTATGAGTCATGAGATTTGTATCTAGCATTTAGGGATAAGTTGAGACAAGTATGGATCTAGTAGATATTTAATGGATCTGCATTTATTGAGTAGATATCCCTAATTCATGTATAAATAGGAGGAGCATCCTGCAAAGGAAGCTAATAGTTGTCATTTTATCATTAGCATCAGATTTATGATTTTTCATTCAGCATGAAAAATAACATTTTCTCCAAATCATGAGTTATGAGTGTTGTTTGATTCTTAAGATGTGATAACTGTTCTTGTGTGCTCATTGAGGAATGGAAGGATCCCCATCAACCACAATCTGCATACAACTGTAACATAGTTTGATTTCTGTTATTTCCTTTCATGCAAGTGTGCTTTACTTTCTATAAGTGTGATTTGCTTTCTGCAAGTTTGATTTACTTTCTTACATTTGATTTGATTGTCATTAAACTACTTGCTTACTAGCTATCTTAGTTTGCTTGCTTGACAACTAAATCACTAGTTGCTATTTACTGCTTTTTGGATTAATTTACTGCTTTCTAGATTATCATAGTTTTCTTCTTATAGTTTTTCATAGATTAGTTTGCTTTTGAATAGTTTAGAAAGGCCATGGCGTTAATTCATTCATTCCAGCTTTAGAATTTAATTTAGTTTTCTTGCATGAGATTTCTTTTGCAATTTTCTTTAGTTATATTTGTAATATGTATTTCCTTTCTCTCTTTCCATCCTAAACAAACTTTCTACAACAGTTTCATCTGAGGTCCCATATATTTTGGTTTTCTTCTAAGTTTAAGCAACCCTTAGGTTGACATATTAAAATGAAAAGGGATTTAACATACCATTAAATCACCCTACATTTTTGGCGCCGTTGTCGGGGAAGCATACTTAGATTTAACTAGTTAGGAAGATTATTTAGAAAGAATTTTCATTAGGGTTATCTGCATTTAGAAAAAAATTAGAAAATATAAAACATTAATGAAACAAAACTCCGATTCACTAAAAAGAAACATAAAAAAAAAACCATCCATATCATGAATTCCTAGTTTTGCAGGTAGAAGAAATGGATGGAGATGGTGAAGATGAGGAAGATCGTTTTGGATTTTCCATTCAAGAAACTGATATCAATGTTCATATGAAGAACATGTCTCCATCTGTACTTCCTATCTTCAATGGTGTGAGATCAGAAGACCCAGAAACTTTTCTATTTGAATTTGAAATAATTTGTATATCTTATGGCTACCTATTACACATTCAAAAGTTGAATTTGTTTTCGGCAACATTGAAGGATAGAGCTCTTAAATGGTTCATGACTTTAGGAACAAATTCTATAAGGACATGGGATGATATGAAAAGAGTATTTTTGGAAAAATACAAAGATTATTGTATAAACCATGACCTTAGAAATCAAGTATTTAAGATGAACCAAAAAGAGGATGAAAGACTAGAAGATTTAGTGGAGATATTTAACTATCATGTCAAAAGAGCTAAATTGCATAATTTAGGACCAGACACATTAAAAACTCTCCTACTAAATGCTATAAGGGATGAATGGATTGATCTTATTAACCTGGTGGGAAAAGGAGATGTTTCACAATTGTCATTTCAAAAGATTTGTGAATTATGTAAGAACATATCAAGAGGAAAAGCAAAGTATGCAATATCCACTCAGGATCCTGTTATGGAAAGAATAGGCAAGTCGACAACAGTATTGGTAAGTCAAATTGAAGTTAACAATCTGCTAGACATTTTTGGTAATTTAAAAGAACAAATTGATATGACAAGAATGGAAAACAAGCAAATAGTTGAGAATGTTGCTTCATTTATGTTTTTCCCTAAATGAAAAAAGAAACATCATTTGCATGAATGTCCACTTGATAACATTAAAATGTATGAAATTTGTGCAGGATCACATACTGCTAAAGTTGTCCATCATTACCAGGGTTAAAGGCAGTTTACCAAGGAGCAAATCAAACGTTGGAACAATCTTGTTATGGGGCTCCAAAAAGATCATGGCAAACTCATCAACCTGGTATGATGCAAGATCTTACTTCTCAATTTCAAGGTTATGCACAACAATATCAAAGTAATTGGAAAACACCTTTGCCTTGGCAACCTTGGCCATCTCAATCCCAACCTCAAAAAAAATCTTGGAAACAAGGTTGGCAAGGGCCTCACAGAAGAAATCCACCGTATCCTCAATCCTTTCATCACTATCCTCAATGCCAAGCTCAGTGCCCCCAATGCTATTCATACTATTCACCTCCACCACAACATCCATTTCATGCTCAATTGACCTCAATTCAACCATTACCATCTAGACAAGTACCCCAAGGATCCATTTCCACTCCACTACCTGCATAACCATTTGGAATCCCCAACAATAAAACACCTCAATCCACTCATAATGTTGAGGTACTACAAAATAAAGAACCAATTTCCATTGAAGAAAAATAATCAGAAGAAGAAAAATATTCAGGTAACTTCCAAGAATCATGGATGCATGTTAAAGAAGAGAAGTTGTTGAAACTTGAGTGTCATGCAGGTCTATCACCCGATTCTATGAATGAAGATCACATCTCTGAAGACTTGCATGGCATGATATCAGAAAACCAAGGAAGACAAGATTACATTGAATCTTGGTTTAAGACAGTTATCGGATCTCAGGATTCCATTCTTCAGTATCTTTTGACATTATTCAAATCAAGGCAGTTGGTCTCTCATATACCGATACATATCAAAGAGTATATCTTAAACATCAATATGAGTTTACTGATGATTCTGTAATGCAAATGGATGCATTGGAAATTCTCTTATACTTAAGATAATGTTTTATTTCCTTTTCAATAGAATAGGACTAACAAATAAAACAAGTTTTGCGATTTTTAGGATAAATTTGCAATTTTGTGGTGCAGTAAGAGCTACCCATTTACTAACCCTTGGTAGGGAAATTGCAATAAAACAAATGGTTGTGAACAAAGGACACAAGCGATGATTAAAGAGTGATAATTTCAGGTGTGAGATAGATTCTTTTCATTTTATTTTGTGCATCCAAATAAAAAAAAAAAAAAATGATTAATGAAATCTCGAGTATGCTCTCCTCCTACGCTTTGTGTGACCTAGAGGATCAGAAAATGAATTTTCATGTTAGTATATATTAAAAAAAATGTTTCTCTATAGTTTCTTTATATATATATATAAATGGAACACATGTATAATTTTTTTCCTTTTTTTTGTAAGTAAGGTAGTTCCATTCTTTCTATTCAAACTAAACATAAAGACCAGATACACAGTTATGGTGGCCTCAACCTGCCTTGAAGGGAAACCAGGTCTATTGGCCACCTAAGTTTACTGTAGGCATTCCAAAATCAAAATTTTATAATTCTATCCATACTGGCTATATATAACAAACAACTAAAAGTACCCATTAAGCTTTTATTCAACATAAGACTGTAAAAGTAGAAAAACAAAAAACCTCCAACATTTCATCCACAACATCAGGCCTTTCTGGTTCCATTATACTTGTCTGTCTCCATGGGGAAATTCGCATGATCTTCCTGTCTTGGGTGTAAGCCTGCCATCTTGGATAAAGTCTGGGACATCTCCTCCAGCTTATTGTTCTGGTTGATCATAATCACTTGGAAATTTTTCATTTCCTTTTGTAAGTTTGGCAGACCATTGGTAATGTCAGCCATTTCTTTTGCAACTTGTTCCAGGGTCTTTGCCAAAAGACTCTTCAGGGTCCAATAGATGTGCAGATACCTTTGATAGAGAGTCTGTCTACCCCTTGTGTAACCTGGGTCACTTAACATAACAACCCACTCTTCAGTTTTTGAACCCGACTATTCTTCCAAGACTCTGGACTCCAGATTTTGGATTATACGATGGATGTCTTCGTTAGCATCTTCCTGATAAGTGCGAGCTACCTCTCGGTCAGCAGTCTAGGTGGACCGCCTCCCTCTGTGTTGGTTCCTTGGTTCCTCCACAGGCCTATCACCCTGGTTACTTTGCCTCAGATGACCTCTACCTCTGCGACCACGCCTCCGGCCCTGCTGAGCCATCCTGTCTTCTATCTTTTCTTGTTCACAGATATCAATCACAGGTGTTAGTTTGTCAACATTTTCATCCCCGTCTTCGCTAACCACTTGACCTCTGGAGACTTCCCTACTCCTACTGCACTCCCCTTCCATTTTTTTACTCTGGTCCTGATAACCCTTCCCCGAATTCAAGAGGTGAAGAACTCCCTCGGTCATGCGGGTCAGATACAGAGTTAAAGGATCCATCGTCGGCTCTCTGCTCCCTATCTTCCCCTTTGTTTCAGCCATGGGTGTCGCACTTTGGTTTCCCTCATTGCTCCTAAGACTTTGCCCCCGACTGCAATTTCGTTTCTCTTCAGGGTACCCACCCTGGGACCCCTCCGGGTGACCCTCGCAATGAGAAACATGGGATCTGACCAGCTTTCTCAGACTCTTTTCTACCTCCAGATCCTCCCAAGACTGACGATTGTCCATTCTACTTATAATAATGGAAACAAGTAAGGTGGAGAAAGCAGTATGCACATACCCAAGCTCGCAAATCTCCCTGGTAATGTTTCCAACCTGCTCCTCGATCCGTTCCTCCTTCACTCTGTCTGCATTATCCTTTCCTTTGCCCCCGCCACCTTCATATTATGCCTTCTCATCATCCTTCTCTCCCTTCCATTATCACCGCCATTTTTCCTAATCATCTGCACTCCTCCATTCCCACTCCTGCCATTTGAAACTTGATCTGACCGAATACTCATTTCTTTTGTTGGGAAGGTAACCTGATCTCTACGGTCTCGTCCAACTGTCCTGTCCTTATGATAAATGCACCTGCCTTTATCACCTCCACGTTTCCTCATCCCGATCGGGAGACATGTATAATTTTTTTCAATAAAGTGTTTCTTTTTAAATTTATATATGTATATATTTTAAAAAAATAAAACATGCAAAAAAAAATAGATTTGTTTTTTTAAACATATTAAAAAAAATTAATATAAACTTTTTTTTACAAAGAAATTTGCTATTTAAACAAATTTGAAAAAAAAAAAAAAATTTAAAATACAAATCATAAAACAAAATTAAAAAATAAAATAAATAGCTCATATATAATAAAAAAAAACACAAAACCAAAACAACATTAAAAAATAATAATAATAATAATAAAAATAAAAACACAAAAAAACGAAAATGAGAAGAAGCAAATTTGACTGTTCAGAAGAAATCAAATGAAAGAAACATGAAGCAATTAGCCTCAAGAAACCAAGAAAGCAATTTAAAGGAAAATAACAATATGGTCACACAAATTTCTTCTGTCAAAGGATTGATTGAGAACAAGGAAAACCGAAATGGTATTTTGAGTACCAAATTAGTAGCAGGATATGTCAAAAAGCTAACAACATCTAGACAAAATAAAAAAATTAGAAGGGGAAGTTTCTGATTCTAAAACTGGGAAAAGAAAATTTTAAATTTTAAACGATGTCATACAGGTCATCGCTCCAGACCACTGTAGCCGAGAGCCAAATAGGACCACCATTTCATGCACATCAATTTAGCTGTATGAAGCTGCCGAGATGCCCTGCACAAACAAATAATATTCCAGAAAACGTAACGGGTTTTACCAGTCATTTTTAAACGCCTTCTGTGACCCAACTAAAATGAATCTCAAAAATCTAAAACATGGGCTTTTCTCAGGATAGATTTAATTATATATACCCCAAAAGCCATTTTCTCAAATTCATAATTGTTTGAGAGAATTTCGGGGTTCTATGGAGCCTTGTTTTCCAGATTGCGTGAGAAAAACAAATTTAGAATTTACTAGACAGACAGTTGTGGCCATGATGGAAGGAGAGGATCCAATTTCCATGATCTTCTAGAGGAATAAATTCACACCAAGATAACCATCAAAGATATAATAGACCATATTTCAAGTGTTGGAGATAAGAAAGTTTACTTGACCAATTTGTGAAATCAATAAAACGTGGTTTCCGCAGTAATGGAATCAACGAGCTATCTCAGCATGGACTTTTCACTTAACAACCCTCCCTGTTTGGCACATTAATGCTCGATGTAGTGAAAAATATGGATGCAAGTATACATCCACATGGTGCTTTGTTTGGGCATGCTCATGGACAATTTAGATCATTCTGAATAATCCAACAATGCGCGAAGTTACCCTTGCCATCTTCCTCTCTTGCTAGTACAAGTTCACAAGGCTTATGTGAGAGATTAGCTGGTCCTCTTCGTGGTTCCCTGGGGATTTAGAACCCATATTACTTTAGCCTTTGTTGTCCTGTTGCAACTTATTTTGATCCAGATTTTTGGGACGACTTTCATTGAAGATTGGATAAAGATCGGAAAAGAGGAGAGGTCAAATATTAAGAAAATTGCATGCTAATTTTCCATTTGACCAATGGTGTTCTACGTGTGAAAAGGGAGCGATGAACGTGTCGCTAAAAAATTTGTTGACTTTTCCATTTGATCTGCTGATTTATTTGACTTTGAATCAATTGAAGTGGATGAGGTAGCTGTCCATTAACGCTTTAATTTTGAGGAAGAAGATTTTATAAATTTCATTATTTAAAGTTTTATGCATTTTAAGATAATGATTATTACATAGAAATGGAAGATCACTTAAGGATATTAATACTCAATCAGGTTTTTGATTAGTCGATGACAATTCTCTAGATAAATTAATTGTCTCCTGCTTGATTTGAGAGATTTATGTTAATGTTTTTCTTTGTTTCATAAAGTGTTTTTATACAGAATAATCATATTTCTTTGAGTATTGCAGACAAAGCAGCAAATAAGACTATGGCATCGACATCTGAAGGATTTTAGCTATAGAAATTGCACAATTTTGCAGCCGAACAACAATTCTTCAGCTCTATATTTAATTCAATGATTTATTTTATGACAACGCATTCTAATCAAAATTCATGAGTAGGATGCCATCTAATTTTCCTACTTCATCCTTCACATGAGCATCATGTTCCCATGCCACACTTAAGCATGACAATTTTCACTATTTCACCCAAATTTCAAATCATCCTAACTTTCTCATACGACATCAGATTTCGACTATTCAAGCGTCGTTGGAAAGATATCAACGAGATATACACAACGAGAAATCTATAATAAGAGTTTGAAACAATAAAGAATGAAGAAATTACTGAAAAGACACAAGAGGTAATCCAAGGCGCTAGTTTCAAAACAGTTAAAAATTCATTTGATTTTCCTTCGTGAATTTGTTTTATTAGTACCAATTCTTAGTTTTTTTGTAAATGTCATAAATAGAGAGATTAATCATCTCCCTCTTTTGATAATATTACATTTCATTACAGAAAAAGTACTAAGTTTTTGCAGGTTCTGGGAAGATAAACAGATGGACACAAACAAACAGTGTCTCTGAGGGACCACATTTCTTTCAAAAGAAAATGATCAAAACATCAACAAAGATGAAACATCAATGCATGAGAACATGATGTCAGATTAGATTCATCACTTGAAAGATTTCAGATGCCAGTCTCACCATTGCTTTCATCCTTTTTCAGTAAAAAAAACCTTCATTGCATTCCCACTTCTTCAGTCAATAAAATCTTCATTCCATTTTCCTTTTCATGTTTTCAAATAAAATCTTGATTCACTATTCATTTTCCTTCACAATCATTATACTTTCCTGCCTCTCTTTCAATAACCTGTAACCCAACAAGAAAACATTTAACTCCTCTACAAAGCCGATTCATTACATTTACTTTCCATTTTTCAAGTAAACCTTGATCCACTACAAAAAAATTTCATTCATAGTCCTTCAAAATCATTGTTTCATGCTTGCGTTAGATGACGGAGGATTCATTAAGGCCTCCCTTCTAACAAGTCTTGGCCTATCGACATCAACACATCATCTAGGTTCAAGGCTAGAGTCCTTAGTAATACCTTGAGGCTTGTATGCCTTAATGATAGGCTCTCTCACCAGCAATCATGGGAATACACCAATGTACCTTGATCGTTGGATCTTGAAAGTGGCTTGAGATCAACTCATCTATTCGCCCTTCGCAAGATGTAGTTAGGTATCTTGGCACTCATTGAAATTAATGGTGAGTTGCCTTGCATTGGTTAATGACATTCATCAATGGTCGGAAATCCAATGAATTCTCTTCATGCTTGACATCGACACATTTATTCGCATGACTAGAATTGTACTATCAGTTTTGTAACGATAGAAGACTACATCATTTCAGCAGTTTGCAACAGATCAATTTGTCATAACAACAATAAAGATTCAAACCTTGTCATCAATAAAGAGAACACAAAAGCAGATCCAAATTCCTTTGTTTACATACTCCATGATCTGACAACATCAGCAGCCACACTCTTCAGCATCCAAAACTCATGTACATTGAGGGTAAGTGAAGGTACGCAGTTTTCTAATTTTTAGTCATGCAATTCCTTAAAATGCTAAAATTGTTATTTTGAAAAATTCCTCATTTACACTCTCTTTCTCATATTGTCATAAACTATAAAACACCTTTAGTTGGGGGGAAGGGACATCAATTCATATTCACATTTCATACACCATCACACATTTTCATTTCATTCCAACTCGCATATTCTTTCCAATCAACTATTGTTGTAGTATGATTCCAAAAGATTATATGCTTTGCAAATTATCAATTCATTGATAGTTATTATAGGACTTGAAAAGAAAATTCTCAATGTTTTCATGAACTTTGATGCAACAAAAAATAAAAAGCATTGTTACACAAGAACCAATGCTCAAAATTTGGTTGTCACACAAGAACCAACCATCAAAAATATATGTTGCAATCAAATGTATTACACTTTGCAAAAGAAAAAAATGATGACGCAAAGTTTGCAGAGAATCCATACAAGCAAAAGCTCATAAAGAAGCAAAGCATTTCAAAAAAAAAATCAACTTATGGATAAATGAATCAATGCAATAGTTGCATGAGGACATGCAACAACTTCAGTTGGGGGGTATGTTGAGTCTCAAAATTGTCTTCCATATTCATCCATATTTCCATCCTTTCATAAACCATTTAGCCCTCATTTCATAACTATCT
The DNA here is from genome assembly GCA_031772625.1 of Pinus tabuliformis. NCBI lineage: Eukaryota > Viridiplantae > Streptophyta > Pinopsida > Pinales > Pinaceae > Pinus > Pinus tabuliformis. The sequence goes on along the minus strand of CM062804.1, from coordinate 1,291,010,825 downwards.
AGCCTAAAACCCTACATCAAGTAACCATCTTCATGATTATATGGGTTAGGATCCTTGTTTTCCAAAGTTATTTATTTTATGTATTTAAAGTGAATTCATGATTAAAAACTAGGAAATTAACATGGTTTCACACACACACACACACACACACACACACAGATATATATATATATATATATATATATATATATATATATATATATATATATCTGTGTGTGTGTGTGTGTGACATGTATAGATCATTTGGAAGCTTCCAAGGAACCCTTATGTGGCCTCCCAAGATCAAATTTGAATTTCAACTCAAGAGGTGGACCATATTCCAAGGAGAAATATCATGGATATCTTTATGAGTCATGGGATTTGTATCTAGTATTTAGGGATAAGTTGAGACAAGTATGGATCTAGTAGATATTTAAGGGATCTACATTTATTGAGTAGATATCCCTAATTCATGTATAAATAGGAGGAGCATCCTTCAAAGGAAGCTAATAGTTGTCATTTTATTCATTAGCATCAGATTTATGATTTTTCATTCAACATGAATAATATCATTTTCTCCAAATCATGAGTTATGAGTGTTGTTTGATTCTTAGAGTGTGATAGTTGTTCTTGTGTGCTCATTGAGGAATGGAAGGATCCCCATCAACCACAATCTGCATACAACTGTAACATAGTTTGATTTATGTTATTTCCTTTCATGCAAGTGTGCTTTACTTTCTATAAGTGTGATTTTCTTTCTACAAGTTTGATTTACTTTCTTACATTTGATTTGATTGTCATTAAACTGTTTGCTCACTGGCTATCTTAGTTTGCTTGCTTGACAACTAAATCACTAGTTGCTATTTATTTCTTTCTGGATTAATTTACTGCTTTCTAGATGATCATAATTTTCTTCTTATAGTTGTTCATAGATTAGTTTGCTTTTGAATAGTTTAGAAAGGCCATGGCGTTAATTCATTCATTCTAGATTTAGAATTTAATTTAGTTTTCTTGCATGAGATTTCTTTTGTAGTTTTCTTTAGTTATATTTGTAATATGCATTTCCTTTCTCTCTTTCCATCCTAAACAAACTTTCTACAACAGTTTCATCTGAGGTCCCATATATTTTGGTTTTCTTCTAAGTTTACAAAATCCCCAGGTTGACATATTAAAATGACAAGGGATTTATCATACCATTAAATCGCCCTACAATATACATGGTATTATGTTAACATTTTTTTTTAATAAACATATTGTTTTGTTAACTTTATTTTTTTGTGAGTAATTTTATTTTCAAAAAATGTATAGCTAATAATATAGTTTTTTTTTGTAAATTAATGCTTTGTATTACCAAAAAGCAGAATTACATATATTTCTTGATTATGCTAAAAGGATTTTAATCCTTATTAATCCATTACTCCTAATGCTAGCAGGTCTGTTTTTATCAACACAACATTGGATACAAAATTTACAAAGCACTGCATCAATCCATAACTAGCACATAGACTAATACAAACTAAATATATGATAAATCATAATCCCTTCCATTTGAGAAAAGCCAAAGCACAAAGGACCTAGAACTGCAAATATAACCAACAGGAACATTAATCATTATTTGAAGATGAAATTGTCCCGGCACACTTGCGCTCAAACCTAATGGATTTGGTATATCCCCATTATCAGATTCACATGAAATATGCCCCTTCACATGAGAAAGGTTAGATTCAATCATGTCCAAGAATAAGAATTGATTTATGAGCATCCTTTTAATGTATTCTAAGGTGGAAAAGACATTATACCACTCCACTTGCTTATATTTTAAGACAAGCCCCAACAACATCTTCATTTGCCAGTGAAAAACCACAAAATTCAGATATTTCTTATTCCCGTGCGATGTTCTAGTTGAGATAAGGCCCACTCCTAGATCTGCTCTCTTGCACTATCCGGGTGCCTTTGATCTGGAGATGGAGTTTCAGCTGAGAGAAAGGGATATTGCAACACTTCACGAGATGCAAAACAGTGCAGTAAATGTAGAGGCGCATCTGCTGATCCGACGGGCAAGGTTGAAAGAAGAAGAGATGAAAAACATAGATCCGGCTGAATCAACATCTCTAGAGGTGAAGCTTGACATTTTGGTAAGTGCAGTAGAAGAGATGATGCAAAGGATCACCCCAAGGAATGATTATGATGTTCAAGCCCATGGCTTGTTGATTGAAGAAGAACAAATGGCCGCTCCAAAACATTTTGTTTCTTATCCTAGTTGTCATAGATCTGATAATGATTGTTTTGTAGATCACCTTGGCGAAGAAAGAACTGTTGATATGACCTGCATGCTTGATGATATGTTTTATACTGATGATTTGCCTCAGTTTGATCAGTATGATGATGATTATGTTCTCCAAACAGAAGCTAATCTTGCAATCAAACAAGCAGCTAGTTTGTGGGAGGAAGAAGTTCATTTTCAGCAGCTTGAATACAATGTTCAGCCATCACATATCAGCTATGACAGTGACGAGGAAAGTGCAGCAAATTTTGAAGTAAGTGAAGGATATTTGCATTTTTGTTTTGATTCATGTCAGTTCATCAGAGACAACTTCCATGCAATCAGAAATCAACTGTCAACAAGTCTTGATTTGGACCATCTTGAGAGCAATAAAAACCTTGTTCAAGACTTCTCATATTCAGCTTTGCAGACCCCGAATGCCATTGATTGTCAAGTTACATATGAAGGCATGGAAGCTGACACATATGATCAAATGATACAAGAAGGTTCCCTACCTTTCTGTTTTGAATCATTTCAGCTTTTGAAGGGAAATTTGCATAGTACATCTTCAGTGAAGAATGAGCAGCATGTAGGCAATCATGTAATCACATTGGAACCAATAGAAAATGGGTTGCAGCAGTCTTTTCAAGTTTTTCATGATCCAATAGCTGATGTTTTGGATGAGGTTTGCAGTCAAAGTCTTTCTCCATTGACTATATGTGAGCTTGAAACGTGTATTGATACAAACTTGATCCGACAGCCGGTTTCTTTGTCATTTTCAGCAGAGGTCTCGTCACAAGGCTCAGATCAAAGTTTGCATTCATGGTATGAGGAAAAGAGAAGTAATCCATTGGATGAGCTAAGTCCCAGTGTGCTTGAATTTCAAGATCCTTATGCAGTGTTTTTGGAGGCGGATAGAGAATTCATATCATTCAACGGATCTGTTTCTAAGTTATCATGGGAGTTGCCTTTCAGTAGTTCTCTCTTGTTGTTCATAAGTGAGCACTTGCGGAAAATTCGAACAGCAGATGGAATACTTACTTGGTTGCACTGGTTGTTTCATTTCACTTGATTAGGTGATGAATGAAACTGTTAGAGTAGGTTGTGATGAATAAGCTCCCCTTTGAGCGTCATTTTCAGTTTGTCGGTTGTGTTTAAGTATCGCGTCAGTTTTTAGTTGAGTCATGAGTCATTTGTGAATCAATTTTCAGTCTTGTTGTTAAGTTAGTTTGCCTCGGTTTTCAGTCATGCATTTTAGCTTGAGTTTTTGACTCCATTGCCCAATGGATGAAGGCACTGGTCTGCTCTCCCAAAGATCTGCCGTTCATGGCACCTCCAAGGAGCTACCATCCCCATTGGAGCCAATGTTAGTGTCAGCCTTTGTAGCCTTCCTCCAGTGATCAAATATGCTCTTACAAAGTGATTTTAAGGTGTCAAGGTCAATTTTGTCATTTCAAAGAGTCTTCAAGCAAAATTTGGTCACTAGGCATTAGGTCTAGGGTTTGCTTTCACTCTTTTCAAAGTTGCCCAAATGTTAGTCCATGTCACTATTCAGCTGATTCTATCATCATTTATATGGTTGTTATCATCATATCAGGTTCCATTGGGTCATGTTACACCTTGTTCATGCTTCAGTTGTGCCTTGGTAAGGTCCATTTCCCTCTCCTCGGGTTTTGGAGGTAATTTCTCTTGGATGGTCAAATCATCAGCAAAATTTGTATCCTGATGTTCATACACCTTCCCCTATCATTAATGTACCTTATTAAACACTTCCCATCACTGAGATTCCCCAAATTCCTCATTTTTCCACAAACCCTAGTTTCTTGCCACAACTTGGCAATTTTCTAGGCTAGGCCTGTGTTTTGCCCTTTTGGACCCCTTCCCCTCACTCGATCTCTGAGATTCCACTTTCTCCTGCTTCCTAACATCCCTCCCTACTTCCAAAAATTTCCCCAAGAATTTAGAAGCCCCTTATCCCCTTCATTTCGCTTCATTTCGACAAAATCCCTTGTTTCACACATCGGGATAGGTTTCACTCAAATGATGTTTCAGAGCAATAAAAGATGAATTTTGGAAAACTGAGAGAGGTTTTTGTTCAAAACATGCCAAGGAAGAAAAAAATCCTTCACTTTTTACACAGGTATAATGGTTTTGGAGAAATGTCAAAAATACAATCGCCTCGGGAGAATTGATGCACCTTTGAAGTGACCTTGGGAAAATCAATTTTTCTCCTAGATTGGTTGGCCAAATAACTTTCTTGATGAGTCAAAGGATAACTAGACAAAAATATCTTTCCAATGAGCTATCATGAGCTCAATTTGGAGTTGAGGAAGGCATTCAAAAGTTGACTGCAACAGAACTCCGCCTTGAGGTAGCCTCATTTGGCACATTTTGACCAGTATTTGGAGATTTGAATTTTGACAAGGAAAATGAACTCCAAATTGAAAAATTCCAACTTTTTTGGAAAGTAGACTCAAATAAATTTCCAACGAGCTATCCTGCGCCTATTTTGGACACCATGAAGGCCTTCAAAAGCCTCCTGCAAAATGGCGCTACACATATAGCTTCCCTTGCCTTTGTAAAATAACATTGGCGCTACGCATATAAGGAGCGGTATGCATTGGGCTAGAACACAAAATTTTTTGCCACTGATCTTCAAAATTAAAATTCTCTCAATCTCCTTTGCTTCCTGTAAGTTTAAATCATCTTGCTATTATCTTTGGTTAGTGTTTGGAGTTGTTTAAAGATCGGTTGTAAGAGTATGAATGTTGAAAAACACAAATCCTACTCTCTTGCAGTCCACTATTCACACGGCCCTATTTCCCACAGTTCCTCCCACATTTGGCGTTTGAAACAAAAGCAACAAATCCTCATTCTTCATCTCATTTAAGCCAACACAGATTTTGCAACATCATGGAGGCGGACAACAACACATCATACAACCAAGACAGAGATTGCACCACTGAACTGCATACACTAGGAGGACATTGAAGCGCCGTGAAACACCTGATCCATTCCAGATTTTAGCCGAGGCTTCGCTGGCTGGGCATGATACATGATGGAGGGTATTCGCTCCAAATTTGAGCAAATTTGGAGAAATGTTTGTCATTTTGAAATTTTTTGGTCCCAAAACAGATTTTTCAGCTATACGAGTAGTGCGTCGACGCGATCGCTTATGATTGGGACACTTGCTGGAGGAAAACTTTATATTTTTGGGTTTGTCATGGTAATTTATGCATGCTCAATTATTTCCGAAGCATTTCATCAAGTTTTGGATGATCAAAAGGCCCAAAAACACCATGAAAACCACCTTGCTGCCACCTTTTGCAACGGCAGGAAGTACTTCTGGGAGAATGCAATTTTGAGGGGGCAAATGAACTCCAAATTGGGAAATTCCACTTGGGCTAGATAGCAGACATCTAGGGCTTTCCAACCAGCTATTGTGAGCTTGATTTTGATGTCGGGAAGTGCCCCAAAAACAGGCTGAAAGGTGCGCTACACATACAGATTAGAGCGCTACGCATAGAGGTTTTTGGTCAAATTTTCATCCTCCAGCTCAGGAATTCGGCTAGTTTTCACCAGTTTCACTTCTTGATGTGATTTTTGACCCAGCTTAATGTAATTTGATGTGTATGAGGTAACTTGGCACTTATTTACCTTATTCTAGATGATTCATTCACAAAATAGCAAAAATTTAATGTAATGAATCAGTTTCCTAGCATATAGGGGTTGGTTGTTTGACTACCTAGATTTCAGTTCCTTGTTTAGAATTGGTTCAAATTGCTCCTAGAAGGAGGAGTTCGACCCCTAGAGGTTAGGGAATGGGTTAGCTTGGTCTATATGATGTAAATTTTCAGTTAGTAGCAAAGGTTGGACTCTTGGGAAGATTTTGGCACACTATTGTACATATTTTGGCTAAGGAAAGATCAGAGGTTTTGCAGCACCTGTTGGGATTCTTGTGGCTTTCAGTTCTTGATGGTGTTATCTCTCAGTTTATTGTAAGTTCATTCATGTTTAATGCATGCCATTCCCTTCTTATGCTTCTGAAACTAAATGAATGAGTAAATGAGGTTGAATCCATTGTTTACAGTGCTCTGCCTTTAAATTGGTTTAGTTTTACATGTTTTCACCAGTTTGAAGAGGATCCATGTTCTCCTTTGCCCTCTTCCGCTCCTTGTCATTATGGTCTATCCATACACCTGATCAAAGGCATCAAGACTACTACCTACCTCGCCCCAACTCAAATTCTGCAAAGATCTGACCTTAATCCCCGGACCCAAAATTGGTTTTCCTGTTTCTCCAACAAAAAACTCAAAAATCTAAATCAAACTTCCCTATCTCTTTACTAGCCTAAAATCAATATTAATTTTAAGTTATCTCAGCCCTTTTGTAGACCTTTTGCTGAGATAGACCCAGAGAGAGCCCTCTCCTGTCCTCGTAGGGCTAGCTACGAGGCTGAGCTTGGTTTGATGTGGCCTCAAGTTTTGCTTCCCTCAGCCTGAGGCAGATTTGAGCGCTTTGAGCGCTAACAAGTTGTTTGCATTGCAATATGCACTAAGGCTCTAGATGGAATTCTCCCTTTGGTTCCACCTATAATATAGAGCAATCAATCACATGATCAAAATCCTGGACATATCTCTTAAGCAATGAAACATGGAAAACATCATGGACTTTCACAGTGAACGACAGTGAAAATTGGTAGGCTACTGGTCCAATCCTCTCAAGGATCTCAAAAGCTCTGCAATACCAAGGTGCCAACTTAGCACATGACCCAATCGTTAAGGAACTCATCTTGGGCTTAATGCGCAAGTACACATTCTCCCCAACCTGAAACTCCTTGAATTCCCTGTGTTGATCTAAATAAATCTTCTCATTGTCCTGTGATGCCTTCAAATTCCTGTTAATTACCTACATCTCTTATTCCATCTCATCCAACATATCTAGTCCAATCAACAACCTGTTCACTAGATAAATCCAACTGATAGGACTATTACAACTCCTCCCATAAAGAACCTCAAATGGACTCATCCTCAAGGACTCCCGATACCCATTGTTATATACAAACCTCACTAGTGGAAGGTACTCCTCCCACTTACACTACTGATGCATAATGTGCATCATCAACATGTACTCAAGAATCTTGTTGTCCCTCTTTTTTTGTCCATATGTCCGTGGATGATAATATATAATGAAAGCCAACTCTGTCCCGAAGCCTACAAAAAACTCCTTCCAAAACTTGGAAGTGAACTTAACATATTTGTCTAATATAATATTCTTGGAAATATCATTCAACATCATTATCTACCTAATAAATATTTGAGCTAGCTCACTAGCTGAATTAGTAGACTTAACTACAATGAAGTGAGCTACCTTACTTAACCTATCAACCACAACCATGATGGGATCTGTTATCACTCAGGTTCTTCCCCAAAGTTGTAGGAAAGGGAATACGGTTGAGGTAACCACAGACCAATCTTTTAGATATAGGTTCTAGCCAATCTGCATCCAGAGAGGGCTCTCTCTTTATAATTTAGCTTTGTTTTGGTATGTGTTAGGCTAGTTATGAAGTAAAAGGGTTTTGTTTTGAGTTTGGTTGGAAGGATGGGGGCTCAATAGCACAATGAGGTAAAACTGAAACATTTCAGTCCATTGGGCATGATGGAGTCAAAGAAGGATGGCTTCCTGGGTTGGGTTTATTATCAAAAGATTTATCACAGAGCAAGGTACTCAAATATGGAACAATTTATAGGCTGGAATAAGATGGAATGGAGTCAATGGGTGAAGGGAAATTAAGAATCCTTCATCATGTTGATAGAGGGGAAATGGATGATTACTGCTAAGGAGCAATTAAGAATTCCTTAGCTAATATTCAAGATAAAAGAACCAGGGGAAACAGGAGCAATTAAGAATTCACTGTTTATGCTAATTCTGAAGAAAACATTAATAATAACAAAGACTGAACATAGAGTGCAAACAAGCAAATTCTGAGTTATTCTTTTTCTCTATTATTTAGATCATGAAACATATATGATATAGTAAACACAGAAACTGTAAGACACAAGTTAGAAGGGACTTATTGATCCATAAAATGATTCAAGAATTCTGTAACATGGTCCTTAGCATCGATTCTTCATCCAGTGAGCTCGACAAAAATGGTTCCCACAACTTTTTATTTCCAAAATTGTTCAGTATTACAGTCAAAACTATGAACAGCCACCACCAACCAACCCCAAATACTTTGTCTGGGGGTTATTTATACAAAAATGTCAAGACATCATACAAAATATCTGATAGAAATAATATCTACTAACAATTAATGCTTCCTTTACATAGATAGAGACAGACAGTCTCGAGAACAGGGAGACAATAAATAGATGCAATAAATTCATGATGCGCTGGTTGATCCGTCTTTATGAGATGTACTGGAGGTAGGTGCTACAAGTTGGTTCCTAGCTATTTTCTATTGATCCTCTGTGCTGATTATTCTGCCTTGGCTGAACTTTCTTTAACTCTGATGTGATGTGCTTTGACTCGTGTAAGTGTGATTCATTCCTTTTTTCGGCATTATAGTAGATGGTCCAAAATTTTGAATTGACCAAAGACAAGTTTATAAGAACTCTAACATGCTTTGCCACTACTCTGGTCTTGGTAATTTATGTCTCTGCAGCTTCTTTAAAGTCTCGTCAGTCTCTGTGTACCTGAAGAAATTAGGTGGGATGGTGAACAGATGCTTTACCTCATGCTCTATGTAGAATAGATGTTCTCGGCTGTCATAAAGGGACTGGCCAGATGGAAGTGCTTTTTCTCCTGAAGTGCTTGAAGATGCATTAGCTTGATTGACAGCATATGTATTTAATATATGTGCATAGTCCTTGTGTTTCATCAGACGATCATTATTTCCCAAAGGACTTGGCAAACCTTTTTGATGCAGGATTGTAAACTTTTCTATGAAAGAATCAATCTCTACTTGCATGTCCTAGCATCTTCTGTCCAAATTTTTCATTAGAGTTCTCATGGTTAGAACTCTTTTGATGTCCAGAATGGTTCTTGTTCTGCCTCTAATATCCAGTGCTTCCAGTTCTTCACTGGTCTTGGTATTCAAAAAATGTATTAGCCTGTTAGCTTGCTCAGGCATTTGTCCCAATAAGGCTCTTGTTTTTTGAATTTCCACTTGGGCCACTCTTATTAAATCAATCTGTTCATAAATGTTTTGAATATATCTCCACACATCACTAAAGGATTGAGTGATGTTGGACCACAAAATTCCTCTGATTTCTGCTAGAGGCTTATCCAGAGAGAGATCCTTCTCTAAGGCTCTTACCTTGTTCTCCAATGCTTTGACTTCCCTTGTTTTCTCTGCCACATTCATCTTGGATTTATCATAGTTTTGTTCAACCCTTGCCAATTTTTGTTTAACTTGCTTCAGCTCTGAAACTTGGAGTTTCAACTCCTCCATGGCTTTTATTAATTGCTCTGTAGTCATAGTAGTACTGCTGCCTGGTGCTGTTGCTGTTGCTGAGGTACTTGTGGTGATTTCTGCTATTGATGCCGGGATAGTGGGAGGCACTGCTGTTATAACTGTGGAAGGGGCAGTTGTGACTGTTGGAGCTACTTCAGGTGGCTGGGAGGTCGACTCTCCCTACATTTCTTGTAGTGCTTTCTCCAATGCCTGCTCTGTCTCACTTAATCTCTCATTCAACCTCATGAGCAGGTCCATCATGTCCTCTTCAGACTTCTGCTGTACAACATCTACTATCTGTGGATGCATAGAAAGAGGAATTTTGAGCTGTTTTCTAAGGGCAACAATGTCCTCTTCCTTTTTCTTCATTAGTGCTTTTATGCCTTTGGCATCTTTGGGATCAAGTCCTAGTTCAATGATAATATCTTCCAAGGATTTTATCCTGTTGTCTTTTGCTAGAGAAGAAGATTTCTCTAAGTCTAGCTGAGCAGAGGTATTATTTAAGGAATTTTGCAATTTATGAGCCAACATTTCTTTATCAGCTAGCGTGGAATACACCATCTCTCCAGTCTGTTTGTGCAGCTCAATCTGGTATATTGGATGAATGTCCTTGGCCAAGACTTCTAGATTTGTCCTGATATAATCAGCTACTGATTGTGGTTGCTGCACCTTGGGATTGAAATAAATCATGATCATTTTGCCCTCCTTTATGTCATAGGCAGAAATCAATCTTTGCTGTTTTGTGGAGGCCATCTTAAGATATTGGTTATAAATTTGCAGTCTCAATGGATCATTTCTAGCTTTTATCTCTGTGAATGTTTTTTTGATATCAGAGGTCTGCTTACTTGGTGGCCTAGTGGATGAAACTTCCACACTATGCTGCCTTTCTAGCTTTTTCCTGTGTGAGTTGGTTGATGTGTCTACCATTGCGGAGGTCTGTGGGCTAGTTACCCTCTCACCTCTTAGACTTTCTATTGCTTCTTCAATGATTTCCTCTTCAGATAGAGTATTCAGTCTTTGCCTTTTTGCACTTGGCTGTTTTGCAGGTCCACTGATGGGTGTGGCCTCTTCTCTGTCTCTTTTCTTGCCTTTTTCCTCATTTAGAGGAGTCTGTAACACTGGTATCTCTGGTGCTTTAGTTTGTACCGGAGGAATTTTCCCCTGCTGATTAGTCATTGCTTGCTGCTTCGTGCTTGCCACCTCCTTGCCCTTAGAAGACCCTGTACCTGGTGCTCTGGTTCCCTGTACAGGTTGCTGTGAAGTTCCAGCAGAAGATGTACCCACTCTGGTTTGCTGAGGCAGCTTGAAAGATACCTGTCCAAAAGAGTCCAAGTCAAGGGTCTTTTCAAGATTTTTCATTGCTTGTTCCATCACTTCTTGCTGAGTAAGTTATTCTATTAATGTACCCTCTACCCACTCATCTTGATTAGCAAATTTCTCTATTTCAGGGATCCTAAAATGTTTATAGGCTGATAGCCTGTTTTTTACTTTTTTATCACTTATAAAGCTATTTGGGTCATATGGTACCCACCAGAATTTTTTTTTCAATTTAAGTTGTTCCCCCAATATTCTATCAGCATCTTCCCATGCTTCCCTCTTGTTAATGATAAAAGGGCCTAACTGGTTTCTTATTCTCAGCTGAGCTTTTTTCTTTACATTGCAAAAGTGAGTTAAATCTGCATTGGATAAGTTGCTTGAAATACTCCAGTGCAAAGAGTCTCATAGGCACATATTTGGGTAGCTTATAAGGGCACAGTTCACAACCATATATCCTGATTTCAGTGTGATTCTGGTAGAGGTACTAGTCACCTATTATGTAGTTTTTGGAGAGCTATAAAATCTTCTTTATATCCCCAGAGAGCCTAGGAGGAGGAGCTCCTATCAATAAAGTGGAGGCTGGATGTATAAATTCGTCAATGAATTCACAGTAGGTATAAGGGGATTCAAAAACATTGTGGAAGACCGAGGTCCAAAAGATTACAGACCTCCTCTCTCCTTTGGAATCCAATTTCCTGATGGGAAATGAAAAGATGTTTGTCTAATAATATAGCAGAAGGTGATATATGAATGAAGTGTACTTGAAGACTCCTTCTCTTTCCAGATTTATGAATTGCTCATTGATTTTATTGGTAATGAAAGAGGCATAATCATACTTGACAGTAAGGGGCTGTCCTGGAGTAAATATTGACAACATAACAAAGATGGTCTCATCAACATATTCACTGGTTTTGAATCCCAAGATATAGGATATCATGTCAAGAATAAGCCTGCCAGTTTCAGCAAACCAGGCATGTACATAGGGAGGTGGGCCTTTAGGCTGGCAATCTGGCTTCATAAATAACTTAGCAATCTGGGTTATTTCTACACTGGATAGTTGAGAGCTTTGCTCAAGCAAAAATCCCATGGAAAGAGGAGCAAGGGGTCGAGCTAGATGGAAGTGTAACATTTCATTGATAGATTCAGCAGTTATGTAGAAAAGAACAATTTGTGATGGAGTCATAACTACTTTACTGATAGGGTCATAGTTTGCACAGCAATGGTGGATAAGATCCGGGAACACATTAACTGAGGGAAGTTAATATTTGGGGAGATTAGATTCCCATATTCCAAGGATATCAGAGTTACTCAGATGACTATTTCTAATTCTGCAAAATGCCTGGAGATGGTTCATATCACCAGATAACTTTTTAATTTGAAAATATCTGTCAGCCAAGGGCAACCTGTCCTGGTCTTTATGAGGTGCATTGAGGGGTGCGACATTGAGGGCCACAGGGTCTTCCATGTTTAGTTCTTTGTGTTTTTAAACGGGAGGTCAAGTTTCTGTAGGAAAAACGGGCAAAAGAGCAGTTCTGTATGTCTTGGTATGGCAATTATGGACTGCTTCAGCTTGAATTTGGCTGTTATAGGTATAATTTACAGAGGAAAACCGAAAATACAAGTTCAGGAGGTGGGACGGGGTAAATACCTGTATTTTGGAGGCGAACAGGGCAATTGCAGGTTGACCGATGAGCTGCAGAACAGGATGCTGGACTTTGTTTGGCTGGGTGCCAGACTGTACCCTCAAGAAGTGGTTTGGACGTAGTTTGCATGCAACAGTTTCGCAGAGAAGAACAAATGAGAATGGGCGAAAATGACATTTTCATGGGTTTTTTAACAAAAATTGACTTTGCGGGGCTTTTTGGCGCTTTTTGGTCGGATGACGTCATCAGGATGTGACGTTTTGTCATGACGTAGGGGTACAAATGCTGATGTGGCGGTGACGTGGAGATGACGTCGGTGGGCAGGGTCAGTGGGAGGGCGGTAAGCGGTATCGGCCTGCATTGCTTATGAGCTAAGGCGGTTTCGGGCGGAGGGGCCGCGAGAATGGCGGGAGGTGGACACGTGTCCCAAGTACGACGGCAATACCGCCGGCTCCCCGGGCGGTAAACATCGACGACGGAGGGCCTCGCGATATGATCGTGGGCCGTCCGATGAACGGGCCCGGATCCAACAGTCGACGGTTAACGGAGTTGGCAGAGGGTTACGGCGGGGGGCCCATGTAATATAAACAATGGTTTAACACTTCTCGGGGTGATTATTATTGGTTGTCGGGGTGTTTGTTAATTAACCTAGATGGTTAATTAACCACGTTTTGCACGGTGAAGGTTTTTAATAAATTCCAGATGAACCATTAAACCCTCGTTTATATAGTGCTATGGTTATAGATTAACCAGGGGCGGGATATTAATTTTTTGGGGTTTTTTCATATATTTACATAATACGGGGGGGAACAATTTATATTGGAATTATATAATAAAGTTAAAGTCAGTATGAAAATTGATATAAAAATAAGTGCTAAGTTATAATGTTTAACAACTTAGGCTTAACAGGAAAATAGGGATTTTTACACAAGAAATGTGGTTTAGTGTCTAAGTAAAAATGTGGTTTTAGCTCATTATGCAATGAAATGAAGTGACTTAAGAGGGATATTAAGCAGATCTCAACACCCTGGGGGAAATTAGTAATTGTTTTAAGAAGAAGTGTGAAGGGAAGTTAGTCATGCCTCACTTGATTTGTAACCAAACAGCTGCCACGGTACTTATGATATCAATAAGATGAACATCTTTGAGAGACAAAATTGATCATAAGACTACTTCTGCAACACCAAAACTGCCTACCCAACCTATTATACCTAACATTTTTTCTTCCATGGGTGCACTTGGACTAGCAAACCCTTACAAATTTTCTTTTCTTTTCATGGGAATCCTATTTAAGTCTACCCTTATTTCTTCGAAGGGCTCAGATTTGGCTGTTGAGCTCCTTTGCTTCTCTACCTATCTATTTATCTGCCAAGATTGAACAGTTTGGACAGATTTTATTCTCTATCTCTAAAACAGGAAATTCAAAGATGAACTGCCCAAGATTAAGCTGTTTGGCCACAACATAAAGTTTAACAATCTGCAGATGAAACTTTTATTTACAAAAAATGAAATAGTAGTGGCATTTGGACTTGCACACTTTCTTGGTCTTTTTTATTTGGGGTTCATTTCTTTCATTTTTTCTTTTCACTATTTCCTTCTTTTTACCCTTTGATCTTTCTTTTAGGTTATACCCTCTTTTAATTTTTTTATTTTTTGATCTTTTCAAAATATGGAAACCCTTTGTAGCAGGGAAAGGATGAACATATTAGGGATTTTAACCAGTCAATCATGAAATATGACACCTATTGGTATAGGAGCATAACACTGGCTCCACTTGGGGATGGCTTTTCTTGGTGAAAAGTCAAGAACAACAGGTCAGATGGCCTTATGTACAATTCTTGTTGCATTGTGAAATTTTCCTTTGTTGTAAGTGAACAAACTGTACAGAGGACTATGTAAAATATAGACATCTCTCATGAGATGATCCAAACAATTACACCTCTATTTTGGATAGTTTGTCTGAATGTTTGTTCTCAAATTTTTAGCTCCCAAGTCTTTTACAATTTCTGGTAAACTAAAAAACGGTAACACAAAAAGGGTGGTAAGATTCCTTGACTGCTCCTCAAAATTTTCTACACATTCCTTCCCATTCTTATTGCTGTAATAAACTGCAACAAATCAACATCCTTATGTACAATTTAGAGTCCTGATATATCAAAAAATAGGATCAAAATAATGTTTCAGCATCTGACCATTAACTGGTCCATCGTCTGCTTCTGTACCATCCAGGCTTTTCAAAAAGTAGGTATTGTTTCCCTGTGAGGCTTGAATAATAAAAGGTCCCTTCCATAGGAAGTCAAACTTCCCATGTTTTCCTTTATCTTCTCTTCTGGAGTCCCGTTTCAGAACTTTGTCTCCTATGAAAAAATCCTCTGCCTTAGTCCTCTTATCAAATATCTTCTTGAGTTTTTCTTGTAGTACTTGAGATCTTTGATATACCTCTTCTCTAGTCTGCTATAAATGTATAGTCTGATTTATTCTTCTTTGAATGTCATTGCGCTGTACTTGGACTTCTTGCAATAATTTCATTACAGGTATTCCCAAGGAGGAGGGAAATATAGCCTCCATACCATAGACAATCTCATAGGGACTAGTTCCAATGGATCTCTTGGTAGTCAATCTATCTGCCCATAATGCATTTATAAGCTTTTTATGCCAATTTTTTTTGTTTTCTTCCAAAACTTTCTTAATGATATTGACCAGGATTTTATTGGATGACTCAGCTAGACCATTACATTGAGGGTAATAGGCTGTGGAGTGGCCTAAGGTAATGTGCTATTTGTGACAGAAATTGATCATTCTCTTAGATTTGAAAGCAACAGCATTGTCAGTTATAATCTTTTCAGGACAACCAAATCTAGACAGGATGTTGGTTTCTAAGAATTGCATGATCACTAAATCATTGGCTTGTCTACAAGGGATGGCCTCTATCCACTTGGTGAAATAATTTGTGGCAGTCAAAATCCATTTATGCTGGCCAGAGGAGGGAGGATGAATCTCCCCAATGAAGTCTAAACCCCATTGTTAAAATGGTCTTTCAGTGGAAACTGGTTTAAGGGGTAAAGGTAGAAGTTTCCTCTTGCCTTCAAAGATTTGACATTTATGACAAGCAGTGACAAACATTTTGACATCTAAAAACAAGGTTGGCCAGTAAAATCCAACCCTTAGGATTTTATCAGCCGTTTATTTCCAGTACAAATGTCCACCACAGTCCCCTGCATGAAATTCTTTGAGTACCTTGTGTTGGGTCCCTATAATACTAGTGATTACCCCATTACTATTATAGTTATACCCCTTATTTATATTGTTGTTACCCTATTACCCCCATGTTGTTATTTCTGTGCTCCATAGAATCCCTCTATTGTTATTTTTGTGGCTTTATATTATTATTGTTAGGTCGGCTGGATTATATTGTGACTCCTTAGACTCCTATATATAGAAAGGAGGTTTTGTCATTTGTATCATCGAAGAATTGTTCATTTATGTAATGTAAAGGAGGTTTCTGCCTCGAAGAGGCTGAATTTTAAGGCGTTGATCTATCTTTTCTTGAGCTGGTTTCATAACATTTGGTATCAGAGCTTTGGATTCTAGGGTTTCGCTGCTCCAAACAGGTCATCGTGGAATTTTCGCTATAACTTTTTTTCTGTGATGTTTCAGAAGTCGCAAAAAAAACCCATTTGAGAAGAAATCGCGCTGAACCTTGGGTCCAAATTTCAGATATTTTCACGCGATATTTGCGGAGATATGATCTGAGGAAGTTGGTCTTTTTGCAGACTCCTGAATTACATTCAAAACAGGTGACCTGGGGAAAATCGTCATAACTTTCTCTCTGGGGATTAGATTGAAATTTCGTAAGAAGGTACAAAAAGAGGATGGACTGTAGTTTTTTTTATGTGTGTTTCAGATTCAAAGGTTGAAACAGTGACTCGTGGCACGTCGTACAAGTTCGCTCTACTGAACTAGTCTAAAAGCAAGTCACTGTGGGAGATTTCACATAACTCTTCCTTGGAGAATCCAATTTGGGTTAGACTTGTGGCATTGGAAAGAGGAAGGAGAGGGATACTACAGGTCACAATTTCAGAACTTGATGATTTGAAATTACAGAGATACATCAGATTCAATATCAGGCTTCTATAAAGTGAAAAAAGGTGTGTAGTTTTTTTTTAAATTTTTGTGTAAGCTTGGTTTAACAGAATTCAAAGGGCATAGTAAAGCATTATTATCGGTAACTGATGCCCCGAGGAAAGAAAATGCAAACACCTAGTAAGGAACCTGAAAGCTCTAGCATGACTCATGAAGAAGAGGAAGAAATGCTACATGATATATCAAAATTACAAGAACAAGTGCAACAAATGTCACGCTCACAAAAGCTAACAGAAGCTAAGATAAGTGGCGTGGAATCTAAGATAAATGGCGTGGAATCTAAGATAAGTGGTGTGGAATCTAAGATAAAGGGCATGGAAGCTAAGATGGATGATTTGAATACAAATTTGAGGACAGATTTGAAGACAGACATGGCAGATTTGAAGACAGATTTGACAAATTTTCTACAAGAAATACTTACTAATGGTGAAAAGGTTGTAAAGGAAACTCATGATGTGAAAAAAAGAAATGTTAATCATGATTCCATAGATGCTAATGTTGGATCGAAGACCCACCATATTCCAAAAATCGATATGAGGAAGTTTGATGGCAAGGATCCCGCCACATGGATATTACAGATGGAGCAGTTCTTCGATCTCAATAATGTGCAAAACACACAAAAGGTACGTATGGCAACTGTATATTTGGAACCAAATCAGTTTGTATGGTATCAATGGCTTTTCTCTCGTAAAAATTTATCACTTGGGCAATTTTTACGGAAGAATTGATAGCACATTATGAAGATACAAAAAGCAACACTTTTTTTAGCCAATTGATAAGTCTCAAACAAAAGGGTTCAGTAATGGAGCACATTGAGGAGTTCCAAAAATTGAACATAAGGGTAAAAGATATTCCAGAGGAGCATAGGATTGATGTGTTCATAGGGTCTTTAAAGGATAATATCCAACATGATGTTCGCCTTTGGGAACCTGATTCATTAGAGAAGGCATTCAGGTTAGCAAGAAAAATGGAAAGCAAAATTATGGCAACCAGGAAGCATACCACTCACAACTATAAAGACGGAAGTGTTGTTGCCCCTAGTCTTCCACAACCTATAAGGTTGACACCACAACAATTGGAAGAAAAAAGAGCAAAAGGGCTTTGTTACAGTTGTGATAGCAAATACACTAAAAGTCATAAGTGTGCTGAGAAGAAATTATTCTACATAGATTGTGAAGAGGAAGAAGAAAAGGAGCAAGAAAGGTCAAAAGAAGAATATATACTCCAGGAACAAAGCCTAGATGAAGAACAAATAAATCCGACCATATCTTGTAATGCATTGGCGGGAATTACCACTCCTCAAACCATCAAGATAGAAGGACAAATCAAGAAGAAAAAGGTAATAGTGTTGATTGATTCAGGAAGCACCCACAATTTTATTCATTGTAGGGTAGCAAAAGAATTGAATTGCTTCCTATATCCAGCACCAGAGTGTCAAGTGATGATTGCAAATGGAGGAACAATAAATTGCTCTGGAAAGTGCCATAATATCAAGCTATCCATGGGAGAATATGTATTGACTAGCCCAATGCTTTCCATTCCAATGGGAGGTGCTGATGTTGTACTAGGAGTCCAATGGCTACAATCCTTGGGTACAATAGCTTTTAATTTTCAAGAACTTTTCATCAAATTTTCTGTGGAAGGAAAGGAAGTTGAATTAAGGGGTATTGCAGGGAAACCAGGAAAGATAATCAGCTCTAATGGTATGACAAAGCTTCTAAAAAAGGAGCAAAGAGGTGTAATTGCACAATTATGTTCGCTAGATGTTTCCACATTGGAATCATCTATTTCTCCAGATCTCCAAAAAGTCCTGGACAATCATTCCAAGGTATTTGAGACTCCCAAAGGTCTCCCACCTATGCGTGATCATGATCATGCTATTCATCTGATTCCAGGAAGTGTTCCTCCAAACATCAGGCCGTACAGATATCCCTATGTCCAAAAAAGTGAAATTGAACGTATGGTTGCAGAAATGCTAGAGGCTGGTATAATTCAACCAAGTCAAAGTTCTTTCTCTGCTCCAGTAGTATTGGTGCACAAGAAGGATGGATCATGGCGCATGTGTCCGGATTATAGGGAGCTCAACAAGCTCACTATTAAAGATAAGTTCCCCATTCCTGTCATTGATGAATTACTGGATGAATTGCATGGATCAATTTACTTCACCAAGTTGGATCTTCGTTCGGGATATCATCAAATCAGAATGAAGATTGAAGACATTCCGAAAACGGCATTTAGAACTCATGAGGGTCATTATGAATTTTTGGTCATGCCTTTTGGCCTTACCAATGCACCTTCAACATTTCAAGGTTTGATGAATTCAATTTTCAAACCATTCCTTAGAAAATTTGTGTTAGTATTTTTTGATGATATACTAATCTACAGCAAGTCTTGGAAGGATCATGTTGAACATGTTGACAGGGTGCTACAACTATTGGAGGAGAAACAATTATATGCAAAAAGATCCAAATGTTTCTTTGGAGTCCAGGAGGTGGAATATTTGGGTCATATTGTATCTCATGAAGGAGTTAAGGTAGACCCTAGCAAAATTAAAGCCATTAAGGAATGGAAAATCCCCACATCCATAAAGCATCTGCGAGGATTTCTTGGGTTGACAGGGTATTATCGCAAGTTTGTTAAGAATTATGGGAGAATAGCAGCACCTCTAACAACATTATTGAAGAAAGATGCATTTTCATGGACTCCGGAAGCAACAAAGGCCTTTGAACATCTTAAAGAGGCAATGTGCCAAGCACCGGTCTTAGCTACACCGGACTTCACAAAAACCTTTATTGTGGAATGTGATGCTTCAGGAAATGGAATTGGTGCTGTTCTAATGCAAGATGAAAGACCCATTGCTTTTGAAAGTCGTCCAATCAAGGGAAAGTTTTTAAGCAAAGCTATTTATGAGAAGGAAATGTTGGCAATACTCCATGCACTTAAGAAATGGCGACCCTACCTAATGGGAAGACACTTCAAGGTAAAAACGGATCATGATAGCCTTAAATACTTTTTAGAACAAAGATTATCCTCTGAAGAGCAACAAAAGTGGGTCACAAAGATGTTGGGTTATGACTTTGAAATCATCTACAAAAAAGGGAAGCAAAATGTGGTGGCAGATGCACTCTCAAGAAAGGATGAGGATGTGGAAGCATTGTTGTGTGCCATTTCTATTATCCAACCAGATTGGATAAACGAAGCAAGGGAGGAATGGAAGAATGATGAAGAAGTGTGGGCACTTATTCGAAAGCTACAACAAGATTCCAGTACGTCTGATACATTTAGCTGGCAAAATGATTCGTTATGGTACAAAGATCGCTTATACCTCTGTAAGAATTCCCAGCTAAAACAAAAGATTCTTATGGAATTGCACACTTCTCCCTTAGGAGGGCACTCAGGATTTTTAAAAACTTACCACAGGGTTAAGAAGGAATTTTTTTGGGATGGCCTTAAATCAGATATTCAAAAGTTTGTGGCGGAATGTTTGGTTTGCCAACAAAATAAAGTTGAAACAATTAAGACACCGGGTCTATTACAACCTTTATCCATTCCAAGCCAACGTTGGGAGGAGGTTTCAATGGATTTTATCACAGGTTTACCCAAGTCTGAGGGAAAGAGTGTCATCATGGTGGTAGTTGACAGACTTACCAAGTATGCACACTTTTGTGCATTATCACATCCATTTAAAGCCAGTACAGTTTCTACTGCATTTATGGAAACAATTCAAAAGCTACATGGAAACCCAAAGATTATTGTAAGTGACAGAGATCCCATTTTCACTGGAAATTTTTGGACAGAATTATTTTCTTGTCTTGGTACTCAGTTAGCTCATAGCTCATCTTATCATCCTCAATCTGATGGGAAAACTGAGATAGTAAACAAATGTTTGGAAGGATATCTTCGTTGCTTTGTATCTGATAAACAGACACAATGGGTCAAATGGTTGCCTCTGGCTGAATGGTGGTATAACACTTCCTTCCATACAGCAACAAAAATGACCCCATTTATGGCACTTTATGGGTATCAACCACCATCCATCACATCATATTTAAGAGAAAATTCTAAGGTTCAGGCAGTGGAACATCACATCGAACATCAACAACAAGTCCTCCAACTCTTAAAGGATAACCTCGTGTTGGCACAAAATAGAATGAAACAACAGGCAGATCAACATCGCAGTGAAAGAAGTTTTGATGTAGGTGATTGGGTATTCCTACGGCTACAACCATATAAGCAAATGTCCCTAAAGCAAGCTAAGAAGGATAATAAATTATCACCAAAGTATTATGGTCCGTACAAGGTGTTGCAAAAGATTGGTACTATGGCATACAAATTGGAGCTTCCTGCAGCTTCTCGATTGCACCCAGTTTTCCATGTTTCATGTTTAAAGAAGGTTATAGGCGACAAGCTCCCAGTTCAAACAATATTGCCAGAACTTGATGAGGAAGGAAAAATTATATTGGAACCAGAAGCAGTCACAAAAAAAAGAACTCGACAGCTACGAAATCGATCA
The DNA here is from genome assembly GCA_031772625.1 of Pinus tabuliformis. Classification (NCBI taxonomy): domain Eukaryota; kingdom Viridiplantae; phylum Streptophyta; class Pinopsida; order Pinales; family Pinaceae; genus Pinus; species Pinus tabuliformis. Next base: position 1,290,989,508 of record CM062804.1, on the reverse strand, counting down.
ATTTCAGAGTATCTTATCAAGTGGAAGAACTTATCCGCTGAAGATTCCACATGGGAGGATGAGAATTTTATGCAGAAGTATCCAGAACTACTCAAGCGTTGAGGACAACACTTTTTTGAAGGAGAGGGGCATGTTGGGTCCCTATAATACTAGTGATTACCCCATTACTATTGTAGTTATACCCCTTATTTATATTGTTGTGCCCCTATTACCCCCATATTGTTATTTCTGTGCCCCATAGAATCCCTCTATTGTTATTTTTGTGGCTTTATATTATTATTGTTAGGTCGGCTGGATTATATTGTGACTCCTTAGACTCCTATATATAGAAAGGAGGTTTTGTCATTTGTATCATCCAAGAATTGTTCATTTATGTAATGTAAAGGAGGTTGCCCCCTCGAAGAGGCTGAATTCTAAGGCGTTGATCTATCTTTTCTATCTTTTCTTGAGCTGGTTTCATAACACCTTGTCAGCTTCATCTTTTATTAGACAATTTAATAGAACACCTTCATGATTTTTCCAAAAAAGAGCACCATCTAAAATACAAAACTTTAAAGCTTTCATTTTTATAAACCTTTTCTTTGTCCTGGATAACCCTGGAGGAGCCTGTAGGTTTAATAATACATAACATATATCAGCATACCAAGGTGATTCTAGGAAGGCTTGGCTAATTTATGGAGTCGCCATCTCTTATTCATTATCCAATTCATTAATATCTAGGGCTTGGCAGTTGGTTTCAGTCATGAGTTTAGCCAATCCCTGTCCTTTTATAAGCTTTGTAGGTTTTATTTCAATATCTTACTCTAATATAGTAGCAATCCATTTACCTCTTTTGCCTTCAATCCCCTCTTGGGTTAGAATATCTTTGACAACAGTGCTTGGCACATAAGCTATTATATGAGAGCATAATATGTAGACTCTGAAGTCTTTGATGGCTTTCACAAGTGCATAAGCTTGTTTTTCCATGATTGGGTATTTTAGAGGTGCATGTCTCAGTGCTTTTCTAAAGAAGGCTATGGGTTTTTCACATACTTGATCATCTTTCTGTAGAAAAACAACAGCAATAGTGTATTCTGATGCAAATGAAAATATTATAAAGTCTCTGTCAAATTTTGGGCTTGTAAGGACTGGTGTTTTGGTTAAAGTTGTCTTGATTTCTTCAAATTCTTGCTTAGCTTCTACTGTCCATTTAATCTTGGAATCCTTTTTCAGCATATTATTCAACAATCTAATTAATTCAGCCAAGTTAGGTATGAATCTTCTTAAAAAATTTATTTTTCCTAGGAAAGCTTGAAGTTCTTTCACACTTCTGGGATGGGGAATTTGTAAAATGGCTTCTATTCAGTCAGGGTCAATTTTAATGCCATATTTAGAGATTATGTGACCCAACAATTTGCCCTCTTCTAGGCCAAATAATGACTTCTTTGGATTTAGTGATATACCATATTTTCTGCAGGTTAAAAACACTTGTCTCAGATGATCTAGGTGCTGCTGATCTGATTTGGGAAATACAGTGAGATCATCTAGGTATATGACCAGGAAATCATGAATTTCTTTAGCAAAAGCTATGTCCATTGCATGTTGGAAGGTTGCCCCTGCATTCTTGAGTCCAAATGGCATTTTAACATATTTCAAGGTTCCCCATGGAGTTGTAAAAGCAGTTTTTTCCTGATCATCCCGGTGAACTAGAATCTGGTTGAACCTTGAAAACCCATCCAACAGTGAAATTCTAGAGGCACCTACTACCCTTTGTAAAATGTGGTCCATCTTAGGTAAGGGATAGTGGTCTTTCAAAGAGACTTTATTTAGATTCCTCTAATCTACACATAGTCTGATTTCTCCTGTTTTCTTCCTAGTGGGCACTAAATTAGTGACCCATTCTGAAAATCTAATAGGTGCAATTATCCCAGCTTCATACATTCTTTTGACTTCTTTTTCAATTAGAGGGAGGAGTACAGGGTTGAACCTTCTGAGTTTTTTCTTGAAAGGTTTCTGATTTTCTTTGAGGGGTATTGTATGCTGAATCACAGAAGTGTCATAGGATTTGAGATCTTCATAGCCCCATGCAAAAATGTGCTGGAATTATTTGAACATTTCAACATATTTAAGCTTTTGGTCAGGAGGCAAAGTTTTGGACAATTTTATCATTTTCGGATTTTGTTCAGTTCCTATATTACAGTCCTCAATCTCTGTGTTTAGAGGTTGCATTTTGGGTTTCCTTGGGATGTCATTAGAATAAAAAATGTCTTCTAGAGGAGTTAATCATGTGGGTAAATAATTGTCCTTTAAATCAATAACTTCAGATTCTCCTCCAATAATTTCATCAACGTCTATTTCTTTAAGCTCTTGCAACTCTTTGCTGGTAAATTTTGTTGGATGTAGTATATGTGTTACAGTTTCTGCTGAAATGTGTGTTTCAATTTTGTCTATTTGATCAACTTCTCCCACAGTGCCTGTGTCTATATTAGTGCTGGAAAATTCTTTTTTTAAGGTCAGGAAATTATTAATCTGAGTGTCATTGTCAAATACTTGCCAGTTTTTTACATTTTCAGGTATGGTTGGCCTGTGTTTAATCTCAGCTGTAAAATGATGATCAGGCTCAAATGGTAGTTTACATGTGCTGGCAAATGTTGCCAAACTGTGAGCATGCAAATTGTGTTTCCTTGGAATTTTCGCGAGCTGGGTTTCTAGAAAGGTATTGAGGATTTCAATTGTTGCCCCTCTATAAGATCTTAATCTGAAATCATTTATGAGGAAGTTTCCTTTTATTTGTTGAATAGCTAAATTAGAGTCTCCCAAAATTGATACCCTAACTGCCCCTAAGATTTTGATCAATTTGAGTCCTAGCAAGAGGGCTTCATATTCAGCCATGTTATTAGTGCATCTAAAATTCAACCTGTATGCATGTCCTTTAGCATGATCATTTTCCATATTATGTATCCAGATCCCTGCTCCTGCTCCTAGTTTATTCACTGATCCATCAAATTTCAAGTACCAAAGGATATTATTTTTATATTTGGTATTAGGAGTCTCAGAAATTTGCTTACTAGAGAGATTTGGATTTTCAGTTTCATGTGGTTTCCCTTGAGTGTCTGATATACCATTGTTCACAGAAATTTCTTGAATTTGAACACTAGATTTTACATTTATGTTTTTTCTTGTGCTAATGCTAAAGTCTTGACATCAGTTGAAGGGTAAATTTTAGCATTGTATAGGATGAAGGAGTCCATGTCAGAATGCATGGAATAGATGGGAAAATTTTGGGGTTTCTCCTGGCTTCTCACCATGTATTTCATCAAAGTTTCTCGGTACAATCTCTTTGGCTAGCCAAATACTGAAATGGTGGCATAGGACATGTCCAACTGTAATGATCCCTGGATCTTTGCACCCCAAGACCTAGATAGCAACATGCCATATTTTGGTGGAATATCAGCTACCACTACATCCATTAAAATTGTCTTGGTAGGGTATTGAACTAATAATACACATAAATCTTTGATCAATCCTAGACATCTGACCTGGCTTGAATCAAAAGAGAACAAGTCTTTGTATGGCCTAGTAATATCTAGGTCCAATTTTTCCATCACAGATTTAGGCATTAAATTATGAGAAGCACCAAAATCAAACATTGCATTATGAAGTACTTTATCATGAATGTTCAAACTTACATAGAAAGGAGGAACCCCTCCATCTACTGATTTACCGTTGACCTCAGGGCCAAAAATTAATTTTTGTTGGTCTTCAAGGACATTTACTGCATCTCTGTTTTCTGAAATTTGATTGATCTGCTGATTTGTTCTCTATAGACATCATGCTTGGCCAATTCTGACAATGGAATGGCTATCTTTAGTTTGCCTATTTCGATCTCAAGGTTGAAAGGTTTTTTTGTTTGAATTTTTGCATTTCGGGCAATAAGATTTTCTTTTTCTGCTGTATTTTATGTGTTTTTTTCTTTTTCAAGAGTGCTGTTATGAGCTGAATTTGTTTCCAAGTCCATTTCTGGAGGATCTTCCATCTTTCCTTTGAGAGGAATGGAAGTTGAAGACTGTTTATTAGGTAGTTGATTATCTGAAACATCTTCAACTATTGGATTGTTTGGGTTAGGAATTGCTTTAGGAGGAGTTTGTATATGAGGGTCATTGATTTTAGCTCTACTAGATTGCTTGGTTTCTTTCTATTTATTGTCATCAGGGACATCTATTCTCCTGCTTCTCAGATTATATTGCTTGTGAACTTCATAGATGGCTGTGTCATATCCCTCCCTAAAATCAAATGATTCCCCTGATTGAATTTGGAACTGATTAAGAGTGTGAGCCTCTTGGTCTTCTTGGGTTAAGAAAATCTGTTGTTCACTACTGAGACCCATTAAGTTAATTTGAGTGTCTTCTGTTGGTTCACTAGAAGTTGAAGCTTCAGCATAGTTTTCTTGGAATGGAGGTCTAATGTTTTGGTCAGGGCCAGCCTTTCCAGTATTGGGATTCTGATTTTTTCTGAAATTTGGGTTTCTTCCAGTGTTGCTCGGTTGACCATCCCAAGGGGACTTCCTCTCAATTGTTTCTACTCTATCACCAAGTCTATCCATTCCTTTAATGATAGCATCTAATTTTTGTTCAAAGGCAGAAGGTTCTTCTTTGATGGGTATCCTTCTTTCAGCTCTAGCTTGAGCTTGTTTAGAAATCAGGTTGGCCTCAACACTAACAGCTATACTATGCATGTCTTCTAGGCTTCGAGGAGCTCTTTCCCTAAGCTGGTATGCCATGTCAGAGTCAAACGCATCAGGAAATTTGATCAAGGCCAAATCTGGTGGAGGTCTGAGATTCCGAGGAATAGCATTATATAAATTATTAAATCTGGTACAGTAATCTTGAACAGTTTCTTGTGGGCCTCTTTTCAAGTTTTCATATTCTGATAGGATGTGGAGAGGATATTTTTTCTTTTCCCATCTATTCAAGAAGGTCTGATAAAGGGCTTCTGGAACATTGATAGTGTTTGCAGGGAGTGCTCTAAATCAAGTTCTAACATCCCCAGTTAAGCTTTGGACAAAGACTTTCATTCTTACATCATCATCATCAATCTCATAGTTTTCAAAATAATCCATCATTTTCTTGGTGTGTTGTTGAGCTGTGTAAGTGCCAGTACCATCAAAATAGGTGATTTTGCTTTGATAATCTTGAGGCATAGCTCTTGGATTTACCGGTAATTGTAGGGGATCATATCGATTTTCCATATTTGCAGAGATAAGTGTAACAGCTGGAAGAACATGGATACCAGTTGAAATATGTGCTGTGGATGGGGGAGTGGAAAAGATGATTTGAAGTGCTGATGGTGAACTAGGAGAAGCAACAGTAATGGCAGAAAGGATTGGTGCTTTTCCAGGAGTAAGCTCAAATTAGATAAGGTTCTGCTGGCTCCTAAGGTTCTTAGGAATCGGATTAGGATTTTGAAACACAGGTGAGGGATTTGGATCTGGATTTGATCTAGTGTAACGAATCTTCTTCTTTGGAGCCAACTTCTGAATATGTTTTTTTTTTTTTTCTTGAAATATCTTAACAATACAACTTTAACAGTGTCTTGTAGGAAGTTTCAAAATATGGGAGTTTTGAATTTTCCTAAAGATCTATTGAAACAAGGAACTGATCAAGTATTTGAGACAACTGTTCTAAGCCTAAGACTAGACTGGAGATAGACTGAAGCAGCTTTTATTTACTCCTGCAATTGCATAGCAAAAGCAGTTTCAAAGGCTACTTGGCTAACTTCAGGATCTATCTGTAGCTTTAGAAAATTAAATAGCAGTAACAAACAATTATTCAGATCCCCAGTGGAGTCGCCAATGATGTTATCACTCAGGTTGTTCCCAAAAGTTGTAGGAAAGGGAATACGGCCGAGGTAACCACAGACCAATCCTTTAAATACAGGTTCTAGCCAATCTGCATCCAGAGATGGCTCTCTCTTTATAATTTAGCTTTGTTTTGGTATGTGTTAGGCTAGTTATGAAGTACAAGGGTTTTGTTTTGAGTTTGGTTGGAAGGATGGGGGCTCAATAGCACAGTGAGGTAAAACTGAAACATTTCAGTCCATTGGGCATGATGGAGTCAAAGAAGGATGGTTTCCTAGGTTAGGTTTCTTATCAGAAGATTTATCACACAACAAGGTACTCAAATATGGAACAATTTATAGGCTGGAATCAGATGGAATGGAGTCAATGGGTGAAGGGCAATTAAGAATCCTTCATCATGTTGACAGAGGGAAAATGGATGATTACTGCTAAGGAGCAATTAAGAATTCCTTAGCTAATATTCAAGATGAAAGAACCAGGGGAAATAGGAGCAATTAAGAATTCACTATTTATGCTAATTCTGAAGAAAACATTAATAATAACAAAGACTGAACATAGAGTGCAAACAAACAAATTCTGGGTTATTCTTTTTCTCTATTATTTGGATCACGAAACATATATGATATAGTAAACACAGAAATTGTAAGACACAAGTTAGAAGGGACTTATTGATCCATAAAACGATTCAAGAATTCTATAGCATGGTCCTTAGCATCGATTCTTCATCCAGTGAGCTCGACAAAAATGGTTCCAACAACTTTTTATTTCCAAAATTGTTCAGTATTACAGTCAAAACTATGAACAACCACCACCAACCAACCCCAAATACTTCGTCTGGGGGGTATTTATACAAAAATGTCAAGATATCATACAAAATATTTCATATAAAGAATATCTATTGACAATTAATGCTTCCTTTACACAGATAGAGACAGATAGTCTCGAGAACAGGGAAACAATAAATAGATGCAATAAATTCATGCTGCACTGGTTGATCCGTCTTTATGAGATGTACTGGAGGTAGGTGCTACAAGTTGGTTCCCAGCTGTTTTCTATTGATCCTCTGTGCTGATTATTCTGCCTTGGCTGAACTTTCTTTAACTCTGATGTGATGCGCTTTGACCCGTGTGAGTGTGATTCATTCCTTTTTTCTCCATTATGGTAGATGGTCCAAAATTTTGAATTGACCAAAGATAAGTTTATAAGAACTCTAACATGCTTTTCCACCACTCTGGTCCTGGTAATTTATGTCTCTGCAACTTCCTTAAAGTCTCGACAGTCTGTGTACCTGAAGAAATTAGGTGGGATGGTGAACAGATGCTTTACCTCATGCTCCATGTAGAATAGATTTTCTAGGCTGTCATAAAGGGACTGGCCAGATGGAAGTGCTTTTTCTCCTGAAGTGCTTGAAGATGTATTAGCTTGATTGATAGCATATGTATTTAATTTATGTACATAGTCCTTGTGTTTCATCAGACGATCACTATTTCCCAAAGGACTTGGCAAACCTTTTTGATGCAGGATTGTAAACTTTTCTATGAAAGAATCAATCTCTACTTACATGTCCTGGCATCTTCTGTCCAAATTTTGCATTAGAGTTCTCATGGTTAGAACTCTTTTGATGTCCAAAATGGTTCATGTTCTGTCTCTAATATCTAGTGCTTCCAGTTCTTCACTGGTCTTGGTATTCAAAAAATGTATTAGCCTGTTAGCTTGCTCATGCATCTGTCCCAATAAGGCTCTTGTTTTCTGAATTTCCACTTGGGCCACTCTTATTAAATCAATCTGTTCATAAATGGTTTGAATAGATCTCCACACATCGCTAAGGGATTGAGTGATGTTGGACCACAAAATTCCTATGATTTCTTCTAGAGGCTTATCCAGAGAGAGATCCTTCTCTAAGGCTCTTACCTTGTTCTCCAATGCTTTGACTTCCCTTGTTTTCTCTGCCACATTCATCTTGGATTTATCATAGTTTTGTTCAACCTTTGCCAATTTTTCTTTGACTTACTTCAACTCTAATACTTGGAGTTTCAACTCCTCCATGGCTTTTATTAATTGCTCTGTAGTCATAGTAGTACTGCTGCCTGGTGTTGTCGCTATTGCTGAGGTACCTGTGGTGATTTCTGCTATTGATGCCGGGACAGTGGGAGGCACTGCTGTCATAACTATGGAAGGGGAAGTTGTGACTGTTGGAGCTACTTCAGGTGACTGGGAGGTCGACTCTCCCTGTTTTTCTTGTAGTGCTTTCTCCAATGCCTACTCTGTCTCACTTAATCTCTCATTAAACCTCATGAGCAGGTCCATCATGTCCTCTTAGGACTTCTGCTGTACAACATCTGCTGTCTGTGGATGCATAGAAGGAGGAATTTTGAGCTGTTTTCTGAGGGCAGAAATGTCCTCTTCCTTTTTATTCATTAGTGCTTTTATGCCTTTGGCATCTTTGGGATCATGTCCCAGTTCAATGATAATATCTTCCAAGGATTTTATCCTGTTGCCTTTTGCTAGAGAAGAAGCTTTCTCTAAGTCTAGCTGAGCAGAGGTATTATTTAAGGAATTTTGCAATTTATGAGCCAACATTGCTTTATCAGCTAGCGTGGAATACACCATCTCTCCAATTTGTTTGTGCAGCTCAATCTGGTCTATTGGATGAATGTCCTTGGCCAAGACTTCTAGATTTGTCCTGATATAATCAGCTGCCGATTGTCGTTGCTACACCTTGGGCTTGAAATAACTCATGACCATTTTGCCCTCCTTTATGTCATAGGCAGACATCAGTCTTCGCTGTTTTGTGGGGGCCATCTTAAGATATTGGTTATAAATTTGCATTCTCAATGGATCGTTTCTAGCTTTTATCTCTGTGAATGTTTTTTTGATATCAGAGGTCTGCTTACTTGGTGGCCTAGTGGATGAAACTTCCACACTATGCTACCTTTCTAGCTCCTGCCTGTGTGAGCTGGTTGATGTGTTTACCATTGGGGAGGTCTGTGGGCTAGTTACCCTCTCACCTCCTAGACTTTCTATTGTTTCTTCAATGATTTCCTCTTCAGATAGACGATTCAGTCTTTGCCTTTTTGCACCTGGTTGTTCTGCAGGTCCACTGATGGGTGTGGCCTCTTCTTTGTCTCTTTTCTTGCCTTTTTCCTCATTTAGAGGAATTTGTAACGCTAGTATCTCTGGTGCTTTAGTTTGTACCGGAGGAATTTGCCCCCGCTGATCAGTCATTGCTTGCTGCTCTATGCCTGCCACCTCCTTGCCCTTAGAAGACCCTATACCTGGTGCACTGGTTCCCTGTACAGGTTGCTGTGAAGTTCTAGCAGAAGATGTACGCACTCCGGTTTGCTGAGGCAGCTTGAAAGATACCTGTCCAAAAGAGTCCAGGTCAAGGGTCTTTTCAAGATTTTTCATAGCTTGTTCCATCACTTCTTGCTGAGTAAGTTCTTCTATTAATGTGCCCTCTACCCACTCATCCTGATTAGAAAATTGCTCTATTTCAGGGATCCTAAAATGTTTATAGGCTGATAGCCTGTTTTTTACTTTTCTATCACTTATAAAGCTATTTGGGTCATATGGTACCCACCAGAAACTTTTCTTCAATTTAAGTTCTTCCCCCAAATTTCCTATCAGCATCTTCCCATGCTTCCCTCTTGTTAATGATAAAAGGGCCTAACTGGTTTCTTATTCTTAGCTGAGCCTTTTTTTTACATTGCAAAAGTGAGTTAAATCTGCATTGATAAGTTGCCTGAAATACTCCAGTGCAAACAGTCTCATAGGCACAAATTTGGGCAGCTTATAAGGGCATAGTTCACAGCCATATATCCTGATTTCAGTGTGATTCTGGTAGAGGTTCCAGTCACCTATTCTGTAGTTTTTGGAGAGCTGTAAAATCTTCTTTATATCCCCAGAGAGCCTAGGAGGAGGAGCTTCTATCAATAAAGTGGAGGCTAGATGTATAAATTCGTCAATGAATTCATAGTAGGTATAAGGGGATTTAGAAACATTGTGGAAGAACAAGGTCCAAAAGATTACAAACCTCCTCTCTCCTTTGGAATCCAATTTCCTGATGGGAAATGAAAATCTGTTTGTTTGATAATATAGCAGAAGGTGATATATGAATGAAGTGTACTTGAAGACTCCTTCTCTTTCCAGATTTATGAATTGCTCATTGATTTTATTGGCAATGAAAGAGGCATAATCATACTTGACAGCAGGGGGCTGTCCTAGAGTAAATATTGACAACATAACAAAGATGGTATCATCAACATATTCACTGGTTTTGAATCCCAAGATATAGGATATCATGTCAAGAATAAGCCTGCCAGTTTCAGTAAACCAGGCATGTACATAGGGAGGTGGGCCTTTAGGCAGGCAATCTAGCTTCATAAATAACTTAGCAATCCAGGTTATTTCTGCACTGGACAGTTGAGAGCTTTGATCAAGAAAAAATCCCATGGAAAGAGGAGCAAGGGGCCGAGCTGGATGGAAGTGTAACATTTCATTGATAGATTCATCAGTTATGTAGAAAAGAACAGTTTGTGATGGAGTCATAACTGCTTTACTGATAGGGTCATAGTTTGCACAGCAATGGTGGATAAGATCTGGGAACACATTAACTGAGGGAAGGTAATATCTGGGGAGATTAGATTCCCATATTCCAAGGATATCAGAGTTACTCAGATGACTATTTCTAATTCTGCAAAATGCCTGGAGATGGTTCATATCACTAGATAACTCTTTAATTTGAAAATCTTTGTCAACCAAGGGCAACCAGTCTTGGTATTTGTGAGGTGCATTGAGGGGTGCGACATTAAGGCCCACAGGGGCTTCCATGTTGAGTTCTCTATGTTTTTAAACGGGAGGTCAAGTTTATGTAGGAAAAACGGGCAAAAGAGCAATTTTGGATGTCTTGGTATGGAAATTATGGACTGCTTCATCTTGAATTTGGCTGTTATAGGTATAATTTACAGAGGAAAACCGAAAATACAGGTTTGAGAGGTGGGACAGGGTAAATACCTGTATTTTGGAGGCGAACAGGGCAATTTGCAGGTTGACTGATGAGCTGCGGAATAGGATGCTGGACTTTGTTTGGCTGGGTGGCAGACTGTACCCTCGAGCAGTTGTTTGGACGTAGTTTGCATGCAACAGTTTCGTAGAGAAGAACAAATGAGAATGGGCGAAAATGACATTTTTACGGGTTTTTAAACAAAAATTGACTTCGCGGGGCTTTTTGGCGCTTGTTGGTCGGATGACGTCATCGGGATGTGACGTTTTGTCGTGACGCGAGGGTACGGATGCTGATGTGGTGGTGATGTGTTGATGATGTCGACAGGAAGGGTTAGTGGGAGGGTAGTAAGCGATATCGGCCCACACTACTTATGAGTTAAGGCGGTTTTGGGTGGAGGGGTCGCGAGCATGGCGGGAGGTGGATGCGTGTCCCAGGTATGGCGGCAATATTGCCGGCTCCCCGGGTGGTAAACATCGGCGGCGGAGGGCTTTGCGATATGATCGTGGGTCGTTCGATGAACGGGCCCGGATCCAACAGTCGAAGGTTAACGGAGCTGGCGGAGGGTTACAGCGCAGGGCCCATGTAATATAAACAATGGTTTAACACTTCTCGGGGCGATTATTATTGGTTGTCGGGGTGTTTGTTAATTAACCCAGATGGTTAATTAACCACGTTTTGCATGGTGGAGGTTTTTAATAAATTCCAGATGAACCATTAAACCCTCGTTTATATAGTGCTATGGTTATAGATTAACCAGGGGTGAGATATTAATTTTTTCAGGATTCTTCATATATTTACATAATACGGGGGGGAACAATTTATAAGGGAATTATATAATAAATTTAAAGTTAGTATGAAAATTGATATAAAAATAAGCGCTAAGTTATAATGTTTAACAACTTAGGCATAACAGTGAAACAAGGATTTTTACACAAGAAATGTGGTTTAGTGTCTAAGTAAAAATGTGGTTTTAGGTCATTATGCAATGAGATGAAGTGACTTAAGAGGGATATTAAGCAGATCTCAACGCCTTGGGGGAAATTAGTAATTGTTTTAAGAAGAAGTGTGAAGGGAAGTTAGTCATGCCTCACTTGATTTGTAACCAAACAGCTGCCATGGTACTTATGATATCAATAAGATGAACATCTTTGAGAGACAAAATTGATCATAAGCCTACTTCTGCAACACCAAAACTGCCTACCCAGCCTATTATACCTAACATTTTTTCTTCCATGGGTGCACTTGGACTAGCAAACCCTTACAAATTTTCTTTTCTTTTCATGGGAATCCTATCTAAGTCTGCCCTTATTTCTTCCAAGGGCTCAGATTTAACTGTTGAGCTCCTTTGCTTCTCTACCTATCTATTTATCTGCCAAGATTGAACAGTTTGGATAGATTTTATTCTCTATCTCTAAAACAGGAAATTCAAAGATGAACTGGCCAGGATTAAGCTGTTTGGCCACAGCATAAAGTTCAACAAACTGTAGATGAAACTTTTATTTACAAAACATGAAATAGTAGTGGCATTTGGACTTGCACACTTTCCTGGTCTTTTTTATTTGGGGTTCATTTCTTTCATTTTTTCTTTTGACCATTTCCTTATTTTTACCCTTTGATCTTTCTTTTAGGGTATACCCTCTTTTCTTTTTTTAATTTTTTGATCTTTTCAAAATATGGAAAACCTTTGCAGCAGGGAAAGGATGAACATATTAGGGATTTTAACCAGTCAATCATGAAATATGACACCTATTGGTATAGAAGCATAATAGGATTATGCTGCTTCAATGTCTCATAAAACCTATAGTGAAGTCCATTGAAATGACCTCCCATTTCCATTGTGGAATCAAAATCAGTTGTAACAAACTAGCTGGATTCTTACACTATGATTTTACCTACTGATAGTCCAAATATCTAGCGACAAACTCAACTACCTCCTTCTTCAATTTTGTCCAATGGTAGAACTTATTAAATGTTTTCAAATTTTTATGATATCCCTGGTGACCTAAATATGGCTCAACATGGAAGTCCCTCAAGATAAGCTTCTTGAGTTCACTATTATTAGGCACATAAATCTTGTTCCTAAATCTCACCAAGCCATCTACTGTGAGATGATACTCCTGATCCCTATCATCTTCACCCCGCTGCTATAACCTATGCCTCAATTGCTGGTACCTGTCGTCATGTTGTCCTACCTACAAGATCCGCCACTGCAAATATATCCCATAAGAACTCATTGTTACAATATGATTCAACTGTACTCTCCTAATAAGAGAATTTGCAACCTTGTTCTCCTTACCCTTGATATACCTGATCTTGAAATCAAATTCATTGAGAGTAGCCAACCATATAGATTTCTTGACATTCAGATTGGGTTGGTCAAACAAGTACCTCAGTTCACTATGATCACTCATCAGAATAAACCTCTTGCCAAGAAGGTAATACCTTCACATATTCAAGGCATAAATGATAGCTGCCAACTCAAGATCATTAGTCTCATATATCTGATCGTGCTCATTCAACTTCCTTGACTCATAGCATACTATCTATCCTTCCTACATCAAGACTCCACCAAGTCCTCCCTTGCAAGAATTTGTACATACCACAAACTCCTTATCGGGATCTAGAATCTTCAAGATTGGAGCATTTGTAAGAAAATGCTTCAACTGATTGAAAATAATTGCACACTCCTTATTCCATTCAAACTTATTTCCTTTTCTCTACAATGATGTAATATGATAAGTGATCTATGAGAAATTCTTGATGGACCACTTGTAATAACCTACTAGTCCCATGAGTGATTTGAACCTGATCTACATTCCTAGGGGTTGGCCACTCCATGATAGCCCTAATCTTTTATGGCTCCACTTCTATGCCTTCCTTGGAAACAACATGTCCCAAGTAATTAAATTTAGTCTAAAAGAAACTACACTTGCTAAGCTTGGCATACAATTAATGCCTCTCATCAATCTTAATACTATTTCCAAGTTCTTAACATGATCTTCCACATTCTTAGAATATATCAATATATCATAAATAAATACTATCACAAACTTGTCCAGATAAGGACGCAACACATTGTTCATCAAGCACATGAAAGTAAATGGAACATTAGTAATACCAAAAGGAACCACCACAAACTCATAATTCCGATTTCATGGTACAGAATATAGTCTTGTAAATATCTTCTTCTTTGATGCATACCTAATGATATCCTGATCTCTAGTAAATATTTGAGAGCATTGTTGTTCCCTTCAACTAATCAAACAAGTCATCAATCCATGGCAAAGGTTACCTATTCTTGATAGTCATCTTGTTAAACTACTTGTAGTCAATACACAACCTGAGAGTACCATCTTCTTCTTCATAAACAACAATGGTTCACCCTAAGGTGACACACTTGGCCTTATGTATCCTTTATCGAACACTTCCTTTAGTTGCAACTTCAATCACACCAACTTTGGAGTGCTCATTCTGTAAGGAGCCTTTGATGTTGTTGTTGCTCCTAGTACCAAATCATTAGAGAAATCCACTTCCCTATGAGGCAGTAACTTAAAAATATTTGCTGGAAATACATCCTGAAACTGTTGCAAAAAAGAATACCTCTTCAAGACTTCAACATTCTTAACATCCTTCGCTTTGTCACTAGAAACATGCACTACAAATAATACACATTAGAAGAAATTTCAGCCTAAAAGTGGAGTGTTAAGGAAAAATAGTAAAATAATAGTTAAAATAAAATAAAAGAGCTATCAATGTTGGAGGGAAAAGAAGATAACTACTTTTTTAATTGTATTTTTGGCTTATCTCCTAATAGGTTTACTCAAATTTCAAGTGTAGACACTTGTTGGATGTGGAATTAGATTCCATATACAATGAATACCCATAATCCATACTTTTGAGAAGGCCCACATTGATAAAAAATGAATATACATTAAAAAACGTGTTAAACATGTTTTTTTCTTGTATCATCAATTTTTTTAATCAATGCGGGTCTTCTCAAAAGTATGCATAATGGGTACTTGTTGGATGTGGAATTTAATTTTTCGTCCAACGAGTGTCTACATTTGAAATTTGAGTAAACCTATAAGGATATAAGCCAAAAATATAATTAAAAAAAAATAGTTTTTATTTTTTCCCTTGAAAATATTTACATGTACCTCTTTTTAAATTTAAATGATTTTGATTGGTTTACATATTATGACATTGAAATCACATGAAAATTTCATGGGCATTTCTAGGTTGAAATTTCCTCTAATGCACGATTTCCCGCAACTCTACGTTGCTTGCATAGTTGTAACCATTCTTACTGATATAGGGTTCTTCTTTCCCTTCAATATTGTCTTCTCTCCATCATCATCCAAGCACTCAATAGCCTTCCCATAACAATCTACCTTAGTCCTATGAAAAAACAACCAATCCATACCCAAAAATATATTGTATGATCCAAAAGGAAGCACATTTAGATGTGTTAAAGTAGGCATACCATTCATCTTAAATGCACAAGCTCTCACCCAATGATGAACTATTTTATGTGTTCCTGTAGCCAATTGCACTAGCCACAAATTTGCATATACTTATTTACTCAAGCCACACTTATCCACCAGGTTAGGACTAACATAACTATAATTAGATCCAGGATCAATAAAAATGGAAACAACTAGATCACAAAGATTACCTTCCATCTCAATAATGGATGCTTAATGGTATGCTTTCTTAATAAAAATTTCTTCATAGATCTAAGGAATAATCTAACCAACATCCCTAATTGTCTGCACCTCCTAGGAACTATATATATGAGGTCTTCCACCCTAATACAATAAAAAATCCTTCTTGCGATGATCCTTTCCACAAATCCAACATTGTGACGGTTCCCTACCACTATCCTTATTTTGTTGCTCTATAGGCTAAGATCCATGTCCCTTCTCAGTTGCACTAAAGTTAATGTAAGGAACCACATTTTCTTTCTCACCTGCATCATGAGGTATTTCCCGCTTCAGTGGCCATTTATCTTTAGCCTTCTCGTTTCCATTCCAATAATGCTTAGGCTCAAACTTATGATTCAACTGCTCATAACAATGCATCAGCTTCATAATGAATTCCTCCAAGGACCGAGGCTGATCATGCTCAATATGATCCTTGAATGCTAATGGCATTCCACTGATGAACAATATATTCCCTAGGCCTCGTGGTCTGACCTAGAACAATAGAAAGACAAAGGGACTATTTTTTTCCTTAAATTAAATAGACTATGAGATGAAGCCTACCTATAATATGTCATATTCTTTTCTCCTTATTTCGCTTGAATGCTCCAATTCTAGCTCTGATCGCTATTATTAGAACTTGCATAGTAGATAACACAAGCCAAAGATTCACGAAATCTATGTAGCATCATCTAATAACTTTATCCAATAGATAAAAATGGTATTGAAATATATGAAACCATAATATTATATATAGGAAAACAAAGAAATCTTTGCATTAATAGAAATGGAGTGAGGTACAACCAAAAATAGGTGTTAATCTTGTAAAAGAGCTCCTTCAAGTTGACTTGTCCTTTCCTTGCCACAAAGCGCCTTCAAGTTGACTTGTCCTTTCCTTGCCACAAAGCGCACCTCTAATCACCCTAATGCATGGAAAGATATATCTCACATCAACAACATAATGGTAGAATCACTCTCCAAAATCCAACCCCTTGCCTATGGATGGCATTAAATATATAGGTGAAGGAGGTAGTTCATGAATTCTTATTATTTTACCAATTAGGGCTTGAGATCCACTCTTGATGGGAGGATGAGATCAAGGGATAAGGGATGAAAAATACAAAGTAGGATAGGATAGGATTCAAGAATTTTATCTGAGTTAAATGGTTACAACAGATCCTAGAAGCTTCTAGAAAAAGAGGCTTCGAGATTCTCTCTCTTTTTCTTGAATTTCTAGAACCAATGCAGGTGCATAGTGAAGCAATCCAATTGTCAACACTATCAAATAGGAGGCCAGGGAGCATTGGTCCTTAAAATGACTAAAACAATGTGTTTTCAGGTAGAAACTTAGGGATAATAATGAGTCATGCTTAGGGCTTTGTGCTATGATGATGAGAAGGAGGTCAAAGGATGTTGATTGATCCGATTGAAAGCCTATTGACCAGATGTGAAAGAATGCCCTATAATAGATTGCCCCCTAAAGCGCAAAGTTAGAAACGATAGATGATGAATGTAGTGCTTTACCTTGTGACAAGTTGGGATCAAGAACAATTGGAAAGATCATTATCTATTACCATACGTTTACATCATGATATCCTTGTTGAGGGAGGCATACTCATACTCAACACATTACATGTGCAGCGATCAAAAGATACGTCCACAGATGACTGATGTTGGATCCATGACTGGATGAATGCCTATATGTGTTACATATCCATTTGGGCACATCACTCTCATCATCCAGATTAGTGTTTTAGGGCTCGTCAAACCCTAATTTCAGTTGCTACATGCCCTAAACAAGTCAACCTTTTGAATGCCTCCTTCCCAGATAGTTTCATGGCCTTTAGACATCCTGAAATGACCTCTAGAGGGACCAGCACAGGTAAGCCCATGCAAGGGTGCGCTGTAGAGTAGATAAGTCCATGCCAAGGTGCTCTGCAGAGCACTTAGGTCCTCTTTAACTTGTGATGGGCCAGTTTGAGCGAAATTCACATAGGGTTTGGGGAATATTCTTATCTTCTGGAGCCTTCTAGAAGTTTCCCACACTTATCATCTCCTATGAGCTCGAAAATGGATGAGGAATGAGTTAAGATACCTCCTATCCTCTCATCCCTTCCTCCATGGAACTAATTCTGAGTATGGAAGGCCATTCAATACCCTCATTGATGACAAAACCTCCTTCATCTTCCTATAAATTGAGCACTCATCTAAGTGATCAAGGGGCCGGACTTTGATGAATTGTAAGGAGATAATGTTAGTTTGAGAATTGAGACTATTGTCAATGTCGTTATGTTGCTGGATTGTCACGCTTATGATGTGATGTGGATGGAAACAAAGATGGAGGAGTGACTTCGAATCAGGCTTCATGGTTATAATTCTTCTTGCTATTCAATAAAGTATTTATACCTTTTCCCATATGCTTATCTTGATATGTGATGCTTATATGTGTGAATGTATCTAATTCCATTTACTTGTAATCAATAGATCTTTTGCTTTGATTGGTTCTTTGTCTTCTGTTGATGTTTATAGGTACTTCTCAAGTGTGTTAAGTACAGGAAGGAGCGACAGGACCAATACAAAGGAGGCAAGAGGAAAGAAAAAGTACAAGTAGGTCCTCTCATTCTCTTTGTCTTATCTATTATTTATAGAAAAAGGTTAAAGTGCTTTAAACAATTGTTCTAGATATGGCTACTTATCTAGGGAATTAGTATTTATCCGTAGATACCAAATTCTTCATAAAAAAATGGCGATTCCGTTGGGGAACGATCATCGTTCCAAGTAGCTTATCCACATCCTAGGACACTCTAGTAGACCTTACTACCTTTCATTGATTGTATTTCAGCCTTGTTGAAGTGAATTTTGGTCAAAAACTATGTTTAGTTGCCTCTTGAAATGGCTTACTGTCACCAACGCAGGCTTGTGAGGGACATAGTGCGCTGCAGAGCACCCTTGGCTTAGGGACAATGCTTTGAAGCACACTGTCTCCCATTCAGGGCTGCGCTAATCCTCCTTGGGTCAGTTTTCCACCTTTGGATAGGGTTTTTTACCAAATTTCTTCTATTTGATTGCTTGCTGAATGATCAATGAGTGTCATGTCTTTAAAATCAAGATTGTATCTCCTTTTCTAGCCCTACTTTGACTTGATTGATTAATGTTTCTTAAATGATTTATTTGTCATTATCGATTCATCATCAAAGTTAGATTATAGTCGATTAATCTTTGTTCGAAAGAAAGTGTTGTAAAAGTCTTCTTTTCCTTCGAAACAGAACTGTTGTAAAGTCTTCGTTCTTGTAAAAAGATTGATTGATTGTATGTGCATTAGTTTCCTTTTGTTCATAATAACATTAAGGGAATTGAAAAGAAAAACTTGCATCGTGCATTGAAAAAGTTTGTGTGTGCTCATAGGAATAGTTTAGGGAAATTGCATTAGATTGTGCTCTTTGCTCTTTGATTACAAGAATCTGATTGCTCTATCCCTACTAGATAAGATTTTCATTGTCAAAATTGAATGAAAAAGAATGCTTATCATATTAGTTGCATTCTAGGAATTGAAAATACATCATGTGGTGAACCTTGAAAAGAAAATTCCTAATCAAGATCAACTTAAAATTAACCTCAATTTACCTAATGGAGCATTGTCACCTAATGAATAACATTTAGAGGTTCTAGGCTAGAGACATGTTATGGAGTCGTAAAACATAGCAACCGTTGCTAACTTTTCTGCAATACATCCCGAGTGTGATATCTTATTTCACTTATGTGAGTATATTGTAGTTTGTCCATGTAACTTCGGGTATATAGGGCAGTGTTACAGTACGTAAAGTATATGGGAATGCTCTCACTGTGCGGTTTTGCATTAGACAGTGCTAATACGGATTGGACCTCCACGTACTTTCAGGTATATATGGGAGGACAACACTAGGTTGCTATCCATCCTTATGTAACCGAGTCGGCCATCTTGTACACTGTGATACACCGAACACAGCAATTGGGGAGATTGCCTACCCGTACTTCTTGGTTTGCCAGGAGGTATTCTGCAGTTCACAGTTGCTTGGTAAACCTTTTGCCTAGATTACCCCTTTTTTGTTCATTTCTTTTTTGTAATAAAATCAATGAGTAGTCGTGGAGGAAAATCAACCCTTACCCCGTCGTTCATGAGGAGCAGCGAATAAACCGCCTTTACCACCTAAGGCTACACCTATATGGTCAAAGCGGTCTCGTTTGACTCGATCCAGTACTTCACAAGCATCTGGTTCTTCATCTGAATTACCAGAAACACCTATACTGGTAAGTACTGTGACCCCAGTTACTCCTACGGTTACTAGTACATCTATTACTAAATTGGAATCTCCATAATTACCTGAGGAAACTAGAACTGAATCTAGTGAAACAATAACTCAGGTTGTTCAACAACAAGTTGATTCTCAATCTAAAGTTGTTCAACAAGAAGTTACTTCTAAACTTGAATCTGTTCAACTAGAATTGGATCCTGAATCCATCACTGCTCAATTAGAAGTTACTTCTGAACCAGAAGTTGTTCACGAAGCCCAACCTGAACTTGTTCTTTTACCAGAACATTTGGATCTTGAGGTGGAACAATCAGAAGTTGTTACCTTACCAGAAGAAGATTGACTAGTAGATCCTCAGACATCTGTAACTGTCGAGACCTCCTCTTTACCTCAGTAACAACCAGAAATCTATTATGGACCAAATGGTGAAATTCTTCCACCTGGTTTGATTTCAATAGAAGAGGAACCTGAGGTAGAATCACCCAGAACTCCATTCCATTTTGGAACTGGACTTTATCTGTATCCTCATACTCCTCATTTCACTGCTCCTTTTGATCTTGATTACTTTCAAACACTTATTGATTTGTTAGGAAACTTATTTGGACATTTGACTATGGTAGAGTCAACATCCCAGGCCATACCATCTGTTACGGCTACGACAAAATCTTCTATCGCAACCACTTCGATGTTTACTACGACACCTGAGTCACATTTTTATGGTGTTTCGTCTATCCCATCAGGTTACAAATATTTATTGGTAACCCACTAAGGTGTTGCTTCTATCCCTTGGTCTTCACCAATGTCCTCTACTGGAATTTTATCTGGTTCCTCATTTACGGGTACTGAATAGCTGGACCCATCAAGTTCACATCAAGCTGGTTCATCTGGTTACCATCCTATGTATCCGCTTAACACTAGACTACCCCCATACAGAGAACAATATGCATATTCTCCTTATCCTCCATATTCTGGGGGGCAACCATATGTCGGTATGTCGTCGTCTTTAGGTCAGCCTGGAATGACTGTCTGTCAGTGGCAACCAACCATGCCCGTTCAACCTAGGCTTGTGTATCCATCACAACCTATGCAATCTGTCTCATCCATACCTACAACACCTATTGTTACAACTGTGTCGCAGTCACAAGCCCAGATTGTTGTATCGCAACCTATGCAAGTTGGCCCTTCAACCTCAGACCCCCAAGTTTCAGGTATACAGATCCAGCCTTCTCAGGCAGTTTTACAACAACCACTTGTGTCTAGAGTCCAACAACTTCAGGCTAGTTTACCATTTACTGGAATGACTCAGACTTACACTGGTTTAGTGTATTCACAACCTGGTCAACCTTACATTGGTGGGCATCAACAACCATTGTACCAACAACAACAATAGTTGCTTCAACAGCCTTGGTAGCCCCAATATCAACAACAACAATTCTAGCAATACCAACCTCAACATGGACTTTGCCAACAAGCTCATGCTGGGTTTGGTCAGCAACAAGTTTATCTGGGCCTTGGTCAATAAGCCAATACTGGGTTTGGACAACAACAAATTTACCAGGTGCACAACAACAACAACCTTACACCGGATTTGCTCAAAAAACATACCCATATCAAGGTTACCAACAACAGATGCCTTATGTTGGTATGCAAAGGCCCATTGCCTAGACAATCCCATCTTACCCTGGATATGCTCAACCTGACCTTAATAGGCAATTTCCTTTCATTGTGACACTTGAGTTACCAGATCTAAATCCGCTCACCAATGACCCAATTCTTTACGCACCTTTGTGGCCAGTGATTCCTCATAAGTTACTTCTGATATTCCGAAATTCAATGGAAATCCTGGAGAAGACCCGTCCAACCATGTCATGACTTTTCATTTATGGTGTTCATCAAACTCCTTGAATGATGATTCTGTTAGACTTCGTCTTTTCTAGAGAACGCTTACTGGTCCGGCTACAAAGTGGTACATCGAGTTACCACGAGCTTCTTTTGATAACTTCACTGCTTTAGCTACCACATTTTTAACCCACTTCCAGTTACCCATATGATATGAGACTGGAATGGAACTATTAACCAACTTTAAATAGACTACTACTACTCATATCTCTGATCATATTCATGAGTGGCATCGTCATCATCTAATGGTTAAAACTTTTGTTCCTGATCAGCTTCTCGCTGAGTGGTTTATAAAGTCCTTGCTGCCATCTATCACTAAGGATGTGGAGAAAGGTGGAGTTGTCATAGAAGAGCAAGTAATTGTTCGTTCCCAATATTTAGACTTGATTTATACATAGTCTGGCATGCTCTATGACAAGATTCTGAATGCACCCTAAACAACTTTCACTGTTCCTCCTCCACCATCGAGTAAGTACTCTCATGCCGGTGACGGTGTGATTGGTTCTTCGAGCACATGTTAGGTCCTTATAATACTAGAGATTACCCCATTACTATTGAGTTGTATCTCTTATTAATATTGTTGTGCCCCTATTTTCCCCATATTGTTATTACTGTGCCCCATGGAATCCCTCTATTGTTATTTTTTTGGCTTTATATTATTATTGTTAGGTCTGCTGGGTTATATTGTGACTCCTTAGACTCCTATATATAGAAAGGAGGTTTTGTCATTTGAATCATCCAAGAATTGTTCATTTATGTAATGTAAAGGAGGTTGCCCCCTCAAAGAGGCTGAATTCTAAGGTGTTGATCTATCTTTTCTATCTTTTTGTGAGCTGGTTTCATAACATTTGGTGTCAGAGCTTTGGATTCTAGGGTTTCGCTGCTCCAAATAGGTCATTGTGGAATTTTCGCTATAAATTTTGTTCTGTGATGTTTCAAAAGCTAAAAAAAAAACCCATTTGAGATGAAATCGTACTGAACCTTTTTTCTGAATTTCAAAGCCTTTCGCACTATATTTGTGGAGATATGATTTGAGGAAGTTGGTCTTTTTGCAGACTCTTGAATTACATTCCAAATAGGTGACCTGGGGAAAATCGTCATAACTTTCTCTCTGAGCATCGGATTGAAATTTCATAAGAAGGTATAGAAAGAGGACGGACTATAGTTTCTTGTATATATTTTTCAGAGCCAAAGTTCGAAACAATGACTCGTAGCACGTCGTACAAGTTCGCTCTACTGAAATAGTCTATAATCAGGTCACTGTGGGAGATTTGGTATAACTCTTCCCGAGAGAATCCAATTTGTATCATACTGGTGGCATTGGAAAGAGGACACAGAGGGCTACTACAGGTCACAATTTCAGAACTGAATGATCCGAAATTACAGAGATACATTCGATTCAATATCAAGCACCTACAAAGTGAAAAAAGGTGTGTAGTTTTTTTAAATTTTGCATAAGCTTGGTTTGAAAAATTAGTTTGAAGGAATTCAAAGGGCATAGTAAAGAATTATTATTGGTAATTGATGCCCCGAGGAAAGAAAATGCAAACACCTAGTAAGAAACCTGAAAGCTCTAGCATGACTCATGAAGAAGAGGAAGAAATGCAACATGACATATCAAAATTACGAGACCAAGTGCAACAAGTGTCACTTGCACAAAAAGTAACAAAATCTAAGATGGATGGTTTAAAGAAAGATGTAGAAGCTAAGATGGATGGTTTAAATAAAGGCATAGAAGCTAATATGGATTGTTTAAAGAAAGGCGTAGAAGCTAAGATGAATGACATGGAAGCTAAGATGGACAATTTGAAGACAGATTTGAAGACATGCATGGAAGATTTGAAGATAGGCATGGAAGATTTGAAGATAGATTTGAAGACAGATTTGACAAAGTTTCTACATGAAATTCTTACTAATGGTGAAAGGGTAGTAAAGGAAACTCATGATGAGAACAAAAGAAATGTTAGTCATGATTTCATAGACTCTAATGTTGGACCAAAGACCCACCATATTCCAAAAATCAGTATGAGGAAGTTTGATGGCAAGGATCCCACAACATGGATGTTACAGATGGAGCAATTTTTCGATCTCAATAATGTGCAAAACACACAAAAGTTATGTATTGCAACTTTATATTTGGAACCAAATCAGTTTGAATGGTATCAATGGCTTTGCTCTCGTAAACAAATTATCACTTGGGCAATTTTTACAGAAGAATTGACAGCACATTATGAGGATACAAAAAGCAACACTTTTTTTAGCCAATTGATAAGTCTCAAACAAAAGGGTTCAATAATGGAGCACATTGAGGAGTTCCAAAAATTGAACATAAGGGTAAAAAATATTCCAGAGGAGCATAGTATTGATGTATTCATAGGGACTTTAAAGGATAATATCCAACATGATGCTCGCCTTTGGGAACCTGATTAATTAGAGAAAGCATTCAGGTTAGCAAGAAAAATGGAAAGAAAAATTATGGCAACCAGGAAGCATACCACTCACAACTATAAAGATAGAAGTGTTGTTGCCCCTAGTCTTCCACAACCTATAAGGTTGACACCACAAAAATTGGAAGAAAAAAGAGCAAAAGGGCTTTGTTACAGTTGTGATAGCAAACACACTAAAGGTCATAAGTGTGCTAAGAAGAAATTATTCTACATAGATTGTGAAGAGGAAGAAGAAAAGGAGCAAGAAAGGTCAAAAGAAGAGGATATACTCTAGGAACAAAGCGTAGATAAAGAAGAAATGAATCCGACCATATCTTGTAATGCATTGGCTAGAATTACCACTCCTCAAACCATCAATATAGAAGGACAAATCAAGAAGAAAAAGGTAATAGTGTTGATTGATTCAGGAAGTACCAACAATTTTATTCATTGTAAGATAGCAAAAGGATTGAATTGC
The DNA here is from genome assembly GCA_031772625.1 of Pinus tabuliformis. Classification (NCBI taxonomy): domain Eukaryota; kingdom Viridiplantae; phylum Streptophyta; class Pinopsida; order Pinales; family Pinaceae; genus Pinus; species Pinus tabuliformis. The sequence continues at coordinate 1,290,964,875 of CM062804.1, read as the reverse complement.
TTCCTATATCCAGCACCAGAGTGTCAAGTGATGGTTGCAAATGGAGGAACGATAAATTTCTCTGGTGTTATAGCTCCAAATCTCACTCTTATGGTTTGTGATGCTGCACTTATGGCCTAGGGCAACCCCTCCTTCCAGACCTGGTCCAAAAATTTAAAAAACAGTGTTTTATTCCCTGTACGCGACTTTTCCCTGTGTTAAACGCGTGTACACGCGGGTCTGTCATACCCAACCCGCGTGTATCTATTAAAACACTTAAAAAAATATAATTTCCTCTTTTTCGGGCGGTGATCGCGGGTTTACCTGCTGGATCACCTGTTAGTGCCCGTGGCCCAACTGTTCCCAACCAACTCCTAACTAAAAAACTACTTTGGAGAGGGTATAAAAAGACATCAAAGGGAAGGCCAAGGGGAGAGAGAAAGGAGAGCAAGATTATTATGCTGAGATTTTTCCCTTAGACCAGGTCTGAAGTCCTTGGTGCATCCTGCACTTCCCCCATTTTGCATAGGAAACCCTTGTTTCCATGTGTATTGGTGATCATTCATCCTTGACATCATCATTGAGTAAGACTTGGAAGGAGCTCTTGCTGGAGGCTGGAGGCTGGAACGAATCCGGGAGGAAGCTTGCTTGGAGCCTGCTGAAGGTGTTCAGGTGATATCTTTCCGATATATGTACTTTATTTGCCTTTATATATAAAGAAACACGTCTTTGTTCCCGAATAATCTTTCTTTATGCTTATGAGATTCTTGTGTTGAATTCTTATGAAAGTAGTTACTTAAAGATTATTTATAACTAACTTTATAGCATAAAGATGATTCATACATAAACTTCTATACATGTACTGTTGAATTCTTTGATTTGTTTGTCTTGCAGGTCAGAGAAAGAAGAAGGGAACTCCAAGAAGGGTTTGCACCCTAACGGTCTTCTCAGACGTAGGACCTTAGGTATGTACCCTAAAACATTAGAATTTGCTTAAAAGTAAAAAAATGGCTGTGTGTGTGTGTTTCTTTGTATAAGCAATTTTCAGTCTGGTAGAGTCTCAGCCCAAAGGACTCTAGGGGTACTTTCCCTTCAACCATCTGGAAAGTGCCATAATATCAAGTTATCCATGGGAGAATATGTATTGACTAGCCCAATGCTTTCCATTCCAATGGGAGGTGCTGATGTTGTACTAGGAGTCCAATGGCTACAATCCTTGGGTACAATAGCTTTTAATTTTCAAGAACTTTTCATGAAATTTTCTGTGGAAGGAAAGGAAGTTGAATAAAGGGGTATTGTAGGGAAACCGGGAAAGATAATCAGCTCTAATGGTATGACAAAGCTTCTAAAAAAGGAACAAAGAGGTGTAATTGCACAATTATGTTCGCTAGATGTTTCCACATCGGAATCATCTATTTCTCCAGATCTCCAAAAAGTCTTGGAAAATCATTCCAAGGTATTTGAGACTCCCAAAGGTCTCCCATCTATTCGTGATCATGATCATGCTATTCATCTGATTCCAGGAAGTGTTCCTCCAAACATTAGGCCGTACAGATATCCATATGCCCAAAAGAGTAAAATTGAATGTATGGTTGCAGATATGCTAGAGGCTGGTATAATTCAACCTAGTCAAAGTTCTTTCTCTGCTCCAGTAGTATTGGTGCACAAGAAGGATGGATCATGGTGCATGTGTCCGGATTATAGGGAGCTCAACAAGCTCACTATTAAAGATAAGTTTCCCATTCTGATCATTGATAAATTACTGGATGAATTGCATGGATCAATTTACTTCACCAAGTTGGATCTTCGTTTAGGATATCATCAAATTAGAATGAAGACTGAAGACATTTCGAAGACAACATTTAGAACCCATGAGGGTCATTATGAATTTTTGGTCATGACTTTTGGCCTTACCAATGCACCTTTTACATTTCAAGGTTTGATGAATTTCATTTTCAAACCCTTCCTTAGAAAATTTGTGTTAGTATTTTTTGATGATATACTAATATACAGCAAGTCTTGGAAGGATCATGTTGAACATGTTGATAGGGTGCTACAACTATTGGAGGAGAAACAATTATATGCAAAAAGATCCAAATGTTTCTTTAGAGTACAAGAGGTGGAATATCTGGGTCATATTGTATCTCATGAAGGAGTTAAGGTAGACCCTAGCAAAATTAAAGCCATTAAGGAATGGAAAATCCCTACATTCATAAAGCATCTGCGAGGATTTCTCGTGTTGACAGGGTATTATCGCAAGTTTGTTAAGAATTATGGGAGAATAGCATCACCTCTAACAACATTATTGAAGAAAGATGCATTTTCATGGACTCCAGAAGTTACAAAGGCCTTCGAACATCTTAAAGAGGCAATGCGCCAAGCACCGGTATTAGCTACGTCAGACTTCACAAAAACCTTTATTGTGGAATGTGTTGCTTCAGGAAATGGAATTGGTGCTATTTTAATGCAAGATGAAAGACCCATTGCTTTTGAAAGTCGTCCAATCAAGGGAAAGTTTTTACAAAAAGCTATTTATGAGAAGGAAATGTTGGAAATACTACATGCACTTAAGAAATGGCGACCCTACCTAATGGGAAGACACTTCAAGGTAAAAACGGATCATGATAGCCTTAAATACTTTTTAGAACAAATATTATCCTCTGAAGAGCAACAAAAATGGGTCACAAAGATGTTGGGTTATGACTTTGAAATCATCTGCAAAAAAGGGAAGAAAAATATGGTGGCAGATGCACTCTCAAGAAAGGATGAGGATGTGGAAGCATTGTTGTGCACCATTTCTATTATCCAACCAGATTAGATAAACAAAGTAAGGGAGGAATGGAAGAATGATGAAGAAGTGTGGGCACTTATTCAAAAGTTACAACAAGATTCCAGTACATCTGATACATTTAGCTAGAAAAATGATTCGTTATGGTACAAAGATCACTTATACCTTTGTAAGAATTCACAACTCAAACAAAATATTCTTATGGAATTGCACACTTCTCCCTTAGGAGGGCACTCAAGATTTTTAAAAACTTACAACAAGGTTAAGAAGGAATTTTTTTTGGGATGGCCTTAAATCGGATATTCAAAAGTTTGTGGCAGAATATTTGGTTTGCCAACAAAATAAAGTTGAAACAATTAAGACCCCGGGACTATTACAACCTTTATCCATTCCAAGCCAACGTTGGGAGGAGGTTTCAATGGATTTTATCATAGGTTTACCCAAGTCCGAGGGAAATAGTGTCATCATGGTGGTAGTTGACAAACTTAACAAGTATGCACACTTTTGTGCATTATCACATCCATTTAAAGCCAGTATAGTTTCTACTGCATTTATGGAAACAATTCAAAAGCTACATGGAAACCCAAAGATTATTGTAAGTGATAGAGATCCCATTTTCACTGGAAATTTTTGGACAGAATTATTTTCTTGTCTTGGTACTCAGCTAGCTCATAGCTCATCTTATCATCCTCAATCTGATGGAAATTGAGATAGTAAACAAATGTTTGGAAGGATATATTCGTTGCTTTGTATCTGATAAACAGACACAATGGGTCAAATGGTTGCCTCTGGCTGAATGGTGGTATAACACTTCCCTCCATACATCAACAAAAATGACCCCATTTATGGCACTTTATGGATATCAGCCACCATCCATCACATCATATTTAAGAGAAAATTATAAGTTCAAGTAGTGGAACATCACATCGAACATCAACAACAAGTCCTTCAACTCTTAAAGGATAACCTTGTGTTGGCACAGAATAGAATGAAACAACAGGCAGATCAACATCACAGCGAAAGAAGTTTTGATGTTGGTGATTGGGTATTCCTACGGATACAACCATATAAACAAATGTCCCTGAAGCAAGCTAAGAAGGATAATAAATTATCACCTAAGTATTATGGTCCGTACAAGGTGTTGCAAAATATTGGTACTATGGCATACAAATTGGAGCTTCCTGCAGCTTCTTGAGTGCACCCAGTTTTCCATGTTTCATGTTTAAAGAAGGTTATAGGCGACAAGCTCCTAGTTCAAACAATATTGCAAAAACTTGATGAGGAAGGAAAAATTATGTTGGAACTGGAAGCAGTCACAGAAACAAGAACGCGACAGCTACGAAATCGATCAATTTCGGAGTATCTCATCAAGTGGAAGAACTTATCTGCTAAAGATTCCACATGGGAGGATGAGAATTTTATACAAAAGCATCCAAAACTACTCAAGCGTTGAGGACAACACTTTTTTGAAGGAGAGGGGCATGTTAGGTCCCTATAAGACTAGAGATTACCCCATTACTATTGTAGTTGTATCCCTTATTAATATTGTTGTGCCCCTATTTTCCCCATATTGTTATTACTGTGCCCCATAGAATCCCTCTATTGTTATTTTTGTGGCTTTATATTATTATTGTTAGGTTGGCTGGGTTATATTGTGACTCCTTAGACCCCTATATATAGAAATGAGGTTTTGTCATTTGAATCATCCAAGAATTTTTCGCTTATGTAATGTAAAGGAGGTTTCCCCCTTGAAGAGGCTGAATTCTAAGGTGTTGATCTATCTTTTCTATCTTTTTATGAGCTGGTTTCATAACAACACAGAAACAACAGGTAGACCATCTAGTCAAACACTTGCCATTACCAATCAAACTACAAATGCACCTGATAACACTCTTACTTGGAAATTACTTGGTGATTACTTGCCATTACTTGGTGATTACTTGTCGATAAACTTGAAACAGAAAAAAGAAACCTCAAGTTTATAATGCGTAGTAGTAAGTTGGTCCTTTTAGGAACAATTAATTAGCTCAACATTTTTGCACCACTGCGGGGGAGGTTTTCAAAGAGAGTGCTAGTTGTATCCTTGGGGATGGGTATTAAAGATAAAAGGTAAGAACATGCTCACGCACTTAAGTAAAAACCCTGTGCCAGTGCATGCCCTTAGTTCATGGTTTAGATTGTTTAGTGTGTAAAACTAGAAAGAAGCCTAAGACTAGCAACCAGATAGAGATAGATTATAAATCCACTCCAAAAATTATTAAAACCCAAGGTAAAGTTGGCTTTGAAAGAACAACTTTTATAGAAGAAATAATTTGCAGATTAGAATCTCAAGCGTAGGTAGTGTTGAAGCCCCGAAAATCGGGTCGACAATAAGGGGGATACCCGCCCGGTCCGGACCTTGGTTGGCAGCTCCTTATTCGTTTGGTATAGCGGGTCCGACTGGGGATAATGGGACCAGTTTCCCAATCTATGGGTGTGTGTGTGTAGAATTGGATGTTGCTGATCTAACAGTAACTATCTAAGCTATTCTAATTCAAACTTTAATCTAATTCTATACTATGGTAATCTAATAAAAACATCACATCTAATCTATGCTAACCCGGGATGTAACTCTTCTATTATGCGATCTAAAGAGATTTCATATAACAATTGGTAATAAATATCATTCAGCGATTATAAGAAAGGAAATCAATTAAGATGAACTATTTCGCATAAAAAGTTAGGCAAAACAGTTATGAACATCATATCGCATAATAAGTTATTCATACATTAAACATAAATAAATAGCTACCACCGTACAAAAGTTCCAAATGGTAACTCAAGCATTCATGCAATAACATATAAACAACTAAAAACTGTATATCACTTTAACATATAAGCAGAAATGGTCAAGAGATAAAAGTACCATTTATGATTGGTCCTACTCATAAGCTTCAAGCAACAATTATTTATTTCTCCTTGCTCTAACATCTACTAAGAGTACAGAAGTGCAACTTCAGTAGCAGATATCAAATGCAAACATCAACAAATCTTGATCCATTCATTCACCGAAACCTCCTCTGAGGGTGCAAAAGTGCATGTTCTGAGGACAAGTTTTTGATAAATTTCTGGACCCTTCTCTAAATGCATGAGAAGGGTTTAAATACTACTAACTAAATAACTTAATTACACATATTCAGGATATGGTTTAAATGACCACCCTTTTTCTAAGAAAAATTATTTCTAAAAATTAAATCTAATATCTCACTATTTCTGCATTTGCTCCTTAATGTTGCGAGCATTCAATATTTGCCTGGGTAGAGTCGGCTGACTGTCTTCCGCTTTTGGTTGAGCTAAGCAAACAGAAATGGCAAGCGCTGGCACCATTTTTTCCAGCAAAATAGCAGATATACTTGAGGATCATCTCTGGCTATGTGGATTTACTGTGTATGCTTAGTAATAACCCAAATTCCACTTGGTTAACCCTCAAATTGCCTCTGCCTTTGCTTTCTTTCGTTTCTGGGCTTACGAGTGACTAAGCAGTTAGGGACTTTGCTTTTTGAGCAATTTTCTCAGCGATGCGCGATTAGCGCTAGGCGCTAATCGCGCATCAAAAACTGCCTCCGTTCTTTGATCCGGGCCTTTCTGGTGTGTTTTTCGCCTTTAGCGCCTTTCCTTCACCGGGTATAAGCTTTAAAATATTGCAAACATACTGCTTTTCGTGAGCTTCTAACCTTGAGCGTTAAATCGCCTGTTGATATCAGCATTGTTCAACTACTCATTGAACCATGGCTCTGACTGATAGATCTGTAATGGATAGCTCAGCAGCGCTCTGGAATTTGCGGCTCTGTTGCATGCGGTATCTGTTCATGAGGGCATTTCTTCTCTGCTTCCGAGCATTGGAGCTTTATCCTTTTTCCTTAATCGCTCCCTGCACATTGCTTCATATTGTTTCTGTTTTTTATTCCTGCAGTTCACACATAAGGAGAGAGTAATGATAATAAAAACTGACAAGAAAGCTCTGAGCTCTACGGATGTACCAGAACATGCCACCTGACGTGAACTAACTCTTCGAAAAAAACACAAAACTGTCTTTCATTAACACTTGGCGTACATTCATTAATTTTCATTAATGCGCGTATTCAATTTTTCTTGAATGTTGAGCCGGGGAAAATCTGTGATGGACGATCTCTGCGATTCGCATCGCAGCATCGCATCATCGCGTTATCGCGTTATCGCATTTTTATCAAGATGTGTTATCGCAGGGTTAACCGATCACGTTTATCGCAGAATCGCAGATTGCTGTTTCGCGCGATCGCAAGATCGCCGATCACAGCATCGCGTTATCGCAAGGTCGCAGATTTTACAATTCGTTAAATAGTTATGTGTTGTTTTTGCGATGTTGCGATATGCGATGTCACATATCGGCCATCGGCGATTTCTTAAAGTTTTCGTTTGTGAGCGTTTCTTAATGCATTCGATGCGATGGATTTCGCATCGCATTCTCGTAGTTTATCATTCTACTCACAAGGAAATGTCCTATCTTCTTCGTGCGATGCGATATTTTCTTGAGTATAATACATGAGTTTTAATTGAATTTTTTTGAATTTTTTACTAAGGGTCCCCACTTACCTAGTGTTATTGCTAATACTAAATAAGGAGGGGGGTTGTTGGTGGCCACAACAATTGGCGATTCACTTGGAAGAACCAGTTATCTCTGTTTTCCTATTGAATTTTTCAAACTTCCAAAATAGAAAATTTTTCAGAAAATTAAACTTTGTTATGGACAGATAGAGTACATTATGCTTTAAACTGTCAATGATATTTTGTTTCAACCTCTTTCTATTCTAATTATTTGCTTCCTTAGGCTAGTCCTTGTATTTACATCAGCCATTACTTGGTCTTGTAAAGATAAAATAAAGTCTCCTCTGTAAACCAGTTTTAAATATGCTCATTTGTCGTAGGTAGAGCCTCTGCTGCCAGCAGGCGTTTATAGCCTCGACAGGGTTACCTGTTACCCAGCAATGATCCTGTATCCTACTTAAGGTGACCTACAACTTTCAAAGAAAAATCCATATTTACACTTATTGCTTTGATTTTCTTTTTATTCTTAAAGAACAATGTCTTGGTTTGGTAGCCAAATTATGACATAGTCACTCACTTGATTCATAACTTTGTTGAACAAGCTGGCTCGTGATGAGACCCCTTGTCTTTTGATTGCAACAATCTTGAGTCATTTCCCTGTTGTGGTAGACAGTATTGGCAAAGTCAGCAAGTTATGATATCTGTGATTATGATAAGCCGGCTCGTGATGAGACCTCTTATTCTTCAAGATATAGTGTATCCTTGGATTATCCATCTGAACGCTGCGATTTTCCTTTAGCAGGGAGGAAGTCATTTTTTCCTTAAGATAGCTCTGGACGACAATAATAGAGTTTTTGGAAAGAGCTGTTCTACAGAGAATCTTAATTTTGTTATTGATACCTTTCATTGTGCTGATATAAAACAATTTCTTCACTAAAGGTTGCTTTCATCAAATTCCTTGAAGTTGAAACTCGTATCATATCTAGGCTAAAGTTTTTAACTGTATCTGTCAATAATAAAGACTAATTTTTCAAAATATTTGCTATTTATACAAGCAGAAAGCTCAAAATCTGAAAGAGAATTGGTGTCTTTTTTGTAAATACCTAATGTAACCACTCACAACTGGTTTTATTATGAAAAGAAAAACTATTCTACAAAAATAGAAGAATAATCTTCTATGGAAAATATTTCTTGAGAATTTGTCCATTAACCGGCAAAGGTTCCCTCCTACCTGCTAAATCCTGTAACACAAATGTTGATGGACCTATGACTTCAATAATCTGAAAAGGACCAAGCCATATCCTCTGAAATTTTGTGTGTTTGCCCTTTTCTTCATGAGCCTTATCCCACTTTAAAACTAAAACTCCCATCTGAAAATCTTTTCTGGTCATTATGTTTGAATCAAAAGAGGATTTTACTAGCGCTTGATGATGAGCATGCGTTTTCTTAGATTGTTCTCATTGTTCTTCTAATTTAATTATTTCCATTTGTCTCAGCTGTAAGGAGGAAGTAGGTACTTCATCAATGTATTGTACTAAAGACAAAGAGGGAATGGCTAAGTGAGTTGGAAGAACCACTTCTTTCCCATAAACTAAATTAAAGGGAGAAGTGCCGATTGAAGCTTTTTGCGTTATTCTATCTGCCCATAAAGCATATACCAAAGCTTTGTGCCAATTCTTTTGATTCTGGTCAACTGTTCTTTTAATAATACTGATTAGGTTTTTTTTTGTTGACTCAACTAACCCATTACCTTGCGGATAGTAATTGGCCGAATATTTAAGTTTGAATCCTCTTTTAAGTGCAAAATCAGTCATTGCATTTCCAGAAAAGTATGATGCATTGTCAAACATTAAAGCAGATGGCAATCCAAACCTAGTGATTATAAATTGATCTATGAACTCAATAATATTTTCAGAATTAGCTGTCTTGAGCGGAACTGCTTCTACCCATTTTGTGAAATAATCTGTTGCCGTGAGGATGTATCTATGCTGCTTAGAAGAGTGAGGAACGATCTCACCTATTATGTCCAAGCCCTACTGACTGAAGGGTTGCTCGATGTTTACTGGTGTTAGCTACCTATACCAATAGGTTTCATATTTCATGATTGGCAAAGAAAGGCCCAAATATGCTCTGCTTTGGTGATGCAAAGATCCCATATTTCCAGAAGAAAACAATGTGTGTATATAGCTTGATGTTGACTCAATTTTGATGGATGGTCCAACAGCTTAATCTGGATCATGCCATGTTTCAATTTTCTGTTGTAGAATAGAGAAAGAAGTCTGTCCAGACAGTTCAATCCTGGCAGACAAAGTAGCTAGGTAGAGAAAGAAGGTTCCCAACTGCTTAATCTGGGACCTTGGAAGCAATAAGGGTAGTTCTAGATAGAAAATCAAAAGAAAAAGCCAAAAGAAAAGAAAAGGCACATAAGGGTCTGCAAGTCTAAGTGCACCCTTCATGAAGAAACAAAAAATGCTAGGAAATAGAGGGGTAGGCAGATGGGGTTGCAGAAATGTCATTCCTTTCATGTAAGTGTTTGAAAACCTGTTTGCAAAGGAATATCAATGAATAGAGAAGGTCCTCTTCTCCATCATGTTGCAGCAAAGCAAAGGAGCATGACTAACTTCCTTTTTCCCCCTTTCACATTCATTATTAACATCCCTTCATCAGTTGTGATTCATGGAAGAATTTGAGGTGTTATGTTGGTTCTTATTCCTGAAAAGAAGCCACATTTTTGTGTGAAAATTCTTTTCATTTTGATCTACTTTTTGACTAAATTTGAGCTCCAAAAGGCTTAGTAAACACCATTTCCATTCTTATTCCCCCCAGTACTAACTACTGACTGTATCTATACTAAATCCCCTGTGTTTCCCTTCCCCTTTACTATTATAACACCATGGTGTATAAACCCCTAAACATCTATAATATTCCCCCTTGTTAGCACTATAGCTAAATAAGTTTGTTGGAGGGAGACATTAGTCCACCAGGGACTATGGTCAACCTTGTCATGGGACTACTCTAGGCTCTGACTGGAGTAATAACCTCATCCTAAGCCCTCACCTCCCCTCTGTTCAAAAATTCCCCAAAAAATCCCTTTACCTCTGCTCAAACCCACTACAAACCCTTTTCCCTACAGAAAAACCCGAAAAAACCCATAAAAAACCCTTAAACCTATAGTCTCGCGCCAAATTATTAAATTGATTATTTTAATGGCCGGGCGGGACCCAACCCAGAAGCTGCCCGACCGACGGCAGTACCCGCCAGTCGTCCGATCTTTGCCGCCCCCGATCCAACGGTGGGCGATCAATCTCGCTCCCCGACCTGCCTCCCTTTAACGTCCGGGGAAGCGCGGTATTGGGCGCCGTACCCTGGACGTGTGGCAGGCGCTGGGGTTGTTCGGAGCCCCCCTCCCCGATACCGCCTATCACCAAAAGCAGTGCGGGGAGACTGCTTACCGCCTTCCCGAAACCGCGCCTCCCACACGTCATCGCTCGCGTCACTATGACGTCATGCCACTCCGCCCGCCCCCGCGCCCCCTGGCCCTCCACGTAGGCTCGCCACCGCATATGTCTACCACTGCGTCCAGCCACGCTGGCCTCCACATCAGCGTCCACGTCACCCTCCATACCGGGCCCGCCGTGACGTCATGCTGACGTCATTGGCGGAAAAAGCGCCAATGACCCTTTTGCCCAAATTTGCCGTTATTAACGCCCAAACTAGCCGTTTGCGGTCATTTTCATGCAAAAAAGATGCTGCTACTGTCGACCTGTTGCCGCGAAATTACCTCCAGCCATCCAATTTGAAGATTGCAGCCGCTATAAGTGGGAAATTCAGCCGCAGTGAGCTCCCCCGTTCGGCCCGAAGGAGTTCCGTGCATGTTCTCCAGGTATTCACCGCAAATTCCCTGTTTCGCCCCTGTGCATACCATTTCTATGTGAATTCCTCATAAGAATCATTTAAATCCTAAACTGCACACTGTTTGTCACTGAATTTGCCATTAAATCTACCTGCATTACCCTTCGCCCCGACAATTTTGTATTTAAACGATAATTCACGGTCGAAGGTTATAATTTCGGCCCCGAACTTGCCCGGCATTGTTCCCTTTTGCCCGGTGGAGGCCCAAGTCTGTATGTCACCAAATTGAAGCCCGCTTACCCTCTACAATCATCCTCATAAATTCACAATCCCTGTGAATTTACCAGCAAACAGAAAAAACAAGTCTGCCAAGCCTGCCTTTTCAACTTTGAGGAGAATTTCAAGTATTGTCTGTTAAGCCTGTCACTCAAATCTTTGAGGAACCTTGCAAACCATTGTAATCACCTCAGTTAAATTCAAACTGCATAATGGCTGCTCCTGCACCCTCAGCCCTCAGTGTTGCTCCATTAAATCAACCAAATAAAGACCTGGAGTCCTTGCCTCTTGCTGACAAGGACTACCTCATTGAAGACTTTGTGGGTAACAGGGACTTTCTGCAGACCTTCAGGCAATTGAGAGAGGACTACCTGAATGGTCATGATACATATGGGATATGGGAGTCAAACGTGCCATACTACTGTCTCCCCTCTGTAAATGTTTTTCCTGAGATCATTCGCCTATGTGCTGAAAACTATGATGTGCAGCAAAGAGCCATTAAGTCTCCATCTGGGAGCATCCTCTTTCACATCAACCCTGAAACTATCAATAAGATGCTCCACTTTGATCAAACTGAGCTGCTGTTCCCCTTTTCCATGAATTATCTGCTGGACACTGGTGCCAAGATGACCAGTGAGGATATTCAGAAGGTCACCAGGACATTTGTGAAACCTGAATGTCAGCCTGCAGGGCCTCCTCCCTACCTGGATGTCTATTTTACTGAGGTAGGCAGAATGTTGCTAGACATGATTGCTTATGTGTTGGGATACAGAACCAGTGAGCATGTGGATGAAACAATGCTAGTATTGCTAGCTGCTTACAGCCCAGGCCAACCCCCTGCCCGCAAATATAACTATGCCAAGTTCATAGCTAACAAGATTCATGATCAGCTGTGCAAAGTAGACAGACAGGGTGTCTTCAAGTACTCATCCTATATGTACCACCTTTTTATGTACTATCAGTCTGAGGATTTTCCATGCTACATCAAAAAGCTGGACTATAAAGGGGAAAGAAGATCTGTTATCTTCTGGACATCTGTCTATCATCAAGTCCAAACTTCACCCTATTCCTATTGTGAGTTTGTTGACCAATTTGTATACCCTGTCTCTTGCCTATTGATGAGGTCCCCTCCTCCCAGAATATCAACTGAGATACAGAAAGCTCTGCAGCTTTCCAAAAATTACAAAATAGGTGATTGGTACCTATATGAGAATCATACAGTCATCAGAGTCTATGGCTGTGAGCTCTGTCCATACAGGCTCCCAAAATATGTGCCTATGAGGATATTTGCCTTGGAGTATTACAGGCAGTTGATTCAGTCTGACCTCACTCACTTCCACAGCTCCAAAAAGAAAGCCCACCTCAAGTTCAAACACCAGGTGGGCCCCTTCATCATGAATAAGAAAGAAGGATGGGAAGATGCCGACCTAATCCTCAAAGACAAATACAAGCTGTCATATAGTTTTCGGTGGGTCCCTTATGACCCTGAAGGCTTCATTACTGCTAGAAGAATCAAGTATAGGCTTCTAGGTTATAGGCATTGTAAATACCCACATATTGAAAAATATGCCAACCAGCAAGAATGGCAGCAGGATACTTTAGTCGAAAAATTAACTGAAGAAGAGACAATGTTAAAGAATGTCAGAGAACTGGAAAAGACTCTTGACCTAGATTCTGTGCAGCAGGTACCCTTCAAAAGACCGCATTCAGCAGGAGAAGGGACCTCGGCCTCAAGAACAGCACCAACCACACAAGCACCGTCTACAGCAGCATCAGGAACAGACAAAGGGAAAGGCATAATGGGTGCTGAAGAAGAAACCGTGAAAGAAAAGTCTGCCCCTTCAAGTGAACAGCAACAAGGGCAGCAACAAGGGCAGCAACAAGAACAACAACCGGAGCAGCAGCAAGAGCAGACTCCCCCTCCACAAACTGAGCCACCAACAGCTCCAATTTTGCAGACCCCAGCACAGGAGGAGAGGGGTACAAAAAGAGACAGAGAAGAGTCCACTCCTGCTAGTGGATCCTCCCATCAACCTCAGGCCAAAAGGCAAAGGGCTGACTCCCCAGAGGTAGAAGACATCACTGAAGAAATCCTTGACAGTGCAAGGAAAGACAGGGAGGGCAGCCAGCATACAGGTACGAGCTCCTTTCAGCAGGAGCAAGGATTACAACTTGGTTTGGAGGTGTCCTCCTCCTCTCAGCAGAGCAAGAAGCCCAAAAGCACTAAGGCTTCTTTCAAGCAAATTAAGGCACAGAATGACTTGCTGAGGGTGGAAGTCTACAAACAATTTTTAAATGCCACACCAGCCCAGAAAGAAAGGCTAATGTCTATATATGACATTCAAGAGGAGAAAATCATCCTCAGCCATTTCAAACCTACAGTGCCCGATCCAAAATCAGGGGCAGATTATATAAAGACAAGGGTGGAGGTCCTAGCCAAGGAAATCCATCCCATGGACCAAATTGAACTCCATAAGCAGGCAGGAGAAATGGTCTATGCAACCTTGGTAGACAGGGCAACCATGGCCCATGAGCTGAAGGAATCACTAAAAAATACCAACACTCAGTTGGATTTTGAGAGAATGTCCTCCCTAGCCAAAGATAACAGAATAAAATCACTTGAGGACATTATTATCGACCTGGGACATGATCCTAAGGATCCAAAGGGTGTAAAGGCCCTTATGAAGAAAAAGGAAGATGACCTCAATGCATTGAAGAAGAGGTTAAAGCTGCAGCCCACAGAGCACCCTCAAACAGCAGAGCTACAAAAGGAAAAGCAGGTTGATGAGCAACTGGACCTCATAATGCAGCTAAACCAAAAGGTCCTTGATTTGGAGAAAGAGCTTGAAGGAGCCTTACAAGATAAACAGGGAGAATCTACATCCCAAGCTCCTCCAACAACTTCAACCACTGCAACAACTACAGAGGCAGCAGTGGCCCCTACAACAGAAGCACCAGCAACAACAGCAGCTCCAGATTCCAGCACAAGTGTAGAAGAATTGACTAAGGCCATCAAAGAAATGGAGCTCCAGGCAAATGAGATAAAAAAGGCCAAGGAAAAATTGGCAGAACTGGATGCCAAGTATGATAAATCAAAAATGACTGTAGCAGAGCAAGGCAGAGAAATAAAGGCCCTAAAAGAAAAGATAAAGGCCTTAGAGAAAGAGCTAAATCTGGAGAGTGCCATGGCTGAGATAAAAAGAATTCTATGGGCCAAAATTGGCCAATCCATCACTCAACAATGGAGGTCAATCAAAACTATACATGAGCAGATGGATTTAATTGGCCAAGCACAGATAGAAATTCAGAAGGCCAAAGCATTACTGGGAGACAAACCTGAACAAGCAAACAGAATGATAGATTTTTTGAACAGGCAAGAAAAGGAGGAACTGGCAGCCATCGGCATTGTTAACAGAACAGAGGTTGTCCTCACAGCCAAAAAGGTGCTGACTCTCAGAAATTATGTACAAACTGTGGAGAGGAAGTGCCACGAGATACAAGCTGATGTGGAGGAGTATAAAGTCAAGATGGCAGTGCTGCAAGCAAAGGGACTGCCCAGCCTACTAAGCGGTGCAGGAAGACTGATCTCCCGAGATCAATTTACCAACAGGATGGCAACTTATATTGAAAATCAAATCACTGCATCTGGCAGTACATCTGAGGTATCAGGGCCTCCAACAGGACAAAGCCTATACGATAAACTTGAAGGCCTGTTCTTTATTGAAAATGAGGTAAATCACCTTTTTGAAACTCCTCCAAACTTTTACAGGTATACAGAGGCCGACGAAACTTTGATAAAGATTCGAAGACATCAAATGCCTAAGGAGGATTGGTGGCAGGCAATGCTTCAAATGTTTCCACGGTAGCCTCAATTGCTCGGTCACTGCCAGCTCCAGCTCACTAAAAGACAAACAACAGAATAAAGTCAGTATTAAAGGCAGCCGAAAGATGACTAAGCGCATGGAGAACGACAGCTAGCCCAAAGGATAAGAAGATACGCGGATTTTTGGACAGCGTACCCTCAACCGACTCCAACATCCACCAAGTCAACAGTTTCTGACTATTTTGGACAGCTAAAACACTGAAGATTTATTACAGCATTAAATTTCTTAGCTACAAAGCTCCAGGAGTTGGCATGACATTAATGATGCCATTAACTCATTTCTTAGATATTTTCTTATGTAAATTTGTATATATACCCCCCTTAGTAACGCATAAGGGGTTGGTGATTTTCACTCTGAGGCAAATCTATTGTACACTTTCAGATTATCTAATACAAAGGGCTGGACCAGCTCAGTGATTTCCTGGAACTTTGATGTCTTGCTGATGACATACGTGCTGTTGCAGAATTCTTGTGCTGTCTGATGAAATAATAAGTTTTCCTTAATCTCTGTTCTGTCTTCTTATGTTATTAACTCATGCTCATGTTTCACTAAATCTAGCAATAGGGAAAAGGAATAGTGCAGGATATGTTTGATTACACCTTGTGCTCAATCTTTTATTGCTGTTAATGTTTTCTTCTTCAGAATTAACTATGAACATGAATTCTTAGTTGCTCATGTTGTTCCATTAATTCTGCAAATATGAATGTTATCTAGAAATTCTTCACTGCTTCTAGGCAATATTCTCACTTCTTCGCATATCAGTTTATTGGAAGATTCTTAACTGCCTTTCATGAACTGGACACATCACACTTAATCACAATTTCAAAGCATTGCTTCTCAGACACTTATCCAGCTCTGCAGCATCACTACTGCATCAACACAGTACACCAAACTACTAAAGGACCACTGACTCCATGCCCAATGGCCTAGAACATACTAGTGAACACATATATATCTTGATTGAAATCATTACCCAACCAAATCCAAAAACAAACCTTAAGCATCATAGCTAGCCTAAAACTCTTCTCAAAACAGAGACAAACCTTAAAGAGAGAGCCCTCTCTGATTACAGTTGGGCTAGAATCTGTAATCCAAAGATTGGTTAGTGGTTACCCCGGCCGTATTCCCTTGGGAGTCAAAGGGAACAACCTGGGAGTTAACAACTGGTTGTAGTGGCAGGGATGGCTTCTTTTGTCTCCAAGCAGTAGTTTGGCAGACTTGACATCTTCTCACGTAACTGTGCGAGTCTTTGAACAACGTGGGCCAATAATATCCTGCGCGTAAGATTTTATGTGCAGTAGCATCTCCAGCATAGTGTCCGCTTGCTAGCCCATCATGGAGTTCCTGCAAAACTTTTTCAGCTTCAGTTTTTTCAAGACACCTAAGAAGAACAAAATCATAATTTTTTCTGAAAAGAATATCATTTATGAGCTGATATTGTTTAGCTTTCAATCTTAGAGCTCTTTTATTAGTATGATCAAGGTGTGAAGGAGCATACCCGTTCTTAAGATAATAAATGATATCAGCATAT
Source organism: Pinus tabuliformis (assembly GCA_031772625.1). Classification (NCBI taxonomy): domain Eukaryota; kingdom Viridiplantae; phylum Streptophyta; class Pinopsida; order Pinales; family Pinaceae; genus Pinus; species Pinus tabuliformis. The sequence goes on along the minus strand of CM062804.1, from coordinate 1,290,948,002 downwards.
AATGATTCTGCATTGTTTAGGTTTACCTCGCCCATTTGTACCTCTTCAGATGGAGTTTCAGAGATTTGCGATGCTCCAGCTAGCATTTTGCAGAAGCCTTGACCTCTTACAATGTTTGCTGGTTTGATCTCAAGGTCGTATTCCTGTAAGGCAGTAACCCAATTGACCCTTTTCTCACCCACATCCTTCTGCACTAGAAGATTCCTTACCGCTGGAAACGGTACTATGATCTTAGTATGGGTTTTAAGTAAGAAAGGTCTGAAGTACTTGACCGCTTTGAAAACAACATAAGCCTGTTTCTCCACGTCTGAATAATTGAGTTCAGCATCTTGTAAATTTGAGCTAAAAAACGCAATTGGAGCTTCTGATTTTTCTTGATTCGCTTGAGTTAGTATTGCGGCATATGACTTATCTGAGGCAAATGTGTATAAAATAAAAGATTCTGAAAAATTCGGGGTTGCTAAAGATGGAGCATTAATAATGGCTTGCTTGATCAGATTGAATGCTTCATGTTCATCTTGACCCCATTTAAAATTTGAATTCTTTTTAATCATGGTCTGCAAAGGAGACATGATTCGTGAAAAATCTGGAACGAATCTCTTTACAAAATTGATTTGACCAAGGAAAGATTGCATGGCTTTTTTTTTATGAGGTAGGGATATTTCAGAAATTTCTTTGATTCTGTCAGGATCAATGTGAATACCGGACTTTGACACTATGAATCCTAGAAGTTTCCCTTCACTTAATGCAAAAAAATATTTCTTTGGGTTAAGTGAAATTCCATACCTTAAACATCATTGAAAGATTTGTTTCAGGTCTTTGAGATGGTCGCTTCGCTTCTTGGAGTACACTGTTATATCATCCAAATAAATTACTACAGATTTATTGACTAAACCTTTGAATGCAATGTCCATGGCTCTCTGAAATGTAGCACCAGCATTAATCAAACCAAATGGCATCTTCTGATATGCATATGTACCCCATTTAGTTCTGAATGTGGTTTTCAACTGATCATCAGGATGTACCAACACTTGATTGTACCCTGAAAATCCATCCAAAAAAGACATTAGTTCTGAACCCACCACCGCCTGCAGTATTTGCTCCATAGGTGGAAGAGGAAAATTGTCTTTTTGACAGGCTTTGTTAAGATTCCGAAAGTCAATGCAAATCCTAATGTCTCCATTTTTCTTTCTAACGGGTACCATATTGGAGACCCATTTGGAATGTCTGATGGGAAAGATTATCCTGGCTTTCAGTAACTTGTTGAGCTCAGTTTTTATCTGATTTTCTAAATTGGGGTGGATTTTTCTCAGTTTTTGTTGGACAGGTTTTTCATTATCGATCATGGGAATAGTATGCTGGATGATAGAAGTGTCGTATGTTTTCATCTCATCATAATTCTAGGCAAAAACATTTTTATATTGTCTCAAAAGACGAATATATGCTAGTTTCTCTTCAAGGGCTAGGCCGAGGCCTAGATTAATGTTTTATGGTTTAGTATCGGTCCCTAGGTTTACTAATTAGTAGTTCAAGGTTGAACTGTAGAGTTTTGAATTGGTAGACCTCTTAAACCGATCTTTCAAATCATATAAGTCTTCTAACTTAACCACCGACTTCAGTATAGCATTATTAGTGCTATTTTGTTGCAATTGTCGATCTTGCTGGTCTTCGTCAATTATTTGATTGGAGTAGGATCCTTCAAATGTGAGGAAATTTACGATATCTAGATCATCATTGAATACTCTCCAATTTGTGATGTTGTCAGGAATGGACGGTCTAAAGATTAATTCTATTGAGAATCTATCTGGACTAAAATCTTCGGAGGGAATAAGCTTAGAAGCTACGTTAGCCAAAAGGTCTGCACTAGCGTTTTGGAGTCTGGGGATTGAAGAAATATTAAACGCTATGAAATTCTCAGTCAGATCTTGTACTAAAGATTGATAGTGTTTTAAGTGACCTGATAAGCAATGTATAGTGTTACGTACCTACTTAACCACAATCTCAGAGTCTCCAAAGACTTGAAGATACTTGACATCTAACCCGATTGCTTTGTACAGGCCTTGAACCAAAGCCTCGTATTCTGCTGTATTGTTTGTGCAATCAAATTCGAGTCTGCATGTGAGCATGATCTTTTCTCCTTCTGGACTAATCAGAACGCATCCTGCTCCTACTCCTTCGTTAGATCTAGAGCCATCAAAAAATAATTTCCAAAACAAAGATGTATTTACAGGTTTATCTAAAAAATTAATACATTTCGAACTATCAATTCGAGAAAAATTTTCAACTTGGGACAAAACTGAATTTTCTAAATAAGGTGACGCATGAGCATTGAAATTGCCGAGGAAAGAATCTACCGAGTAATTGCCAATGATACTGCTGTTATACGCTACCGGTTCATTTTCTCCCTCTAACTTCGTTACTATGTACTTCTGGTGTAGCTCTCGTTCAACTTTTATTTGATTTGGTTTACCGTTGTAGGGCAGCCACATGTGCGACCAATCAGTTGCGAAGTATCCATGGAGTTTCTCTGACCAATCCTTGCTAAGGATTAAGCCATAGAATTCTGGGACGTCAGCAACTAGAATGTCAATAACCTGACATACCTTCGGGTTGGATGACAATCTTATGGTTACTTGATTTAGTTTGGCGATCACTTCGACTTGAGATCGATCGAGCTGAACTATGCGCACTGCGGATTTCTGTGGTTGAACATTTAATTTGGCACATATATATTTGGGTAAAATATTCGATGAAGCACTGGAATCTACTAAACAATTGTGCACATTTTTATTGAAGATTTCATAAGTAAGGAGAAACGGGGGAGTGTGAGATCTTGATCTTCCTCCAATCAGGGCGATGTCATTTGGATCAATCTTACTGATTGCGTTCGTTGGAGGTCTTCCCATGTTGTGGGAAGCTTGAGAAAGTACAGTGGCAGGTAAAGGTGCAACTGGAACGGCATGTAATTCTTTCATCATTATCTTCTGTTGATGTTTCAACTTGCTCAGTTCGTAAAGGGTGATATTAGCCCTAGTCTTTTTCATGTCATCAATAATATTGTACTCCATTTCATCTAACACTATCAGTGTTTTTGATGGAGTCATTTCATCTGCTTAGACTGGGCTAGCTTGAGTCGCTTTGGATGTCGTTTTCTTTGTTGCGACTTTATCTTTTGTTGCAGAGCTTGCGCTCTTTTGCTTAGGGGTAGTTTGGGGAGGATCAAGCTGATTTTTACTTTGTGTGCTAACTGGAAATACTTCTTGATCTTCCTCTTAGGGGAGGATGAAATCCCACATTCCTTGTAATTCCACAACTTCTTCGTCATTGGTCAGCCCTTCAGTGGCGATTTCCTCTTCCTGTTCCTCGGATTCAGCATTTGAAATGGCATTGGGTGGCTTTGCATCTGTTAAAGGACCTCTTTTAAAAGCTCTGTAGGGCTTTTTCGAAGAAGTTTCTACTACTTGCTTTTTTATGTCGACCATCTCATTGGACATGGTCTTTAGGACTTTCTGCAATCCTTCTAAATCAAAAGGATCTTTTGCTTGTTTCTTCTTGGAGTCTTCCTTGAAGGTGACTTTTTTGGACTTACGTTCCTTTATCGTAGATCTCTTTTCTAGGGCTATTATTAGCTTTTCTACTGCTATCGCCTCTTTCATGTTTTCAGCTAAGGTTGTTTTATTTGCCCTGTCCACGAAGATGGCTATGTTCGATAGCAGAGTGGTAATATACCATTCACATCGTACTTCTTCGCTGGGTTGAGAAGCAGTAGGAATTTTGTTGAACAGTAAATTGAAATCCTTAATAGGCTCTCTAGCTTTGGCTTTAAGATTGGATAGGTCATTGATTAACGTTGCCATTGATCTGTCATCACCAAACTTGTTTAGGAATTGGTCCTGGAAGATATCCCAACTTGTAATGGATCCGGAGGGTAATGAAAAGTACCATGACCCGGCTGTCCCTTGCAGTGTATAGGGAAAAAGCCGAACAACAGCATCTTCATTAGTAACCCCATTGAGATTAATGGAAAGCATGAAGTTATTTATGTGCTCTTCTGCTAGCATACCTGCCTCGGGATTAAATTTGGGTAGCCATTTCTCAGGATGGGCCGGTATTTGACTCAAGGGTGCAGGCATTAAGACTGCCCCAGGGTTGTTCCATGGAGACTGGGCCATCGTTGAACTGCTAACAGAGGAAAGTGTAGAAGATGATGCCTGTGGCTGGGAGGATGAGGATACTATGATCGTAGATGATTGAAGAGGGGTTGTGGGGGTTCCAGTGGACAGATGGACGATGATTTGGAGTGGAGGTGTGGATGGTTGACTTCGCGGTGAAGTAGTTGAGATGGATGATGCGGACGAAAGAGTCTCACTGTCAGACTCTTGTGGTGATTTCCTTGCTCTTTTCCTGGTGGGAAGAGGTAATTTGGTTGGCTGAATGCCAAAATTTTCACTCTTTAGCCTGGTCAGGGGATGAGCAGGGTTGTACTGTGAAGTCACGCTGCCTTGAGATTTATCAGACCTCTGAGGGGAGATGGAAAATCGCTGAAGTTTGTGAATCAGGGATTCGACTTCAGGAGGTTCAATGGTAGATTGGTCTGAAATATCAGGGTGGGTAGCAGCGGTTGATACTCGAGCGACTTCTGACTCTGGATTTAAATGTAATGGGGAAGTCGGGGGAGATGATGAGGGTGATTTACTCTCAGAATGGTATTCAGATTTGGATTTACTTGCCATTCATAGTTCAGGCCCTCCTTCTAGCGCCAAATATGTTAAGGCCCCGAAATCGGGTCGACAACAAGGGGGATACCCGCCCAGTCCGGACCTTGGTTGGCAGCTCCTTATCCGTTTGGTATAGCGGGTCCGACTGGGGATAATGGGACCAGTTTCCCAATCTATGGGGGTGTGTGTGTGGAATTGGATGTTGCTGATCTAACAGTAACTATCTAAGCTATTCTAATTCAAACTTTAATCTAATTCTATACTATGGTAATCTAATAAAAACAACACATCTAATGTATGCTAACCCAGGATGTAACTCTTCTATTATGCGATCTAAATATATTTCATATAACAACTAGTAATAAAGATCATTCAACGATTATAAGAAAGGAAATCAATTAAGATGAACTATTTCGCATAAAAAGTTAGGCAAAACAGTTATGAACATCATATCGCATAATAAGTTATTCATACATTAAACATAAATAAATAGCTACCACCGTACAAAAGTGCCAAATGGTAACTCAAGCATTCATGCAATAACATATAAACAACTAAAAATTGTATATCACTTTAACATATAAGCAGAAATGGTCAAGAGATAAAAGTACCATTTATGATTGGTCCTACTCATAAGCTTGAAGCAACAATGATTTATTTCTCCTTGCTCTAACATCTACTAAGAGTACAGAAGTGCAACATCAGTAGCAGATATCAAATGCAAACATCAACAAATCTTGATCCATTCATTCACCAAAACCTCCTCTGAGGGTGCAAAAGTGCATGTTCTGAGGACAAGTTTTTGATAAATTTCTGGACCCTTCTCTAAATGCATGAGAAGGGTTTAAATACTACTAACTAAATAACTTAATTACACATATTCAAGATACGATTTAAATGACCACCCTTTTTCTAAGCAAAATTATTTCTAAAAATTAAATCTAATATCTCACTATTTCTGCATTTGCTCCTTAATGTTGCGAGCATTCAATATTTACCTGGGTAGAGTCGGCTGATTGTCTTCCGCTTTTGGTTGAGCTAAGCAAACAGAAATGGCAAGCGCTGGCAGCATTTTTTCCAGCAAAATAGCAGATATACTTGAGGATCATCTTTGGCTATGTGGATTTACTGTGTATGCTTAGTAATAACCCAAATTCCACTTGGTTAACCCTCAAATTGCCTCTGCCTTTGCTTTCTTTCGTTTCTGGGCTTACAAGTGACTAAGCAGTTAGGGACTTTGCTTTTTGAGCAATTTTCTCAGCGATGTGCGATTAAACTGCCTCCGTTCTTTGATCCAGGCCTTTCTGGTGCATTTTTTCGCCTTTAGCGCCTTTCCTTCACCAGGTATAAGATTTAAAATATTGCAAACATACTGCTTTTCATGAGCTTCTAACCTTGAGCGTTAAATCGCCTGTTGATATCAGCATTGTTCAACTACTCATTGAACCATGGCTCTGACTGATAGATCTGTAATGGATCGCTTAGCAGTGCTCTGGAATTTGTAGCTCTATTGCATGCGGTATCTGTTCATGAGGGCATTTCTTCTCTGCTTCCGAGCATTGGAGCTTTATCCTTTTTCCTTAATCGCTCCCTGCACATTGCTTCATATTGTTTCTGTTTTTTATTCCTGCAGTTCACACATAAGGAGAGAGTAATGATAATAAAAATTGACAAGAAAGCTCTGAGCTCTACGGATGTACCAAAACATGCCACCTGACGTGAACTAACTCTTCGAAAAAAACACAAAACTATCTTTCATTAACACTTGGCGTACATTCATTAATTTTCATTAACGCGCGTATTCAATTTTTCTTGAATGTTGAGCCGGGGAAAATCTGCGATGGACGATCTCTGCGATTTGCATCGCAGCCTCACATCATCGCATTATCGCGTTATCGCATTTTTATCAAGATGTGTTATCGCAGGGTTAACCGATCATGTTTATCGTAGAATCGCAGATTGCTGTTTCGCGCAATCGCAAGCTCGCCGATCACAGCATCGCGTTATCGCAAGGTCACAGATTTTACAATTCGTTAAATAGTTATGTGTTGTTTTTGCGATGTTGCGATATGCGATGTCGCATATTGGCCATCAGCGATTTCTTAAGGTTTTCGTTTGTGAGCGTTTCTTAATGCATGCGATGCGATGGATTTCGCGTCACATTCTCGCAGTTTATCATTCTACTCACAGGAAATGTCCTATCTTCTTTGCGCGATGCGATATTTTCTCATGGAGTATAATACATGAGTTTTAATTGAATTTTTTTTGAATTTTTTACTAAGGGTCCCCACTTACCTAGTGTTATTGCTAATACTAAATAAGGAGGGGGGTTGTTGGTGGCCACAACAGGTAGGTACCCGAGTAGTGCCTAGGAAGGGTCCTACTGTTATTTCCCCTCGTGTAGCAATGTCATATGCTACAACTAACGTTGAGATTCATAACAAAACTTTAGGATCTGAGAAAATCCTCCAAGACATATTTGTTAGGTATCTTAGTCCTTCTAATAAGAGTGAGAGGAATTCTTGCAATTTAAGGGAAGGGGGAGGTGAGAAAAGCCAACTGTACCCACAACATTTTGAGCAAGAATTCCTTGTAACACCCATTGTGAGGCAAGAAACCAATATTCCTGAATTGATTAGTGATGTGAGACTTGGTCAAGGTCCAGAAACCCATCAACATATTATTTTTTAGATAGTACCTCCTAATTACAGGATCCCTGAAGATTATTGGTAGATCTTTGACCAAATGGAAAATGCAGTAACAAGAATGCAAAATTCAATAATAAAATGTCCTATTGTTGACTTGCAGGCTAGTGCACCAATGAAGTCTATCAAGTTGCAAAATATTCCAAAATTTAATGGAATGGCCTCTAAAGACCCCGATGCATTTTTGTTTGAGTTTGTTTTCTTATGCCGGAGATATGATTATACTACTGACCCCCAAAAATTAAAGTTGTTTCCTTCTACCTTAAAGGGAGAAACACTACGATGGTTCATGGGACTGGGGGGGTGGTACTATAGCTTCATGGGACCAAATGAAAGAATCATTACTTACTAAGTATCAATATTATTACCAATCTAGGGGTCTAAAGGAAGACATATTTAAGATGATGTCAAAAGAAGATGAAACTTCGGAAGAATATGTTGAAATATTTCAATATAATTTATAGAGATCACCATACACTACTTTACACTTCTTTGATTAGAGGTATCAAAGATGAATTGATAGAAATGCTTAATTTAACGGGGTAGGGTGATATTTACAAATAATAATATGATGACATTGTAAAATTGTGTATCAGGTGTTCATTGTTGGGAATCACTATTGTCATTAGATCAAAACCTGCAGGTGTTAGTCAATGATCACATCGCCAGAGATACGGATCCATGAGAGATAGTTAGTCCATGTTAAAAAACACACAAGGAGCATTGATTTATCCAATTTCCAACAATATCCCCCCAATGCGAGCCAGGTGTGTATCTAACTCGTGACCTACACTCTGATACCAGTTGTTGGGAATCACGATTGTCGTTAGACAAAAACCTGTAGGTGTTAGTTATCGCCAGAGATAAGTATCCATGAGAGGTGGTTAGTCCATGTTGTGAAACACACAGGGAGCCTTGGATTATCCAATGTCCAACATTCATGAGGGAGTACATGAACCAAGCCTGGGACTCGCGATACTCTCGGCAGATCTAGCATAATTGCAGGGGGAGGAGTTACACGAGCATAAATTAGTAATCTTTTATAACATTTTAAAACTGATATTTTAAGTACATTGAAAAAAAAGTTGGGTGTTTTACAGGTAAAGAAAAAACAAGCTGAAGCAAAATAGGCATTGACTATTTTTTTTCCTCGTTGTTGAAAGAAGCACAGTCATAAAGAATGTCCATTGGATATAGTTGAGGTATATGATATTTACATCAAAGATCATTTGGCTGATCTCTATCCTTCACTTTGTATTTAAGGAAGTGAAGAAGATCTAGAACCAACATATTTTGTGGCATAGTGAAAACAATGGCATAATCGCTCATCAGGTATGCTGCAAGACACTTCTATGTTTTTTTCTAGACAATTTTCTCAGCGGCAATTTCCTGGATTAAATTGGCAGGGCCAACAAAATTATCCTAATACCTGGAAGACGCAACCGTACAATTTATCACCCTAGAAAAATCAGTCAGTCCTTGGTCCTTCTTGGTCGAAATAACAATATCCTACAACTTCATGGCAAAATACACCAAACAATTCATACCCTATGCAATGGGAAAATTAACCTACTCAAGGGCCAATGTGGTTCTAGAATTGGAAACACCCCACTGGGTCGATTAATCAACCAACTGGAGTGATGCCTCAACCAAAAAGCAACCACTAGTACAACCTCCACTTCAATTACCTCTAAGTGTTTCACCTCCACTGCAAACTCAGTTACCTGGACAACCAAATCCGAATCGAAATAATAGACTTGTGAAATTTTTTGAAATTATGAAAACTTCGAAATCTCCCCCTTCTTCTTTGGAATGCAATGAAGTACGTATGAGATATGGGAGAACCATATTTCCAAAAGATCACTCAAAAAATTAAGAGCAACCAAAAACTGATAAACCCAATAAGGAGCAGTCATTGACAGAAAATTCTCATCCTCCCGTAGTCATTACTGAAGCATATCCATATTGAAAACCAACTAAAAAACATTAACCCACTGAGATTAGGGATACTACTCCTCCATCCCCTAAGAGATTAGCCATGGTAAAATCAACTGTACACCCTGAATTTGAACTCTTAGGGGAATTACAAAATTTATGTATCAAAATTGCTCTCCTACATGCTATTAAAGAATTGCCCATTTATGGAAAAACCATCAAATAAATATGTGCTAAGAATCTTGGGAGGAAGCCAAAGGACTCTCCTATGGTCCATTGTTTAGGAAAACACTCTAATGTTATCTTGGGAAAAAACTACATATTATTAATATGGTGACCCTGGAAACCCTGTAGTTACTGCCCAGATTCAGGGATATACTTTTCCAAACACTTTGGTGGACTTGGGAGCAACCATAAATATTATAACATTTGAAACTTGTTGACTCCTTGGAATAACTATATTTAAACTAAATCCAACCATGCTGGAACTAGCTAACAGATCCATAGTAAAACAAGAAGGGACATTAGATGATGTCATTGTATCTGTAGATTCCTGGGAATACCCAATGGATTTTCTAATCCTTAATCCTAAAAACAAACTAGAAGGAAACCCTTTTATATTAGGAATACCATGGCTTTCCACTGCATACACATACATAGCGTGTTGAACTAGAAGTATGATCATCGCTAAAGGACTAACTATCAAGAATCTTATCTTATACATCCCTGCTAAACCCAACATGTCGACTGATGATTTTAGATGTTCTCCGAGCGAATATCAGGAAGGTAATTTACACTCTCCTCTCACTATTGACAATGCCATTATATTTAAAAGATAGACCGAGGATGATGTAATTTATGGATTTATTAATCAAGATTCCATTATCAAAAACCCAACTTGTGAAATGCTAAAATTGTGCTTGATAACGAAGCCCAAGGGGATCCGCTAGAGGAATTGAATGTTGAACATATACCCACGATTGCAATACAGAATAGAATTCCTATTAAAATTGAGCTTGACAAGACCCTGAATATTAACGCCAATCTTAACGACCTTCAGTGTGAAAGGTTGATTCAAATTCTTCAAAAATACAAACAGGATTTTGCTAGGGAATATTCATATATGAAGGGAATTGATCCACAACTCTGCACACATCATATTTATATTGAGAAATATTCTCGAGCCATTCGTCATCATCAAAGAAGACTAAATCCACACCTCAGACATATAGTAAAACAAGAACTTAAAAAACTTCTTGATGTTAACTTCATATATCCTATTTCTAATAGTTAGTGGGTTTCATTACTGGTGGTATTCCTTAAAAATAATGGCAAATGGAGAATTTGTGTTGAATATAGAGAATTAAATAAAGCCATGCAGAAGGATCATTTTACCCTTCCATTTTTGGATCAAGTTCTTGAAACACTTGCTGGAAGAAATATTTTTCTTTCCTGGATGGGTTCAGTGGATATAATCAAATTTAGACTTCCCCTAAAGACCAAGTTAAACAATGTTCACCTATACATGGGGAACATTTGCATATAGAGTCTTACCATTCGGGTTGTGCAATGCACCAACCACCTTTCAAAGGGAAATTCTCAGCATTTTTTCTAATTTGATTAATGAGGGACTTGAACTATATATGGATGATTTTACCCCTTATGGTAATGATTTTGACCAAGCCTTGCACAATCTTGAGAAGGTTCTTGCATGATGTATAACTATCCAGTTGTGCCTCAATCATGAAAAATATCATATGATGATGACATAGGGCATAGTTCTGAGACATTTTATTTTTTCTGTAGGAATTCAAGTGGACCCACCTAAGATTGAGGTCATTCTTAAACTCCCCATTCCTTGAACACAGACAAAGCTATGTAGTTTCCTCGGTTATGCTGGTTATTATCGTCATTTTATAGCAAATTTTTCAAAAATTGTAGCACCTCTGTATGTATTGACTGGACATGTGGAATTTGAGTGGACTGATAGATGTGATGCTACTTTTGTAGATCTAAAAAGGTTGGTCTCAACAACTCTTGTGCTGTGAACTAGAATCTACCATTTCATATATCCTCATATGCATCAAATACGACGATAGGAGCAATCCTTGGACAAGAAGAGGATAAAAATCCTTATGCCATTTATTACATCATCAAAAACCTTACGCTGACTGAGTTGAATTATACTATGATAGAAAAGAAAAATTGGTTGTTTCTTATGCCATAAATAAATTTCGCCATTACATAATAGGATATCTAGTTTTTCTATACACTGATCATTTTGCCATTCATTATTTAGCTAAAAAACTTGTTATAAATGGTAGAATAACTCACTAGTTATTATTGCTGTAGGAATTCGACATTACAATAAAGGCTCAGCCAAGGAAATAAAATATTGTTGCAGAATTTTTATCAAGAATTCTAGCTACAGTCAATTCCTCCCCAGTTGAGGACCAATTCTGGACAAACACTTATTTGATGTAACTGTTAAAACACCCTGGTATGCTGATGTAGTAAATTATTTGGCAGTTGGGAAATTACCACCACATCTGTTATCATGAGAAAATAAGCTTATTATATAGCGCAACACACACTTTTCATGGATGGATGGTTACCTTTTTCATACAGGGGTTGATCTTGAAATTTGAATATGTGTCAAAAAAGATGAAATTTATGATATCCTCAGGGCTTGTCATGATGAGCCCTGTGGAGGTCATTTTTCTAATCAGAGAACTGGACATAAGGTATTACAAATGGGCTATTTTTGGCCCACAATATTTAAAGATGCAAAGAAATATGTCCAAAGTTGCGATAGTTTCCAAAGGATGGGTCATCCCATTTAGTCTGACGAAATTCCCCTCCAACCACAAATTGTATTGGAACCATTTGAAAGATGGGCAATGGAATTTGTAGGCCCCTTTAATCCACCTTCAAATCAGAAAGCATACATTCTAGTCTGTACAAATTATGTTACTAAATGGGTGGAAGTAGTAGCACTCCCAAGGGCCACGAAAGAAGCAGTCATCAATTTTCTGTTTGAACTGTTTGTTTGATATGGGCTGCCTTGGGAGCTTGTAATGGATGGGGGATCACAGTTCACTGCTCATAAAATTTTAGCCATGCTGCAAAATTATCATATCAAACATAGAATTACTTCTCCTTACCATTTGCAAGCGAATGGGTAGGTGGAAAGTACTAATAAAGTATCAGAGGTGATTTTAACTAAAACAATATCTATAAATCATCGAGATTGGGTTGCCAAGTTTCTGGAAGCCTTATGGGCCTATCAGAAAGCTGGGCGCAATACTACTATCTATTCATCTTATCAACTCATTTTTGGTAAGGAGCCCATTTTTTCGATTGAATTCGAAGTTAAGACTCTCAGAATCACCAAGGAAGTCGGATTGGATCTCACAGAAGCATAGAAACAATGCTTACAACAGCTCAATGAACTGGATGAAACATGTCTTCTTTCTCTATAGTGTACTATCATAATTCAAAAACAGAGAGCTAGATGGCACGAAAGGATGATCAAAAAGAAAAAAATTTCACAAAGGAGATTGTCTGCTGCTATATGACTATATATTCCAATACAATCTAGGTAAACTCCAAACAAGATGGCATAGCCCTTATGAAATTACCGAAGTCTATGACAATGGGACAGTGTGCCTTACCTGATTGAAAATACCAATATTTCATTCCTTTCCAATGGGAATTGGCTCCATTTGTACCATTGAACACTCACTCGAGAATCATTTCTTCATGAAATTGATAACGATGCCAATTTGTAGGTTGTAGCTAACAAGGAAAATTTCCCTGTGGTCACAACCAGGCAATTGTTTTTTGAGAAATCTACTTTATCTTGTACATAATGTAAATAATTTTATTTTGCTCTTTATGATAGATATATAAAAATATAATAAATAAATAAATAATCACTAATATTTTTCCACAACATTGTTTCCTTTATCATAATTGTTATTTTTCTAGTCTCAGTCACTATTTCCTTAGTTACAATCATTGTTTCCTTATTTACAATTGTTGTTTCCTTAGTCTCAACCATTGTTTCCTTAGTTACAACTTTTTTTTTCCTTAGTCACAGTCGTCGTTTCCATAGTTACAGTTGTTGTTTCCTTTATCACAATTGTTGTTTCCTAAGTATTAGTTGTTGTTTCCTTAGTTACAGTTGTTGTTTCCTTAGTCACAGTCATCGTTTCCTCAGTTACAGTTGTTGTTTCCTCAGTCACAACTGTTGTTTCCTCAGTCACAACTGCTGTTTCCTCAGTCACAACTGCTGTTTCCTTTATCACACTTGATGTTTCCTTTAACTACAACCGTTGATTTTTGACATTCGATTATCATTTCCTAGCTTAGTAATGTCTTTATATCCTTAGGGAAAATAATTTTTTGAGAAATTATTATCAGAATTCTAAAATTTCCATGATTTTTGATCCTTTTTAGTATTGTAAGAAAAATTACAAAACTGTTCGTAATTAATTCGTCTCATCACCACTTAAGGAACATTTTTTTACTCCAATCTTTAAAGATTAAACGATCATAAGTTTTGAGGACAAAAATAACAAGCTATAAAAGTAATTACTATAATACTTTTTACACCATCCCTAACTCTTAAGGATTTGACATGCCACTAGATTTACTGATTAATTCACTAAGATTAATAAAAATCACAATCTAATAGACGATAGGAGGTATCATCACGAGATGACCTACCATGATCATAGGATCTAGTGGAGTGACATTAGCATTTCTGGTCACCAAGCGGGGTAATGGCCTTTGGCCTTTAAGTCAAAGGACAAGAGGTCTCATCACGAGTCGACTTGTTCACCTCATTAGATCTAGTGAATGACATTGTTGCTATTTGGTTACCATGCTAGAACAATGGCCTTCTCTAAATGCTTATATATGAAAAAAATTTGAAATTTCCTTGGTAAAAGGGACAATTGCATCTCAGAGGGTTAAAAAGAAACCCTGTTGAGGCTATGGACGCCTACTACCAGAAGAGGACATGCCTGTGGTATTGAAGTAAAATTCAAAATTACAATAAAGCTTGGCTATTTTGTTCCTTCAAAATTAATAAATGAAAGATCGTTAAACTTATTATGGACATTTATAAAACCCTCCTAGAAAGCAGTGATGTTTGGTTGTCTATGAGTATTTCATTATAATTCTAAATACTAGAAATACTCTTTTTTTTGGAAATTCAACATTCTAAATTAATCTCCTTTATTTTCTCTAATGATGTACTTGATGCAATTATTGTTTCCATCCATCTAATCCTTTGTACAAATCTTCGCATGCCTTTATTTTTTTGTCTGCATCCTCCATGGGTCATAATAAATCGAGTTATCATTACAATGCACGAGTCATAAAAATCCTAATGATTTCCTCATATGTCATAGATATACTCTGCTTCCTATTTTTCCTTTTGATAGTTACTTTATTGCATTGCATTAATACACCATTATCCTTCAAATGTGCCAAACCTTCCATCCTATCAAAACTTGATTAACGACCATGGACGACCTTTACTCTTATAGGCAGGGGGGGGGGGGGGTGGGGCATTGGCACTAAAAAATGACTGTTATCCACATTTTCAAATACCATTGCATGTCGTCAAACCTCTATACTCTGTACAAATTTACTATTATCATACATTGTGAATTATGTTGTTTCCAGCTGCAAGACTGCGTCCTATTGAACAATTAACAATGGGTGGGCATTCAGTCTGATATGAACCTACACAATTATATGCTTTAGAAAATGTACAGAACATTTTGATTCAGGCTGGACAGATGGAGTATTTTGTATGGTTATAGGGGTTTGATAATGAGGTAACATTGGAATTTATAAAAAGTTTGGATAAAGGCACAACAATGGTGAAAAACATACAGATACAAAGAAGTGAAAATCCAATAGTGAAAGTAACAGGGCTTCCGATAGAAGGAGAAAAGTGGTACGAGATACACACCTCTTTCCAGAATGTGGCCCTTTTTTCTGAATACTAGCAAAGATTTGTTTAGAAAAGGGAAGGGATATAACCCCAATTGATTTCCTGAGCCATGGAAAGAAGTAGAAGGGATTGTCTAGTGATACATCACCTATTATGGAAGGTACGACATGGTAAGGGGGCGTCATCTCAAACTCATGGCATCCTTGAGGAAAAAGGTAACCATGAACCTTCCATACTTTGTGAATTTTGTATTACATGATACTGCTACTAGATTAAGGAGGTCCAAGGACCAAGCTTTGGTCATAAGTCACCATGGACTCATCAAGATATTAATCATAAGAAGTCTTAGCCAAGTTCAACAAACTTGGGAAGGGTTCCTTGGAAACCTTGATGATGGTCAAGACATTCCCTTGGTGAATGAAACAGTCATTGGAACATCTGGGAACGTTCCAGTCAATGATAACCATCCCTAGAAAGCTAATGATGAAAACGCAAATGAAAATCTAGTAGTAGAAAATATCTCACGAGGAACTGTGCAAATTCAAAAGATCAGCAGAGCTGAGAAAAAAATGGCATCAGTTCTAGCTTCGCTACCTAAGAAAATAAGGAGGTCAACTAGACTTGTTAAGTAAGGTTAGAGTTCTTTGAACCCTCTTGAGCAGCAACCAAAATAAATCTTGACTCAAGGTTTCGTCAATATAGAAGAAATGCACCAAGAAACCTTTGAAAAATCAGCCCAAAATGTATCAACTTCGGAACAGATGGAGCAGGAAACAACAATAGCCCAAGCATTACAAGGGCTAGAGAGTTTGTTGGATACTGCAAATTTCGAAGAAGCCACGACCACTTCAATAGAAGAACTTGGAGCTCATTCTGGAAATCCTCTTGACTAGGGGGCTTCACCAAATTTGTTGGTTGTAACCTCTCCTGTCAATTCTTCAGCTACTGTTATCCATAGAAAATTTTAGGGGCTAATATTCAAAAGTGGGCTAATTTTCCATGGTTTTCCCAACAAAAAGATTCACCAATTTCCTTCTTTTTTCTAAACATGATTCGCCCAATTTTTACAATATAAATTTATTTTAACTTGAAAATTTCCAAAATTATATAGAGACTACAAAATCATTAGAAATTTGGATATTTTTACAAATATATCAAAAACCATATTATAGTATTCATATTATAGACTAGTGAAATTTGCCAAGGTTTTAAACTTTAAGATAAATTTCCATCCTTAAAATTTTCCCTGCTGTTATCTTGGAGTCAAGTAATGATCCTGAAGTTGTTTCATCTCCGGAGTGTTCCAGAAACGATGTTGCTAATTTACTAGAGCCTTCCTATCTAGAGGGAACGAATCCACAATATTTTGAAAATTTTATTAATGAAGAACAAGACGATGGCACTGGATTTTCAACTGAACCTCAGATTAATTTTCCTAATGTGGGCTTACACGAGTCTAGAATTGACATAACAACAAGGGAATTTGAAAACTCATTGACAGTCAAACCCGCTCAGGAAAATGTTGGGACGAGGAAAAGATATGTTTTCTCCTTGTAAATAGCCTAATTAAGCATTTGTATTCACATGTTTATCTTCGTTTTATGGATAAAATTAGAGGAAAGGACATCAAAAGATGGGTAAAATCGATTAGTAACAAATTAGATAAATTTGGGCATAGAAAACTGACTTTCACTATCTTTATATGCAGGAACACAGATTGGATGATTGTTGTTCAATCGACAGGACAACAACAACCAGTAAAGGAAAAGAGACAGTGTCCTGAGCATGGAAGAAAGTGGAAGACCAGGAGGACCAATGCTATTTTATGATGAAATCAGATCGAGTATTGTGAAATCCTCAGGATCCCCTGATCCTGAGGATTCACTTTTATCTATTTACTTTTCCAAATGTTATATAAAGTCGTAAGGCGAACTGAACAACTAGTTTAGGAATTTGCAGATTGTAACTATTCTTTTTGGACATATAATACTTTCATCTCGATGATGTTGTAACTCTGTTATTGATCTTAATGAAGAGGACTGCATTTAATTCATAATCGTAATTTGAGTATCTAACAGTGGGGAATTTTGGAGACTTTGGGCCGAGTCAATAGAATATCTACTGCTCCAATTGTGTTATAATTATCTTTTCTTATTCTTCACTGTTTATTATTATTAGTTTTCAAAGTTAGTATCATTATTATTACTCTGAGGATTGATGATTCTGATTTGTGTTGTTGTTCAGTCAAGATTCTAGATTTAGCTGTGTGATTACATATGCGTGATGCTCTTTATTGAATTGGTTATGTTAATTCATGATTGTTGTTCATTTTAAGGTAACGCCATCATAGATTTCAAAGCTAGAGTGAGTGCTTTCCACGAGATGTTTATATGGTTATTTTTTGTTCAATTATCATAGCCTTCCTTCATGTTAAATGAGTAGTTTTAATACCAGTTAGATTGTTAGGTGTGATTCTTTCGTTTTACATTCTGATTTAGTTACTTGCAAAATAGATTAAGTAGCTTTGAAAGTGTGTTATGAATTATTTTCAGAAGTGTTTGGATTGAATTTAGAGAAACAACCATTAACAATTGCAACAATTCCAATATAAATTGACCTCTGAATTCACTGCATATATAGTGCTGACACTCTTGAAATAAAAATACTTTCCCTCGGTTGATAATGAATGTAGGTATTAAGATTGCTTGTAATAAGGCATTGTAGTGCACCAACATTTTGGTGTCGTTGTCGGAGAGAGCACTTCAAAGTGATTTCCTTTTATCTTGCTGTAAGAGAATTGGGTTTTAAAAGTGAGAGGTACGAACCTGCATGACCAACAAGTAAAGTTCTTTCTCATCAGCCCGTTTTTTAGCAAAAGCATAGAGGTTAAATAGAAATAGTTTTTTATGAATGACTAGGAATAAAAAGATAGAAAAACATCAGAACCCTCCGCATAAATCCATAAAACCCAAGGGATCGGTGAACCTTGGGAGAAAAACTTTTATAGATGAAATCATAAGAAAAGCAAAGTCTCAAGCATCAGTAGGATTCCAGACTGTCTATGGAAAAATCCCTACTGTAATCCCTCAGGCAGCAGGCTCACCATCTATAGCCTATGCTGAGATTCATAGCCAAATTGGAGGATGTGAACAGAGTTTTCAAGTTACAACAAATTTACATTCTGATCCTCTACAAGAGGGAAAATCATGCAACTTAAAAGAAGGAGAGGGAGAAACCAGTGGAACTGCTAAGGCATGACCTCAGTTTTCTGAACAAGGATCTCCTGTGATCTCAGGTCTAGGTAGTCCTGCAAAACAAACTTGGATTGTGAATCCTCTGCTTACTCAAACAGAACCCCCTGAAATCCTTTGAGGATATTGGCACATTTTTTACCAAATGGAAAATCTACCACCTCAAGTTTAGACCTAGACATTGGAATACCCCATAGTCGACCAAGTGGCCAATGCCCCGATGAAAGCTATTCCCTTAAAAAGCATTCCAACTTTTAATGGGATGATCACAAAGGATCTGAATGCCTTCTTATTTGAGTTTGATGTCCTTTGCAGAGGATATGACTACACCACCGACCGTAGAAAACTAAAATTGTTCCCTTCTACTCTAAAAGTAGCAGCTTTGAGGTAGTTCATGGGTCTAGGCAAACATACTATTAACTCTTCAGATGACATGAAAAATTATTTTCTCACAAGATACCAGGACTTTTGAAAGACTAGGGAATTAAAATATGAAATATTTAAGATAGCTGCAAAGGATAATGAAACCCTAGAAGAACATATCGAACGGTTTCACTATAATTTGCAGAGATCCCCTCACACCACTTTACCAAAAGAAGTCTTGAGAGCTATCTTAATTAAGGGAATGAAAGAATAATGGATATAAACTCTAAATTTTATGGGGAAAGGAGATATTTCTCAAGAATATTACGATGAAATCGTTCGCTTGTGTATCAGGTGTTCACGAGGTAGCACACGCACAGGGTCAGGAAGCCGAGATCCTATGATCAAAGGAAGAAAACCACACAGTGGAGGCGTAACAAGAATGGAAACCAGTAACCTCCTTGAAGACTTAAAAATGGAAATCCTAGGCACCCTTACAACGCAGTTGGATGTCCTGCAGGCTAAACAGAAATAAGCCTTAGTAGAATAGAATTTTGCCATTTTCTTCTCATGCTGCCGGAAGAAGAGAAACCAACAGGAGTGTCGATTGGAAATGGTCCAGACATGTGCCATTTGCACCAAGGATCACACCACTGAATAATTTCCATCACTTCCCAGGCTAAAAGCAATTTTCAAAGAAGTAGAAGAAGGGACAAAGCCAGTATACTTAATGAAACAACATCGACAGTGGCAGGCCAAACCTACAAGTATGTCATAAGACGCGTCTCAGTTCTTTCCTTCTTCACCATTTAATCAACAACAGAACCCTGAGGTAGCATGGAAAGGCCAGTCACCTTACTCGAATTGGCAATCCCATCCATTCCCTATGACACCTTGGCCAACTCAGCCATTTCCGGGTAATGGCTAGCCAAATTCTCCTTTTGCTCCTATTTGGTAGGGTAATCCATATCCATCCCAATGGCCTGCCTCTACTTTTCAAAATCCAAACTGGTCTCTGAATTGGCAGCGAGCTTTAGGGATATCCAATACACCTATGGGGATAGGTCCTCAATCTCAACCTGCATTATCAGTCCCATATACAACAAAATCCTCAGCCTCTTTTGCATCCTCAATTTCCAGCTCAATTGAATTTGAATCCAAATAATAGACCAGTTCAGCTGGTGCAAATTGTCGAAGGATCACAATATGAGATTGAAAAAAAAGAATGTAATGAACTTAGATTGAGGTCAACACGTATCATTACTCCTGGGGAAAACATAGAACATCCATCAATTGAGTTGGAAACCCCACCTGTACATATACCATGAACTGTAAATGATACAAAAATAAAACAAGGAGAAGATACAGATCAATATAAAGATCCTGAGAAACTCATAGTCACTTCTCCTGCATTCCCCGAAAGGCTAACAATACCTAAACCAATTGTTTATCAAGATTTTGATCTTGTAGGGGAACTGAAAAATATTTTTATTAAAATTCCTCTCCTCCAGGCCATCCAAGATATTCCTATTTATGCTAAAATGATTAAAGAGCTATGTGTAAAGAAGCTTGTGAGGAAAGCAAAAACTTCACCCACCATTCATGATGTAGGGACCTTATCTAATTTACTCTTGGGAGGGGAAACTCCAGTAAAATATGAAGATCCTGGGAATCCCATTGTTACAGTTCAAATATATGGCCGCTCCTTTCCAAACACACTAGTCGATCTAGGTGCAACCATTAACATCTTAACAACAAAAACCTGTCAGACACTCGGTATTACAGCTCTGGAACCAACCACCACCCTGCTAGAACTTGTTGATCGTTTGGTGGTAAGGCCAGAGGGAAATTTACAGGATATTACGGTTTATGTTGATTCATGGGAGTATCCAGTAGATTTTCTTGTTATAAACCCAAAGAGTTGATTGGATGGACACCCTCTGATTTTGGGCTGACCTTGGCTAGCAACATCCAATTCTTACATATGCTGCCGAGAGGGAAGCATGACTATTACAAAAGGGGATGCTGTACAAAATCTTTTTTATATCCGCCTACCAAACCAATTTTTCCCATTGTAAAAATATGTAAACAACCACCCTCATACTTGGAAGAAAGCATCTATTAACCACTTACAATAGAAGAGGCACTTGAACTCAAGGATGAGACTGAAGATGCTGTTATCAACAACTTTATCAATTGGCCAACTAATGTGAACAATGTAAAATGTCAAATGTTAAAAACAATTCTTGATAATGAAGCCTTGGAAGACCCTTTGAAAAATATTGATGATCATCATATCCAGACAACTGCTGTTCATAACAGCAAGCTTGTTGAAATTGAACCAGACAAGGTTTTAAACATTAATGATAGCCTAGCCAATGATCAACAACCAAAACTCATTCAGGTCCTGTAAAAATATAAAGGGGATTTTCCCTGGGACTATCCCAACATGAAGGTGATAGACTTATAGTTATGTACACATCATAACTACACCAAAAAAGGATGCTTGTCCTATCCGGAAACCTTAGTGGAGATTGAATCCGCATCTCAAGAACATTGTAAAAGAAGAGCTACAGAAGCTGTTGGACGTGAATTTCATTTATCCCATTTTGGATAGAAAATGGGTCTCTCCATTAGTATTTGTCCCTAAAAAAAATGGGAAGTGGCGTATCTGTGTGGATTATCAGGAATTGAGCAAGGCAACACAAAAATATTACTTCCCTCTTCCATTTATTAATCAAGTCCTTGATACTCTAGCAGGGAAGCAGTTATTTTCCTTTCTAGATGGCTTCAGCGGCTACAATCAGATTCAAATTGCCCCTGAAGACCAAGACAAAACAACCTTCACCTGTCCATGGGGTACATTCGCTTACAGAGTGTTACCATTTGGCTTATGCAATGCCCCAGCTACATTTCAAAGGGCCATACTCAACATTTTTGCTGACCTGATAAATGAAGGGCTTGAAGTTTACATGGATGACTTTACCCCGTATGGGGATGACTTTGATCAAGCGATACAAGCATTAGAGAAGGTTTTTGAATGATGCATCACTACTAGGATGTGTTTAAGAAATGTCAAATGTCACATGATGATGACCGAAGGCATAAACCTAGGACTTTACATTTTTGCAGCAGGGATACAGGTAGATCCAGCAAAGATACATGTAATTCTTTTTCTACCTACACCCTGTACTCAGACAGAGGTATGTAGCTTCCTTGGATATGTAGGCTATTATCGCATGTTTATCAAATTTTTTTCACAAATTGTTGTGCCTATATATGCTTTAACTAGAAATGTTGACTTTAAATGGTCTAACAAATGCAACATAACTTTTATAGATTTAAAGAAACTAGTTTTGATGACACCAATATTACGTGGTCTAACTGGGAACTGCCCTTTCACATCTCCACACATGCATAAGATGTAGCAATAGGCACTGTCCTCGGCCAAGAGGAGGACAAAAAACCTTATGCTATATATTATATTAGCAAAAGTCTTATTGCTGCTAAACTTAATTATACAGTAATACAAAAGGAATTCTTAGCTGTAATTGATGCCATAAACAAATTTAGACATTATATAACTGGCTATCAAGTTTGTCTATATACTGATCATTTCACCATTAGGTACTTAGCCAACAAACCTATTACAAATTTTCGAGTGACTCATTGGTTATTGCTTTTGCAGGAGTTTGATATCACCATCAAATATTGTCTGGGGAAGGAAAACCCAGTCACTAATTTTTTATCTCGAGTTCCAAAGATAAATGGTGCATTTGGAGTGGATGACCAGTTTGCAGATGAACATTTGTTTGTCGCAGCAGTCAAAACACCATGGTATGTAGATGTAGCAAACTATTTGGAAGTAGGAAAGTTGCCCAAGCACTTGACAGCAAGGGAAAGGAAACATATTGTCCAGCGCAATGCCTGATTTTATTTGATTGGAGGATACCTTTTTCACACAGGGCCTGATTTGTGTATACGCAGATGCATCCGTAAAGATGAGATTTATGACATCCTAAAGGCTTTCCATGATGAGCCCTGCAGAGGACACTTCGCAGATCGTAGGACAGGGCATAAGGTACTACAGCTGGGCTATTGTTGGCCCACTATTTTTTAAAGATGCTAATAAATATGCCCAGGCTTGTGATAGTTGCCAAAGGATGGGCCGACCTAGTCAATCTGATGAAATTCCTCTGCAGCCCCAATTGGTGATAGAACCCTTTGAACGACGAGCACTGGATTTTGTTCGCACATTTCATCCACCATCAAAGCAAAAGGCCTACATACTGGTTTCCACAGATTATGTAATGAAGTGGGTAGAAATAATGGATTTTCCAAGAGATACAAAAGAAGCTGTAATTAATTTCCTTTCTGGGCTATTTGTGTGGTATGGTTAACCTCGGGAAGTGATAACGGATAGAGGAGGGAAATTTGTAGGACACAAAATTACAGCCACTCTAAGGAACTACCACATTACACACAGAGTCACTTCCCCGTATCACCCATAGGCGAATGGGTAGGTTGAAAGCACTAATAAGGTCATCGAAGAAATTCTGACCAAGATAGTCTCAACACATCGATGGGACTGGGCTGCTAGACTTCCAGAGGCCTTGTGGGCCTATCGCACAACTTGGAAAAATACTACTAGATATTCTCCATACCAACTTGTATTTGGTAAAGAACCTATCTTTCCTATTGAATTTGAAATGAAGACTTTAAGAACAACTCAGGAAGTGGGATTGAATCTAACAAAAGCCCGAACCAAGCGACTTCAACAAATAAATGAATTGGATGAGGCTCGACTACTTTCTCTACAATGCAACGTAATTATTCAACAGCAAAGATCGAAGTGGCACAACAACCTTACTAAAAAGAAGACGTTTCAAAAAGGAGATTGGGCACTTCTGTATGAATCCAGATTCCAAGACTTTCCAGGCGAGTTAAAGACAATGGTGGCTTGGCCCTTATGAAATTCAAGAAGTACATAACAATGGTACTCTCACCTTGACTACCATTGACGGGTCTAGCCATTCTTTCAAGGTGAATGGGCATTAGGTGCATGTTTATCAGAAACCACTCACCAAGGAGTCTTTTTGTCAATAGGTACGTGATGACCCCACCATGAAAATTTTAGCTGCAGAGAGTAATGACCTGGCAGCTTTGCTCTCGTGAAATTGCATCTTTCTTTAGTTGTAAATAATGTATATATTCTTTTACGGTTGATTGCAATCTGGTTAGGCATCACCATGTAAATACAAATATTTCTCTTGTTTTTGGGTGTCTTTTGTAAGTGTTGTTCAATCGATTGAATGATTGTTGTTCAATTAATTGAACATCACTTATTTTTCTGTGTGTATTGATGTTCAATCAATTGAAAGAATGCCAAAAAAAATGTAATGAACTTAGATTGAGGACAACACGTATCATCACCCCTTGGGAAAACATAGACCAGCCATCAATTGAGTTGGAAACCCCACCTATACATATACCATCAACTGTAAATGATACAAAAATAAAACAAGGAGAAGATACAGATTAGCATAAAGATCCTAAGAAATTCATAGTCACTTATCCCCCATTCCCCGAAAGGCTAACAATACCTAAACCAATTTTTTATCGAGATTTTGTTCTTGTAGGGGAACTAAAAACTATTTGTATTAAAATTCATCTCGTCCAGGCCATCCAAGATATTCCTATTTATGCTAAAATGATTAAAGAGCTATGTGTAAAGAAGCTTGTGAGGAAAGCAAAAACTTCACCCACCATTCATGTTGTAGGGACCTTATCTAATTTACTCTTGGGAGGGGAAACTCTGGTAAAATATGAAGATCTTGGGAATCCCATTGTTACAGTTCAAATATATGGCCGCTCCTTCCCAAACACACTAGTCGATCTAGGTGAAACCATTAGCATCTCAACAACAAAAACCTGCCAGACACTCGGTATTACAGCTCTGGAACCAACCACCACCCTGCTAGAACTTGTTGATCGTTTGGTGGTAAGGCCAAAGGGAAATTTACAAGATATTACGGTTTCTATTGATTCATGGGAGTATCCAGTAGATTTTCTTGTTATAAACCCAAAGAGTCAATTGGATGGACACCCTCTAATTTTGGGCCGACCTTGGCTGGCAACAGTTGATGCTTACATAGGTTGCCAAGAGGGCAACATGACTATTGCAAAAGGGGATGCTGTAAAAAATATTTTTTTATATCATCCTACCAAACCAAGTCTGCCCATTATAAAAATATGTAAACAACCACCTGCATACTTGGAAGAAAGCATCTGTTCACCACTTACAATAGAAGAGGCACTTGAATTCAAGGATCAAACTGAAGATGATGTTATCAACAACTTTATTAAATAGCTAGCTAATGTGAACAATGTAAAATATCAAATGTTAAAAACAATTCTTGATAATGAAGCCTTGGAAGACCCTTTGAAAGATATTGATGATCAGCATATCCAGACAACTGTTGTTCATAACATCAAGCTTGTTGAAATCGAACCAAGCAGGGTTTTAAACATTAATGATAGCCTAGCCAATGACCAACAATAAAAACTCATTCAGGTCCTGCAAAAATATAAAGGGGCTTTTGCCCAGGACTATTTCGACATGAAGGGGATAGACTCATAGTTATATATGCATGATATCTACACCAAAAAGGATGCTCGTCCTATCCAGTAGCCTTAGCGGAGATTGAATCCACATCTCAAGGACATTGTAAAAGAAGAGTTACAGAAGCTGTTAGACGTGAATTTCATTTATCCCATTTCGTATAGAAAATGGGTCTCTCCATTAGTAGTTGTCCCTAAGAAAAATGGGAAGTGGCGTATCTATGTCGATTATCGGTAATTGAACAAGGCAACATAAAAATATCACTTCCCTCTTCCATTTATTGATCCAGTCCTTGATACTTTGGTAGGGAAGTAGTTCTTTTCCTTTCTAGACGGCTTCAGCGGCTACAATCAGATTCAAATCGCCCCTAAAGACCAAGACAAAACAACCTTCACCTGTCTGTGGGGTACATTCGCTTACAGAGTGTTAACATTTGGCTTATGCAATGCTTGAGCTACGCTTCAAAAGGCCATACTCAACATTTTTGCTAACCTGATAATTGAAGGGCTTGAAGTTTACATGGATGACTTTACCTTGTATGGGGATGACATTGATCAAGATCTACAAACATTAGAGAAGGTTTTGGAATGATGCATCACTGCCAGGATGTGTTTAAGAAATATCAAGTGTCACATGCTGATGATCGAAGGCGTAATCCTGGGACATTACATTTCTGTAGCAGGGATACAGGTAGATCCAACAAAGATACAGGTAATTCTTTCTCTACCTACATCCTATACTCAGATGGAGGTATGTAGCTTCCTTGCATATGCAGGTTATTATCTCATGTTTATCAAATTCTTCTCACAAATTGTTGCATCTTTATATGCTTTAACTGGAAATGTTGACTTTAAATGGTCTGACAAATGTGACACAACTTTTACAGATTCAAAGAAACTAGTTTCGATGACACCAATATTACGTGGATCTAACTAGGAACTGCCCTTTCACATCTCCACAAATGCATCAGATGCAGCAATAGGCGCTGTCCTCGGCCAAGAGGAGGACAAAAAACCTTATGCTATATATTATATCAGCAAAAATCTTACTGCTGCTAAACTTAATTATACAGTAATAGAAAAAGAATTCTTAGCTGTCATTTATGCCATAAACAAATTTAGACATTATATAACTGGCTATCAAGTTTTTCTATATACTGATCATTTCGCCATTAGGTACTTAGCCAACAAACCTATTACAAATGGTCGAGTGACTCATTGGTTATTTCTTTTGCAGGAGTTTGATATCACCATCAAAGATCGTCCGGGGAAGGAAAACCCAGTCGCTAATTTTCTATCTCGAGTTCCAAAGATAAATGATCCATTGGCAGTGGACGACCAATTTCCAGATGAACATTTGTTTGTCGTAGCAGTCAAAACGCCATGGTATGCAGATGTAGCAAACTATCTAGCAGTAGGAAAGTTGCCCAAGCACTTGACAGCAAGGGAAAGGAAACAGATTGTCCAGCGCAGCGCCTGATTTTCTTGGATTGGCGGATACCTTTTTCACACAGGGTCTGATATGTGTATATGTAGATGCATTCGTGAGGATGAGATTTATGACATCCTAAAGGCTTTCCATGATGAGCCCTGTGGAGGACACTTCGCAGATCATAGGACAGGGCATAAGGTACTACAGATGGGCTATTATTGGCCCACTATTTTTAAAGATGCTAAGAAATATGCCCAGGCTTGTGATAACTGCCAAAGGATGGGCCGACCTGGTCAATCTGATGAAATGCCACTGCAGCCCCAATTGGTGATAGAACCCTTTGAACGATGGGCACTGGATTTTGTTGGCCCATTTCATCCACCATCAAACCAAAAGGCCTACATATTTGTTTCCACAGATTATGTAACGAAGTGGGTAGAAATAGTAGATTTTCCAAGAGAAACAGAAGAAGCTGTAATTAA
This sequence comes from Pinus tabuliformis, assembly GCA_031772625.1. Classification (NCBI taxonomy): domain Eukaryota; kingdom Viridiplantae; phylum Streptophyta; class Pinopsida; order Pinales; family Pinaceae; genus Pinus; species Pinus tabuliformis. The sequence continues at coordinate 1,290,920,524 of CM062804.1, read as the reverse complement.
TTTCCTTGGTATGGTTTACCTAGGGAAGTGATAAGAGATGGGGGAGGGAAATTTGTAGGACACAAAATTACAGCCACTCTAAGGAACCACCACATTACACATAGAGTCACTTCCCCGTATCACCTGTAGGTGAATGGGTAGGTTGAAAGCACCAATAAGGTCATCGAAGCAATTCTGACCAAGATGGTCTCAACACATCGGTGGGACTAGGCTGATAAACTACTACAGGCCTTGTGGGCCTATCGCAAAACTTGGCGAAATACTGCTAGATATTCTCTGTAACAACTTGTATTTGGAAAAGAACCTATCTTTGATATTCAAATTGAAATGAAGACTCTAAGAACAACTCAGGAAGTGGGATTGGATCTAACAGAAGCCCAAACCAAGCGACTCCAACAAATAAATGAATTGGACGAGGCTTGACTACTTTCTCTACAACACACCACAATTATTCAGCAGCAAAGAGCGAAGTGGCACAACAACCTCATTAAAAGGAAAACGTTTCAAAAAGGAGATTGGGCACTTCTCTATGACTCCAGATTCCAAGACTTTCTGTGCAAGTTACAGACAAGGTGGCTTGGCCCTTATGAAATTCAAGAAGTACATAACAATGGTACTCTCACTTTGACTACCATTGACGGGTCTAGCCATTCTTTCAAGGTGAATGGGCATCAGGTGCATCTTTATCACAAACCACTCACCAAGGAGTCTTTTGTCAACAAGTACGTGATGACCCCACCATGCAAATTTTAGCTGCAGAGAGTAATGACCTGGTAGCTTTTCTCTCATGAAATTGCATCTTTCTTTAGTTGTAAATAATGTATATATTCTTTTATGGTTGATTGCAATCTAGTTAGGAATCACCATGTAAATACAAAGATTTCTCTTGTTTTTGGGTGTCTTTCATAAGTGTTGTTCAATCGATTGAACGATTGTTGTTCAATTAATTGAACATCACTTATTTCTGTGTGTGTATTGATGTTCAATCAATTGAACGAATGTTGTTCAATCAATTGGACATCACTTATTTTCGTGTGTGTGTATTGTTGTTCGATCGATTGAACAATTGTTGTTCAATCAATTGAACAACACTTATTTTTGTGTATGTTCTACTATTCAATCGATTGAACAACATTTTTTGTGCTCTGTTGTTCAATTGATTGAACGATTGTTGTTCAATCAATTGAACATCACTTTTTGTGCTTTGTTGTTCAATCGTTTGAACGATTGTTGTTCAATCAATTGAACATCACTTTTTGTACTTTGTTGTTCAATCGTTTGAACGATTGTTGTTCAGTCAATTGAACAACACTTATTTTTGCGTGTTTTTCTGTTCAATCAATCGATTGAATGATTGTTGTTCAATCGATTGAACGATTGCTGTTCAATCAATTGAAAAACACTTTTTGTGTGTTTTGTTGTTCAATCAATTGAATGACCATTGTTCAATCAATTGAACAATACTTTCTGTTTTTTTCTGTTCAATTGATTGAACGATTGTTGTTCAATCAATTAAACAACACTTTTTGTATGTTTTGCTATTCAATCATTTGAACGATTGTTGTTCAATCAATTGAACAACACTTTTTGTGTGTTTTGTTGTTCAATTGATTGAATGATCATTGTTCAATCAATTGAACATCACTTTCTATGTTTTGTTGTTCAATTGATTGAACGATTGTTGTTCAATCAACTGAACAACACTTTTTGTGTGTTTTGCTATTCAATCGTTTGAACGATTTCTGTTCAATCAAATGAACAACACTTTTTGTGTGTTTTGTTGTTCAATCGATTGAATGATTGTTGTTCAATCAATTGAACAACACTTATTTGTTTGTGTATGTTTTGTTGTTCAATCGATTGAACAACTGTTATTCAATCAAAAGAACATCACATATTTGCTTGTGTGTATTGTGTTGTTCAATCGTTTGAACGATTGTTGTTCAATCAATTGAACAACACTTTTTGTGTGTTTTGTTGTTCAATCTATTGAACGATTGCTGTTCAATAAATTGAACATCACTAATTCCTTTTTTTGTGTGTGTTTATTGTTCAATTGGTAGAATGATTAATTGTGATTTCTTTTTGTTGTTTTATCGCCGATTGTTCTTTTTTCCATTGTCTTTCTCTTTTATGTTTTGAATAAAAACCATCCAGTTGGATATGTGCCTAAGATAAAGAAAAATGGTAATGCTAATATCATCATGACCTATGAAACCTTTTGATAGTCATCTTTAGTCAAAAGCTGACATGGTGCATCTCTATAATGACTGGCTAAATATCTTCTCTTTGGACACATCACAAAATGATTTATTATTCTAATACCATGCTAGTTTATCTTTTACACCTTCAAATGGATAAATCCCTTTGATATGATGATATGGTGGTAAAAGCATAACTTTCATTGGAAATTTTTTACTTCTTATGCCATCCCTTAGTCTTAAGGAGTAAATGAGCGTCCCTCCTTTTACAATAAAGGCATAAAAATATGAAAATACAACAAATATTGTTTTAAAGAGGATAGGGGGTCTCATCACGCGCCAGCCTAACATGATCATAAGGATGTAACGGGTGACATTCCATTATGGCCAACACACCAAGGTAATGACCTTCTTGATAATTAAAACTGTCAGAAGGACAGGGGGTCTCATCATGAGCCAGCTTGATCACTTTATTATATCCTGGTGAATGGCACTATTATTATATAGTTACCATGCCAGCATAGTGGTCTCTTTGTAGCAAATGAAAAGAGAAAATCATTTAAATATTAAAAGGAGGACTCTGGCTCTTTTGAAGGGTTAAAAAAAACCCTATCGAGGCTATCGATGTCTGCTAGCGGTAGTGGCTCTACTTGTGGTATCGAAGTACTATGTGACACTGCCAAATGCTCTCTATTCTATTACCACGTGTAGATTCATTTCTAAAGGAAAATTTCCATTTGGACAACGTTTCTAAAAGCCAACATGCATAGTAACTTATATCTTATATCCATTATATGATATTCGTCCAATCACTTTACTACCAGCCATTAATATGTATCGTCAGTCATGTGTTTTCCACTTTGCCACCTAAGGTAAAAATCAATTGAAATAATGGTATAGATCTCTATTTTATTTTACGAGAATTTCAAATCTTTTGACATGTACTGCTCTTATTGTCGTTGTCATTTATTGCACTACTTTTATTGATTGGTTGCCTGCATTTATGAGTTACCAATGCTTTTTCCTTTACTTCCCATTCTTGGTGGGTGTGGATGCGCTTTTTTGATTGGAGGGGGGATGGTCTACGTATGAACAACATGTGTGACAATTGATGGATAGTTGTGTGATGATTATTAAACTAAAATTTCTAATTAGAGGAAAGAAGGAAACCATTATGGATAACATGCGAATTGATTATGGTCATGTGCCAAATATTGCTGAAAAGACAAATGACTTAATTTCCTGTGATATTAATTCTCAAAACAACGTCATTTTCACGTTAATAGCTTTAACGTTCTCTGTTGCTCTTCCAAACTGTGAAAGAGTGAGAGAAGTGCATGCAAGTGAACCAGCCATAGAAAAATAGCAGCCATGGGAGGAAAGGCCATTTGAAATGAACCCACATTGCTCAGGGTATGAAACTAGGCTCATTCGATTCTTGAGCACACCGACTGGCTACATTATTTGACTAGATTACAGGGATTTCATGAGCAGATGACACTTAAATTTCTGCAAAATTTGTAGAATGGCCACACAATGGTGAGAGGCAAGAACATAACAGTCTCCGAAGAAATCATAGCTGAAGTCACTGGACTTCCAGCAGAAGGAATAAGATGGATAAAGAAACATGTTCTTTTGCAGGAATCTGTCAAAGTATTTGTGGACCCAAATGAGAAATTGGTGTGAAAAGGGAAATGCGTTCACCCTACAGCTTTGAGACAACCATGGCAGGAATTGGTAGCCATTGTGCAGAGGTACATCACGTGCGATGGATGACAGGATGTGGTAAAACCTCGCCAACTTAAACTATTAGCCATTTTAAAATAGAAAATTACAGTTAACCTACCATTTTATTTAAATTCTGTATTGCATGATGTTTCCCGTCGGGTCAGAAAAGCAAAGGACCCACATACAGTCATCAACCATCATGGGTTGATCAAACTAATCATCATTCATGGACTAGCCCAGCAGCAGCTAACCTGGGATAACCTTGTGAATCCTACTCTAGCCCCACCTATAGAAAACCTAGCAATTGAATAATGAGGGCCAAGAGTGACAGGTCCGAAAAGGACACAGAAAAGGAAGAATCCCTCTTTGGCCTTAGGCCCAGCAAAGCGAAGACACTCTATAAGGGTAAAGTCACAGCGACACACCCCAATTCAAATAGACGAGGCAGGGCCATCTCACATACCCCCTCCAAGTCCACAAGATGTCTCTCTGCAAGACTATGAGGAAGAGGTTGCTCGAGTGCTGGAAAATATGGGGATATTTGGTGAAGGAAGGGAGAAATCTGGGAATTCTGAAGGGAATAATTATGCCCCCAACTAGTCTGCCCCTGCTGGTAGTCCTGGTCATGATGAAACCCTATCGTTTACTGATAATGTGGAAGAACAGAGGGAACCAGTTCTTCCTATGGAGGAGCCCCTTGAAGCAGAAATGCATGCAGAGGAAACCATTAGGGAAGGAAATCAAGCAGAAGCTACTGGTCCATTGGAACCCCCAGCTAAGGAAAACCTTACAAAATAAACATTGGAAGGTGAAAATCAACCAGGGAGCACCATTTTTATGAAGTCCCCAGAGGACGAGGCCCACCTTGAAGTAGACCCTGAAAACGATAATTGCTCAGGAGACACCATTCCATTGGGGTATCCTGAGAAGGAATCTCATTGAGATAGAGACTGGGAAGGTGAAAATCCATTAGGTGACACAGCCCCATTATAACCCCATCCTGATGTTGACACAATTCCACCTAAACAGGGACCTGAAGTAAATACAGTCATGCCACCACCAGTCAGAAGCCTCACAACACAGAAAACATACAAGGACAGACTCAGGAAAATGCTCAAGAAATACATGAGGCAAAAGAGAACAATTAAGTAGCTAAGACAATGGTTGAAGGAAGCAATCAGTGTTAAGAAAGTGAAAGAAGAATTGGAGACCATAGGGACCCAAACTGAATATTTCCTTGGGGAAGATGTTGAAACCCAGAATGAGACCCTATTGGTTTATTCAAAAGAAACCCAAATAGAGCCATGTCTTTTAGAAGATAGTAAAACGCAGACAAAAGATCCTTGTGTTTTCCCATAGGAAACCTAGACAGACTTCCCTACTGTTGATGTTTCCATTCAAACTAATACTAAAGAAAACACCCATGCTGATTGTTGCATGATTCAAGAAGCGAATGAGGCTGCTGTTCAGACTAAACCAATGGAAACATAGGATGATGAGGTCCATGCAGAGGAGACACCTACCTACATTCCCTTGGTAAGGGAAGTGGTCATTAGGAAATTGCAGAATGAGCTAGTCAAGACTCGGCAGGAATTAACTCGGCATAAAGAGGAAGTAGTGCCCCTGCAAGTACACCAAGAATTACAAAAGAAATTTGAGGCATTCATGGTAACAGAGGATGAGACTTTTGCTAATTACAAGGATGGACAAAAGAAAGTTGAAAAATCACAAGTCAATTTGCAGAAAGCTAAAGAGAAATTGGAGACTGTTTGCTCTATTTATTCATATGCCTTGTCATGCCGAGCTCCTTCCACTACCTATGCACTGTTCTTACTAGAGATATATCTCTTATTGAAGGTCAAAGCTGTTAAAGCTGGCAAGTAAGTAGAAATTAAGACCACCCCAGATTTTTTCAAGTCTTTCAAGGAGCAGAATGAACAGGTACAACGCCTCGGGTGTGAATTGTACATGCATAATTTATTTCTAGAAGATGACTTAGACAACAATCCTGGCCCCTTCACAGGGGATATCCAATTCCAGGCTTTTTTTTCCTTTGTCACTAACCAGATCAAATGGGCTAAGGTCCATAATACTTTTAGAAAGCGAGAATATGGCATAGACTTGTGGGTTAGGGGAGAAGCTAAAAAATTGTTGCACCTCTCTGTCCAACTCAAATAGTTCATGAAATGAATGGGTGTTGTGGGCCAATTAGGACCACTGCAACAAAAATTATACAGGCAAGGAAGGAGTACTTCCAAGAAATCAAAGAAGAATCTTTATCTGCAGCCAGACAGAGATGGGAAGCCTCCAACAATACTATCAGGAACAGAGAGCCATTTGGATTCAAGAATTTCAAAGCCTCCAATCGCTTACATAAATACAACAACATGGTCTTGAGCATGGGCCCTAAGTGGATAAGGTGCCGATATAGAAGTCCAATTATCTGGTATCCCCAAGATGGGTACCGTAATGATTATAACCTGACAGATCAACAAGTGAACCAGGCTTTTGCAGTGCTCACAAAGAAAAATGGTTTCAGGCTGTACAAGGGGGAAGTATATCCAGCCTATTGCTTAACTCAATTGTACCTTAACCATCTGATTGCATGAGGACATGCAAAAAGGTAAGTAGGGGAGTATGGTGGGATGAGGAAAAGGTATGTTTTCTCCTTGTAAGTAGCCTAATTAAGCATTTGTATTCACATTTTTATCTTTATTTTATGGATAAAAATAGAGGAAACGACAACAGAAGATGGGTAAAATTGATTATTAACAAATTAGATAAATCTGGGCATAGAGAACTGACTTTCACTATCTTTATATGCAGGCACGCAGATTGGACGATTGTTGTTCAATTGACACGACAACAACACCGAATAAAGGAAAAGAGGCAACATCCTGAGCATGGAAGAAAGCAGAGTACCAGGAGGACCAATGCTATTTTATGATGAAATCAGATCAAGTATTGTGAAATCCTCAGGATCCCCTGATCCTGAGGATTCAATCTTATCTATTTACTTTTCCAAATATTATATAAAGACGTAAGGCAAACTAAACATATAGTTTTAGGAATTCACAGATTGTAACTATTCTTTTTGGACATATAATACTTTCATCTTCGTGATGCTATAACTCTGTTATTGATCTTAATGAAGAGGACTGATTTTAATTCATAATTGTAATATTTTTGAGTATCTAACAACGAGGAATTCTGGAGACTTTGGGCCCAATCAATAGAAGATCTACTGCTCCAATTATGTTATAATTATCTTTGCTTATTCTTCATTGTTTATTATTATTATTTTGCAAAGTTAGTATCATTTTGATTACTGTGAGGATTGATGATTTTGATTTGCATTGTTGTTCAGTCAAGATTCTAGATTTAGCTATGTGATTATATATGCGTGATGCTCTTTCTTGAATTGGTTATGTTATATGCTTGATGCTTTTTATTGAATTGGTTATGTTAATTCTCAATTGATGTTCATTATAAGGTAACAATATCATAGATTTCAAAGCTAAAGTGATTGCTTTCCATGAGATGTTTATATGGTTATTTGATGTTCAATTATCATAGCTTTCCTTCATGTTAAATGAGTGAGTTTCAATACTAGTTAGATTGTCAAGTGTGATTCTTTCGATTTACATTCTGATTCAGTTGCTTGTAGAATAGATTAAGTAGCTTTGAAAGTGTGTTATGAATTCTTTTCAGAAGTGTTTGGATTGAATTTAGAGAAATAGCCATTAGCAATTGCAACGATTCCAATATAAATTGACCTCTGAATTCACTACATATATAGTGCTGACACTCTTGAAATAAAAAGACTTGCCTTGGGTTGATAATGAATGTAGGTATTAAGATTGCTTGTAATAAGACATCTTGGTGCACCAACAGAAACTATTGTCGAAGAAGCCAAAATAATAGTTGTTGTCCCCTCTCCAGTAGCCTTGATTAACAGTCATGTTCAGATGACCAAGGGTACCATAGTTAGGAGAAAGAAAGAAAAAGGGAAATTTCAAAAGGAAATTGATAGAGTAAAGAAATACAATAAGAAAATGCAAGGAAAGGTACAACAACTAAAAAATTGGTTACATGGAACTAAGCACTTTCATAGAGATTATGTGAAGAGGCCTAAAATAAAGAAGGAAACTCATGAAATGGAAGTCTAGACTAATTTTATATCTGTCCTTAATGAAGCAAGTACTCAAATGGTCTTTGTTCTTTCTTCTACTAAAGTAGGAACCCAAACCGACCTTGAGGAACAGATGGTGGACGGTCCTACTAACATTGTTGAAATAGGAACTCAAACTGACCAATCGTTTACTTTTAATGATGTAGGGGTACAAATGGAAGATGTGCCTCCTTATTCTCCCTTTATTGTAGAAGCATTCATTAGAGTCTTGCACAAAAATATGGAGGAACAAAAATATACCATAGCAAGATATCAGGGAGAAGTGGTGCCTATTGAAGGAAATGTAACTAGGTCCGATCTTCATAAATGCAAGTTTGACTTTTGTATTTATTCAAGAAAAGAGAAATTATTTTTCAATGAGTTTCTTTGTCATTGAATTAGGTCAAGCATATGTTTAAGTGCTTCGAGGAAGTCAAGGGTCAATGTATTTATGTAAGACCCTTTGAGGGCATCTTACGCTATGTATAAAATAGTATAAAGGTCAAAGGAAGACCTCAAAGACAAGTGCAAGTCCTCTCCATGCAGCAACGACCTCCTCAAGAAGAAAAACACAAAAAATATTGAAGAAATAGTCATGTCGGCCTAAGTACAGCTAGTCAGCCTACAAGTCATCCTAAAGGAGGGACAATCCTCTATATATAGAGGTTGTCCACTCCTCCAAAGATAGTGAAGATTATCTTTGAAATAAGCGAGTAAGTGCAACCAAGTAAAAGGTGGAAAAGTCAAGTTTAAGGGAGCCTCTAGAGCAGCAAAGAAGGAGGAAAGATAACCAAAGGATAAAGGATTGTTTTAGGGTAAGCTATAGCCACACGTGCGAGGAATAGAAGGGCCAATTGTGGTCACTACAACAACAACATTAAGGTTTCTCATCTATCATTGTTTGGGCTTCAAACTAGTCCTATTAGGCCTCCTATCAAAGCGAAGAGGGGAGGACATCAAGAAAATTAAGAAGGAAGAAAACCACAGTATAAGGCACTGTTTCTAGGGATAGAAATGGTCACACATGTGAGGTAGAGTGAGGCAAACCTACGTCATCATAGTAGCTAGAAAGTAGTTCATGAATTAACATTGTTTGGGTGAAAGATCAAGACTACAAAGCCTTCCAAGTCTAGCAAAGGAGTCTCTATCTATAGAGAAGGAAAAAGATCCCTAATTCTCTAGGGTTCCTACTATACATAGCAAAATTAGAGTTGTTGTTCAGATTGTAGAACTATCTGAAGAAGAACCTCGTCGATCCAGGAAATGGTGTCTTCATGAGTGAATATCATATCTAAGAAAAAGAGGAATCATATCACATCAAAAATATCACATGAGAAAGAACTATCTCTAGACAAAGATCAAGGAAGGAGGACGAAGTTCTGGGAAGCAAAGTGCCAGAAGAAGAAAGTTTATGTGTCAGGAACAAAGTGTAGAACAAAGGAAGGACTTGACTTTTGCTTGGAGGACATCCTAATCAGGGGTCTAGGGTTTGGCATTAGTCAATAAAGAAGCTTCAATAAGAGAAACTTACTAAAGAGTTTTCCTCTCAAGAGATGAGAGGTTTTGGCCCTTGTAGAGAGCCAACATCTTGTGTTCTTGTTTTTATGTTTTGATAGAAGTTTGATGAAGTACATACATATGCACTAATAAGAATAAGAAGAATAATAAGCAAATAAGGAAAAGTAAAAATACTCCACAAGTTGTTATCAAGTAATGAAGAATCACACTACACTACTTTTCCCTAGATTCTTCAACATGGTATCAGAGCTAAGGTGACACATCAAGAAAAGGGAAACTCAAGAACACTCATCAAGCAGAAGCATCTACAAAGTTGAAGCATCAAGCCTAGAAGTATCAATCACTTCAAGGACAATAAGGTTCTACAATCCATCATGTCTTCAAGGAGGAAGAAAATCCACTACATCTCAAAATCTATCAAGTAAGTACATGTCCCCTTATGAACATACATTAATGTCTTTTTGCAAGGAGAGCAATAAATTAGTAGGTACTAATAACTTTCTTTCATGGAAGAAGAGGACTAATCTACTACTTAAGGAGAATGAACTCCTAGAACATGTTAAAGGGGATATCACTATCCCTACTAAAGAATAAACTGAAGCCTTAGCCAAGTACAATAAGGATGAGACATGACCTCAAATGATTTTGATAGAATCAATCAAAGATTATCCATTCCTTATGTCTCCAAGTTTGAGACATCAAAAGAAATTTATGATAAGCTAGTAGAGCTATTCTCGGTATCGACAACCAGAGAAGTAATATCTCCGAGGAATGAATTGTACAAGATGAAGATAACAAAGGAAGGAATAGCTCCCTACTTCATGAAAATATCTAAAATTAGAGATCAAATTCAAGAGCTTGGGGAAGTCATATCTGATAGAGAGATGACAATGGTAGTACTCAATGGTCTACCTGAGGAGTGGGGCAACTTCACATCAAGCAGATATGCCAAGAAGGAAGCAACCACTCTCAGTGAAATGTTGTCTCTATACAGAATAGAGGAAACTAGACTCAAGGAAAAGGAATATGTGGGATCAAAGGAGCAAGCATTTTCTACCATGGCCAAGAGAAAGGGTAAATTTGGCAAGTTTGGTCCATGAAAAACTAACAACAAATACATGTCCAAAATCCAATGTGTTGGATGTCAAGAATATAGACACTACAAAAGGAATTGTCCTAAGCTTAAGAAGGACAACAATAAAAAAAGAAAGAGGGAATAAGCTCACATAACTCAAGAGGTGAAAGTAGAAGGAAAGAAGAAAAAGAAGGAAGATCCTTCGGATCTCTACTATGAATAGGTCAAACTCTTTACTTCTAGACCTATTTCAATGTTTTTGAAGTTGTATAGGAGCATGTAGGAATATTGCATGGCTATAACCATCCTCTAGAATCTATAAGCATTATGTACATAGAGTTCTAGATACTCATGAAGATGTATCATTTATAATAAGAATTAAAAAATGCATGGGTAGAAATATCTTCTAGAATATAGGAGCATGGCAGATATAGCTCAAGATATTCATGCAGAAGGATCATACCTAGTATATGACCTCATCCATGATAAAAGAAGTTTGAGCATGATTAAGAATCTTAGAAGACCTCCATCATCAAAAGAAAAGAAACATTTGCAAGATAAGGGTCTTTAATATCCCATAATGGAATCTTCGAAGGAAGGTTCATGAACCAAAGAAGATGTCTCATCAGGAATCCCATTCATGGGATTCAAGAAAAGGATGATATGTAGGAAAGCTAAGATGAAGCAAGAAGGGCCACACCAAGGACAACCAAATGAAGCTAAGATGATCAAAGGAGAATAAAAATGAGGTATGTATACATCAAAGTTTAGTCATGTTATCATTTGTATATTATTGAGTCATGGGAATAGTTCTATAACATGATCGAGTATGAAAGAATCTATTTCACCAAGGACATGCTTAAAGGCATGTACTACATTGCAATGAAGGCCAACAAAAGAATATGCTCACATAAGGAGTATAAGATTGCTAACTAAGAAGAAGAAGAAATGCTAATAGTCCAAGAAGCAAGAAATGAAGAAGTGCTCTTACAAGAAGCATTAGATGGTTGACCTATCTATATGAAAAGAAGCAAATGAAGAAAGAGATCAAGAATGTGAAGAACACCATGATCACCCATAATCACTATTTGACAAAATCCTTTGAAGGTATCTCTTGAAAGAAGGAAGGACAAATCTGACAAAGAAAGAAAGGACCCTTGACACTTATGAAGGACTTGGAGATATGAAAGATAAAGATAATTGATTCTACTCAACAAATATGTCATGATGAATAATCCATCTAGCAAAAGAAAAATCAATGTCAAAGCAATATCAAGTTGAAGTCATAATGGGGTACTAGGTCAAAGCATGTACACAAGCAAGTACAAAGAAACATCCATGAGAAGAATATTCTAAAGCATGGACAAGATGAGAAAGGAGTAGCCAATATGACAAGAAAACTTGATGTATGACATGAAAGCCACTTTCCACGAAGGAAGCAAGGACATGAAAAACCAGGGAGGAAAGTGTTCGATGGATGGTGCCCTACCTAGAAGAAGTTCAAACAAAGACTTCATGACATCAAGAAAGGAAGGAGATCAAGCAGCTGAAGGACCCACGAAGAAGAAGATGCTGATGAAAGAAAGATTCCAGAGATAAGAGGGAGCTTTGAAAGGTCCTTGATTAAGAGGGAATTTTGAATCACCCCTAATTACAAAGGAGTGACATTTTTTTTTTCCATTTCATGGGTCATGTACTAGACCAGGACTAACATCCGTAAGCATAGATGAAGGCCATGAATGGAAATGTAGACACAAGATAGACACTATATTCATGTCTTCAATTGGGAAGAAAGAATGGGATGATTGGGTAATCATCTAGCATCTGATACTATTTGAGGATGTGTAGGGCAACCAAGACAAGAGTAGGCAAGAGGAACAATATTCTTTGAGGGCCGTGAGCACAAGATAAGAACAGTCCTAGAAGGTCATGCTCGGAGAACACCCGGGTGGGTATGTACCTTGAGAGACAATGATGAAGGTGTCTATAGTTCATTCGTCTCGCCAACATTGTAGCTCATGGTCTCGTAAAGAGATGGAGTTGTTAGTTAAGGCCTTGCACTATGACAATGCTGATGGATATCATGCTATAGTAGATGGATTGCAAATCCGGTTTCCCTTATGTGAATTCTTCAGAGATTGATAATAGCCAAACACCTTGTAATGTTGTATGAAAACCTCCCTAGTTAAGAGGGAGTATTGAAGGAATTGTAACTAGGTTCGGTCTTCATAAATGTAAGTTTGACTTTTGTATTTATTCAAGAAAATAGAAATTATTTGTCAATGAGTTTCTTGCTCATTGAATTAGGTCAAGCACATGTTTAAGTGCTTCTAGGAAGTCAAGAGTCAATGTATTTATGTAAGACCCTTTGAGGGCATGTTACACTATGTATAAAATAGTATAAAGGTCAAAGGAATACCTCCAAGACAAGTGAAAGTCCTCACCATGCATTGACGTCCTTCTGAAGAAGAAAAACAAAGAAAATATTGAAGAAATAGTCAAATTGGCCTAAGGGCAGTTAGTATACAAGTCGACCTAAAGGAGGGACAATCCTTTGTATATAGAGGTTGTCCACTCCTCCAAAGATAGTGAAGATTATCTCTAAAATCAGTGAGTAAGTGTAGCCAAGTAAAAGGTGGAAAAGTCAAGTTTAAGGGAGCCTCTAGAGTAGCGAAGAAGGAGGAAAGATAACCAAGGGATAAAGGACTTTTTTAGGGTAAGCTGTAGCCCCACGTGCGAGGAATAGAAGGGATAACTACAGCCACTACAACAAAAACATTAATGTTTCTCATCTATCATTGTTTGGGCTTCAAACTAGACCTATTAGGCCTCCTATCCAGGCAAAGAGGGAAGGACAACAAGCGAAGTAAGAAGGAAGAAAAACGATGTATCAGAGACTGTTTCTAGGGCTATAAATAGTCACACATGTGAGGTACAATGACAAACCTGCGACATCATAACATCTAGAAAGAAGTTCTTGAATTATCATTGTTTGGGTGAAATATCAAGTCTACAAATCCTTCCACATCTAGCGAAGGAGTATCTATCTATAGCGAAGGAAAAAGAACCCTAATTCTCTAGGGTTCCTACTATACATAGCAAAAATAGGGTTGTTGTTCAGATTGCAAACCTATCTCAAGAATAATCTCGTTGATCAAGGAAAGGGTGTATTCATGAGTGAATATCATCTCTAAGAATAAAAGGAATCTTTTGACATCAAGAAGCTGACATGAGGAAGAACTATCTCTAGACAAAGATCAAGGAAGGAGGACAAAGTTATGGGAAACAAAGTGCTGGAAGAAGGAAGTCTATGTGTCAGGAACAAAGTGCAGAATAAAGGAAGGACTTGACTTGTGCTTGGAGGAAATCCTAATCAAGGGTCTAGGGTTTGGAATTAGTCAATAAGGAATCTTCAATAAGAGAAACTTACTAAAGAGTTTTCCTCTCAAGAGATGAGAGGTTTTGGCCCTAGTAGAGAGCCAACATCTCATGTTCTTGTTTTTATGTTTTGGTAGCAGTTTGATGAAGTACACACATATGCACTAATAAGAAGAATAATAAGAATAAGCTAGTAAGGAAAAGTAAAAATACTCCACAAATTGTTATCAAGTAACGAAGAATCACACTACACTACTTTGCCTTAGATTCTTCAACAGTGCCTTAGAGGGAACACCAATAGTTTCTCCAACGATTTAAAGCACTAATAGTAACGGAAGATGAGACCTATGAACAACTTAGAGAATCTAAAAAGGAAGTATGTAATTTAAAGGACCACCTTAAGAAAACTGCAGAAACAATGAAGGAAATTTGCTCTATTTATTCAGATGCCTTGGCATGTAGGTCCCCAGCTCAGAACTATAATTTATATTTTCTTGGGAAATATCTATTGCTCAAAGTAAAAGAAATACAATTTGGACAACCACACAAATTTAAAAATGTACTGGATTTCATTTCTACCTTCCATAGACAGGATGAGTATGCAAGGTATCTTATATGCGAGTTGTATATGCACAATTTCTTCTTAGATGATCATGTGGAAGAAAATCTTGTCCCATTTATTGGAGATATTCAATTTTAGGCTTTTAAATCATTTGCCCAAAACCAGGTGAAGTGGGAAAAGGCTTATCATACATTCCAAAGAAGGGAGCATGGTCTGGATCTTTGGGTTATAGGGGAACCTAATTACCCATTCCGCACACAAACTTGTCATGGTATCTTTATAAATAAACCTGGTGTTTCCCCTACACTCTCACAAATTCAATATGATGTCTTGCACTCAGGGATGGAATATTTTGAAGACATCAGAGATGAGGCTCTTTGTGGAGATAAGGAGAGATGGCAGGGATCACCTAATGAAGTCAAGAATAGAGAGTCCTTTGGTTATCACAATTTTAGGTATGCCATGACTAGAGAAGAATATTATGTTCACTTGGTAATGGAAAGATGTATCCACTGGATAGGATGCAACTATCGATGCCCCATGATCTAGTGTCCTCATTCATTTTATAAGTTTGATTATGACCTGTCAGAAGCAGGTAATTTTATGGCTTTTGAAGAACTCTCAAGTAGAAATGGTTTCAAACATAGATGAGAGGAACCTTATGAAGCTTACTCCTTAACTACCCTACATGTTAATCATTTGTTTACATGAGGTCATGCAAAAAGGTCAGTTGGGGGTGATATTGGGCCTCATAATTGTCATATTTTCCTTGCCTTATTTCTTAATTTTCATATTATTTTCCACGTATTTCTTGTGATTAGGCTATGCTAATTTGCGTAGTATGGATTTTATTAGTATTTTATATGGATTTATTATTTTATTTTTTTATGAACAAATTTGATCATTAAAGTGTTATTTCCTAACGATCAAAACCTCATTATTGGACAAGAAAATATTGGTACATTGATATTTGATGCTACCTCCTGGAATGATCATGGGAGATCGTATAAGCCTCAGGTTGTTGCACTTTATTTGGAGCGAATTTTTTAAAAACGACCTTTCAATATGGTTTTTCAGATGCATTAAGATATTTGTAGCTTAAATGAGCATCCTAATAATCTTTAGATTCTTGGGATCACTCGCTATTAAAAATATATTCTCTGATCTTTATATTTGACTGATACGATATAAAAACTGGCATTAAGCCAAGAAATGGATTGTTCAAAGTTGTAATATTATTTTTGACACAAACTCAGACTTGCGAATACATTAATTGTAACTATTTCTTTGTAATCGAATGGAAGTGTTTATTACATTTAGTCTGTTGTGTTGATTCCTTCATAAGGAAGTTCAATTAGGGATTTGGGCCCGATCCTGCAAACAACATTGTCTTCTCTTGTCTCATTAAATTGGTGTTTGATTCTACTATTCCAGTTGCTTATATTTTCACAACTGTTCTTAATTTCTTGCTGACTACTTGTTATATTAAATGCTCTGTTCTGAATGAAGTATATGGAAATCGCTATAGAATAGATCTTTTGTAGTTAATGTGTTAAAAGTAGTGCTCTTTCTTTCTATTCCTGTAGATTATCATATATTTCTATTCTATTTGCCTAATCACTTTCAATAGTATGATTATGTAGTTGGTGTTCCCTAAGAAGCAACTTAATGTTTAGAATGTTTCCTCTTGTTGTTTCCTTCCGAAGCCTGTAGAAGTTAATGTTTTGAATAGTTTGTGATAATTAGAGATTGCATCTTGGGTTGATTCATTTTCTATTGTAGCTTTTATTTTATATAGAATCGTAGTAATTAGTAATATCCACATTTCTCTTGCATAAACTTTACCGATAACCTTGAAACAAAAAATTGGAACCTTGGGTTGATAAATTAATGTGTAGTAGTTAGTTGGTCCTTGTAGGAGGAATTAATTGGCTCAAAACCTTCTTCTTATCATTCTTGAGGTAAGGCAAATACCTCAACAAACCCATAAATTTAGTAGTGTACTCTTCATTTGTCATGGAACCCATATTAACCTCATAGAATTCCTTAGCATTTCCATCGTAATATCTCTCGAACAAGTACTTCTTTCTGAAGAGTCTTAAACTAATTCCAACTCAACTCCTTTATCCTAATCTCTCTGACGTGCTTCATATCTTCCCACCAAATATTTTCATTTTCCTTGAGACTGAAAATAGTTATCCTGGCTTTCATATTCTATATATAATCATGTAATTCAAAGAACTTCTTCATCCCAAGCATCCATGCTTCTGGCTCCTCCAATTTCTTCAACTCTCCATCAAATGCAGGAGGCTTGGATTTCTTGAACTCATCTGGAAAGTACTGCTTCTCACTCCTCCTATAAGGATGATGGTGGTGATGACCATGATGTCTCTCTGAACTAGAACTGGAATAGAAAGTATTGTCATGTGTCATACCATCTTATACTTGTGTCAAAAAATCCTATTTTTCATCCCTTGTGGGGACAAGGACAGGTGTTTTCTTGGTTGACTAAAGGAAAATCCAAAAGGGAGAGCCTAAGTCCAAAATATAAAAAGGAGGGCTGCACATCAGGTTCTCGATTTTGGAGAAGGATCAGCACATTGGGGGCCAAAATAAAAGGGAGAGCCAAAATTTCTGGACTCGAAATTCAGAAGGGAGTGGAAAAGGGAAGAGCCAAAATTCAGAGTTGATTATTGGAACTTGAGATTGGGACTTTAGGATATCAGGGAAGGAAAATAAGGGACACCAGAGGTATATTTAAAAGCAGACCCGAAATGGAATATTGGAGCAAGCCATTAGAAGGATAGGCAGAGAACACGTCGAAGCTCGAAGTTCGGAATTTCATAACCCCTTAAAATTGTAATTCCTTTATAAGCACTGAAATTGCGGAGAAGGGGAAATACAAAGGAAATCATTGCAAAACCATAACACCTAGAGACCCTTTCTCTCTCCTCTAAGAAGACACATGGTAGCAGGTAATTGGCACCTATGAGTAGATGTGGTAGATGATGTCAACATGGTGTGGTCGTACGGTGGACGCATGGCAGTCAGTTTCAGCAGTTTCGGGGGCCTAATGGGGAAACTTAAAGGTCACCACTTAGGTGGTACCACATGGAAATGATGATGTTAGCATGACATCATTTCAAAGGTTGGTCTTTTGGAGGTTGGAGTTTTTGTAACTCCTGTTAAATAATTTTTATAAAAATTTCTTACCCAATAAAAGAGCTATGATGTTAAGCAATTGTCATGAGGACTCAAAGGACTAGGGGCACAGAGCAGGGTTAGCACCTAGGTGGTACAAAAGTAAATCATAGGTAGAGGATTTTGTAGGTTCATTGTAAATCGATTTTGAATAAATTATGAGGAAAGGAGCTCCAATGCATTGATGGCTCATGGTTGTGGGAGACATAAAGGAACCAGGGGCAAAAGAGAAATTACAAAGGGAAATAGGCCCTCGAAGGCCTTAGCCCCCAAGCGTCAGGGCGATGGTTGTGGCACCTAGTTCTATAGTGGAGTTGCAATAATGGGGCTATTAGAAAAGGGGCTAAGATCATCAGGATGATATGATTTCATAACTTCTATTTTAAAAGATTTACAATTGACGAAGACTCCGATACTGTAGCACCTAAGCACTACACTAGTGGTCACAAGCAAAGGTCCCATGGAGGAAAAGCAAGGAGGGGCCTAGGGGCATTAAGGAGCTGAAAGCCAATTGGGAGGTTGTGATTTCGTAACATTATTTTGATAAGAGTTACGATATATTAAGGCTTGATACTACAGCAAAGGAGTATGGAAGATGAATGGGTCATCAACTTAGTAAATGCATGTAGAAGGTTGGGCCTGCAAGATTAATTGCAACTGCAGAGATCATTGGGTCAAGGTGAGAAGGACCATGATCTATAGAGAGAAGTTTGGTCCTGTCTTGTGCTGAGAAGTAGTCCTTCCCCGATATAGCATGCATGTCACACAAGATTAAATAAAGAACAATTCCATTGGTTCAGAGAATCCATGTCACTATACCTTTTGATCTTTGTGTAGTATGATTGAGAGTTGATTCCCAGTATGGAGATCACTCGAAAGCCCATTCTCAGTGGTTAATGATGCATAAATCTGACCATTTCGTCAATTCCCCACTACTCTAGATCATCAACACACCACATACCTAGATAATGGAGCCTGATTCCACTTTAGGAAACCAGAGGAATCGAAAAAGGAGATATTTTGTTATCTCAATCATGACACCTCATGTTATATGTTTTGTAAAAATTTCATTCCAAAGAGGAACTAAAAATTTGTTAGGACAACTAGACCACTGGAATGACTAGAAAACTTTAACCTTCAAGATATTTTGTAACTGTTTGAACTCCCTCCCCTTGTAAAAGGGAAGAGGAACTTAATAGGAAGGGTTCGATTTTCCTGGTTCCAACAGGCTATTATTGTATTGCAATTCCCACAAGTCTAGGTTGTGACATGTATTTCATTCAGGAATATTAATGAAGAAGTTTTGGTGATTCCAAGAATTTTGGATATTTAGTATGTGTTCTTCCTCTGTTTTCCACTTCAGGTATGTTTTCTTCTTCAAAAATTGTGTACTTGCAGATGCTAGATTCACTCTCAAATTCACATATTTACTTAGGTTATGTGATAGAAGATTAAACTTGTGAAATTGTAGATTTACCTATGTTATGTATTATCATATAATACCTATGAAATTGCAGAACAATGCATATTAGGAAATAGCTAATAGTACCTATGAGAGGTAGAGTTGAAAGCCTTAAAATGTGCTCCCTAATTCCTGCACCTCACTCCTTTTATATTTTGATGGTTTTTCTCGGATTTGTTGCCTAGGATTCTATGTTTGTCTAGCCCTATGCACTAGTTTCCTCTCTTCTATTTATCCTTTCCATATTTACTGTAATGATAAATTAAGTTGCATTTTCTGTGTGTTAGCCACCAGACTTGAGCATTTATTCTTTGGAATGATACATTGTTCATGTGTATATTGAAATCAGCTCTAAGAAAGGTAACTAAACTAAAATATAAATCATTTTACATCCATCTCTTGAGCTGCACTCATTTATCTTCAAGAAATACTAAGATGTCCTAGGCACTGACCTATCCTCAACCCAGGGGTTGTCTCTAAGAGCTACAACATCTTCTGGCCTCATTGTTGGGGAGTGAATTAAAATATTTGTCCTTGGGTATGACATTACTAAATTCCTCTTGTTAGGTGAGCAAAGGAAGTGTGGGTTAAAGATCTCTCACCTTGGTGACTCCGCCATTTAAAATCTTAGCTTCATCATCCTGGATTTCAAAATTCCTCATACTCATTATGATAATTCTCAGTAGAAAACTCCTCCTATATTTGACCCTGAAAAAATAATATCCATGAGGGCTTGGAAAGAGAGGGACACTATTACTCTAGATCCTATAATATTGTTCCCTAAAGTAACAACATCAAGCTCTCAAAAGGCTGAGATAAATTCCTTTGGGTCCTCTTCCAAAGCCTTAGAACATCCTGGAGAACGTTATCAACATTTCAACTTATTGTCCCCAAGAACAAAATCCGAAGAGGCTTTTGTCAATACACCTCTTTTCACTTTTCAGACCTCCCCAGAAGTTGAGGAAATTAAAGATATCCTCATTATTAGTCTAACTTAGAGTAGTGTTGACTTCTAGACAACCATAATCCATACAAATCCCCAACTAGGTCCTGTGGTAAATATTCTACCACCTCCATTGCAAAACATGGTTGTCCCTGGTTTTCTACTTAGTATATATGCTCCAATCAACCTGACACAACCTTTGAATGGGATGCCACAAGATAACCTTAAACTCTCACCCATATTCATGGGAGAGGATGAGATCCTAATCCAGAAGCATATAGAAACCTTTTTGTATATGCAGAGAATTTGAATGTAGAACATCTAGATGTAGTACTAAGACTCTTTGTTCAGTCTTTGGACGGAGAGGCCAGGAAATGGTTCAAGAATCTACCAAATGCTTCAATCAATACCTGGGAGGAGATGGAGAACTCTTTCATGTAGAAATGGGGGGAAATAAGGGACCATGGATATATCCTTACAGAATTCAATGCAATCTAGGAAAAACACAATGAAGATGTCTTAGAGTTTATAAGGAGGTTTAATAAACTATATAACAGTCTTCCTACTAAAATTAAAACCCTAAAGGCTGCTTCCAAAGTGATTTTTGTTGGAGCCTTTGAACCACAATTTGGGTTTACTATTAGAGAAATAAGGTCACATACTCTAGATCAAATCCAAACAGATGCACTAGAAGTGGAAGAAAATTTCACCTCCACTAGAAAGTGGAAAGGGAAGGTTGAATAAGGTGACATGAGGCTGGGAAACGAGGGAGCCAATTCTTCGAGGTATTAAAAGGAAACCCAAGAAAAAAAGTTAGACTAGATGAATAAGCTAATAAGGAATTTTTCTAACAAATTCGTAAAAATGGATTTGGAAAACAAGAACCCTCTTGGATAAAGTTAGAAAAATCCCAACATAAATTTTAATCCCCAATATAGGAGGCCACCTTTGTAGCTCTTGTCTTAAAGGGAAAGAAAGGATCAACCAGACGATATTCAACCTCCTCTATACTTAGTGTTAGGTGTGTTTTATATTATTTCTAGGACTAGCCCCACACGCGAAGCTGGGGGGTTAGAGTAGGGGAGGCTAGACCCCCTTCATCGTGTCGGGAATAGTGGGGGGGATCACAAGGGGGATAGAAGCCTCCCTTTTTGAGGGGTTTGAAGGGCTGGTGGCCCCCCTCTATGGGGTTCAGGCTAGTGCGGTGAGAAAAATGTTTTTGGACCCTATATTAGGTGGGCAGACCTACCTATGGTTTTGTGCATGGGTTTTGCACATGGTTTTGGGCATGATGGTTTTCTGCCCATGGTATTTTGTAGATCTAGCCAAGGGAACTATGGTTATGTTCTAATACATGGTTAATGGATTGGGGTTTGTGGATGCTTTGACATGTATATATATGTATTGTAGCATTGAAAAATATATAATGAAAAATCAATCTGGTAGTCCCATTTTGGGATCCATGGGAAATCTTTGTGTATATCTATTTTATGTTTTATGCTCTCACCATTGTTTATTTTCTGTCTTTTAAGAATTCATTTGTAGGTATTTTTTTTACAGGGTTAAAACCTACATTTGGTGGCATGTATATATATGTATTGTAGCATTGAAAATTGTATAATGGAAAATCCATCTGGTAGTCCTATTTTGGGATCCATGGGAAATCTTTGTGTATATCTATTTTA
Source organism: Pinus tabuliformis (assembly GCA_031772625.1). Lineage (NCBI taxonomy): Eukaryota > Viridiplantae > Streptophyta > Pinopsida > Pinales > Pinaceae > Pinus > Pinus tabuliformis. The sequence goes on along the minus strand of CM062804.1, from coordinate 1,290,898,600 downwards.
TGTTTTATGCTCTTGCCATTGTTTATTTTTGGTTTTTTAAGAATTCTTTTGCAGGTAATTTTTGTACAGGGTTAAAACCTACATTTGGTATCAGAGTTGTTTTGGCTTCAAGGGGATGCCTTCACTGTTATGGGGTTTTTCTTGGGCCTATGGTAGACCATGTTTAGTGGGAGATCTACAGGATTGATTCTTGTGGTGAAAGAATATGGTGAGAAATGGAAAGACAGAGATCGAGAAATTTAATGGTGAGAGTTTTGAGTTGTGGAAACTCAAGATGGAGGATCTGATGGTAGATAAAGATCAGTGGATCGCGGTAGATCTAGGTACTAAACCAACAACAATGTCTGATGAGGACTGGAAGAAGTTAGATCAGATAGAAAAGAGCAAAATACGATTGTGTATCTTAGATTCAGTATTGCTTAATGTATCAGGGGAAGCTTTGGTAATGTCCTTGTGGGACAAGTTAGGGACTTTGTACCAATCTATGTCTCTGGTGAATAAAATATTCCCACAGAAAACGTTGTATAACTTGAGAATGAAGGATGGAGACTCAGTGATAGAGCATCTAAATGCCTTTAATAATGTGGTAAGCCGGTTTTTGTCTGTTGATATTAAAATTTTGGATGAAGATAAGTTCATTAGTTTGCTATGTTCTCTACCAAATTCATGGGATACTCTGGTTATTGCAATAGCTAGCAATACAACTACCTTTCAGTTTTATGAAATAGTCTCATCCTTGATGTTAGAAGAGATGAGATGGAAAAAATATAGAGGGGAAAGAATGGTGATTCCTTGTCTGTATTAGGATGGTCCTAGAACAGAAACAAAAATAAGTCCTCGAGTGGGAGATCTAAATTTCGAGGGAGATCTAAATATCCAAGAAAACTTGTAAAGGTGTGTTGGATATGTGGAAATGAATGACACTTCAAAAAGGATTGTAGATCTAAAGCTCATGAGAAAGGAAAGGGATATGATGATGCTACTTCTGTAGAGGCAAAAACCACCTCAAATGAAGGTAGGGATGTATAATTTTCTTCTTCTTCAAGTACACATGTAGAACATCAAGCATGGTTGATTGAATCAGGTGGATCCTTCCACTTAACTCCCCACAGGGAGTGGTTATGAGAGTATGAGAAATAATATGGTGGTGATGTATTCTTAGGGGATGATAGGAAGGCTAAAATCATCATATACGAAAAAGTCAAGCTAAAGTTGCAATGTGGAAGGATTAGAAAAATTCTGGGTGTTCTGCATATTCCTGCATTGGCCAGAAATCTGACATCTGTAAGCAAGATGGATGATGCAGGTGTAAAAATAGTGTTCGATAAAGATACATGCAATATGGTTCGGGGAGCACTGGTATTGATGCGGGGTGTTTGGATTGGAACTCTATACAATATTCTGGGTAGTACTATTATTGATGGGTGAGATAGTGTTGTGGTTCCTGAAAATGGAGCAGAAAATGTAGTGGTCTATGGAGAAAATACCATGCTATGGAATCAAAGGCTTTGACATATTGGAGAGAAGGGCCTTCGAATACTTCATGGTAATGGTATGGTAGAAGGTATGTCTAATTTCTCTCTGGATTTTGATTTTTGTGAAGATTGTGTATATGGGAAGAGGAATTGGGTGAATTTCCCCTTTGGTGGTAGAGGGAAAAAAAGATATTAGAGCTTCTGCATAGTGATGTGTTTGGACCTGTGTCGATTCCATCACTGGGTAAGTCTATGTACTATGTATCATTTATAGATGAATTCTCAAGGAATACATGGATATATTTCCTTAGGAATAAATATGAAGTCTTTGATAGGTTTAAATAATTTAAGGCTTTGGTGGAAAAATAGACAGAGAAGAAGATAAAGGTGTCGAGGACAGATAATGGTGGAAAGTTTTGCAAGAAGGAATTTCAAGAGTTCTGTAAGAAGTGTGGTATATGTTGGGACAGGGTCCACTGGGTCTGATTTTGTTAAGCTTTGTTAAATATATTGTAAAGTCTTTGGATGTTGAGGAGTAGAGTGTGAATACTACAGGTTAATAGGAGTCAAATGGGAGTTAGGAAGGTCGAAGCCCCTTAAGTTTGTTAAAGTCAAGTTGTTTTGAGACCCACCCATGGTTTGTGGACCATGGTATTGTAATGAAGAAGAGTGTAAAAGGAAGCCATAGAAGAGTCAGAGGAAGGGAAGTAGAAAGTGCACGAGTTGAGTCTGAATTTGTCTATTCTGTACTTGGGTAAAGGGGGAGGCTCCTACAGCTGTGTGCACAAAGACCTAGGTAAGTCTGCAGCTGAGTGCTCAAGCCTCTGTAGCTATGTGCGTAGGGTTGGAAAGAGTTGTAACCAAGAATATGAAGCATAATAAAGACATATTTTGAAGTGATATCCGTGTAACTGTATATTACTATTTATGAACTGTTGAATGCATTTAATTGGGAAAACTACTTAATATATTTGTTAAGATGTAGATCTCCTTATTTATATGATGTTATGCATGTTTAGCACAATTGGTGAAGGACAAAAATATGTTAACAGTTAATTACTGTAAGTTCTAGGTTTCAAGGGTTAGGGTTCACGAAGGTCAAGATAAAGCCCTAGATCTACAGAAAACACATCACATAGCCCTTTGGATGTAGAAACCTAATTCCAACATCGCCCAATATTGCCTCGGGTGAGACTGCAACTTGCCCTACACGGGTTGTTGCCGAAAGGGACAATAGTGTAGGGTTTTATTGGTTAGCGTAGCTAACTCTGAACCTAGGTCCAAGCCTCATCAAGCAAACAAATGGTTCCGTTGCTAGGACCATGATCTATCTGAGAGGCGTGTGATGTAGGGTCCGTGGAGACCAACAAAGAAGGAGATTGAGAAGTGGATAGATCGAAAGCCACATGAGTTTTCAACTCAATAAAATAGGAATTCACGTTTGTCGAAAGCAGAGTGGTTGTAGAGATATATGTATACAGAAGAACACAAAGTTTTCTTTTACTCTTTTCTGTGTGAATTATACAAATGGTTGGCTAAATTGGCTGATGGTCAACCTACCTAGAATGTAGATAACCCTATTGTGTGGACTTCAGAGTTAGTGAAGTCCTTGAAAGGATCAAAATACAAGGTTGTGAAGGCTATCGATTACTAGATCGGTATCATTTTGGGCGGATTTATCATAGAGTTCGCGATTGATATGTCTGCCAGATATAGTGAAGTTGAATGCTAGTTTTTCAAAGGACCAAGAGGTAAGTATATGAAGCCTCTGAAAACCTAGATTAAAATGCTATTATGTGAGAAAAGGGTTATGCCACTAAATTGATGTTTGGAAGAGGCTCAGCGGGAGCTATGCGAAGTGGGAAACAGTTCATAAAATATCTAGACACAATTGCTGAGTATAATCCTTTGTTGACAGTGTCTGATAGTGAAGAAGAAAGTAATAGTTTGAAGACACCTGGAGGTGCGCCACGGTCAGTAGATCAGGGCACTACGGGAATATCACATTCATCCACTCCACCTCTGCCAACACCTCCACCTCACACACCTACGCCTCCACCTCCACCTCCAATATTCAGTATGGAGAACACTATGAAGATGCCTATATTAAGGGTTCTAGGGACAAAATACCCTGATCAATTCTGGTTTGTAGCAAATGTTGTGTGGATGTTAGAGTAGATAACGGATGATGATATGAAGAAAGCACAGTTGGTCACAACATTGCAAGATATGGATCTTACTAGGTATATTAAGTACAATACGACTAATCCAACCGCGTCATTAAAAGACACAAAAGATGCACTCAATAATGAATTAAAAAGGCCAAAGTCTCAAGCCCAGTATGTGACTGAGGTCAAAGAAATTAAGTAGAAGGTGAATGAATCTGCATGGGTTATTGATCAAAGGCTGAAATTTCTTCTATAACAGGCTAATTTACATATTTCAGACGAGCAACATAAGGATTGGTATATTGCTACACTGCTGCCTCATTTGAGATTACCATTGTCACAACAGAATCTTGGATCACAAGCTGAAGTGCTAGAAATTGCTATGAAGTTGGACGCTTCACCTATTTAGTATACAAATCTGGGAGTGCAGCAGATTCAGACGCAACTAGCTAGCGTTCATATGGAGTTGCAAGATTTCAAAAAGGGAAAGTAGGTCAAAAATGAGACCTATTTGGAAGTGTGGTGCTTAAAGTGAAAATGGAATGGTCATGACAAGGATCATTTCCCGGTATATCAGAACTATCTAATTGGGGGAGGTCCTAACCCCTTGAAGCTAGAAAATTCCACTGGATCGAGTAATGGTGTAATGTCATGGTGCGCTATCTGCCAAATAACAGGAAAACACTCAACTGACAATTTCCATTTGTTGCAGAAGTTCATATAGGCTCCCCAACAAATATTCTGCAATTTTTGTAAATCTGTAGGCCATGATGATTGCAATCTCCAAAGCTATGAGTTAAAGATGGACATAAATACTACATATAGAGTACAGGTTGAGACTCTTCCACACCAGGATCAAGGCACACCTGCAGTGCACGAAGGATTCCAGGGACAAGGAGGAGGACGAGGGGGAGGAGCTAGAAGAGTCGCAGACATGTTATTTATTACAATTATGGGGAACCAAGCCAGTATGCGCGAGATTGTCAGAACTCGACACACCCCTCTTGTCAGTATTGCCAATAGTTTGACCACGTAATAGAAGATTGTCCTATACTCATCGCAAAGATGCAAGAGAAGAAGAACTAGCATCCCACCTAGAACATCCATATGATGAGGTCAGAACCACGTGAGGATGGCCCAAGTGTTAATATAGTTACATGAAGCAGTATAGCTACTGGGGAAGATAAAGTCATAGGGAAACAACCAGAAGAGAATACATGGATGCATAGGGATGTTGACAAATATACTGAATTTGATTTTCATAAAGAAAAATAAAAATTTATGGAGGTGAAGAAGAGATTTGTGGATTCAAGAGCTTCCACATCAAATAATCAGAATGCACGAACATAGAAGCTTGAAGAGGTCATAGTTGTGCATGAGACAGATCCCTCAGTGTTGAAATCTGTCTTGCAAACCTACATGAAGCTCTTAAGGGACCAGAAAGTAGTGGAGGGACAGCAAGAGTTAATAGACAACTACACTAGCAAGGGTAAGCCGCTATCGAAACAATGCGCAGTTCATAAAGTAGACAAAAGTAAGAAAAGGATTGGTTGAGAGATGAGATTCACTACACAAATCAAAGAATTTGAAATGGACTAGGTGATATTATATTTGCGATCTAATGCGAATGTTTTTGCATAAACATACCTAGGAAAGAATGGGAAAGTCAATGCTATAGTGGTCCCCAATTCATTTGTGAATGGTAAATGACAAGAAGATTATTCCTATGGGATGCCTACATGGAGTAACTGTAGGCATTGAAGGGGCACACACTATAGATGATTTGGTGGTAATCGAAGTAATGGATGATAATAATCCCTACCAGTGCTTCTTGGAATCTATTGGGTGTTTGATATGAATGCAGTCATCAACCTGAGAAAAAGGAACTAATAGTCCTTGTTCTATTGGATCCAACTGAAGGTACACGATATACTGAACTAGTCCAAGATTACTATGAGGAGGATGATATCAAATAGATCCATAAGCTTACTATGCAAAATAAGGATTGGATCAATCCTATGGCAGATGTAAGAATTACTTGGGAAAAGGACAACTCTTGCAACTCGGATTCAGATGAGGAGCTCGAGCATTGGCAGAATAGATTGCATGAAGTATCAATGCTGCAATGCAACTGACTTACTAAATCACTCTGGTATATATCCACTAAGGTACATAATTTACCATATTATGATGGCTTAGAAGATGTAAATTTTGTTTCTCGATAAATTTGAAAGGGATGTACCAGAGGAGCATCATTTCCAGGCATTTAACATGGCGTTGAGAGCTACGCCTGCCAGATGATGGGGTACACATAAGGACACCTTTGCAGACTAGAAGGAGTACCAGAGGATGATGAAGTTGTGATTTGGCTATGCAAGTACCGTCATTACTGAAAAATATATAGGGAAGGATGCTCCGCATGAGCATCTGGATCATTGGAAAAAAAACATGGGGAGAGGAACCATAGCCTGAATCGATACATATAATCTGGCCACACCTTGGATACTACTCCGATGAATTGGTACTCAGAAACAAAGCTAAGATATGGAATCGCGGAGTGGGACGTTCAGAAGGAGAGCTTTCTGCTAACATTCAATTTTGAGGATGAATTTGAATGTATTGATGAAGCATTACAGGAAATTAAGGTTGTGATATTTAGAACACTGGTAGAGCCTATCGCGTGGGTAAAACCTGACTGGAGCGCACAACTGTGCCATGCTATGGAGTGCTACATTGTTACCACAGAAGAAGGTGACGAAGATCCTAGGAATATCAGTATCCCTGAGTTAGAGGGACAATGCGAAGTCATTGGGCCTGTGGTAGAGGTGCCTGACATTTCAAAACCATTGAATACCAAGAAAGCAAACATTGGGTTGGAAGTGCAACTGAAGTTCGTGAATATATATGATCACTAGGATGAGGACACAGTTGAAAAGGTCACGAACTTGTTATGTGAATATCAAAACTTATTTCTAACAAATTTCTCTGATCTAAAGGGGATAGTAGGTGATCTGGGTGTTATGAAGATCAATCTAAAGCTAGATGCAAAGCCAGTAAAGCAACGCCCATACCGATTGAATCCTAAATACAAAGAAAAGGTGTGCAAAGAGCTAGATAAGATGCTCACAACAAGAATTATTGAGCCTGTAGAAGAATCAAATTGGGTTAGTCCTATGGTAGTTCAAGAGAAGAAGACAAAGGGTGAAATCAAGATTTATGTAGATCTAAGGAAGTTGAACGATGCTTGTGTACATGATCCATTCCCTATGCCATTCATAGATGAATTCTTGGAAAATGTTGGTGGTCAAGAAGCATACTCTTTTACAGATGGATTCTCAGGATATTACCATATCAAGATAGTGCCAAAAGATCAAAGTAAGACTCCCTTTGCCACAGAATGGGGCTATTTTCAGTATAAAGTTATGTCCTTTGGACTTAAGAATGCCCCTGTGCTCTTTTCTAGGGTGGTAGTCACAACCTTTAAGGAATTTATTCACACGTTTTTGGAGGTCTACTTTGATGATTGGTAGGTGTTTGGGTTAGTTAAAAATCATGTTTCAAGTCTTCGCCTAATGTTGGATACTTGTAGGAAGTATCAGATTTCCCTAAATATGAAAAAGTGTATATTTTTCATACCATATCGAATATTTTTGGGCCACATTGTTTGTAAGAAAGGGTTGATGGTGGATCCTGCTAAAATTAAGGTAATTATCAATTTGAATCCCATGAGAAATGTAAAATAGTTGTGCACAACATTGGGCCATATAGGATACTATAGAAATTTCATTAAGGATTACGCATAGATCACTGTGCCGATGGAGAAATTATTGAAGAAAGATGTGGAATTTTACTGGGATGATGATTGCCAAAAAATCTTAGATGTTTTGAAGAAAAATATGGTTACAACAACTATTCTAGTGTTCGTCAATTGGAAGAAAGAATTTCATGTACATGTGGATGTATCCTCCATATCATTAGAAGCAGTTTTAACCCAACCATGCTTAGGAGATATTGACAATACGATTGCATTTGCGAGAAAAAATTGTTTAAGGTGGAGAAGAATTACTCAACCACTGAGCTCAAAGGGTTTGTGATGGTATATGTGCTCCAGAAGTTCACGCATTATCTGTTGGGTGCACACTTCAAAATGTATACAGATCATTCAGCTTTGAAGTACTTGATCAACAAGCCTGTGTTGGGGGGGGGGGGGGGGGGGGGAATTTGTAGGTGGTCACTGTTATTTCAGGAGCATGAATTTGAAGTAATTATGAAGATAGGAAGGTTAAATGTTGTACCTAATCACCTTTCTCAGATTGAGAATGGCGAATAACCTTCAATTCTTGATGAAGGATTTCCTGATGCGTAGGTCTTTGCTGTGCATGTTGCAGATGAACATTTTATGGATATAATCCAATTTCTGTCTACGGGTGTAGCTCTTGAAGGATATACATTGCAACAGAAGAAGGAACTGGTGGTTAGGGCTACATATTTCTCCACAATTGCAGGGCACTTGTATAGAATGGGACGAATGAAGTCTTGCGCAGGTATGTACCAAATTACGAAAGACAAACTATCCTCACCGAAGCACATGGAGGAGTTGTTGGAGGACATTATGTTGGAAGAGCGACTGTGCAGACGATCCTACGAGCTGGGTTGTGGTGGCCAACCATACAAAAAGATTCAAAGGAGTATTGTAGGGCATGTGATTTCTATCAAAGGGCCGGGAAGCCATCACGAAGGGATGAATTGTCTCTGAACCCACAAGTCTCATTACAAGAATTCAACAAATGGGTGATAGATTTTTTGGGAACTATTCAACCACTAGGAAGGAAGACAGAATGTGCTACATCATCATGATGATATAATACTTGACCAGGTGGGATGAGGCGCAACCCGTGAAGGATTTCATGTAGCTACAACTGCGAAGTTTATATTTGAGTAAATTCTGTCTAGGTTTGGATTTCCTAAGATTTTGATGAGTGACAGGGGTTCGCATTTCCTAAATGAAATGATTTTTGCTTTGCTAGAATAATTCTAGATGTATCATTAGAAAATCATGCCATACCATCCTAAAGCAAATGGAATAGTTGAAGCTTTCAATAAGATCCTAAGAATGCTTTGATGAAGATCTATAATGTGAATAGGAACAATTGGGATGTGCAGATACCAGCTGTTCTTTAGGCATATAGAAGTACTAGTAAGAAGTTGAGTGGAAAGACACCATTTCAACTAGTTTATGGACAAGAAGTGGTGATGTCAATGAAGTACATAGTGCCCAGTTTGAGGATTGTTCTAGTCACAGAGATGGCAAATCGAGATGTAATGGAAGAATTCCTCATGCAGATACTTGAGTTAGAAGAAGATCAATTCTTGGCAGGTTTTCATCAGCAGGTACAAAAGGCTCGAGAAAAGCATGGCATGATTTCTAGATTAAGCAATGCACCTTTAAAAATGGTGATCTCGTGTTGATTTATGATAGCAAGTTTACTAAGTTCCTAGGAAAGTTTCAAATGCATTGGCTGGGACTATACATCGTCAAGGAGATTACAAATGGATGTGTAGTTCAGCTCGTGAAGCTAAATGGGGAGCTATTTCTAGGAAGAATCAATGGGAGTTGGTTAAAGTTGAGGGAAGACTAGCAGAGTGACTCGGGACGAATCACAACTTTGTGTTGGGGGCCTGTTGGGATGGGGTACCTTGGGTTAGATTTTGTTAAGTTTTTTTAAAGATATGGTAAATTCTCTGCATGTTAAGGAGTAGAGCGTGTAACACAGGTCAATAGGAGTCAAAGGGGCTTTAGAAAGGTCAAATCCCCTTAATTTTGTTAAATTCGAGTTGTTTTGAGACCCGCCCATTGTTCGCGGACCATGGTATTGTAATGAAGAAGAGTATAAAAGGAAGTCATAGACGATTCATAGGAAGGGAAGTAGAAAGTGCATGAGTTGAGTCTGAATTTGTCTATTCTATACTTGGGTGAAGGGGAAGTCTCCTGCAGCTGTGTGTACAGAGGCCATGGTAAGTACACAGCTGAGTGCATAGGCCCCTACAACTATCTGCGCGGGGTTGGAAAGAGTTGTACTCGAGAATCTAAAGCATAATAAAGACATATTTTAAAGTGATATATGTGTAATTGTCTATTAATATTTATGAACTGTTGAATGCATTTAATTTGTAGAAATTTTGAATAATATGACACTTATTCATAGAGATTATCCCGATTATACATTATTGCAGAATGCATGCATAATACATAACCTCCTCTACGTTGATCATCAATTTGCAGTATTTAGAAACAATCGGATGCGCACATTGAAGCATCAATCACACATATCAACACAGTATATCACGGGGAAAGCTTACAGCTGAAAACCCCAAACTATCTTTATATTATAATGATTGAGAACATGTAACAATACATAGTACAATACTCCTCACAAGTACTCAGTACTATCTCCACCTGTTACACACAAACTAGCTCAGATCTGAATCAATCATAAGTTCAAATATCCTCCACTGCTTGCCTGCCTCCACTGCGCAATCCTGCATGAGAATAATTGTGAATGGCTGAAGCAAACTTGTATTTCCTTGGCTGAACCATGAAATCCTCATTGGCATTACTCAATCCATGCATGTAAAAAATCTCATGCACAACTATAGTCACAACTGATAGCAATCTCAACCTCTAACACCTGTCTCCACTGAACTGTCCATGCACTGAGTTAACTGATGTATTCTTTAGTTTCTTTATGAGTTAATAATTAGTGAATTAATTAAAAATTAATTCACATCACTCATCACTAGTGTATTTGCAGTTAAACTAAATACAACTAGTTCAACCAAGTCAAACTGAACACAACTCCATCAACTCCTCAATCAACTCCACCAAACTCAACCACATGAGTTCTAACTGAAGTCCACCATGCAATAGCTCAACTGACCCATAGGAAAAGCGTATTTCCTTTTGGCAGTTGCATGTACCACATCCGTAGCTCGAACTGAAGTGCTCCAAGAGGATAAGATAATGTTTATAGTCCAAATATTATTAAGAGCTAATAATATTCGACTGTTCTATTTTTAGCCTAGCAGTCTAAAAATAGACTCCGCCCATATGTCCAAAAATAGAAGTCCATCTATTTTTACCAACATGACCAATCATCCACAAATAGCATCCTGCAACTCATAGACCATGATCCATATGTCTAAAAATAGACATAGTCTAAAAATAGACTTTGCGCCAAAAATAGCCTGCGGGCCCACTTAGTGAAGATGACTCCTTTCCACTAAGCTCCATCATCTTGTTGCATTCTCAAAACTCCCTCTCAACAAGATATGGATTATCAGCAACCCCTATCCTGCCTCAGTGGTATTCGAATTTGCTCCTGGTGAGTGCCTTCGTCAAGATATCAGCATCCTGATCCTCCATTGGCATGTATGAAAGTAACATGATTCTCCGCTGCACACAATATCTGATATGGTGGTACCTGATGTCAATGTGCTTAGATCTATCATGAAATACTGGATTAGTTGAGAGTTTAATGCAACTCTGGTTATCACAATAAATCATAGTAGGCTCCAAGTATGAACCGAACAACCCGACTAGGATCTTCCTCATCCATATAGCCTCGCATGCAGCCAAACTCGCTGCCATATACTCGGCCTCTGCTGAACTGAGTGCCATGGATCTCTGCTTCCTGCTGTACCAAGAAACTGCTGTCGACCTGATACTGAAGACCCCTCCAGATGTGCTCTTTCTATCTGTTGGGCTCCCTGCCCAATCTGCATCCGTGAAGCCACATAGCTTCACCTCATCCTCCTGTCTGTCCCACAATCCATATCTCGATGTGCCTCTGAGATAACGCAATAAATGCTTGCCTGCCTTACAGAAGAGCTTGGTTGGCTTAACCATAGCTTGTGAAAGCTGGTTAACAGCATAGCATATATCGGGATGTGTATTGACCAAATACATAAGCGACCCCACCAACTGTCGATAAACAGTGGCATCCACTACTTCTACTGAAGTAGCATCCTCCTTCCTCCAACCTCCAAGAAGAGGAGTATCAACAGGCTTGCAGCCATGCATGTTGAACTTCTCCAGTATCTCCCGAGCATACTTACCCTGAGAAACAAATAGTCCATCAATGCGCTACCAAATTTCCTATCCCAGGAAATAATGAAGGAGGCCCATGTCCTTCATCTCAAACTCCTTAGCAAGATCATCCTTGCATGAAAGTATCAACAACTCATCACCTATTAGAATCAAATCATCTACATATAGTATAATGATAAGCAACTTACCCTCCACCACAATCTGGTATAGGTTAGGATCCGCCTCACTCTTGGAGAATCCAAGTCCGGTGAAATAACTGTCTATCCGTGTGTACCAAGCACGTGGTGCTTGTTTCAACCCATACAGTGCTCTCTTGAGCCTGCACAAATGCAACTCGCTGTTGAAGATCTCAAAACCTTCGGGCTGCTCTATGTACACCTCCTCCTCAATGACTCCATTGAGGAACGCAGTCTTCACATCCATCTAATGAATGTGCCACCCCATCTGCACTGAGAGAGCAAGAATCGTCCGTATGGAAGAATACCTTGCGACAGGTGCAAAGGTCTCCTCATAATCGATCCCCTCTATCTTTGAAAAGCCTCGGTCAACAAATCTTGCCTTGTACTTCTCCACACTTCCGTCAGCTGCCTGCTTCACTTTGTAGATCCATCTCAAACCCACCACTGATTTCCCTTCCGGTCTTGGGACAATCTCCCATGCACTGTTTTTGACAATCGAATCATACTCTTCCACCATGGCATCTACCCATGTGGGATCCTCCACAGCTTCCTCGAAAGAGGATGGCTTAGTCACAACACATTTGCTCACAAGAGCCATGTATCCAGTGTACCGATCAGGTGACTGTCTCTGCCTGCGTTGAGCTGTAGGTGGTCCTACAACCTTCTCTGCATCTTGAGCCAGTCGCTCAGCTTCTGTCAAGCGCTTTCGCCCTCTGATGGTTGGCGCTGCATGAGTGGTCTCTTCCACTCCATGAACTTCGTCCTGTGGTTGATCCACGTCCTGAAGCTCATCCTTAGGAACTAATAGCTCCTCATCTGCATGCAAGTGTGGATCCCTCTCAAGCGAACACTTCATGGCTTTCTCCTCCTGAAATTTGATATCCCGTCGCACAACAGTCTTGCGACTGTCTGGCAAATACACATGATAGTTGTGGGGCGTATCAGTGTACCCCACAAATATCACAACCTCTGCGGTTGGCTCCAGCTTCTTCCTGGCATCCTTTGTCATATGCATGTAAACGTTAGAACCAAAAATCCTCAAATGAGAAAGATCAGGCCTCTTACCAGAATAAGCCTCCTCGGGTGTACTCATGCCAAGTATCCTGTGAGGACAACGGTTCTGCACATATACTGCAGTATTGCATGCTTCCACCCACAGTGAAGGGGTAGGCTCTAATCATGCAACATCACCCGTGCAGCACCCTCGATCGTTCTGTTCTTCCGCTAAGCAACCCTGTTCTGCTGTGGGTTATGGGGAGCTATGAGCTCTCTTCGAATCCCTTCTGCGCTGCAGAAATCCTTGAACTCACCAGAGATGAATTCACCACCATTGTCGCTCCTAAGAGCCTTCACCTTCTTCCCCGACTCCTTCTTGACCAATGCTTTGAACTCACAGAACTTTGAGTATGTCTCGCTCTTCTTTCGCATGAAGAAGATCCAGCACTTTCGAGAGAAATCATCAACAAAGATCACATAATACCTGTGCTTTGCTATCGAAGCTATTGAGAAAGGTCCACACACGTCTGTGTGAATTCTCTCAAGGATCGTCGTGGCACAACTATCCTTCTCATGAAAGGTGGCTTTCACAAATTTTCCCAAAGTACACCCCTTGCACTGATCTGACTGCGCAAGAGTGCCTTTAGGAAGCCCAGTAGTGATCTGCTGCGGTATCTTCAAGGCTCCATGGTGAAGGTGACCCAATCTCCTGTGCCACAACTCACCATCATCCTGGCTCACCAATCCTTCTGCCTTGCATGCCATTTCTATGCAACCATCTACATGCAACTGATAAAGGTTCCTGACTCGAACCCCTATCTTCCAGGTTTCTCCAGTTGTCTTACTGTGTAGGAAAGCCTTTTCCTCACTGAAAACAACATCATATCCCTTGTCTTCTAACATCGCCACAGAGATAAGATTCTTCTTAAATCCTGGAACATGCATCACTTCATTCAATATGAAGGGTTTACCAAACTCCCTCTCAAGGGAAATGGTACCGATACCGGTCACACTGTATCTACCATCATCGCCCATCTTGATGTGCACTCCAAGATCTTTCTCCTCCAGATCAGAAAAAAAATCTCAATCTCCTGCCATGTGAAAAGACGCACCACTGTCTAAGAACCATACCGATCCCATCACACTTGATACCAAGCATGCGATCAATGAAAAATCAAGCTCAAACTGCGAGGCTAAGGCCTCCCCTGCTGCAGATCCAGCAGCTTGCTTATTTTTCTTCTTCTACAGACAATTTGTGGCATAGTGTCCATACTGGTGACAGTGAAAGCACTTCACCTTGGACATGTCTTGCTTCTTGCCTTTCGCACCAGACTGAGAAGCTTTCTTGTTCTTCCCCTTCTTTGCTTTGGCAGCCAAAGCGCAATTTTCTTCATCAGTTGCCTTTGATGAAGATCCGTCCCTGGTATTCCGCCTGATCTCCTCCTACACAAGATCTGACCAAAGTCTCTCCCATCCTGGCAATTTCTCCTGGCCATTGATAGAGTCTTGATAGGAATGCAAACTCTTCGGAAGACCAAGGAGAGCCAAGCTCACCAAGTCCTCATCATCGATAGTTACCCCCACACTTCCCAGCTCATCCCTGCATTGAGTGAACTTCATGAGATACTTAGGCATACTGTCTCCCTTCTCGCACTTAATGTTTCTGAGTTTATCCTTGAGTGCCAAATTCCTATGGTCGCTCTTGCTTTGGAATAGATCTGTCAATGCTTTCCACATCAAGTATGGATAAGCCTTTCCATGCAGGCTGGACACAATGTGATCCTTCATGCCCTCCAACAGAATCCTTCAACACTTTGCTGTCTTCTTTTGCCAAGCATCAACTTGAGTAGTATCAGTAGTCTTTTGGACCTCAGCCTCTATGAACTCCTTCAGCCCATTATCATCTAACACCGCCTCCATCATGTCTTTCCATGCAATATAATTCGAGCTGCCCTCAAGAGCATACTCCAATCGCAATCCGTTGAAAGACATTTCAACTTTGACACCAAGAAAACACTGCTGCAAATTAGAATTCCACCAGCTCAAAACTCAACCGCTTCTGATCTAAAATTCGTGAGAATAAAGTATTTCTCGTATAGAGATTGACTGTATGGGCTTTTACCGGATGTCTCACCTTCCAAAAGAAGGATGAATCCATAGGCTACCTGGCCCGATTACAGACTCTGCCTGAAGAAATAAAATGTAAACACTTTTTGAATAATAGATCTGATGATCAACTTCGCTCTGATACCATGTGGAAATTTTGAATAATATCACACTTATTCACAGCTATTATCCCGATTATACATTATTGCAGAATGCATGCATAATACATAACCTCCTCTACGTTACTCATCAATTTGTAGTATTCGGAAACAATCGCATGCGCACATTGAAGCATCAATCACACATATCAACACAATATATCACGGGGAAAGCTTACAGCTGAAAACCCCACACTATATTTATATTATAATGATTGAGAACATGTAACAATACATAGTAAAATACTCCTCACAAGTACTCAATACTATCTCCACCTGTTACACACAAACTAGCTCAGATCTGAATCAATCATAAGTTCAAATATCCTCCGCTGCTTGCCTGCCTCCACTGCACAATCCTGCATGAGAATAATTGTGAATGGCTGAAGCAAACTCGTATTTCCTTGGCTGAACCACGCAATCCTCATTGGCATTACTCAATCCATGCATGTGCAAAATCTCATGCACAACTATAGTCACAACTGATAGCAATCTCAACCTCTAACACCTGTCTCCACTGAACTGTCCATGCACTGAGTTAACTGATGTATTCTTTAGTTGCTTTATGAGTGAATAATTAGTTAATTAATTAACAATTAATTCACATCACTCATCACTAGTGTATTTGCAGTTAAACTAAATACAACTAGTTCAACCAAGTCAAACTGAACACAACTCCATCAACTTCTCAATCAACTCCACCAAACTCAACCACATGAGTTCTAACTGAAGTCCACCATGCAATAGCTCAACTGACCCATAAGAAAAGCGTATTTCCTTCTGGTAGTTGCATGTGCCACATCCATAGCTCGAACTGAAGTGCTCCAAGAGGATAAGATAATGTTTATAGTCCAAATATTATTAAGAGCTACTAATATTCGACTGTTCTATTTTTAGCCTGGCAGTCTAAAAATAGACTCCGCCCATATGTCTAAAAATAGAAGTCCATCTATTTTTACCAACATGACCAATCATCCACAAATAGCATCCTGCAACTCATAGACCACGATCCATATGTCTAAAAATAGACTTTGCGCCAAAAATAGCCTGCGAGCCCACTTAATGAATGCGACTCCTTTCCACTAAGCTCCATCATCTTGTTGCATTCTCAACATAATTGGGAAAAATACTTAATAGATTTGAGAAGACATAAATCTACTTATTTATGTGATGTTATGCATGTTTAGCGCACTCAACAAAGGACATAAATTGGTTAACTATTAATTACTCTAAGTTCTGGGTTTCAAGGGTTAGGGTTTGCGAAGGTCAAGATAAAGTCCTAGATCCATATAAAACACATCACATAGCCCTCTGGATGTAGAAACCTAGTTCTAGCATCCCCCAATACTGCCTCGGGTGAGACTACAGCCTGCGCTACGTAGGTTGTTGCCAAAAGGGTCGGTAGTGTAGGGTTTTGTTGGTTAGCGCAACTAACTCAAAACCTAGGTCCAAGCCCCATCAAGCCAATATTATAGCATGACAAAAGATTACTCCATAGACGCTTCAGCAAAATGGAGTTTTTGAAAGAATGAACATGACGTTGATGGAAAAGGCAAGAATCATGCTCAGTGGTGTCGGGTTAGGACAAGAATTTTTGGCAGAGGTAGTGGAGACTGCATGTTACCTGGTTAATAGATCACCTTCATCAGTGTTGGAGGATAAGTCTCCACATGAGGTATGGACTGGTAAGAACCCCTCTCTTTCACATCTGAGGGTATTTGGCTATGATGCATATCTACATATTCCAAAGGAGAAAATAAGCAAGTTGGATAGTAAATATGAAAGGTGCAGCTTTATTGGGTATAAGGATGGTTTAAATGGTTATAAGATTTTGAACCCAAAAATAAGGAAGGTTGTGTACAACTGAGATGCGGTGTTTAGACAGGTGAAATTTTCTATTAGACATGAAGTCCTACCAAAGGAATCTGAGAAGATAGAGTTTGAGCTAAAGGAGGAAGAATCAGACTCTACAGCAAAAGAGGAATAATAATATGAAGAACCACATACTCCAGTTGTGAGAAGATTAGTTCAAGAAAGAAGGAAACCAGAAAAGTATAGTCCATCTGCTTTTTTTTCAAAATTTTTCTTTATCTATTATTGACGATAATCCCAGGACTTTTAGCGAAGCAATAGTTTCAGAGGATAATAAACTCTGGAAAGAGGCCATGGTTAATTAAATGGCATCTTTGGACAAAAATGAGGCTTGGGATCTAGTGGAGTTGTCGGCTGGAAGGAAACCTATTGGAAGAAAATGGGTGTTTAAGAAGAATATGAATGTAGAAGTCAAGGTGGAGAAATTCAAAGCTCAGTTGGTAGCAAAAGGTTATTCCCAGGTGCCAAGAATTGATTTTGGTGATTTTTTTTCTCCTGTTGCCAAGGTAGCTTCTATTATATTCCTTTTATCTGTTGCTACCACTTTTTATTTTGAGGTAGAACAAATGGATTTGAAGAGAATATTTCTTTACGAGGATCTAGAAGAAGAGATCTACATGAAGAAACCTGAATACTTTGTGGTGAAGGGTAAGAAAAAATGGGTATGCATGTTAAAAAAGTCTCTGTATGGGTTAAAACGGTCACCACAGATGTGGTATCATAAATTTGATACATTTATACAGGGACTTGGCTCCATCTAAGCAAAGAAGATCACTATGTGTATTTTAAATTAATTGGTGACCGTGTTATTTATTTGGTCATGTATGTGGATGATATGTTTCTGATCGGAAATAACAAATAAATCATCTAGGATTTAAAGACCCAATTGTCCTCCAAATTCGACATGAACGATCTCGGTGCTGCAAACTATATTTTGGGCATGGAAATTAAACAAGATCAGGCAAAGAGGAAGCTCTAGTTAAACTAGAGGAATTATGTCGAGACAATACTGTAGAGGTTTAATATGTAGGATAGTAAATCGGTGAAGGTTCCTATTCCTATAGGTGTAAAGTTATCTGTTGAAAAATGTCCCAAGACACATGAAGAGGAAGAGGACATGTCCCATGTTCCATATGAAAGTGTGATCAGTAGCCTGATGTATGCAATGGTCTGTATTAGACTAGACATTGCACATGTAGTGGGAGTATTGAGCAGGTTTATGTCAAAACTAGGCAAGGAGCATTGGACAACAGTGAAGCGGGTTTTTAGGTATATATGTGTGGCATTAGTGATTATGGTTTGTGCTACCAAGGTAGACCAAGATTGGACAAAGTTTTAGAAATCCATGGCTTTGTTGATGTAGACTGGGTTGGCTATTTGGATCAAAGAAGATCTATAAGTGGGTATGTGTTTAACCTATTTGGAGGTGCAGCCAGTTGGATGGGTAAGAGAGTCTGTAGTGGTACTTTCAAGTATGGAGGTAGAATACATGGAAACCACTCATGCAAGCAAGGAAGTAGTTTGGTTGCAGAGATTGTGTTCAAGTAGGGGGTTAGTACAATGAGCTATAAGGATAGAAATTGATAGCCAAAGTGCAATTTTCTTGGCAAAGAAACCTGCTTATCATTCAAAGGCAAAGCACATTTATGTTCAATATCACTTTGTGAGGGATATGGTTGAGGACAAAAAGGTGTTGCTGGTAAAGGTAGGCACTTTGAAGAATACTGCAGATTCATTGACAAAGTCTGTGAGTATTGAGAATTTTTCTTGGTGTTGAGAGACAATGGGCATTGCAGGCCTAGATCAATGACTAATCTCTCTTATGCCCCCCTATGTGGAAAAGAAAACAACAAGTGGGAGAATTTTAGGTGTGTGTTATATTCTTTCCACAACCAGACCCCCTTCATTGCACGAGGCTCAATAGGGGGGCGACAACCCTCTTTATCGAGGAGTTTGAGGGGGCCGGTTGCCCCCCTCTACGGGGTTCGGGGTAGAGCCTCGAGAATTTTTTTTTGGACCCTATATTAGGTGGGCGAACCTACCATTAGGGGAATTTTGAGGTTTAAAATGGGCCTCCTAACAAAAATGTACAACACAAATAAACTTTATAATAACCAATAAGATTCAAGATGATGATGTCAACCATGGGGGATGGTTCACCATTTTTGGTGTAAAAAAGTAAAAAGATTAAAAAATAATAAAATAATAAAACTACTTTTTCAACCCATATTTCAAACTTATCTCCCTAAGGTTTCACTCATGTCGAGCGGGAGTACTCGTTGGATGAAAAATTTAATTCCTCATCCAAGGAGTACCCATGTTTTTCTGTACAGGGTTAAAACCTACACTTAGAAGATGATCCCAAGGACACTGTTGAAGAAATCATTGAAGTTCAAGAAAACTAGTTGTCTTCTCTATCAGAGGGAGAAAAATAAATGGAAACACAGTTAGGAGAAGGGGTAGACTTGGATGCCCCACTTTATGATGAGGAGATAGGCAATTACTGCAAACATTTTTCTAATTTCTTGCAAGCCTAGTTGCATAGGAAATATGATCTCAGGTCATCTAGAAAAAGTACCACTGGGAAAGATCGGACTGAAGAAACTCTTCATCTGAGTTATCCAAAGCCAATAGATAAAGGGAAGAAACCACTCAACCTTGCCTCACTAACCAAAAAATAATCCTCTATTCATGTTCCCAATGATTCTAGAGCCACCAAAACAGGGAAATTTCCCTCACTGATAAATTCAACCCAAAATGAGAACACAGAACTTATTGAGTCTGCTAAAGTTGATAAGAATACCTCAACCTTCAGTCTTCAAAGAGAGTTGGAGAAAGTCAAGATATTTGTCCCTTTGTCTAAAGTATTGCAACAACCCAATTATAAAGCTCAAGTTTCTCAGTTTATGAGTTCACCCACCATCACCCCCTTGCAGGACAACCTTAACCTATAGGACGAGAGGCCCATGGTTGTGTCTGGACCCCATGTTAAGGAGCAAGACTCTTCCACTGCCCGATTCTATGTCATCTTAGAGATTTGTTACCTACTGCTACATCATTGTATGCTTGACTGGGATCATCTCATAACTTAATGTCATTATCTGTGATGGAGCAGAGGGGATTGCAGGTAAAAAAACCAAACAAATATCTATACTCCTTTGATTCGAAAAGAGTAAATTTCCTGGGAATGATCAAATATTTAGTGGTCAATTTAGCCCAAATCCTAGTGAAAAGTGTAGTTATGGATATTGTAATTGTTGACATCCCTTCAGGATTTGGTATGCTTTTTTCCAGGTCATGGGGATCGAAAAATGGAGGTCCATCAAATTGGATCTAACATATGCTACCATTCCCGTGTTTCATGGAGAAGAGCATTGATTGTACATAGAATCTAGATTTGTGAAGACAATTACAAAGGCAGACTACTCAACCAATGTCCATGTGTAGGTAAGGAGAAGGGTTTTTCTTGTTTGCTATTAAAAGAAGATGATCAAATCATGGGAGACACCCAGGTGGAATGTACATCTCAACTGAGAAAACAATCGTTGGAGTGTGATAAGGTATGGAGATTGTATTTTTATGGTGTTTATTATAGGAAGGAAATGGGGAAGGTGTGTTATTGGTATCTCCCAAAGGTAGCTTGATTCCTCTCTCTTTCAAGTTGGAGTTTGAGGCCACTAATAACGTGGCTGAATATGAAATTTTGTTATTGTGGCTATAAGATGAAAAAAACATAAACATTTGGTGCTTGTCCGTGTTTCAGGATTTAGAGCTCATGGTGAAGCAAATCAAAAATCAATGTTAAACGAAGCACCCAAGATTGAAGTCCTACAGGAATGAAGTATGGGATTTGATTGAAAACTTTTTCTTAGCCTTCAATATTTAGTTCTTGCCAAGAGAATGAAATCATATGGTTGATTCTTTGTAACAACCCTGGTGAAAATTCCTTGTAATAAAATTTAATAGAGGCAAAAATTATAACTACGTTTGATGGGACACTTATTCCAAGCTAAATGTTTTGCAAGACATCCTAGGGGGTGTTCATTTTGTTTATTATGGCTAAGGAAATTGGAAAAGGAAATGGCTAAGGCTTTGGAAAGGAAAAATGGCATTTTTGGCACCTTTATTTATGAAAATAATGGAAATTAGGACAAAAAGGAGGGGAAAGGTCACAGGTTGCATGTGAGGAGGAAAATTAAGGAATTTAATATAACATGAAGAAAAAAGAGGCCTCATTCATAAAAAGGCTTCTGAGGATTAGTTGGTAACCTTTTGTCAGTTTAGTTTTGGGGCTCTCTCATTTTTATATCTCTCTCTCTCTCCCTCTCACTCTTGGAAACTTCGAGTTTTCTTGGATCACTTGGGCATTGGATCAAGAAAGGAAAAGAAGGCATGAGGAAGTGAAGATCAAGCAAGGAAAAGAAAGATCAAGAAGCCACATCTGGATTCTTTGTAGGTATTGATTTGCATGTGTGATTTCCTCGCTATATTTGCATGCATGGTGTTGCATGTGGTTGTTTTATTTCATGGCATGGGTTTTCCCAGGTGTGACATTGTTTTCTCAGCCTAGCCTTTCCATTTCCTGATATCCTTGGTGAGATGGGTTCTCATACCTTGGTTGAGCTTGATTTCTAGATTGATTCGAAGTTGAGTGGGGTGGACCTCCAAAATGAAAAACACATGGCCTAGTGGACCTTGAATTGGACTTTGGACCGCGGTAAAAACCACTCACCTAGTAACCCCTGAGGCATACTGTGGTTTGCGGTAAAGACAAGATTGTGAGCCTCAGTCGGCCTAGGAATCCTTTCTGGTGAATGACGGATATACAGTAAATCCAAGAGGTGGATTTATCTCCACTAGGCCTAGTAGTCCCTGGATGGGATGTATGGTAAAGCCTAGAGAGTGGGTCTCAGTGTAGGGCGTAGTGATCCCTGGATCAGACTGTGGATTATGGTAAAGCCTAAGAGACTAGCAGGCACTTAAATTCCTCACGATGTAGGCAGAGAAATCTGATAGCATCCATGCTTGTTCGGTTCTTTTCAGTTGGTTATGAGTCCCACATTTATGCTTGGAAAATGGCACGGGGGTGATTGGCTAAAGAGAGATTTGGGTCAGCCAATCTATGGTTAGGTGGAACATCGTAGTCCCATCCCTGGTTGGTTTCTATATTCATTAATGAGAAATTCATTCCCTTGGTTTTTCATGTGTAAATGTACTAGTTTATATTTGCATTCTATGGCCTAATGTATTTATTGTAGTTATGTTGTTACTATGTTGGTTATGTATATGTTTTATGACAATAGCTATGTACAACTCTCATCATGTTTTTACTTGGAAATGAATGGACAATGTATCTATGACCTAATAGATGATAATGCAATAAATGACATGAGGGAACAATGGTTCTTAGTGATTCTCAGATAAGTATGAGATCCCTATGCTTAATTCTATTTGTTTACACTTGTGGATTACATATTTGTGATATGTTTGACGAAATGCTTGTAATGGCTAGTAGTGGTTTGTTTAAGGGATTGTTCAAGTATTTGCTTTAACATCATTGTTTCCCTGTGATTTTATTGTTCTGAAGATGTCATACAATTATGGGCAGTGACCTAGGCTTTGAGCCTAAAAAATTTGCTTAATTCCCAGGGATGTTGTCACTGAACTAGAAAAAATAGTCCCTAGATGTTGGCATGTCTATAGCATGAGAGCGCTCAGAGCCTCCTGGACACTGGAAGGCCTATGTCATGACTGCGCTCAGAGGTCAAGTGATGAAAAACTTCAGTGGAACCCAGGGGAAATCTTCCTGAAGTGTTGGGATGGTTCTCATGGGTCTTGTAGCTGATGTGGAAAGTATGTATGTTGTGTTTCCACCGATTCCATTTTCTTGGGGTCACATAGGAGGTTGAATCTAATCATAGTATCCTCTCGTCACATGTTTACCCTGGCTAGCCAGTTACTTGGGTAGATGTGGGAGGAGGGAATTACAGAGTGGTATCAGAGCATGGTTCACCCCTCGGTCTAGATGGTTTATGTGTTGGTCATGCAGACATGTGGCTCTCTTATGCTTGCATTCAATGTGCTTGTTGTGTTTGCATGATGTTTATCATGGCTGCATTGATGTCGTCATGTGGAAGTTTATGTTGTCATTGTGGAGTGCATCATCATGAGTGTATGATTGGTTACATGTTGTTATCTGTTGCTTACATGTATCATTTTGCATGCTTGGTTACATTCTTATATGTTTGGTTACATTATTGTATGCTTGGTAACCTGTATCATTCTTGTAGGTTTGGTTACAAGTATTGTTCTCTTATGCTTGATTACATGCATTCATGCATGTGTGGTTGATTACGCATTGCTTATGCATGTGGCCATGTGTACAATGGTGTAATGGTTGTTGTCATGCATGAGGTCATGGTATGCGTAGTTGATATTGTCATGCATTGATGACTGGATTCTAGCTAGAATGATGTTTATGTGCTGATGCACTTATTTGTATATGTCTATATGTTGTTATGATTATGTTATACATGCATCACACTGATTTGGATGATCTTGCAGATGAGTTATCCTCCCCAAATTATACTAAGGTATGTTGTTTTATTATGATTTTGTTTATTTGACATATTATGTCTTGTAGTAAAAAGATCAAATTCCTAGCAGGATGGTAGACTACAAAGAATCTCCCTATGAATCAAATGAGTAGCATGGTGGGAACTCTTATTATTTAGTAGACACATTGAGAAGCTTGAAGGAAGAGATAAGGATTTGTAAGGTATAGAATGATAGGATCATATATGCACAAGAGAAACACACAGACGTTAATAAAATACTCCTTCAAAGGTTGTCATAACTACAACAACAAGGAACACTTTGGATCAGTCATGGACAAGAGGACATAACTAATGTGGCATATTGAAGTAGGTCTCTTGGTAGACACAGGTCAGACATAGATGACACGGTGAGAGATGGCAGGTTGTTGGACACCCCAGATAGGAGAGGTGATGAGTACAGGTACTATTCTAGTTCTGGTTCTGACGGGCATCATGATCGTCATCATTATCATCCTTACATGAGGAGTGATATGGGATACTCTCCAGATGAATTTAAGAAAGAAAATCCACCTACTTTTTATGGAGATGTGAAGAAGCCCAAAGATCTAGAGGCTTGGATACTTGGGATGAACAAATTTTTTGAGTTGCATGAGTACACAGATAACATGAAGGCCATAATCATTATCTTCAGCTTGAAAGGTAAAGTTGACATTTGGTGGGAAGAGGTGAAGTGGGTCAGAGACATCAAGATGGATGACTTGAGTTGGCATGAGTTCAAGAGAATTTCAGGAAGAAATACTTGTCAGAATGGTACTACGACAATAAGGCCAAATAATTTTATGAGATGAAGATGGGGTCAATGATAGATGAAGAGTACATGACCAAGTTTCTGGAGCTATTGAGGTATGTACTGTATCTTACATGTCATAAGGATAAATTTCAACAAATTTTCAAAGGTTTTCCATTAGGATTTAGAGATCAAATTGAGTATGATGAGCCTTGGTCACTTGAGGAAGTCATTGGGAAATTGAAACGTTGCTACGAACAATCAAAGCGCAAGAATGAATCTCAACCATGATGGAAATGCAAGACAAAGGTAAGGGTAAATGGAAGTCTAAGAGAGAAATGCCTCAAAATTCAGAGGACAAAGAAAATATGGCACCTCCAAAGAAGTTTAATGCAACTAGACAAGCACATGGATCATAGCAGCAACATAGAGGTAATGGTACTGAATAGTTGGAGTGTTGGAAATGTGGTGAGGACACCTCAGGAGAGATTGTCAGCAAAACCAAGGTGGTAGGCCTAAGATATATAGTGCACGGGAGGATTATATTGTTGCGGATGTGGGGCATAGTATTCCTCATATTTATGCAGTCGTGGACAACAGACAGACAGAGCACCATGCATCTATCATTGAGATGGACAGTAAGCTTTGTGATCAAGTTATTTCTATTTTGATTGAACCTGGATCTAATTATAGTTATGTTAGTCCTAACTTATGGATAAGTGTGGTTTGATTAAGGAATTACATGTAGAATATTGTTTAGTGCAGTTGGCTTCAAGTACAAAGAAGTGAGTGTGTCATTGGGTAAGAGTTTGTGCATTTGATTTGAATGGTATGCCTACCACAACACATTTGAATATGTTACCATTGGGATCATACAATATGTTGTTGGGCATGGATTGGTTATATCTTCATAGGACCAAAGTGGATTGTTATTACAAATCCATTGAGTGGGTTGACGACAATGGGGAGCCAAGAGTCTTACAGGGTAATAAGAAAGCCACATTAGTTAGAATGGTGACTTCTATGTAGGAAAAATGTAGTCGCAGGAAAGGGTGTATGTTATTTGCAGTGCACATTTCTAGTGACAAGGGCAAGGAAGTTGAGGATGTAGATGTGTTGAGAAGGTACCCAGTTCTACAATAGTTCAAGGATGTCTTTCTTGAGGATATCTTAGAGTTTCCACCTCACAAGGAGGTATACATTTCTATTGAGTTAGTGCCAAGAGCAACTCCAACATCAAAGGAACCTTATAGGATGATCACACCAGAGTTGGTTGAGTTGAAGTTGTAGTTAAAGGAAATGTTGGAAAAGGGATACATTAGGCCAAGTGTATCACCTTGGGGCACACCAGTATTGTTTGTGAAGAAGAAATATCGTACTCTCAGATTGTGCATTAATTACAGGTAGTTGAACAAAGTGACCATCAAGAACATGTACCCATTATTGAGGATTGATGATCTATTTGATAAACTGAAGGGAGAAGCAATGTTCTCTAAGATTGAATTGAGGTTAGGATACCACCAGGTATGCATCAAAGATGAAGACATCTACAAGACATCTTTCCATTCGGTTTAACTAATGCTCTAGCTACATCTATGTGCTTGATGAATAGTGTGTTTCACTCGTATTTGGATAAGTTTTTTATTTTGTTCATTATTGATATATTGGTATATTCTAAACCTGAGTAAGAGCATGTCGAGTGTTTGGCAACAATGTTGAGGTTGTTGAGAGAGAATTAGTGGTATGCTAAGCTTATCAAGTGTAGTTTCTTCCAGACTGAGGTACACTACTTGGGACATGTTGTATCTAAGGAAGGCATTGCAATATATCTGGAAACGATAAGGGACATCATGGAGTGGGTAGCTCCTAAGAATGTGGGTGAGGTGAGATATTTCATGGGGTTAGCAAGCTATTATAGGAGGTTCATCAAGAACTTCTCACAAATTGTGTATCCTACCACATCATTGTAGAGGAAAAGTAAGAAGTTTGAATGGACAAAGGAGTGTGAAGCCAGTTTTGAGCAGCTTAAGAAGTTGTTGACACATGCTCCATGCAGATTTGGACAAGGAGATTTAGTATGCATAAATTCTTGCAAGAGAGGACTTGGTGGGGTCCTTATGCAGGATGGACAAGTGGTATACTATGAGTCGTGAAAACTAAACGAGCATGAATAGAACTACCCGATGCATGATATGGAGTTAGTAGCAATCATACATTCCTTGAAGATGTGGAGGCACTATCTTCTAGGTAGGGGGTTTGTACTGATCATTGATCACATTGGGTTGATGTATTTGTTTGACCAATCGAATATGAATGTCACGCAGGCTAGGTGGTTGGCCACGATCAGTGAGTTTTACTTCAAGATTAGATACATCAAAGATGAAGAGAATAGGGTGGAAGATTCTCTTAGCCGGTGGATACAAGTAAATCCCTTAGAAACCATGAGATCCTATGGGGCATACTTACAGGATAGGATTTTGTAGGCAGGTTAACAAGATGTCATATATATGGAGATTATGCACAGGTTGTAGTAGGGTATAGGTATAGGTACATGTGATAGTACATGTACATGCAGTGGTACAGTTACAGGTGCAGGTGCATAGGAGGTGGACTATTTCCTTACAACAAATGGACTAGTTAGATTCAGAGACATGATATATGTTCCAGACAACAATGATCTCAACAAGGTGATATTGAGATAGTTTCAAGAGAAACCATATTCAGGTCACATAGGTTATTAGAAGACACTAACAACATTGAAGAGATTTTGTTATTGGCTAAACCTAAAGAGGGATGTAGCATAGTTTGTGGCTAGGTGTTTTTCTTGTCAGCATGTGAAGGTAGAGTGTAAACATCTAGGTGGACTGTTACAGCTAATTGGTATTCTAGAATGGAAATGGGAGGTCATTTCCATGGAATTCATCACAGGGTTTCAGAGGACAGTGAGACAACATGATTCCATCATGGATTTTGTGGAGAAGTTGACAAAGGTTTCACATTTCATCCCAGTGAAGTCTACATTCTCAGCTAGTGATGTAACACAGGTATTCATCAAAGATTTGGTCAGATTGCATGGTGTTCCAAATAATATTGTGTCAGACAGGAATGCAAAGTTCACTTCCAAGTTTTGGAAGGAGTTGTTTGCAGGTGGTGAGCACCAGTATTGCAGCAAGAATGCTGCAACTCCTGGGCTGCCAACTTTACTTTTATCAACTCGGTAGTTCATAACAAATTTGGAAGCGTCGGTGTTGTATACACAAGTACTAGTTCTCACTGCAGGTTATCACTTAGTCAGCCCGCACGAGATCACTAGGCGCTCAAGCCAACTTCTATAGATTTTAGAAGAAGTTCTATGTGTGATGAAAGGAAAGGAAGATTACTCTATAGATGTTATTCTAACTGTAGAAAGGAGAAAGACTGGACTGTAAAGAAAAACCTAGTAAACCCTAATTAACAAGCTAATTCTATTTTTGCCAAAAACACTATGGAAACCATGAAAGAAATGCCATTACATACTTAAGGAAGTAAACAACATCTAACCATGCTATTTTTGGAAGTAAATAATAAAAAACATATCTTTGGATTTTTATGTGTTTTTATGTGAGTTTATCATGCATCTAATTTATTGTGTGTGAGTGTGGTAGCGAACAAGTGTCATTAGAGGGTAGTTTTGGAGCTTGGGAGGATGTAGGATGGTGTGTATGGGTCCTAGGAGGTCTAAGGTGGCCCTCTAGAGGCTTTTCCCACACTTGGCCTTCAATAGAAAGCCTACAGGAAAAACTACAGGAGGACACAGGAAATCTATAGGAGGAAAACAAGGAAACTACAGGAGGCCTACAAGAGGAGGCCGAGAGCAATTTCCACTGTTTTGAGGGTGTGAAAGTGGGTGGAAAAGGTGGATCAAGGTTGGAAGGAGGTATTAGGGCACCTAAGGTCTACCATGAATCACCGGGAGAGAGAAAGATGATTGGGTTTGCTCAAGGAGAGAGGAAGAAGCTCTATGAAAAATGGAGGAAACTAGGGCAGAATTGAGGTGAGGCTTGGGAGAACTATAGGGCATGGATAAAATGGAAGGTGTGATTTCTGGTAAGCTAGCCTAATGCTAGAAGATATTTTCTACCTAGAAGCTAACAAACAACCAAGAAAATCAAGAAATCAATGAGACAATGCATCCTAGGAAAAACAGAGTTTTGCGTTAAAATGGCCTAAACTATGATGTATAGAAGGAAATGTTGGGAAATGCTATAAGAATGGAAAGCATGAAAAAGGACTATTGAAAATAAGGAATTGAACATGATAAAGAAGATCTAAATCAAAGAAAAACTGGACTATCAACCTACTAGAGAGCTGCAAACACTAGAAGTCCTAGGAATGAGGAAAATCTGTGTTTTTGGGGCAACAAGAGAGTCTTTGCCTCAAATCATGGTCCCAGAGGGAGGAAGAGAGGCCAAGGAAATGTTGATAGCCTTTTGAATCTTCTCTGA
The DNA here is from genome assembly GCA_031772625.1 of Pinus tabuliformis. Lineage (NCBI taxonomy): Eukaryota > Viridiplantae > Streptophyta > Pinopsida > Pinales > Pinaceae > Pinus > Pinus tabuliformis. The sequence goes on along the minus strand of CM062804.1, from coordinate 1,290,869,711 downwards.
TCACTACTTAACTTGCTACAGAAAGTACAAATGGAAGCAAAATACTAAATCATCAAAAGCAACCTATTCTTAACCATAAGAGAAATACATCTAACAGCAAACTAATCTACAAACTGAAGTAAAGCATACAAATACAAGTAAAGAGGAGTTTGGCTACTTGGATTGGGCCCTAACCTAAGAGCTTCAGCCCTTTGAGGTAACTCAATGCTAGCTCAAAAAGGATTCCATCTTTATTATCAAAAAATAGCAAGATTACATAAAACTGTCATAAAATAGTAAGCTCGAAGTTTGAGCAGAGTTTACACAAGCAAAAAAATCCACCCCTAGTGAGGCCCTAGGCCTCTCTACTTATACAACTGAAGCTACCAACATCTTCCTTAAAATCAGGGAGGCTTGGCTCCCAAAACTTGAGATAACTATCAATCATCTTCCACTTGCTCGGCTGCCTTCTAGTGCATGATTCGACTGCTTGTACTCCGAGCTGAATGAAGGGGAATTCAAAGTGAGGAGAAATAAATGAGGGAGATTCCATCCTATAAGTCCTCTCCTCTATCTACTTCAAGTTATTGTTGTAGTTTGACCACTAGATCCTTGACTTTGACCTCGAAATCCATCAATAATCTGCATTAAATACATGTTAGATCACATGGCATAATAACTAACTCAACTCACCCTATAAGCATAAATATAATCAGAAAATCATACAATAAGCTAAGAGAATGGTTGATTTGATGAGGTTAGGAGGTAAAATGAGCCCATATAATTACCCATTTATGAGGCTCATCATCACCCCTCTACTGAAGGTGTTTCTCATCCTCTGAGCAACCTAGTCAATTTCTTCGTCTTCCATGGCCCTGGTGGCCTCCCTAGCATTCCAGGCTTCTGATATGGTCTGCTCATGTTCCCCATAAAATCCTGCCTTCTTTTCTATGTCCTTCCACTACTCCTTCTCTTCTTCTTCTCTTCTGCCTTCCAGCATGCCTAGTATTAGTGGAGGACTCAGTTTGAGGCCAATCCAGTTGACCTTTAGCCTTTGCATGGAGCACTTGTACATTGGCACTCTTCTCAATGCCTCCTTCAGCCTCATGGGAGAATCGTATTCCCTGATCTACAAGCTGTGGGGTAGGGTGTTCCATATTCTCATGTATGCATGCACACAGTCATCCCCAAGTAGCCTATGCATATCTTCAAAGTGTGCAATGGCTTGCTTTTGATTGGCTAGATATTTGGGGGAAATATGAGGGTCATTGGCAAGCAGGTTGTGTGTGCTGATGAGTGCCATAGGATCTGATGGCTCAACTCTTATCATCAATTGTTCATTCTGCTCTTTTATTAATAATCTTTTCATTTCTGCTTCCCTTAATTTTTCATGATTCATCCATGATGCCATGGCCATTAGTTGCAGATCTCATAGCTTGGCATTGGGGTCCCACACATTCAGGTCTGTGAGGGCCATGTTATGTAGATAGAACTCTGCCATCTTTCCTTTGTCCTTGGAGGTTCTTTGGTCACACAAATCCATGAACTACCTGTAGTCTTGGAAAGGTATGCTGCCTCTTTGTGCCAAAGTTTTTATTTGAAATTGAAGCCATTGATCCTTCAGATAAAGGCCATAAGATTTGGCTGGTGTTCTGCATTGTAGTGCTTCCATGGATAAGCTGGCCATGTATTCCAAATGAGTCTCTTTCTCCTGCAGCTGCCTCCTTAGTAATTCATTCTCATTCTCAAGGTGGCTTCTTGTAATGACTTCTCTATCTCTTAGACCACTCAATTCCCTGCCCGTTTGCCTGAGTTTGTCTTCCATGTGGCCAATATCCTCAACTCCTTTGGACTTGGCTATCTGCATCCACCTATGCGTTCTCACTCTCTCTTTTTCCAATTTGAAAAACAATGGAATTGCAAATTTCTGTGGGATTATCTTGCCTCCCTCAAGTAGTCTATAATAGGAATCAATATTAGGTTGGGGGTCAGGTTCTGGTAGCTCTTGTGCTTCCTATTTCACCTCTGGCTGTCCTCCTATCCTTTCCTTAGGTTTTTGTGTCTCCTGTAGTTTAGAAAATGTCTCCTGTAGGATTGTTTTAACCTCCTGTAGGTCTGGTTTGGGGTCCTGTAGAATTGCCTTTCCCTTCTATGTAGAAGATCTTGTAGTCCTCCTTTCATAGGTTATGGGTGTCTTGGAAGGAGACTCTTTCACCTTGGTAGATGGTGAATCCTCAATGTAAATGGGAGTCTTTGATGAGGGCTGAGGTTTGTCTGTTTTGATTCTGGTACTCTTCCTTGCCCTGAAATACATGGAGGTTGTTCTTTTCCTCTTCTGCTTCTACTTGACTGGTGTACCGAGGGTAGTGAGGGCAGCTGCTGCTTCTCTTTCCAAAGTTTCAGGGGACTCTTCTTTGTTCTGCTCTCTCTACCTCCTTTTCTCCTTCTTCTGTCTCTTTTTCCTCCTCCTGCTTTGTCTCTACAACTCTCCCCTCCTCTATTTCATTTCTTTCCTCCTTCCTCTCTTGCTCTGCTATGTCATCACTGGCTTCATCTTCTCCTCCTTGTTGTTCTCCCTCCTCATTGACAACAGGACTGACATCATAGGTTAATGCCTTGATGTCATCCTCAACTGTCATATTTATGAAAACTTCCCATGCTATAGGGAGTGTAAGGGTATGGAGGGCTTCTTCTACTAGGATACTGATTATGCCATGGTGAGCTAGGTGCTGTGAATTTCCTTCTTGTACTTTGGTGCTGGAGTCAATGAGGGACTGAAGGAGAAAGTAAAGGATACTGAGCTTTTGAGGTGCTAGGGTATCCATGCCATATCTCAATTCTTGGAGGATTCTGAAATGATATCCATAAACAATGTTGTACCTCTCCTCACAAGAAATGTATTTTATCACTTGGTAGCTAATCGCATCCTAGGGATATGGTATACTAGCCCTCCTAATTCCATTTTTGTCTTCAACAGGGGTTTCATTATCTTGGAAAAATTTCTTCTTGGTAGCCTAGCCAATTAGTTTCTCATCTTTACTCCAAGGCAGCCCAAGAGGAAGGGTAGTGACCCTACTGATGAATTCAGGGGTTATTTCAATGGAGAGGCCTCTAATGGTTACAGTAGCATGATTTCTTGCATGAGGGACTAGAGAGAGCAAATTCATGGGCAATTTCATCATCAAACCCTCTAAACTTCTCAAATAAATTCATCCAGTTTGCCCTTGTAAATATGTCCACCACTTGAGGATGTGCATGGAGTCTAGTGGAGTTAGTGGGCTCTTTTCTCATAAACCCCCCTATCATACTGCCTATACTCCTTTTAACAAACTAGATATGGAGGTGGAGACAAAGAATTTTGAGGGAAATAGAAAAACAGAGGGGACTGTGTTTTTTTTTTTTAAACAGAATTTTTGATATGTATTTCTACCCTCTTAAAGACTCATTTCATCTTCAATTTAAGACCAAATCTTTCACATTTTGATTTTCAACAGAGGGAATTCATGAAACCTACCTCTTTAGACTGAAATTCGTGCCCAAAATCACCTTTCCTCCCTTCAAAATGACTCACTGCCCCTCTTGTAGAAGCCTGTTGTCCCCCCTGTAGATTTCTTGTAGGTGCTCCTGTAGAAAACCTGTAGGTCTCCTGTAGAAGATGCCGAGAGAAAAAATATCGAGGAAATCGATGGAGGATGGTGTATACGAGGATGTGGGGGCATAAGAAGACTGCTATGTGGCTGAGTTACAAGGAGAAATTGAAGAAAAGGTGGTGAGAATGCGTGGGGAGGAGTGCTCATTACCTTTTATGGGTGTTTTCGGTTAGGAGTGTTGAGCTGGCAAGGTGTACGTTGTCTGGATTAGGACTGTTGGTCCCCACTTGCTTGGTCATCATGACCCCACCTCGTAATCATCCCCTCATTAATGCATCGGGGTTAACTCTTCCTCCCACTACCTATCCTTCGTATCTTTTTCTTTGAGTTGATTGTGCGCACGTGTGGGTGACATCTCGGTTAAGTGAAGTCAACTAAATGAAGGTGGCCAAGTTAACTAGCCACCTTTCCCTCTTTCAATCTCAACCATCTCATTGCCTTCGTATGATTCCTAATTACACAAATGCAGATAGAGGACTAACTTATCTACTTACCTATAATCCGAGTGTATTTGCTGCCATCGACTGTGAGGTGTTGTGGCTTTCTCTGCTGCATGCCTTCATTTTCCTTCATGCATGTTGTCTCTGCTTGCTGATGGGTTTTTATGTGTTGTTGTAGGTTCTTCTTTTGCTAGAGCTGAGCTGCATGTGCCTTTTCAACCTTCAGATGTGCTATCCCTTGCTATCGGTGCTGGAATTCTATGGGATCAACTGCTGCAGGAATTCCTATAGGAGCTCCTGTAGTTGCATCTCCCCTTGGAACTTTAGCTATTTCCTTGTGCTTGGAGCTCAAGAATGATGCTAGAGGTGGAGATGAATGATGGAGGGATAGTAGGTAAGCTTCAAGTAAAGTTAATGGTGCTTTTTCCTCTTATTTTTTTTTTTTTCAAAACTGGAAAACTATTTTTCTGTATTTTTTCTTGGAAAAAAAAAATGATGATTCTTGGAGTGTGATGTAGGCTTGGAAATGATGGCAAGGAGGTTTGAAGATGGTAAGAGGGATTATAGGTTCTCATGAAGCTTTTATTTTCCCTAAAACTACCTTCTATAGACACTTTTGGCTCTCTGTAATTGCTATAGGAGCCTCCTATAAAAAAAAATAGAGCCTCCTGTAGAAAACACAGTTTTGGAAGAAGAGGTATAGTGGTGTGAAAGAGACCCCAAAAATGATGGAGGAAGGTGTGGAGAAGATGAGATGGATGTTGGTATGAATGTCAAGTTCGCCTTGGCATCTTCTTCTGCTCCCTATAGTCCTCCTGCAAACCTGTAATGCAATAAAAATTCATTTTTCTTTCTCTCTCTTTTTTTTTTTGAAAACAACTAGGGTGCCACAGAGAGGTTTTCACCTTAATTGCCTACCCTGGGTTCCTCCGAGGGAGGTTTTCACCCAGGGATCTTATTCTTTTTCCCCTTTTTTTTTTTTTTTTGTACCGCCTCAGAGGAGGTTTTCAACCCAATGATGGGACTCAAGTGCCTCATGGAGGTTTTCACTTGAGTCATTATTTTTTCTTTTTCTTCAGTGACTGAGTGAAGTGGAAGCTAAGACATGCTTCACTACCATCACTGTTTTATTCAAATATTCAATAAACTCTCACTTGGAGAGGGGTTTCTTGTAGACTTTCAACTAATGTCCATTGACAAGCATGGGGATGGCTTCATCATCAATGGTTCTAATCAGAACTGAACCATTTTCATTGCATTTCTCCACTGTGTAGGGTCCTAGCCATCTTGTCCTCATCTTGCCTTTGAAATCCTTGTATCTTGAATCATAGAGTAGTGCCCAATCTTCCTCTTGGAATTGCTTCTCCCTGATATTTCTTTCATGCCATATCTTTCTTTGAAGCTGAACTACCTTTGTATGGAGAAGGGCTTGCAATCTGTATTCATCCAATCCATTGAGCTGAAGTAATCTCTCCTTTTGTGCATGGCTGAGGTCTAGGTCTAGCTGAGCTACCATCCTTAGGGTATTGAATTCAAAATCTATTGATAGCAAAGCCTTCTTCCCATAGACCAATACATAGGGTGTGAACCCGGTGATGGTCTTCCATGTTATGTTGTAGGCCCAAGTGGCCTCAACTAATCTGTCTACCCAGTCCTTTTTGTTGTTGTTTGATACCTTGGTTAGGATCCCTTCCAATGCTTTGTTAGTGACCTCCACTTGCCCATTGTCTTGTGGATGGTAAGGGGTGGAAGTCCTGTGCTTGATCTTATGATGTGTGAGCAGGCCTTCAATCAGGCTGGAAGTGAACTAACTGCCTTGGTCTATGACCAACTCTCTCGGATACCCGAACTTGTAGAATATGTTTTCCCTCAAAAACTCAGCTACTTTTTCTTCTGTCGCTACTTTGATTTCTTTTGTCTCCGCCCACTTTGTCAGGTAGTCGGTACACACAATGATGTACTACTTCTACTTTGAGGGAGGGCTGATAGGCCCCACAAAGTCCATGCCCCACTTCTCAAATGGTTCAAAGGTCACTTGCGATTGCATGGGAATTTCATCCTTTAGAGTGGGTTTCCCCATCCTCTAACACCGATCACACTAGCTCGTGTATCTCCTCACATCCTGATGAAGAGTGGGCTAGTAGTAGCCTGCTTTCAATATCTTGAAGGCGATTATTTTTGCTGCAAAATTACCTCCACAAGGCCCATCATGACAGGTCAGGAGGATGTCAAAGACTTACTCCTCCCTGACACATCTTCTCGATATTTGATCTAGGCCAATTTTGAAGAGATTTCCTCCGATCTAGCTGAAAGGGGTGCTTTTCCTTACTATCTTACTCTTCTCTTTTGCAGATAGGTGTGGTGGGAACTGTGTTGAAACCAAGTAGTTTGCTATATCAGAAAACCATGGAGAGAGTACTAATATAGAAAATAGGTGTTCATCTGGCATTTGGTCATCCACCATTCCTTCTTCACCTGTAGGAAAATTTACTCTAAACAAAAAGTCAGCAACAACTTTCTCTTTACCAGGCTTATCAATAATGATCAGATCAAACTGCTGCAGTAAAAGCAACCATCTAATAATGTGAGCATTTACATCTGGTTTGTTCATTAAATATCTAATTGCAGCATGATCAACGTGCACAAAGGTTTGATAGGCTGTGATATAATGTCTGAATTTGTTTAAGGAATGCACGACAGCTTGGAGTTCCTTCTTTGTCATTGTATAGTTTAACTCTGCATTTGACAAGTTTTTGCTTATAAAGTATATGGCATAAGGTAACTTTTCATCAATTTGTCCTAAGGCTGCTCCTATTGCTTTGTTCGAGGCATCTGTGTGAATGTGAAAGGGTAGGGCCTAGTTTGGGCCTCTGAGAATTGGGGTAGTCACTAGCTTGTTCTTCAAGATATCTGGGGCTTCTTGACAGTTTTCCGACCATATGAACTCAACATCTTTTCCTAGGAGGCCAAACAAAGGAGAGGCTAACTTGCTGAAATCTTTAATGAATCTCCTGTAATATCCAGCTAAGCCTAGGAAGCTTTTGACATCTCTCACCTTTTGAGGAGGTGGGACCCTTTGGATGATGGCAATTTTGTTGGGATCCACTTGCAGTTCTTGTTGAGATATTGCATGACCTAGCATGGTCCCTTCAATCATCAAAAATTCACATTTTTCCAGACTGAGGGACAGGTTCATCTCAATACACTTATCTATAACTTTTCCTCAGTTAGATAAAGCTTCCTGAAAGTCAAAGCCATAAGGAGTAAAATCATCCATGTATATTTCTACTGCATCATGAACCAGTTCAAAAAATATACTCGATACTTCTCTTTGGAAAGTGGCTGGAGCATTGTACAAACCAAAAGGAAGGACCTGGTATGCAAAGGTACCCCAAGGACAAGTGAAAGTGGTCTTATCTTGGTCTTCCGGGCTGATTTGAATTTGATTGTACCCACTAAACCCATCTAGGAAGGAGAAAAACTTTTTCCCTGCTAGACCGTCTAACACTTGATCTATGAAAGGTAAAGGAAAATGGTCCTTTTTAGTGGCTTTGTTCAATTCCCGATAGTCGACACAGATTCTCCACTTACCATTTTTCTTTGGCACTAGCACCAAAGGAGAGACCCATTCACTGTCAGAGATGGGATAGATGAATCTTGCATCAAGCAATTTCTATAGTTCTTCCTTAACAATATCTTTAAGTGTTGGGTTCATCCTCCTTTGAGGCTACCTAACTAGCTTGCAATCTTCCTTGATGTATATATGATGAGTACATACTAAAGGGTGCACTCCCTTCATCTCCTTATAACTCCAGGCGAAGGAATCTAGATGTTTTCTCAGTATGCTGCATAGCTCCTTCTCCTGGGAAGTAGATAGGGATGGATTGATTTTCAATGTTCTTTCTGGGCCGAACTCTATATTTTTAACATGGAGAGAAGTGGGGTCGGCCACACAGAGATCAGTTGAGGGGTTGTTTTGGGTTTCTCTTACTATGTCTTCTAATGGTGATACACTGGGAGGTGGATTCTAAATCAAATTTTCAATCATATCATCCTCATCTTGCGGTTTTCCCCCCATGGAAATTTCTAATGTACAAAGTGGTGCAGAATAAACTTCATCCTCATCCTCCTCCTCCAACCAGAGAGGTAGATCATGTTCTAGCAAGGGTTGGGCAGGAGGATATAGGATTAACTGCTTAGACATGTGCCTGTTCTTTATGGTCATGTTCCTAGCTCAGCAGCTGATGTAGGCATCAGCTGTAGCCAACCAGGGTCTTCCCAGAATGAGAGGATACCCAGTGAGCTTTGCCTTTGGCTGGAGAACTAATAAATTAGCAGGCTACTCCCAAGAATCAATGGAGACCATCACATCTTCCACAATCCCCTCAGGGGTCACTGTGGAGCGGTCTGCTAGCTGCAGCACTGTTGTGGTCTTCCTCAAGGAGCCCTGGAGGTTAAGTTTGAGCATTGTGTCCTTTGTCATCACATTAATGGCAACTCCCAAATCAATCAAGGTATGTGGGACCATTGTGCCATTGATGTGGACATCAACTACTGGGCTTCCAAGGTCTATATATTTTGGATAGATTATCTACCCCAACATCAGGTCAGACAGTTGTCCTATGACATTGATGGTTGGGGCATCTCTCTTGTGCCTTCCTGGATGCCTAAAGCACTTCTCTTTGATCAACCTATTGTAGATAGGCACATCTTTTATGGCTTGGAGAAGTGGTATCTTCACACATAAATGTTTCAATTTTCCCAGGAGTTCAGTCTCTTTTGGTGTAGGCTGGATTGTCATGGATAGTCTCTCAGGAAAGGGTGGATTTGCTTTAGGTTTTCTCTCCTCTTTATATTCCTCAACCTCCCTGGGTGGAGGTTGGCTATCTGGGAGAACTTTCCTAGATTGCAAGTTAATTTCTTGAATCTCCACAACATAAGTTGGGCATGATGGTTCCCCACTATACACTTGCTGAGCCTGTTTATTGTTCAGGTTTGGATTTGGCTAGGCAGGCATTTTGGGTTGCCTTGGTGGAGCAGAAGGTAACGGTTGTGGTTGGGCAGGTGGTGGAGGTAGAAGAGTGGGAAGAGAGTTGTATTGGTGCCTCCTCCCCTGAAAAGATGCATTCCACTGAGGTTGTGGCTGAGCATAGGATTGAAATGAATTTGTGGCTAGTTGGGAATGATATTAAGATGTGAAGGACCAAGGAGGAGGCGTGGACTAGGAAGAATGAGCAAGGGGGCCCCAAGAAGGCATGGAAGTGACTGGTTGGGGTTGTAGTATGTCTGAGATGTCCCTTGCATCCCCTGCTGGTATGGTCTAGGTCCATGTGGCCTCCTTTAGTTTATGTAATAGATCTGTTTAGTGACTCCTTCGACCCCTTGGTATACAACTTTCAGTCTACCATGAATCACCTAATGTCTACCATGAATCACCTAAGGTGGATGAAGGTTGGAAGGAGGTATTAGGGCACCTAAGGTCTACCATGAATCACCTAAGGTGTATGAAGGCTGGAAGGAGGTATTAGGGCACCTAAGGTCTACCATGAATCATTAGGAGAGAGAAATATGATTGGGTTTGCTCAAGGAGAGAGGAAGAAGCTCTATGAAAAATGGAGGAAACTAGGGTAGAATTGAGGTGAGGTTTGGGAGAACTATAGGGCATGTATCAGATGGAAGGTGTGATTGCTAGTATTCTGGCCTAATGCTAGAAGAGATTTTCTACCTAGAAGCTAACAAACAACCAAGAAAATCAAGAAATCAATGAGACAATGCATCCTAGGAAAAACAGAGTTTTGTGTTAAAATGGCCTAAACTATGATGTATAGAAGGAAATGTTGGGAAATGCTGTAAGAATGGAAAGCATGAAAAAGGAATATTGCAAATCAGGAATTGAACATGATAAAGAAGATCTAAAGCAAAGAAAAACTGGACTATCAACCTACTAGAGAGCTGCAAACACTAGAAGTCCTAGGAATGAGGAAAATCTGTGTTTTGGGGGCAGCAAGAGAGTCTTTGCATCAAATCATGGTCCCAAAGGGAGGAAGAGAGGCCAAGGCACTGTTGCTAGCCTTTTGAATCTTCTCTGATCACTACTTAACCTGCTACAGAAAGCACAAATGGAAGAAAACTACTAAATCATCAAAAGAAACCTATTCTTAACCATAAGAGAAATACATCTAACAACAAACTAATCTACAAACTGAAGTAAAGCATACAAATACAAGTAAAGAGGAGCTTGGCTACTTGGATTGGGCCCTAACCTAAGAGCTTTAGCCCTCTGAGGTAACTCAGTGCTAGCTCAAAAAGGATTCCATCTTTATTATAAAAAAATAGTAAGATTACATAAAATTGTCATAAAATAGTAAGCTCGAAATTTGAGCAGAGTTTACACAAGCAAAAGAATCTGCCCCTAGTGAGGCCCTAGGCCTCTCTAGTTATACAACTAAAGCTAACAACATCTTCCTTAAAATGAGGGAGGCTTGGCTCCCAAAACTCGAGGTAACTATCAATCATCTTACACTTGCTGGGCTGCCTTCTAGTGCATGATTTGGCTGCTTGTACTCCAAGCTGAATGAAGGGGAATTCGAAGTGAGGAGCAATAAATGAGGGGGATTCCCTCCTATAAGTCCTCCCCTCTATCTACTTCAAGTTATTACTGTAGTCTGGCCACTAGATCCTTGAATTTGACCTCGAAATCCATCAATAATCTGCATTAAATACATGTTAGACTACATGGCACAATAACTAACTCAACTCACCCTATAAGCATAAATATAATCAGAAAATCATAAGAGAATGGTTGATTTTACGAGGTTAGGAGGTAAAATGAGCCCATATAATTACCCATTTATGAGGCTCATTAGCAGGTTTGGGCATAGAGTTGCCCTTTAATACAACTTATCATCCGGAGACTGATGGACAGACAAAGAGGGTCAATAGGATATTGGAGGACATTTTTAAGATGTATGTGATGCATCAACAATGGAAGTGGGAGGAGTATCTTCCCTTGGTTGAGTTCACATACAACAATGGTTATCAGGAGTCATTGAGGATGAGATATTTCGAATCATTGTATGGGTGATCCCATCAGTTGGAGCAATCTAGTTAACAAGGTGTTGATTGGACCATACATGTTGGCGGACATGGAAAAATAGATGCATGCTATAAAGAAGAACCTAAAGAAAACACAAGATAGGAAGAAGATATATGCATCTCAGAATAGGTTGTTCAAGGAGTTCTAGGCTGGGGAACAGGTGTACTTTCACATTAAACCAAAGAAAAACTCCTTGTGGATTGGATCATGTCCCAAGATGGCACCACGATTTTGTGGACCCTTTAGTATTGTTGAGATGATTGAGCTAGTAGTCTATCGACTGGCATTGCCTATGACAGTGAAAGTTCATGATGTTTTCCATGTGTCATTGCTTAAGAAGTATGTTAAAGATGGTGAGCATGTGATTGACTAATCTGTATTGTAGGTGGAACTAGATGGAGAATTCCAGTCGGAGCCTTAGTGTATATTTCAGAAAAAGGTGGTCATGCTTCGGAACTGAGCAATCGAGTAGGTTAAAGTGAAGTGGAAGCACTTTGGGCCTGATGAAGCTACATGGGAGATGGCGGATCAAATGTGGGCTATGTATACTTCCTTTTCTTCTGGTTGAGGCAACGTAGTGCTGGGTATGGTGCTTGGCACATGTCTTTGGCACATGTCTTTGGTATATACTTTTATGATGTTTCGCTATATGTACATATGTATATGGATGTAAATACCACCATGAGCTATGTTATAAAGCTCCAATAAGTGGTGTAGGTGTCATGTTGTCATGCTATTATCTTATCATGTTATTATGTTATCATTTTGTTATGTTTTCATGTGGGTTGGTATTCAATAGGGAGATCGTTGTAAATATTGCTTCGAACTATGTTATAAAGATCCATGAGCAGTATGTCTTCCTTCCTATGGTTTTTCTGAGGTATATGTGTGATTGAACACCAAGGAAGGTGTCGCCCAAGGGGGAGGGTTATGTAACAACCCTGGTGAAAATTGCATGTACTAAAAGTTAATAAAGGAAAAAATAATAACCACGGTTGATGGGACACTTATTCCAAGCTAAATGTTGGACAAGACATCCTAGGGGGTGTTCATTTGGTTTATTATGGCTAAGGCTTTGGAAAGGAAAAATGGCATTTTTGGCACCTTTACCTATGAAAATAATGGAAATTATGAGAAAAGGGAGGTGAAAGTTCACAGGTTGCATGTGAGTAGGAAAATCAAGGAAAATAATGGAAAATGAAGAAAAAAGAGGCTTCATTCATAAAAAGGCTTCTGAGGATCAGTTGGTAACCTTTTTTCAATTCAGTTTTGGATCTCTCTCATTATTCTCTCTAGGGCATTGGATGAAGAAAGGAAAAGAAGGTAGGAGGGAGCGAAGATCAAGCATAGGAAAGAAATATCAAGTAGCTACAACAAGATTCTTTACAGGTATTGATTTTCATGTGTGATTTCCTTTATATATTGGCATGTATGGTGTTGCATGTGGTTTTTGTCTGTCATGGCATGGGTTTTTCCAGGTGTGGCAGTGTTTTCTCAATCTAACCTTGCCATTTCTGCATAGCCTTGATGAGATGGGTTCTCATACTTCGTTTGAGCTAGATTGCAAAATGGATTCGAAGTTGAGTGGGGTGGATCTTCGAAATGAAAAACAAATTCCCTAGTGGACCCTAAACCGGACTATGGACCACGATAAAACCACTGGCCTAGTAACCCCTGAGCTAGACTGTGGGTTGCAATAAAGCCAGGATTGTGTGCCTCGGGGGGGCTAGGAAGCCTTGCTAGTGAATGACGAGATATATGGTAAAGCCAAGAGATGGATTTCTCTCTGTTGGGCCTAGTTGTCCCAGGATGGGATGTACTATAAATCCTAGAGAGTGGGTCTCAATGAAGGGCCTAGTGTTCCCTGGATCAGACTCTAGATTAATGTAAAGCTTGAGAGTCTAGGAGGAACTCAAATTCCTCATGGTGTAGGTGGAGAACTCTAGTAGCATCCATATTTGTTTGGTTCTTTTTGTTTTTTTATGAGTCCCACATTCATGCTTGGAATATGGCACGATGGTAATTTGCTGAAGAGAGATTTGGCTCAACCAATCTATACTCGGGTGGAACATGGTAGTCCCATCACTGGTTGGTTTCTATATTCATTAGTGAGAAGTTCATTCCCTTATTTTTTCATGTGTAAATGTACTAGTTTATATTTGGATTCTATTACTGATGTATTTATGGTATTTCTGTTGTTACTATGTTGGCTATGTGTATGTTTTATGCAATCAGCTATGTATGGCTCTTTTTTTAACCTAATTTGTATTTTACATTTTATTTGTTGAATATATATATATATATATATATATATATATATATATATGTATATATAAAGAAAAAGGAAAAATAGAAAAAGAAAAGGGATATAAAATATAAAAAAAAAAAGGAAAAAAGAAATAAATCCCATGTACAAGGCACACTAATCTAAATGTCACCACATATATAATTAATTAGTTGTTGATTAGTTTAAACATCAATTAGTGACTAATTAAAATACTTTTATAAAGTCTGATTTGACATTTTGTCATTTATTGTAATAATCATGCTATTTTCGACCGTCGGGATGTTCCCCGCCCAAATCAATGACTCGGGGAACATTTTGAACCCCCCTGCCCCCTGTGTTATCGACGTTTAACAAAGGGGGGGGGGGGGGGTCGTAAAAGATGAATTTACAAAATGTACACCATTGACGTGTCCTCCTCTCATTAATTTTGGACCCTCCCTCTCCAAAAACATTTACCATCCACCCCCCATGAAAACCGTCGATTGACCATTTCCACTTCCGCCAAAAATAAAATGTGACTCCACCTTCGCCATTTGTCCAGCTCCCATTCGTCCATTTATTAATTGTTATATTATCCAATAACTCCACCACGACCATTGCCTTCCCACAATAAATACCCCACTCTTGTCAACGGTTATCCCTCCAAACGGTTTAATCCTCACACATAAATAAACATAGATGTTTTACCTCCATTTCTTTTGATTACTCCATCTACCAGTTGCATGCACAGGTTTGGTACAACCAAAATCAGAGAAACAACACTCATTGTTGCATCAATTAGATAATAACCTGGTAAAATGACAATCCTTACCTAATTACATTTTCAGCATGTCTTCTTCTAAAGGAAATTCTAAACTAGTTGAAGAAAAACCAATGTTTCTCCCTGTTGTAGACTTAGATAAATTACCCATAGTTGATCAACAATACAAAATTTCTGAAACCCAGTGTGAGTTTGATATTTATGAACTGCATAATTAATCCAAACAAAAATTCTCTGATGCTAGCACTGAATTGATCGTGTGGGACTCCTTCCTTCCTTAATTCATCTTCCCTCAGACTCGTTTCCTTCCAGAATTTGTAGCCTGGTGTAATTTTAGGTACATTCCAAGTCAAAGAGCTATTATTGCTCAAAATAACGATATGATGTTCATAGTATCCCTTGACTCTATATACCAAATTCAAGTTAAACCTTCAACCCCTCTGCACCCTTTTTCTATAGATTCCCTCATGGAAATATATTAAAACTCACTTTCCCTCAAAGAGATAAGATTTTCAAGATATTTTACCTGAAAATGAAGAATTACCAAGAACAAAAACTCCATACCCTTCCTCAATGTTTCCATAGATGACTAGATAGGTTTCCTTAATGGTTTCTTATCTATTAGGTTATCCAACTGATCAGTGGGTTGATGATATTAATCTATGATTTCTATCAGTGTTTTTAGTACATGAAAAACCCTTAATTATCTTAAATTATAACGAATTTCTGTTAAAAGTTATACATGATCAATTCTTGAACTTTTCTACTGAAGGAGCCTTTAAATACCAGTTAGTTCTTGTATACCTATTCTTGTTTCATCAAGTAGATAAATATCACTTTCCATTACAAAAGTTAGATGAACAGGGTAATCCTCAATCTATAATTCATTTTAATTCCTTGGTAAGGAAGAACATCAATGACTTTTCCTTCAGTGATTACACAAATAAGTTCCTATATATGGTTTCATGCTTGCTCAACAGTGATGTTGTTCCTAGGATTTCACCTGAAATCAAGAGAATTCAAACTAAGGCTGGAGATTGGTACCTGTATCAAAACTACACAGAGATCAGAGTATATGGATGTGAGCTTCCTCCATATAAGCTACCTAAGTTTGTGCCAATAAGGATTTTTGCATTAGAGTATATCAGGAAGATGATGAACATGGATGAGTTGCACTTTGTGTCAGCTAAGAAGAAGTCTCAATTCAAGTTAAAGGCCTAGATTGGACCCTTTATTTGCAACACCAGAGCAGCAATGAAGGAGGCAAATCTTCTTTTGAAACAAATGAAGTTCAAATTAATTTTTACCTAGTCTTATGATCCCTTGGGGATTATTTCTAAGCTAAGGGTAGAATAGAAAACTACTCCTTATGCACACACTCCCAGACTAGAAATTGAATAGTACATGAATCAAGAGGAGTGGCAGGAGAATACATTGCAGGAGGTAGAAGAGGAGATATTCATTTCGACAACATCACAAGCTATGGTTCCATAGGAGAAGCATGCTAAGAGGAAAAGGGAAAGTGTTTCCCCTTCAGTTTCAGAAGTTCCAGAGATAGAGAAGAAGAAGAATAGTCCTCTTGAAGAGCCATTTCAGGAAGAGAGTTCACAGGAACATACCACATTGGTTCTCACAGGTCCCCATGCTGCAACTTTTCCAAGGATTGAGGAAATTTTCTCAAGCTCTCCTGTATCTTCAGTTTCTCAAGACCCATTAGAAACAACTCAGACAGGAGAGCTAACTCATAGTGCAACAAAACCAAGTATCTTTGCTAGATATAGGGAAATCAAGAAGAAAAATAAAGCACTAAAGGCTAGCACTTATTCTGAATTCTCGAAGAAAACATTAGCTTCCCAACAAAGGCTTCTTTCTGCACTCGATACTGAGAAAGGACAGTTTCAGATGTCCCTCATGGAGCCTAAAGTTTCCTTCCCCGGGACTGTAGAAGACTACAAAAAGTTTGTTTTCTCTTTTGATACTAAATAGATTCATCCAATTGACTAGATTGATTTACACAAGTAAGCTAGAGAAATGATTTACTCCACTTTGACTAGTTTAGTAATGGCAACATCTAAGTTGCAGGTTTCATTAAACAATATTCAGTCACAGTTAAAGTTAGAAAATATATCATCCCTGGCCAAGGATACCAAGATAAAATCCTTAGAAGATCTAGTAATTAAATTGGGATATGATCCCAGTAATGTTAAGGCTGCTGAAGAAATGATCAGGAGTAAAAACATTGATATCCTAGCATTAAGAAAATAGCTAAAAATCCCTACCATAGAAGATCCACAAACCAAAGAAGTTGGTGAGTTGGAGAAAGAGAAAGAAAGCATGTTTAAGATTATTGTTGAACAAAATTTGCAGATACAGAAAATGGAGACTGAATTAGAGAATTTATTAAAGGAAAAAGAACAATAAGTTGATCTAGCAACAACTATTTTCAAAGCAATAACCTCTATTGCAAGTACCTCAACAACAAGGACCTCTATTGCAGTAGCCATAATAGTGGAAACATAGTCCATACATTAAATGACTGATCTAGCTAAAGTTATGGGAGATTTATCCTTAAAGGGTCAAGAAATTGAAAAGCTAAAGGCTCAACTCAACAATCTTCAGGAGTAGAAAATCAAAATTGATAATGCTTACTTGGTAGAGCTTCAGAAAATCCATAGGCTAAATCAGAGAATAAAGACCCTTGAAAATGAGACGGCTATTACTCAAATAATTACACGAGCCAAAGAGAATATATGGTTGGATATCAATGAGTCTATAAGTAATTTATGGCCTTCAATTGAAATCATTTTGAGTGGCAAGAATTATTGGAGAGGTCAAAGCAGATAATAATAGAAGTAAATAAAGACCTGGGAAGAGATGCAAGAAAATTGATCAGAATTTTGAATTCAAAAACAAGGGAAGAGCTGGAAGACTATGACATTGAAGACATAATTGAAACTATTCTGGAAGTCAGAAGGATACTTACCAAAAGAAATTTAATGTTGCAATTAGAAAATAAGTGTCATAATTTAGAAGCTAATATTCAGAAGTTTCATAAAAAATTTAATGTGCTTCATCAAAAAGGACTTTCGGGTTTAAGAGGAATGGGAGACAGACTAGTTCCCCTTGAAGAATACTAGCGTAGACTACATTCTATAGCTGTGGATAAATCAAGATTTGCTAAGATCAAGGGAACCATTATAGGGAAGGATTTTATTGAAGGTTTGAGTTTTGATCTATTAATCCAACATGAAATCAAACATTTTTTCATAGTGAAACCCACCTTTCATAAATACACTGAAGTGGATGAGACTTACAGAAAATTAATAAATATTTCATTCTTGATGAAGAAATATGGGAAAATATATGTCAACTCATTGGTTGAACAAACAATAGGTTTCTAGTAGCAGACAACAAGTTTTCAGCAACAAGATGCATATTTATAGGAGAAAAATAACATTGATTAGGAAAGGCTACAAACAACACCTTTTACAACCTTAGTCATCTCTAGAAGCCTCAAATTCTGTGTAATATTTCCTTGCAGTTCAAGTTTCCTATTTTATAGTTCTATTTTTGTAATTAGTTTCAAAAATATTTTGTAAATAAATCTTGATTTTTTAAATCAATATATATTTTGAAGAAAGTTGTATAAATAATTTGTAGCTCAAAGTATGAAGGGTTGAACCCTTGCGATAAACTACTAAGAAGAATATTAATCCTTTGAGTTATTTTCTAACATTAATAGAATGATTCTGGATTCATTTTGAAACAACTTATGTGTTCCTGTGAGTATTTCTATGTTACTTATGTTTTCATTCTTGTTTAATTCTACATATGTTTAAAATAAATGGGAAATCTAGTTAAGATAAGACTGAATATCAGTCTATCTGAAAACCCCTGTGAAGTTATGATCAATTACAAAGACTGGTTAATTATAAATTTATGTTTTAATTAATTCCTCTATATCTTTTAATTGTCACTTCCTTTTAAGCTTTAAATGTATTTTGTTTGGTTGTAAAATGATTTTACATGCATCACCTATATATGATTATTTTAATACTCTCTTTGAAGGTTTAATAGATCATATATATTCTTAAGTTAAACCTTACACATTTTTCAAAGCTAAATTTTTGTTAAAGGTGAAGAATCCGGCCTTTTAATATATCATAAATAATTAAGAATCTGCACCTGTTTAACAACTTAAAGCATTCGTCATCCAAAAATACAAAACAAAACAAAACATTTTAGATGCTTTGGTACAATTCCTTAACCTAGAATTGTCTACAGAGGTACAACATCAGATTAGCATCGTTGTCAGGGAGAAAATTTTTTAAATGATATTTCCCTGGGACAATGATTACACTTTCCCTTTAATGGTGAATAAAAGGTTAGTAGGTTAAAATCTTTCACCCGGTGATTCCACAAAACAAAACTGGCTTCACGCAACCACAACAGATCTATTTGAGATCCTCATCTTTATTCTCCATTGTTAGATCCAGAGAGGATGGTGAGAGTTGCCTCTTTAAGACAAAGATTAGAAGCCTCTACTTTTGTTCTTGTAGCATTTCCACCTGAAATTGTTTCAGAAACTGATCCTTTTAGACCTGTCCCAATTCCTCCTAAACTATCAAAAATACCACCAAAAGTGTTAGAAATTTTATCTAAAGGAATTGATTTGGAGTCAACTTTTCTTTTTTATCAGTTGGAATCTTACCAAATTCCTGAAACTCTTTCAAAATCTCCCAAATCAGAAGCAGAATTAGGTTTAGAATTGCCCAAATTAAAACCTAGTGATTTCATTTCTTCTTTCATTCATACATATCCATCTACTTTTTCTAAACCTGGAGATAGCTTTTTTGTTTATACAAATACTTTATTTGAAAGTGAAGGAAAATTTGGTCCAGAAGTGGAGAAGTTAGTTATTCAATCACCATTAATAAAAACTTCTAGAAATTCTACTCAATCATCTTCACCTCCTTCATCTCCCATAAGTTCATCTTCATCTTCACCTTCCTTATCCCCTCAAATTTCATCTTCATCTTCACTATCTTCACCTAATAAAATGGTTGGTTTTCAACCTATCATTTAGGCTCATTATGCAGCCTTAGTCCTTCTTGGTCAACTTAATAATTTTCTAGATGGATATCTAAAGCACTTACCTAGGTTTAATGGGGAAACTGGTTTGTCTGCTGAGGATCATTTGGCTGCCTTTTTGGACTTTGCTGATAATATGAACATAGAGCATGAAGATGTGTACATGAGGCTATTTTTTCAATCTCTTGATGAAAATGTTAGGATTTGTTTTAGACAATTACGATCTTGTTCTATCGCTACATGGAATGAATTGATCATTGGTCTACATGTTTGCTAAGAGTGAAGATCATAAAATATATGAAATTACTTATCTACTAAGAAATATTTCAAATAGAATTTCAAATATGGAAGCACAACCTAGAATATTTCAACCAGTATCAATTAGACCTCAAGTTCAATATAAGAGACCTTTTCAGCCCCAAATCTTGCAAAGACCTAATATTGATCAAAAAATTCAACCCCCATTGATGATTGATGATCAAGAACCTGAAGAAACGTGTCCTTTAGTTACAAATGATATCAATTATTTTGATTATCCATCATCACAAAATTCTATAATTCCAGTTTCTCATGATCAACCTTCAGTTCAAAATGAAGAGGCTTCCCAAGTTTCTAAATATCAGGCCTTCTCTTAATTTATTATTGCATAATTAAACAGAATATATGATTTGAGACCAATACGAGGACCTCGTAGGCCAGCTAAAAATGTCATTATTACTGAACCACTGGTCAAGATAGTTGAAACACAAACAACATTGATTCAACCATTAAATCAGAAAAATGAACAAAATACATATGAAAAAATTGTCCCAACAACTTTTAATGTAGAAAAAGAATTAGAGAGAGTCAAGATTCCCATTCCATTATCTGAGCTCTCTAAAAATCCAGGTTATAAGAATCAAGTGTCAAAATGGATTCAATCTTCAAGTATCGATGTTGAAGGAGATATGTTTATTTTACAGGATGAAAAACCTTTAGTGGGTTTTGGTCCTAGTTCTAATATGATTGATAAAAATTTCCCCCCTTTCTATGTTACTTTGAAGGTTCATGATTTTCTCTTATATAATTGTATGTTATATTCTGGGACCTCTCATAATCTAATGCCTAAAGTAATTATGGACCAACGTTAATTACAAATCACAAGACCCTATCATGATCCATATACCATTGATTCAAAGAAAGTACCTTGTCTTGGATTAGTCAAAGATTTAGTTGTAACTCTTGCTGAGATCCATGTTAAGAGTGTATTTTTAGGTATTGTTTTTAAAGATATTCCCCCAAAATTTGGAATGTTATTATCCAGATATTGTTGTGCCAAGTTAGGGGGAAATTTGCAAATGGACATGTCTTTTGCTACAATTCTTGTTTAGGGAGGAGTAGATTTGAGATTATACAAAGAGGTGAGATATATTAATACTATTTGCAAAGTTGATCAGGTAATAAATCATCCTATTTATATCGTTGATTAGGAATTTTGGTGTTTTACTTTAACAACTAATAATCTCCAAAATTCTGAACTTAGCATTGAACAAAGTGTGAATAAACCTATTGTACCAGTTGCAACACCCTCCAAAATTTTGGCTTGGAAGCAATTTTTAAAGCCTTCCTTGGTTTTTCCTTTATGGTTGCAAAGACTCGGGCTCGTTCTATGAGCTCCCTTCAAGTCTTTTCACCCATTTTTCTTGTTTGACCAACTATCGTCTTTTGGCATGTTGATTTCTTTTTCTTGAATTTTGGTCTTGTTCTGGTGATTTCAAAGGTTTGTCTTTGTGTGTTTGATTTGTTGTAGCTAGGTATACATATGTCGCACTGATACACAAAGTTGTAAGCACTGTAGTGCAAGTGTCATCGCGGTCGTCTAAAGGTCTATCTCAAGTGTCGCAGCTATCACTTTTAGCTCTACACAGTCTCACAAAGGGAAATGCTTTGTCTTGTTGTCCTAGTGGTCAATGCCGTCATGTTGTCAAAGTATGTTAAGTGTGTGATTACAATGTCGAGTCCTCACAAGTACACTTGCTTCCCACACTTATCTATTTTCCTTAAAATCCTTCTGACTGGACAACCCCCCTCTCACCGGACCCTGCCTAGGCTGCACTGCACAGTCCCGACCCTTAGTGATGACGCTCTGCTCCCTGGAACTACACAGTGCTTGAGGCTATCCTCCGGGGTAGTTGCACTACACAATCCCAGAGGTGAGTAGTCCCCTTTCCTTCCCATAATTATGCAAAAATTGCCTCAGAGGCCAACTTGAACTGTGCACTTCACAAGATCAGTCATCAAGCCTCCTCCCTTCCTACTAGAACCCTGTAATGCACAAAGAATTGAGCCTGCTTTACCTCCAAGAACTGCACAAAGGTTTCCTCCTAGTTTCTTCCCTGAGTTGGGACTCACCACTCTCAAAACCTGTGCATAGGTTTCCTCGCAGTTTCTTCCCTCAGCTCGGACTCACTACTCTTAGAAACTGCATAGAGTTGCCCCTTTTGGTCTTGCTACTTCCCTATATTTTCATCCCTCAGAAACCTGCATAGAGGTGCCTCCTAGGGTCCCATCTTGCAACTGCCACAAGTGACCTTAGCTGTGCAATCCTGCCTCCCAGTTGCCACTGTGTTGTATTTCCCAATAGTGAAGACTATGCCCTAGAGTTCCTCATCCAAGCCTGAGAAGTGCTCTACATGGTCTCAATGACCATTCTCCCTCCCTGTCACCTGGAACTGCATAGTGCATAGTTATTTGGCCCTCTTCCCAACTTGTCATCTCTCTCGGGCCCGAACCATGGAAAACAATACATCATATTAGACTAGGAGGTTTTGGATTTGATGTTGTCCCATCATGAGTGAATTGCAGGAACACGGACACTCATAGATCATGGTGAGATGATGAATGGGATGAAGAAGCAGCTCACATAATAAAAGACTCACTTGCAGCTGGATGGATGAAAGAAGCTCATCAAAGAGGAAGGGAAAGGAGCACATACATGTAACCATCTTACAACACCAAGACCATGAAAGACCTTGTAGCATAAACCCATGTTGAGGAGAAGAAAAAGCACATCCAAGAGCACATCCATCACTTACTATTAACAAAAAATTGACATTTCCACCACAGCTATCCATTCCATGTCAGCAATGTCATGTCAAGTTGTGTCATGAGTTGTCAAGGCCACATCACTACTATGGGCCATACCTATTGTAACTGAGTCTAATGTAAAGTGAAAGTCCAATAGATGCACACATGAAGATGAAGAGTCACATTTGTTGAAAATTCATAGGAAGCTGAATGGTCGTGACGGTAGTCCAAGAGTCACAAGGGTCAAGCATCACCCTTGGCTATATTTACCCCTTCCATTATATGGGCAAGTAATTTTCACCTTGGCTCCTCCCACATAGCCTTGAGAGTTTTAGTTAGTTCTTTGAGGAGCAAGGAGTGGCTCCAAGGTCCCATTACTGGGACTAGTGATGTATGTTGTACATATGTCTCTTGGAACTTTTGCTTAATATAGAAGCATGTTAAGGCCAACACGTTTTCATGCATATTTTGTAGATGTTTGTAAGACTATTCTTTTAGCATTTGTAATGCATGCTTGTTTCACCTGTACTAAGATAATTGAATTACTTCGGTTGTTTTAGTACTTTACATTGTTGGGAATGTGTTGTATTGGTTATCACTGTTGTCTTATCCTTGTGGACTACTCCACAGGATATTAGATATACCTTTCTTGTTCACTTGTTATAAAAACCGTCACATCTGTGTGGACTACTCTACTGGATGGTGTATGTGTTTTCCCTTGTACTTTAGTTTTAACAATTTCTGAATCCACTGTGGACTATTCCTCTAGATGTTGGAAAAACCTCTTTTGATTAATTTGTGTCTCTTTCTGGGTGGTACTACTACCTCTCACTTAGAGGCTCACTTTACTCTCCCCCTTTGTAGTAAGAGAACCTAGACACACGTTACTTTACAAACTCACCAGGCACACTCACCTTGCTTTTAGAAGATACCAACATAACACTCTCATGTGCTAAACAACAAGAGCTAAGGAAAATCTCTAAGAGAATGGAAACCGGGCCATCACACCAAATGGGACTCCTACACGAAATGGTGTGAGGTCTAGTTGGGACTTCATAGCGGGGAGATCCCCTGAATGTTGGCGGGTCCATAACCATCAATATTTCTAGCACTAGACAGAGGGCCGCCAGTAGTTTATGGATGATCATCTTGTCGACCCCACTCAACCATCATTTCATTAAGGAAGTAACATTCACTCCCTCTCTCCTACATGCAATTATGAAGTTGGTCATTTCTCACCTCCCAGACTCAAACGTGAAATCCCATATGATCATATCTGAGTTGTTTGTCCCATCAGCCATGAATTTTCAAAAGTTGTTCGACTAATTCCGAGAGTGTACGCTCTTCCATATTCTTAGAGGAAGCAAAACAATACCCCCACAAGAATGGTAGTTTCATCTATGGAAGAAGCGATCTTCACCACTCTTGAAGGGCTCGCAGAAGGCATGCAGTAAGAAGAGGAACCTCCAATCTTTCGAAAGAAAGAATAATACAACCGCTTACTCTCGGGCTTGAGTTTTGGTGGAGGAGGCAGACGGAAAAGAAACGAAGGAGGAGGAGAAGAGGATGAAGAACCAATAGAATCAGAAGAAGGACCATCAGATTCAAAAGAGGAGGAGGAGGATGACGAAGAGGACAATATGGTAGAACAAAATATGGAATGGATAACTTAGGGCCCATTGGCACTTTTGGGTTTCCTGCACAAGATTCTGAGACATGTAGAGAATCTTTTAATGAAATATGACCCTGACAAGGCTGTGAAGGAAGAAAATCACTTAGATGTGTTCTACCTACATCTGCAAAAGCCAAGGTACGATATGTCAATGTGCATGCAGACTGTTTCCATGTACCTTGGATGCCAGAGCAGCTGTATGGTACCACAACCTTCCAAAAAATTCCATAGAGAAATGGGGGGTGTTCAAATCGATCTTTCTTGAAAATTTTGTTGAAGATAAGACCCTTGCCATGTTGCTGAAAGAGATGGGTAGTCTCAAGTTGGAGCAGAAATAAAAAGTTAAAGATTTCAACCAGAGGTTTAACCACATTCTGAACAAGTTCTCAGTAGACACCAAACCTCATGAATCCATTGCCATTGACTACTACACGTCTGCACTTCCAACCAATATTGCGCAATTCGTCAAGCGAGTTGCGAGACCAACATTGACAGAAAATTGTGAAGAAGCTATTACTGTAGAGAAAGTCCTGCACATTATTAGAGTCATTGTGGGTGATGAATCCACTAAGGACTCCAAAGACATGGGAAAGAGTCCTCAAACCTCTGTGAGTAAGGATAAGGAAAAGAAAGAAAATGACATTGAAATCCTTACTCATCTTGTCAAGTCCTTGACTACTGAAGTTGCTAAAATTAAACAATGCATGAATGAGACAAACATGAGCAAGAGGCCTTCCAGGCACTCGCAGAAGAAGAATGTAGCTTCAAACATAAACCCCAGGTAGCCAGCCAAATTTGTGCAGAGCTCCAATATGGTTTTGAACCTTGACCAGCTTGTAACATATTCATACTGTGCATTTCACCATGACAAGCACTCAAAAAGAATGTGTCCAAAATGGAACCGTGGAATGACCAGCATGGTGTAGAAATTTCTCTATAGATCAGCTAGCTCTGATACCATATAGAAATTTCTCTATAGTATCAGCTAGCTCCGATACCATGTAGAAATTCTCACTGTAGATTAAACTGATTATGCAATGTACTAAAGCAAAATATTTAATCTACTTCTACAATCAAACTTGCAGAATCTTAATCGATTTTGAGCAATATCAAATAGAACACATATAATAGAGAAGAAGATTCAATCACACATGAAACATAGAAGAATACTCTAGGGAAAGCCTCAGCTAAAAACCCCCCTATCTGTATTATCATACAAGTGGAAATATCTCAGGATTACACAAAGCTTTAGCTCTCAAGTTATCCAACTCTCAATACAATCCCTCATTGTTTCTCATAGACAGAATAGAAAACACATATGCCTTCCTTCAGTCCTCCAAGCCTCCAATTTCCTTGCACAGTTTCTCCTGGGTCCTCCAGCTGCCACCTGTGTGATTCTCACCTCACACACTACTCTGACCTCTGAAATAATTGCGTAATCTTGAAGGAGTGAATTCCTTCTGCATGGATGCGTTTCCTTTGTAGGAAAATTACTCCAATAGATAGTACAATGTCCTTGTCTTTAATCTCAACTGGGTCTTTCTCTGAATTGACATGCATGGGTTATTTATGAGAGAATATTCAGTTATCTAGAGTACACTAGTTTGATGCATGTATGCATTAACTAACTGAACTCACAATCAGTTCCACAAAATGTTTGGAACTAATCTAATTGGACTTAACTCAGTTAACTGAGCTAACTAATTACAACTCAAATACAACTCATCCTTATCTCCTTAATTAAGGGATAACTTCCTCAATCAAAGGGACAACTATTGCATGTCTTCACAAAGACTTCATGTTTGATTTTCACCAACTAATTAACTCAAGATGAATTAATTAATTGTTTTTCAAATAGCTAGTGAGACTAAATTCGAATTTTAATTCTCAATTTTGATTCAAGGACAAATCAAAATTGGAATATATCCCGAAATGCTATCTATAGCAATGCTATTTTTAGCATTTTTATTTTTTGCATTCCTTGTTGCTATTTTCAACATTGGTACTAGAAATGCTATCTATAGCATTTCTATTTTTAGCATTTCTTGTTGCTATTTTCAACACTCCCTCTCAACAATAAAGGCATTCAACTCGAACCCGATCCTGAACCTTTGGAATGTTCTACATGCAACACTTCTCTCAAGTGTTGTTGCTCCAACAACTCCAAAAACAAAACATATTCAACCTGAATCAGAATGATGCCTTTGTCATCAAAGTCTATGATTGATATTGCCTCTGTTGACTGAAAACTCTACACCTCTGTGATTTTCAGTATTTGACTGCTCTAGCCTCTGTCACTTTGATTTCTGACTGCATCAATCACACTGATTCCTAATGTTGCATCCGTGCTGCTACTGGTCCTATCTCCCAACATGCATCTGCACTACACCTCCTCTCATCATGTTGCATTGTGCTACCCACTGTTGCACTACAACTCAGTTATTGAGAAGTAAGTAACTGATCTCCCAACGGACCTCCCTATTGGGCTAGAAACACCCTCTGATGCTGAAGCTCCCTCTGCCGCTCCATCCACATCTGTCTCTACCCACTCAGCCAGTCCTGCTACTCCTTGTAGGGGCTCCCGTAGCAAGTTCTAATCAAAGAGGTTGGGTACCTCAAGGATCCTGTCCCTATTCCAGCCCTCTTGGGACCATCACTTCACCATGCCCCACCTCCCACCTGGAGGTATGGCTGCATGTGATCCCTCTACCCACTTGGCTCAAAATTTCCTCCTACTGGAGGTCTCTGCATGAGTGGATGCCTCTACTCGGTCTCCTCTTGGCTTCTACAATTGTGGCTGCTCCACAACTTCCTGAAGCTGCTTCACCAATTGTGGCTCCTCCACAATTGTCTGAGACTTCTTCTAGCGCTGCATGTTGAGAGGTAATGTACCCTCCCTCTTAACCACCAAGTCTCCAACATTTTCCTTACTCCTCAAGGCTTTGCATGCATCTTGAACCTCAAGAGCATATGGGTTCTTGACTCATGAACTGATCTACTTCACCTGTCTCATGGTGATGTGTCTAAGGAAAACCTTTCCCTTATTAAAGACAACACTGTAGCCTTTGTCCTCCAACTTCGTGATCGATACCAAGTTCTTCTTTAGTCCAAGCACATACTTCACATCTGTCAAGGTAATGAGAGCTCCATGCTCCCTCTGAAGAGAAACCATGTCTATTCCTGAAACACTATACTTTTCATCATTACCCATCTCTATGCACATCTGGAGGTCTTTCTCCTCTAAGGTACTGAACAAACTCTTATCGTTGGTCATGTGGAATGAGGCTCCAATGTCAAGAAACCAACCACAACCCATCATCAATGAAACCATGCATGCGATGAGGGTAAAATCCAATTTGAACTGAGAGGTTAGGGCCTCACCTTTAGATCCTTCTGAGGATCCCTTCTTGGATTTATTCAATGGATAATTAGTTGCATAATGGCCCACCTTATGACAATTAAAGCATCGCACTTTAGATTTGTCAATCTTCTTCCCACCATGGGAAGAACTCGATTTGGAATGAGAATCCTTCTCCTTCCCTTTCCTTGCCTTACTCACTAAGGCTAGATTTTCTTCATCCTCCTTGGATGAAGAACCATCTTTGGTGCTTTTCTTGACCTCCTCCTGCATCAGATCCAACCACAGTCGTTCCCAATCTGGCCATTTCTCTCTTCCATTCACTAAGTCGTGGTAGCTATGCCATCTCTTAGGAAGACCGAGGAGAGAAATACTCACCATGTCATCATTGGCTGTCGTGATTCCTACACTTCCAAGCTCATGTCTACAGGTGGTAAGCTTGTTCAGATATGTAGAGATCGTGTCACCCTTTTCACACTTGATTTTTTGCAGCTTGTCTTTCAGTGTCAGCTTCCTCTGATCATTGTTGTTCTGATATAGATCCTTCAATGTATTCCACATTGAAAATGGTGTCTCCTTCCCATGGAGACTCAAGACAATATGGTCTCGAACTCCCTCTAGAAGAATCCTCCTCACTCTCACCACACATTTCTTCCATTCCACCAATTCTTGGGCATTAGTTGTTGCTGGCTTAGGGACTTCTTGATCAATGAAGTCTTTCAAACCATTGTCCTCTAATACGGCTTCCATGTGATCCTTCCAGGCTATGTAATTCAAGCTACTATCCAGGGCATACTCGAGTCTCAAGCCATTGAACGCCACTGGTGAACTTTGAGATGTGATAAGAAATCAATTCTGTACCTACAATCAAGAACTTCAAAACTTTGAAATTATCCCTTCTTTTTATACTTTTCTCCTCTTTGATCAACTTTGCTCTGATACCATGTAGAAATTTCTCTATAGATCATCTAGCTTTGATACCATGTAGAAATTTCTTTATAGATCAGTTAGCTCCGATACCATGTATAAATTCTCACTGTAGATTAAACTGATTATGCAATGTACTAAAGCAAAATACTTAATCTACTTCTACAATCAAACTTGCGGAAGCTTAATTGATTTTGAGAAAGATCAAACAAAACACATATAATAGAGAAGAAGAAATCACACATGAAAATCAGAAGAATACTCTAGGGAAAGCCTCAGCTAAAAACCCTGCTATCTGTATTATCATATAAGTGGAAATATCTCAGGATTACACAAAGATTTAGCTCTCAAGCTATCCAGCTCTCAGTAAAATCCCTCACTACTGCTTATAGACAGAATAGAAAACAATTATGCCTTCCTTCAGTCCTCCAAGCCTCCTATTTCCTTGTGAAGTTTCTCCTGGGTCCTCCGGCTGCTACCTATGTGATTCTCACCTCACACACTACTCTGACCTTCGAAATAACTGCGCAATTTTGAAGGAGTGAATTCCTTCTGCATGGATGAGTTTCCTTTATAGGAAAATTCTTCCAATTGATAATACAATGTCCCTATCTTTAATCTCAATTTGGTCTTTCTCTGAACTGACATGCATGAGTTATTTATGAGAGAATATTCAGTTATCTGGAGTACACTAGTTTGATGCATGCATGCATTAACTAACTGAGCTCATAATCAGTTCCACAAACTGTTTAGAACTAATCTAATTGGACTTAACTCAGTTAACTGAGCTAACTAATTACAACTCAAATACAACTCATCCTTATCTCCTTAATTAAGGGATAACTTCCTCAATCAAAGAGATAATTGTTGCATGTCTTCACAAAGACTTCATGTTTGATTTTCACCAACTAATTAACTCAAGATGAATTAATTTATTATTTTTCAAATAGCTAGTGAGACTAAATTCGAATTTTAATTCTCAATTTTGATTCAAGGATAAATAAAAATTGGAATATATCCTGAAATGCTATCTATAGCAATTCTATTTTTAGCATTTTTATTTTTTGCATTCCTTGTTGCTATTTTCAACACTGGTACCTAAAATGCTATCTATAGCAATGCTATTTATAGCATTTCTTATTGCTATTTTAAACACATGGCTACACAGTTGTCCAACAACTTCATGACTAATGAGCAGGATGAGCCTAACAATGAAGAATAAGAATTTGTTGCATCTGATGAAGCCACAAGTACTAGGCATGTAATAAACATGTATCAGTGTACTTGCGTAGCCCAGAAGACCACCACCGAGAAGGAGCCTACGAGTGACGATCCAACGCCGAAGCAAAACAACCGATATAAATTGAGAAGTCAAGGGGTCCTTGCCATGTTTGAGATACCAAGAGATAAAATAAGACCAAATATGTTAAGGATAGTAGGTCCACCAGTTAACTCAACACAGAAAACTCAATGAAAGTCAAGGAAGACAACTACAGATAAGAGTGTTTTCAAAAGAAGCAAATACAAAAGAAGCCCACAAGAAAACACAAATTTAGTTCCACCCCCGGATACCTAGGTGAGTCTCCCCACTTTGGAGTATGTTGAAGCCTCGAAAATTGGGTTTGCAACAAGGGGGATACCCACCCGGTCCGAACCTTGGTTAGCAGCTCCTTTTCCATTTGGTATAGTGGGTCTGACTGGGGATATGGGACCAATTTCCCAATTTATGTGTGTGTGTTTGTTGAGAATTGATATTTCCTTCCTAATGATTTCTAAGTAAAATGCTTTTATTCTAAGTCTAATTTAACAACATGCAATTGTATTCTAATGAATAGAAATATCTAATTCTAAAACTAACCCAGGATTTAATCTTTCAGCTATGCGATCTAAAATAATTTCTAATGGAAATTGGTAATAAAGATCATTCAATTGTGAAAAACATATCGCATAATAAGTCACTCATATATTAAGCATAAATAAATGTCTATCCTTGTGCAGAAGTGCCAAATGATAACTCAAGCATTCAAGAATTCATACATAAATAACTGAACATGACTATCACCTTAACACATAAGCAGAAATTGTTAAGAGATAAAAGTACCATTTATAACGAGTTCTACTCATGAGCTCCAGCAATAATGATTTATCTCTTCTTAATTCAACATCTACTAAGAGTACAAAAGTGCAATTTCAGTAGCAGATATTAAACACAAATGTCAATAAATCTTGTTCCATTCATTCATCAAAACCTCCTCGGAGGGTGCAAAAGTGCATGTTCTGAGGACAAGTTTTTGATAAATTTCAGGACCCTTCTCTAAATGCATGAGAAGGGTTTAAATACTACTAGCTAAATCTAAAAATAGTTTATTACAAAAATATAGGAGGCGGTTTAAATGACCGTCCTCATTTCAGGAAAAAATAAAGCAAAACTAAAACTAAAACTGAATCTAAAAGTAAAACTAGCAATTAACTATCTATGTATCTGATCTTTGTAGTCGCAAGCATCTAGCATTGGCTTGAGGAGAGTTGGCTGGTCGACCTCCAACTTTAACTGTCTTGCGAAAATGGAATCGACAAGTGCTAGCGCCATCTTCTCGGCAGAGTTAGTGAGACACTTGAGAGTCATGCACTGACTGTGTGGTTTAACCAAGTATTGCCAATAAGAATCCCAATTTAACTTGTTTAACCTTTTGATGAACCCTACTCTTTCTTGAGCCTTTTGTCTCCAGCTTGTTTGTAGATACTGCACATTTGGTAGAACTTTACATACCACTTGAAGATATCCCTGATAAATACCACTGGTTTTTAGAGCTCGGGTTTTGCCTTTCACCTTTAGCACTTTTTCCTACAATTTTCTGGGCTTACAGGCGACTGAGTGATTATAGGCTTTCCTTTTCAAGAGGTTTTGATCCGGGCTTCCCTGGTGCTATTTTTCGCCTCTTTCGTGCTTTTTGTTATAGGATGTAAACCTTAAATTTTGTGGAAAGAATGACTCCATGAGTTCTTAGCTCTGAGTCTTAAACTATTGGTCTGTTATCTCAACACTATCCAATACCCATTTTACCATGTCTGTGTATGGAAGAATCTTGGGCCTCACCACTATTCGGTGCAAGAATGAGCATGCTAGTTCTGTAATTGATGCCTCAGACAACCTGCGTGAGTCTGCAGTAGCTATAACCTCCATTACTTTGGGATTTTCTTCCTCGAGTAGACTGTGCATGCCTTCCCAAGTAGTAACGTCGACATCTCTGTTACAGGTGGTGTTCGTGTATAAGGGTGTCATTTCTTTGTCTTCAGAACTCGGAGCCTTTCCTTTCTTTCCCATAATATTCTGAACACTGCTATGTATACCTCTCTGCTTTTCACTCTTGCAATTTGCAAATGAGGAAAGAGTAATGATAAGAAAAAGGTGACGGGAAAGCTTTAAATGCCGAAATCATATAAAATATATCACCTTACATGAAATGGCTCTTCGATCAGATCAAAACCATATTTCATTAATGATTGCCAACTAACTCATTAAATTAACATTAACACGCATAACTGGGCATCGGTTTATGGAAAATCTTTTCGAATGATGAGCCCTGTAGATCTGCGATACGGAGATTTTGCGATTTGCTTCGCAATATCACTAATCCGTTACATGTGGCAATTATCCATTACCATATGTTTTCTACGAAATGCGATTTGCGAGACGCGCCATCGCATATCGCAGTTTGAGGTATTTCACTTTAAGTGATACTTGAAGCACATGAAAACTGCGATGCGATGGATTTCTTTAGTATGTGATCTCGCATCGTGATTTTGCAATCTTAGGATTCTGTTTATAGGAAATCATATATTACCTTTTTGCG
Source organism: Pinus tabuliformis (assembly GCA_031772625.1). Classification (NCBI taxonomy): domain Eukaryota; kingdom Viridiplantae; phylum Streptophyta; class Pinopsida; order Pinales; family Pinaceae; genus Pinus; species Pinus tabuliformis. The sequence continues at coordinate 1,290,837,531 of CM062804.1, read as the reverse complement.
ATGCGACGCTTTTTATTGAGAAAATGGTTTTGTTCGAACTTATCATAAAAATTAAGTCTTTTTAGATTTTCAGGTATTCTCCTAAGTTTATGATAGTAATATTTATTCAAAAAGGGAATACAAGTCCTAATTTATTTTTTTTAATTTTTTGGATAAGGGTCCCCACTTATTTAGTATTAGTGAGAAAACTAAATAAAAAGGGGGGTTGTTGCTGGCCACAACAATTGGCGATTCACTTGGAAGAACCAGTTATCTCTGCTTTTCTTTTGAATTTTCTAAACTTCCAAAACAAAAGGTTTTTTAGAGAATCAAACTTTATTATAGAAAGATAAAGTACATCATGCTTTTAGCTGTTGAGGATAGTTTGTTTCTTCTATGTTAACTTTGTTTATTTACTTCCTAGAGCTAGTCATTGTATTTACATCAGCCACTACTTGGTTTATAAAGATAAAAACAAATTCTTCTCTATAAATCAGTTTTAAATATGCTCATTTGTCGTAGGTAGAGCCTCTGCTACCAGCAGGCGTTTATAGCCTCGACGGGGTTACCTATTACCCAACAATGACCCTGTATCCTACTTAGAGAAATATACGACTTTCAATGGGAAATCCATATCCACACTTACTGCTTTCATTTTCTTTTAATTCTTAAAGAACAATGCCTTGGTTTGGTAGCCAAATTATGACAGTGCCACTCACTTGATTTATAACTTTGCTGAACAAGCTGGCTCATGATGAGACCCCTTGTCTTTTGATTGCAATAATCTCGAGTCGTTGCCGTGTTGTGATATGTAGTTTTGGCAAAGTTAGCAAGCTATAATATCTATGATCATGATAAGTCAGCTCATGATGAGACCTCTTATTCTTTAAGTTAAAGTGTATCGTTGGATTATTCCTTGAAGCTCATAATTCCCTAGGTGGGGAGGAAATCATTTTTCCTTAAGAATAGCCCTGCACGACAATGGTAGAGTTTTTGGAAAGAGCTTTTCTACAGAGAATCTTCATTTTTTTTATTGATACTTTTCATTTGACTGATATAAAACAAATTCCCACTAAAGGTCGTTTTTTTATCAAAATTTACAAGGTTGAAACTAGTATCATTTTCAAGCTTATAGCCCTTGACTATATCTTTCAATAATAATTTCCAATTTTCTAAATAAATCCTATTTATACAAGCGATTTTTTTTTTTTTTAAAGAAATTCTAGTCTTTTTTGTGAATTCCAAATGTAACCATTTACAACTGGTTTTATTATCAAAATAAAGGAAAAGCTAATTTTACAAAAATAGAAGAATGATCTCCTATGGAAAGTATTTTTTGAGGATTTTCCCATTAACAGGTAAAGATTGTCTTTTTCCTGTTAAATCCTGTAACATAAAAGTAGATGGACCTATGATTTCTGCAATTTGGAAAGGGCCAAGCCACATACGTTGAAATTTCGTATGTTTTCCCTTTTCCTCGTGAACCTTATCCCATTTTAAAATTAGATCTCCAATCTGAAAGTCCTTTTTGGATATCATGTTTGAATCAAAATAAGCTTTTACTAATGCTTGGTGACGTGCATGAATTAATTTAGCTTGTTGTCGTTGCTCTTCTAGCTTAAGGATTTGCAGCTGCCTTAGTTGTAAGGAAGAAGTTGGTGTTTCATCAATAAATTGAACTAAGGCCAACGAGGGAATCACTAGATGAGTTGGAAGGACCACTTCTTTCCCATAAACCAAATTAAAGGGAGAAGTGCCAATGGAGGCTTTCTGTGTTATTCGGTCTGCCCATAGAGCATATATTAAGGATTTGTGCCAATTCTTATGAGTTTGATCAATGGTTCGCTTAATGATTCTGATTAAGTTTTTATTTGTTGATTCAGCTAACCCGTTCCCCTGTGGGTAATAATTGGTAGAGTATTTAAGCTTAAAACCTCTTTTGAGCACAAATTCAGTCATAGCATTGCCAGAAAAATACGATGCATTATCAAACATTAACGCGAAGGGTAAACCAAACCTGGTGATTATGAACTGATCTATGAAATCAATGATGTTTTCGGCATTAGCTGTCTTGAGAGGAACTAATTCTACCCATTTAGTAAAATAATTTGTAGCTGTAAGGATATACCTATGCTGTTTAGAAGAATGAGGAACGATCTCACCTATTATATCCAATCCCCATTGATCAAAAGGTTGATCAATATTGACTGGTTGCAAAGGCAATGATGGTTTCTTTTGTCTTCTAGCAGCAGTTTGACAAACTTGACATTTCCTTACGTAGCTATGCACATCTTTGAATAGTGTAGGCCAATAGTACCCTGTGCGCAAGATTTTATGTGCTATAGTATCTCCAGCATAATGTCCACCTGCTGGTCCATCATGGAGTTCCTGCAACACCTTTTCAGCTTCAGATTTCTCGAGACATCGAAGGAGAACAAAATCATAATTCATCCTAAAAAGTACATCATTTACGAGTTGATATTGCTTAGCCTTCAACCTTAGGGCTCTTTTCTTTGTATAATCTAGGTTTGAAGGAGCATATCCATTCTTTAGATAAAATATGATATCAACGTATAATGATTCAATATCGTTTAGGCTTACCTCATACATTTGTACTTCTGAAGACGGTATTTTGGAAATAAGCGATGCTCCAGCTAGCATTTTACAAAAGCCTTGACCTTTTACAATATTTGCTGGTTTAATTTCAGCATCATATTCTTGTAAAGCAGTAACCCAATTTTCTCTCTTTTCACCCACATCTTTCTGTACTAAGAGATTTCTTACCGCTGGAAATGGAACTATGATTTTTGTATGGGTTTTAAGTAGGAAAGGTCTGATTGATCGCTTTGAAAACAACATAAGCTTGCTTCTTGATGTCAAAATAATATAATTCGGCCTCTTGTAGATTTGAACTGAAAAAGGCAATTGGGGCTTCCGCCTTATCTTGATTTGCTTGAGTGAGTATCGTAGCATATGATATATCAGAGGCAAATTTATACAAAATGAAAGGATCAGAGAAATTTGGAGTGGCTAAAGATGGGGTGTTCACAATCACTTGTTTAATCAAATTGAATGCTTCATATTCTTCTTGGCCCCATTTAAAGATTGAATTCTTTTTAATCATTGCTTGTAAGGGAGATATGATCCTTGAAAAGTCTGGAACAAATCTCTTTACAAAATTAATCTGGCCAAGGAAGGATTGCATAGCTTTCTTGTTGTGAGGCAAGGGTGTTTCGCAAATCTCCTTGATTTTGTCGGGATCAACATGGATTCCTGATTTTGACACTATAAATCCAAGAAGTTTTCCTTCACTTAATGCAAAAAAGGACTTTTTTGGATTAAGTGAAATTCCATACCTTTGGAAATGTTGGAAGATCTGTTTCAAATCTCTGAGATGATTACCTCATTTCTTGGAATATACAGTTATATCATCCAAGTAGATTACTACTGATCTATTTACTAATCCCTTAAATGCGATGTCCATGGCCCTTTGAAATGTGGCGCCAACGTTGATCAGACCAAAAGGCATGTTTTGATATGCGTAAGTACCCCATTTGGTTCTGAACGTGGTCTTTAATTAATCAGCAGGGCGGACCAAAACTTGGTTGTAGTCGGAGAAACCATCCAAAAAGGACATTAATTTTGATCCTGCGACTGCTTGTAATATTTGCTCCATGGGAGGCAAAGGAAAATTATCTTTTTGGCAGGCTTTGTTAAGATTTCAAAAGTCAATGAAAATTCTAATGTCTCTGTTTTTCTTTCTAACGGGAACCATATTGGAAACCCATTTAGAATGTCGAACAGGAAAAATGATTTTGGCTTTCAATAATTTATTGAGCTCAGACTTAATCTGATTTTCCAAATTAGGGTGGATTTTTCTTAGCTTTTGTTGGACAGGTTTTTCATCATTTATCATTGGGATAGTATGCTAAATGATAGAAGTGTCATAAGTCTTAAGTTCATCATAGTTCCAGGCAAAGACACTTTTGTATTGTTTCAGGAGACAAACGTATGCTAATTTTTCTTCAGGGGCTAGGCCAAGACCTAGATTGATATTCTGCGGCTTGGTATCAGTTCCTAGATTTACTAATTCATAGTTCAGAGTTGAACTTTGAAGTTTTGAATTGGTAGATCTTTTGAATCAGTCTTTCAAATCATATAGGTCTTCCAATTTGACTACTGATTTTGGCATAGCATTATTAGTGCTATCTTGTTGTAACTGTTTGTCATGTTGGTCTTCATCTATAATCTGATTAGTGTAAGATCCCTCTAATGTGAAGAAGCTTACAATATCAGGATCATCATTGAAGATTCTCCAATTGGTAATGTTATCAGGACTCGAGGGTCTAAAGATCAATTCAATTGAGAATCTATATGGGCTATAGTCTTCTGAGGGAATGAGATTGGAAGATACGTTTGCCAAGAGGTCAGCACTATCATTTTGGAGTCTGGGAATTGATGAAATATTGAATGATATAAAATGTTCAGTCAAATCTTGTACTAAATATTGATAATGCTTTAAATCACTTGACAGAAAATGTATAGTATTTCGTACCTGTCTAATTACAATTTCAGAATCTCCAAAAGCTTGTAGATACTTGATATCTAGTTTGATTGCTTTGTATAATCCTTGGATTAAAGCCTCATATTCTGTAGTATTATTGGTGCAATCAAACTCGAGTCTACAAGTTAGCATAGTTTTGTTTCCCTCTAGGCTAACTAATATGCATCCTGCTCCTGCTCCATTGTTAGACTTAGAACAAAAGAATTTTACTTAGAAATTATTAGGAAGGAAATATCAATTCTCAACACACACACACACACAAATTGGGAAATTGGTCCCATATCCCCAGTCAAACCCACTATACCAAACGGAAAAGGAGCTGCTAACCAAGGTCCGGACCAGGTGGGTATCCCCCTTGTTGTAGACCCGATTTTTGGGGCTTCAACAAAGTATAACATTATAGAAGACATGAAGAAGACCTGTGCAAACATATCCCTATATATCTTCTGCAAGCACTTGGGCAAACCTCTACAGGTGATGCTACCCCTTCCAACAAGGGATCAAGTAAGTCTCCTGACACACTTGCATCTATGTTTAACACGCCCTGCATGGAGGAGGCAAACTCACTATGCCTACCATTCCTATTATCATTTGAAATATTCAATTTCTATGTTCACAACTTCTTGGTTGACTCTAGCACATCAGTCAATGGCATGCCAGTATCCATTGCTAAGAATATCAGTGCTCAATGAAGTAAGACAAGTGCACAGATCATCCAGCTAGATAGGACATCCATACCAACCAATGGTGAGCTCAGGGATGTGATCATCGAGTTATTGTCTGATGACAAAGTTCATCAATGCATCAATATTATAGTTGCGGACATCTTGGAAGCATACGATGTGTTTCTTAGTAGAGTCTGGTCAAGCAAATTGCAAGGATACTTTTCCATTGACTGGTCACACTTATGGCTTCTGTGCAAGGGAAGAAACAACGAGATCCGAGTATTTTCGGAGAGATACTCTAAACACAGTGTGACTCCCTTGAATGGAGAAAATGAATCGTTGGCTTTCACAGAACTTATGTTCGGCAATTGTTTTCTAGAAATACAGTTGGGATGCTATCTTGTAGAGCCATCCCCTACCCCACTAGACACACATTTGGGTCTCCTTCCTTTCTGAACTGGCAAGAATGAAACTTGTACATAAGTTTGTAATAGTAGTAGCAACAGTGATAGTAGTACTAGTGTGGAAAGCGATCCTTTTATAGATGATATGTGGACCATGTAATTTGATGGATCCACGATGTAGTAGGGCTATGGAGTCACTTTTTTTTAGTAGATTTGCCACAGAGAAAACACTTAATCTCTAGCCACTTGGAGTTCGAGGGCATGAACAACACCGCAGAGTATGAAGCACTCATCTTGGGCTTACTGAAAGCCATCATCCTCAACGTTGTTGTTATAAAAGTGGTAGATGACTCAAAGATCATGGTGTGTCAGGTATGTAACACTATACGTTGTGTGTCACCCCATCTTAACAGTTATAAAAAAGAGGTATGGTAACTTATCTCTCAATTCCAAGTTTTTAATATTATTTCAGTACCAAGAATGCATAATGCAGCTGCAGATTCCTTGGCGAATGCAGCCGCTAGGATGTCACTGTAAAGGGATATATTTTGTGTTGTTATTTTGTATAAACCATTTGTCTCAAAAACATCACTAATTTATGCATTTTTTATGATGATCAACAAACACTACATTTCATGGCTAACGCTAACGTCTTCAAAGACGCATTGATAGACGAAGATGAGCATGAGTAGTCTTTATAGGACACAATCGATACAAGAAAAGGAAACTTCATCCCCAAGGGTGTCGTATCACTTGAGAAGTTTTACAACTTGCAGAACCACTTGCAAGGACCATGAATGCCAAAACCCATAGCTCTACATTGTTGCACGAATAGATTAATCCGGGAACGAATAGGGATCTAAAATTTGTAAATCTCTATACATGTTGTACATTGCAAGAGTGGCAAGATGTCATCCTCCTTTTCAGAAATTACCATGAGGTATTCGCATGGACGTATGATGATCTCAAGACATATGAAACAAGAATAATCCAACATATCATACTAATCAAGGAAGAGGTCAACCTTTCCAGCAAAAGCTAAGGAAAGTTCATCCATCACTTGAACCCCTCATATAGAAAGAACTGACCAAGTTGCTGGATGCTCGGATCATCTACAAAGTGCAACATTCAACATGGGTGTCCAATTTAGTCCCTATTAGAAAGAAGTTCAGGCAGATCCGATTGTGCGTAGATTTCTATAATCTCAATCGCGCCTCGAATGAGGACAACTACCTAGTGTCGTCCATGAAGCATATACTACAGACAGTATCTAGTGCAGAGACGTTTTCTTTTCTTGACAATTTTTCAGGATAAAACTAGGTTTTGGTAGCAGACCTGTCAGACTTAAAACAACCTTCTATACCAAGTGGGGTACATTCGCTTTCTGCAAAATTCCATTTGAGTTCGTGAATGCAGGTGAAACATTTCAGCACATAATGGACATTTCCTTTCGTGGGCTCATCGGACAGAGTGTAGTGGTATATCTCGATGACATGACAGTATTCTTAAGACAACGGTCAAACCACCTATGCCATAAGAAAATTTTCGAGCGATGTCGAAAATACGAGATATCCTTGAATCCCAAGAAGAGCATCTTCGCATTGTCTAAGGGTAAGCTACTTGGACAAATCATTGCCAAAAGTGGGATCAAGGTAGATCCTGATAGAGTTTAGACCATCATGCTGATCCCTCACCCCGTGAACAAGAAAGCCATTCATTCCTTCTTGGGGAAGATCAACTTCCTCAGAATCTTCATCTCTAATTAGGCAGAAATTGTTAAACCCATTCAATAGATGATCAAGAAGGACACAATTTATAGTTTGGGAAAGAAGGAAAATGATGTTTTCACCTGTATCAAGTAAGAAATAGCAGAGGCACCAATGTTTTATAGCCCAAACCTTAGCAAATATTTCTTGCTCTATACTTTTCCTTCCGACAATTCACTCGCTGCAGTGCTCACTCAGAAGGACGAGCTAAACAATGAGCAACCCATCTCCTTCATGAGTGCGAGACTACAAGGACTGGAACTCAACTATCCCTTCGTGGAAAAACAAGCATATGCAGTGTACACGGTAGTGAAGCATTTCAAACCCTACCTATTGAAAAATCATTGTGTTAGGGTCCTATAATTTATAGGATCTCATGGTGATTAAGTATTTTATCTCCAAAATCTCATATTGTAAATAATTGTCAATCTGCAAATGATTTCTAAAAAAAATAAAAAATAGAATAAAAATGAAAAGTGGGTATAAATAGAAAGAAAAAGGAAAACAAAAAACATTGAAAAAAGAATAAAAGACTGAACCCCATCAAATGAAAGAAAAAAAAATAATAATAATTATGAAAGTGTTAAAAGTCTAAATGCCATTACTGATAGATAGTTTTCTTCATGATTGATGAATAAAGGTTGTGTGCAGCTTGTTTAAAAATGCCACAATGACTAGTTATTTGTTTAATCATATAGTATAATCATGGTTAAACATGTTGTGAATTTCTGTAAATTAGATTAGAGAATAAAGATTTTCCAAACAGTTTAATCTTGGTAAATCAGTAGTTAGGTAGAAAATGACATTGATTCAACTGTTTAATCTGAATCAATAGGAGAAATAAGGGATAGGATTAAGTAGTTTTTCATTTTTCATAAAAGAAAATAATATGGGTTTGCTAGTCTAAATGCACCCCTTTAGAAGAATAAAAATGTTAGCTTAGTTAAAGGGTAGGCAGAAATAGTTGATTTCATAAATATTTTATGTGCCTTTTACCCTAAGTCTCAATGACATTGTAAAAAGAAAAATGCACGATGGGATAAAGTATTTTTGACATGTTTTATATCACAAATATTATCCTAAGTTTCAAAAGTAATGTCAAAGGCACATATGGACAAAAGGTGTTTTGTCATTTATGGTTAAAGCGGGCTGCAATCAGAGCATCGAGATTCTCCATTGATCACGATCAATGACATTCATTCATTTTCGCCCCCCCCTCCATCGTACCTTTACCATCGGGGGGGGTGGGTCTGAAAGGGCGGTATTCTCCACGGGGCCCATCCATACATGTCACCTTCCCCTCATTTTGCACCCCCTAGCCGATACCTCTTACTACCTTCTACCCCCTCCAAAAGTCGTCTTCCCCTCATCTGCTTTACCGTGTCGCTACCTCGACACCTCTGCCACTCATGTCGCGCCATATTTCGTAGTCATTTCCCAATTAAATTTTTTCCTGGCAGAATTACCTTTGGGCATTCAATTTCCCTCCTGGCTAATCATTCAACCTGTAATGGTCCCGCGCCACCCTCATAACCTCAAATTGTTCTGGGTAAGCTCTCCCTTCCATCGTTGTTATTATTCACTAATCTAAATATGCCTCCAAAGAGAAAGAACCAGGAGAACCTTATTAATCCATTAATCCCTCCATCCATAGACTTAGATCATATTCCTTTAGCTGATAGGGATTATACGATCAGTGAAACACAATGCGACTGTGAATTTTTAGAGCTCTACTATTGGCGAGAGGGATAAACTAGATGAAATTGAAATCTGGGAGTCCAATCTTCCTCATTATATTTTCCCTCTAACCTTCCATGCCCATGAATTCACCAAGAAATGCCAAGCTTGCTATGTTCCCAGTCAAAAATCCATTATGACCCCATCTGGTGAGATCCTGTTTACAATTACTGCCCAATCTATAAACCAGATGATGCTAGCTCCCCCTATGGAAAACAATGCCCCATTTTCCTTAGAAGCCCTCACCCAACTCTATTAGAAGCTCGATTTTGCTACCAGGGCCAAGATTTTTGAGATTTTTTTACCAGAAAATGCCCAATTACCAAAGAAAAATCCTCCATACCCTTCCTCAATCTTCCCTGATCAAGCTAAATAGATTATAACCATAATTTCATACATTTTGGGTTATTATTCTGATCAGTGGGTAGATGAACCCATTCTAGGCTTCCTTTCCATCTTTTCCACAGATAGAAAACCATCTATTTTGTTCAATTTCAGTCAATTCCTGGTTGATAACATTCATGAGCAGTTTATTAAATTTCCAACAGAACAAGTGTTTAATTACACTTCAATTTTAATCTATATGTTTCTATATTATCAAGCAAACAAGTTTAGGTTTTCTATGGTGAAGCTAGATGTAGAGGGAAACCAGTAGCCTGTGATATTTTGGACTTCTTTAGTAATGAAAGAGCAGAAATAATTCTTGTACAATCAGTTCATTAAAGAGTTTGTTCACCCAGCTATGAATGTTTTAAATAGCTTAGCACAACCCAGAATCAGTGAAGACATGAAAGGGATTATACATTCGACAGATTAGGCCAGGACTGGAGATTGGTATTTGTTACTGCCTTATTGGCAAATGACCCAAAAATGGATCCAAATATGCTCTTTAAAGTCTCCATAAGCCAGCAAAATCATGCCAATGGATCCAAATATGCTCTTGAAGTCTTCAAAATTTGCTTAAGATCATCCAAAGATCGAAACAAGTGCAGGAGGAGAGCCCTTAAAAGGGAAGAAAAGCACTATCAGGAGGCTAAAACACTGAAAAAATAGTGAAAAGCCATGTATTGAAGGCATGCATAGTCCAACGCACAACAGCCGTTAGATCTGGCCGATCAAAAACCCAGATCTAAGCTGCAAATCACAATCAGCCAAACACAAATGAGGACTTAAGTATTGGCAAAAGACACCCCTGATCAGCGATCTCCGATGATCGGATTAGCAGGTCGCAATCAGCACAGGCAGATAGTCGCAATCAGTGCAGACCATGTGGGCATTGCGATGGCGATCAGTGATTCGACATGGATCGCCAATCAAGCGCGTAGATCGATGGCCCACGTTACATCGGGGTTTCGCTATTGGAGTTTCTTAGAGGCACGATTAACTGGACCCAACAGTATTATACATGATATTTCATAAGATTTCAGGTCTGCAGGAAAGGCCATTTTTAATGTATTTTGTGTATTTTCATTATATAATGAAATACAAATGGAACCAAGGAGCGGCGCCGAGGTGATAAGAATCAGACCTAAAAGGGTTTGGCAATGAAAATTTATAATATTTTTCAGGTCCGCCAAAGGCATTTTTCATATATTTTCAGTGTTTTATGTATTCCAGAATACAAAGAAAATACACAGGGCTAGGCCATCAGCGACTTGCGCTAGCAACCCAAAAGGTGGACCCGATAGAGGAATAAGCCATGTTTAAGGACTTTTGAAGTCTGAAATAAAGATATGGGTGGGATTTTTACAGTGTTGCAGTTTTTTCTGTATTAAAAAGAAAACAATCATTGTTTGCATTTTAAAGGGATTACAAAGGCCTGAAGACCCATTCCACCACATAGCAGAGTCCGGGAGACAGATTGCTGAGAAACAGAGATCGGAAAGGGAAAAACGAGGGCCACAACACGTGCCACTCATCCAAACCAACAAATGATCATGGAGCGGACAGTGCATCTCATCCAAACAAACATAATGGTCATGGGGCATCTTTGGCATGAGAGAGCTCCTTGCTAGCGCAAAAAACTACCTGAATGCGGTTACTCTTCTATCAGAAGAAGAAACCTCTGAGCCATGCATGCCTAGTCATGGCATCAAAGTTGTTGAAAAAATAGAGAGGATAGATTAAGACACTCCGAGCCTTTGAGAGCTCAGGAGCATTGTAAAAGGCTTATAAATGGTTGAAAGAAAGATGTAATAGAGGTTTAACTTCTGGAGACTGAGGATACTTTATTCCTTGCAGTGCCTCATCTTCATTCCAGTAATACAAGCCTCTTTTGCTATTACATGTTCAATATCCATTCCTCTTTTGTTCTAAGCTTGCACTTGGATAGTGTATTCATGATTTCTTTTGTGTCTAATGCCAGATAACTGTCATATTATCTCTGCATTGATAAATTGGATTTGCAATTGAATAGGTTATTCATGTTTTCTTCTGTGCCTAATGCCAGATAACTGTCATCTTATCTCTGCATTAATAAAGTAGATTTTCAAGTTTCATTTACTTCCTGTAGCTAGCCATTCATATATTTTTATGTATGCATATGCCGGTACATTCAATATTCTCCATCTATCCATTGAATCTATAAACTATTGAGCATTAGTGGTCTAAAGCCTTGTCAAGCTGAGGGTGTTCATGCATGTCTAGAGTGAAATAGAGTTGAAACGGTTATCTAGCTTGATCCAAACCTTCATCCATTCCAATAGTTCCGAGAACAATATTGAAGATTATATGTTACCATGCATCTCCGAGCTACAACCTAGGAGATATTCTTGGAGTGATAACATAATTGGCACCGTTGTCAGGGAGAGGAAAATGAAGCTCAGTTTCCCTAGGGGACGACACAGATCTAGCTTTGATGATAGACAAATTCTAGGCACTTTTTTGGTTGTAATCATCTATTTGGCAACTCTACTGGAGGCCGAAACTTTTTGATGACTCCACTTCATAGTTCTGGCTCAGTATCCTCAGAAGCCACAAGCTGACTCAGTATCTGATCCTGAAAAAATCATCAAAGAAAGAAAGGTATTGTAAAAAGGAGCATCAAGTTCAGGTAAATCTAAATAATATTCTATATCTCTTCAAGAAAATCCTACAATAAAACAAATACATGTTGAGAGTATAGCTTCTAATACTAGCAACAACAAAAAAAAATCATAGAGATTCATAAAGTTCCTTATTCTTTAGGTTCTCTTTTTGTTGTTAGCCCAAAGGAAACCTCACCTCCTATCCATCATACTCCTTTAGTCCTATCAATCACTCCTTAGCCCTCTATCATTCAGACTTCCAGTACCCTTATAGCCACCATAGCTATCGCAGGCCCACAAGCACCTACCAAAATGGAAAGAATCATAAGTACTAGGTATGGACCTCTAGTACTACCCACTCCTTTGAATGCCATGCCAACTTGAGAATATCATAAATATAGGCCTAAGTTCACTGGGACTGAAGGTGTTATAGCTGAAGAACATCTTGAGTCATTCTATAGCTATGATGATAACCTGGACATTAGTGAAGATGACGTCTGGATGAGAGTCTTTGTCCAAAGCCTAGATGGAGAGGCTAGAAAATGGTTCAGAGAACTGACCCCAAGATCTATAGCAGATATTGAGGCTTTAGATGATGCATTCCTAAAGCATTGGGGGGATAAGAAGGATCTCCTTTACTACCACACTGAGTTTGGGAACTTAAAGAGGGAAAATGGTGAGTTTCTTTCTGATTTTAATAAGAGGTTTAACCGCTTGTACAGTAAGATACCAGCTGAAGTAAAACCCACCACTACCTCTGCTAGACTCATCTATGCCAATGCCTTTGATTTTGACTTCTGTTTACTATTGAGGGAGAGGAAATGTGCTACTTTGGCTGATATGCAAGATGCATCCTTGTAAGTAGAATCAAACATCATGGCTGCAGAGAAGCTTAAGGGAAATATTGATAAAAGAAGATAGAGGGGTGAGTCTTCATCATCTTCAGATCCCAAGATAGATAAAATGACCAAGATGATAGAGTCATTAGCCTCTGAATTCTCCAAATTAAAGGTTGAGAAGCACCATGGGAAAGAAAGAGTTCTTAACACCTTTGCTCCTCCAAATCTAAATCCATATAGAAGAACCAATTAGCAGTTGCAGATACTGCAAAGAAGCAAAGATGCCCATGAAGACCAAAGGCTAAAGACCCCTTTTCAAATCGTAGTCATGGAGGGAGAGTATTTTGAAGAATATGATGTGATCCATTGTTTTGAAGACAAAGGCAGTGCCCCTTTTTTGACCTTAGCTGCCTATGAAAAGTCATTATTCAATGACTAGATTAGCCAAGAGTGGGACGGTGAAGCTGTTCTACAAACTGAAGATCAGCAAAGATATAATTTGAGATCAAAGATGAATAATGCCAAGGAAACCCCTATTCAAAAAGTTGTTATCCTTGCAATACAACAAGCTAATAAGCAGAAGAAACCAGCAGTTGATCCTATCATCCTCAAAGCTCCAGCCCACGAGGTAAGAGGCCCTGACAAGTCTCCTTCTCGTTTTAGTTTTGAATCAGAAACACAGAAGCTAAGAGTACCTATACCTCTGATTGAACTAGTGAAGAATGAGTCCTTCAAGAAATTTGTCCTCGAGGCCCTTGAGCCAAAAGCCATCCAAGCCTCCAATGATTATGTAAATCTGCAAGATGACAAACTAGTTGTTATTCTCAGCCCAATGATTGAAAATTGTGAAGACAACTCACCATCATTCTATGTCTCTATGTCTATTTATGATAAAATCCTTCACAACTACCTTCTATACACTGGAGCCAACCATAATCTAATGCCCAAGGTTGTCATGGATAAGTTGGGTCTCAACATTACCAAGCCTTATCATGACCTGTTTTCTTTTGACTCTAGAAAGGTGAAATGTCTAGGATTAATCAAGGACCTAGCCATCACTTTGTCTCAGCTACCCCCCAAGTTTGGTATGTTGCTTTCAAGAGGTTGGATCAAGAGATTAGGTGGAACATTGAAAAATGATCTGTCCTATGCTACTGTCCCAGTTTTTGGAGGTGAAAACAGGATATTATATAGAGAAGCTCAGCTGGCTTATATAATCAATGATGAAAGGAATCCCATTAATCATCCCATATATGTTGTTGACACTGATTTTGGATCTTTTTTTCTTCAGATTGAAGAATCTCAGTTGGCCTCCATGTAGCTTAAAAAACCAGTTTGCCAGATCACAGAGGAAGAAGACCCACAAACTTGGGATATGTTCTTTGATAGGGCTTGCTCTAAGGAAGCTTCAGGGGTAGGTGTAGTCCTTGTGTCCCCCACACAGGACTGCTTTCATTTATCTTTCATATTAACTTTTTAGGTCACAAATAACACAGCAGAGTATGAAGTAGACCTTATCATTCAGCAGGTGAACAAAACCTTCCAAGAAAAACATCCAAGGTTGAAAGCATATAGAGATTTCACCTGACAATGTCAAATACTGGAATTTTTTTGAAAAGGATGATGAAATTAATAGGCTTTTACAAGTCTTTGATGAATTTGCTAAAATGCACATTGACCAAAACAAAGATACCTTTGACAGAAAGGAAAAAAGTGACAATTTTCATTTTGGTGACTGTATTCTTAAATGGGATGCGTTGAAGGAAAAGAAGGGCAACCATGATGCGTTATCAACAGGTTCGTTTGTCATCACTCAAGTTTAGATGAGAAACATTTTCATTCTGCACAATTTTTTGGGTGTGGAGCATGATTATCATCCTAATTTAAAGGTCTTTGTTTCAGTTGGATGTATACCCCAAGAAGATTGTACACCCCTCCATATGGGGGGGTGTAGGGGGGACTTGTTCCCCCTGCGGGGGTTCGAGGGGGGCCATCCCCCCGGCTGGGGGGTCCAAGGGCTAGTGGTCCCCCAGTGGGGATTTCGGGGGCAGTGTCCCCGAAGCTAAAAATAGATGTAAAAATGCCTTATAAAAGTATAGTAATTTCTAATCAATTTGGGCCGTTCATTAGGTGGATGATTTGACAGTAAAATTTATGTTTAGTTTAGGGTTTTTTTTCCCTAGAAGGAAACCCCTCTTTTTGTATGAGGGTATTGTATTGAGGCTGTGGAATATATGTGTATTCTCAGAGCGAGAAACAGATAGGTGAGATTGTGAGAGAAAATAGAGGATATTACAACGGATCTGTTGTAGGTTGTGTCTCTTCATTTTGCTGGATAATAGAAAGGAAGGACTGGCTATTTGGGGTGGACGTAGCCCAAACTGGGTGAACCATGTATATCTGTGTCTCTCTAGTTTTATGTGTTTGTGTTTTTCCACATATTAAATGTCTTGCATTTCTCTATCATATATAATATTTTTCTAACAATTGGTATCAGAACCGAAGGTCTATTTGGCTGATAAACTCGCAGGAAAGAAGGGTTTCTCATTCGAGTGGGAGCAATGGCAGAAGATGGTAAGTTTAGGGTTAAGAAATTTAACAGCAAAAACTTCTCGTTGTGGAAGATGTAGATGGAATATTATCTATATCAAAAAGACCTGTACCTACCATTAAGTGGAAAAACAAAGATGCCGACGGGTATGACAGATGAAGAATGGAACGTTCTCGATAGAAAGGCACTCGGAATAGTACGGTTGTGCCTCGCAGCATCGGTCGCCTTCAACATTTCAAAGGAAACAACGATAGAGGGTTTGATTCAGGAGTTGGTGAAACTATATGAAAAACCCTCAGCCTCAAACAAGATATTTCTTATGAAACGGTTATTTAATATGAAGATGTCGGAAGCTGGATCTGTTGTAGACCATTTAAATGATTTTAATACAGTTACAAGTCAGTTAAGTTCTGTAGGGGTAAACTTTGATGATGAAGTTAGAGCTCTGTTATTCTTGTGCTCATTTCCAGAAAGTTGGAATGGTTTACTAATGGCCATTAGTAACTCTGTTTCTGGATCTACTACTTTAAAATTTGATGATGTTGTTAGTGCTATCCTTAGTGAGGAAATGCAACGAAAAAGCCCCAGTGAGACATCAAGTAATGCTTTGAGTGCAAAGTCTAGGGGAATAAGAATGGAAAGAGGAAAGAGCTCAGGATATCAAATTAAATCAAGGAAAGGCAAATCCAAGTCTAGGTCGGAGATAATGTGCTGGAAATGTGGAAAGAAAGGACACCTAAAGAAAGACTGTAGATCTCGAAAGGGAAAAGAAGGAGATGCACAGTAGGAAAAAAAATCATGAAGCAAATGTGACAGGTGAGGTGTTACAAGATGCTTTGATTATTTCTTTAGAAAATATTACTGATTCTTGGGTGGTAGATTTAGGGGTCTCATTCCATGCCACACCTAATAAGAAATATTTCCATGACTATGTTCAAGGAGATTTTGGACAAGTCCATTTGGGTGATGATAAACCCTGTAAAATTGTTGGAATGGGTAAGGTTCTTGTAAAATAGCAGAATGGAAACCAATGGCTACTAAAGGAGGTAAGGCATGTTCCAAATCTGAAGAAAAATCTGATTTCAACAGGGCAGTTAGGAGGTGAAGTTTGTGTGACAACTTTCACAAATAAAGCTTAGAAGGTCACCAAAGGAGCCCTCGTAATACCAAAAGGTGAAAAGGTTGGCACATTGTATTTATGCAATGGTATTTCTAACTTTGTTAATGCTTTAACTTCCAAAGGAGTAGATGTAGCATTATGGCATCATAGGCTCGGACACATGAGTGAGAAGGGGATGAAGATTCTTCACTCAAGGAATTTGTTTCTGGGTTTGAAGAATGTTGATTTGGACTTCTGTGAGAATTGCATTTATAAAAACAGAAGAGAGTTATATTTCTCAGAGTTGGGAAAGAAAAGAAGAGTGAAAAATTAGAGCTCATGCATACAGATGTATGGGGACCTGCTCAGGTATCATCTCTCAGTGGCTCTCATTATTATTTTAATTTTATTGATGATGCAACTAGGAAAACTTGGATATATTGTATTCAGAATAAATCTGATGTATTTGATACTTTCAAGAAATGGAAAGCTTTGGTTGAGATTGAGACAGGAAAGAAATTGAAGTGTCTCAGATCAGACAATGGAGGTGAATATTGCAGAAAAGAGTTTGATAGGTACTATTCAGAGCATGGAATTCGTAGAGAGAAGACAGTTCCAAGAACACCACAAGAAAATGGTGTGTCAGAAAGGAAGAACAGAACAATCACAGAGTGTGCAAGTTGCATGAGATTACATGCAGGATTGCCTTACAATTTGGGCAGATGTTGTAGATACTCTTGTTTATCTAATAAACGGAGGGCCTTCAAGTTCCTTGGATGGTGGTATTCCAGAGGAAGCATGGACAGGTAAAAAGGTAAACTACTCCTTTTTAAAGCCTTTTGGTTGTGAGGCCTTTGTCCATATTAATAAAGAAAATAGAACAAAGCTTGAGGAAAAATCAAAGAAATGTACCTTTATTGGATATGGTGTTAATGATTTTGGTTATTGCTTATATGATTATGAAAATCACAAAATCATTAGGAGTAGAGATGTAATATTCAATGAAAAGGTCTTGTATAAGAATCAGTTGTAGGAAAAGAAATAGGAAAAAGAAAACAAGGAATACACAGTTCTTGATGGGATCACTGAAAAAGTAAAGGTGCCTGAAAATAATAATAATCAACAACCACAACAACAACAACCACCACAATAGCAACAAGCACCCCAAACACCTGAAAGTGGTGTTAGAAGATCTACCAGGATAAGTATACCCCCTGAACAATACTCTCCTTCATTATATTATTTATTGTTGATTTATTCTGGTGAACCCGAATGTTTTGAAGAAGCAATGCAAGTTGAAAGTAGGAAGAAGTGGGAGCTAGCCATGGAAGAAGAGATGGACTCCTTAATGCATAACCAGACTTGGGACTTAGTCAAGTTGTCTATAGGTAAAACTACATTGCAGAATAAATGGGTTTACAGGTTGAAGGAAGAAGATGGAGGAAAACAGAGGTACAAAGCTAGAATTTTGGTGAAGGGGCTTGCACAGAAGAAAGGTATTGCTTTTTATGAAATATTTTCTCCTGTTGTTAAAATGACTTCAATCAGAACTATTTTAAGTCTAGTAGCAGTTGAAGATTTGCATCTTTAGTAGTTAGATGTAAAGACAACCTTTCTCCATGGGGATTTGGAGGAAGAGATATATATGCAGCAGCCATAAGGATATGAGGTAAAAGGGAAGGAGAAACTAGTGTCCAGGTTGAAGAAGAGCTTATATGGCTTAAAACAGGCTCCAAGGCAGTGGTATCTAAAATTTGACAAGTTTATGTCTGAACAAGGTTATATTAGATGTCACTCTGATCATTGTGTTTATCTAAAAAATAAAAATGATGGCAGCTATATTATATTGTTATTGTATGTAGATGACATGCTTGTTGTAGGGTCTAACATGCAGGAAATAAATGTGCTCAAAAGAAAATTAGAAAATTCATTTTCAATGAAGGATTTGGGAGCTGCAAAACAAATCCTTGGTATGAGAATAACTAGAGACAGGAAAAATCGCAAATTAACATTGTCTCAGAATGAGTACATACAAAAGGTGTTGAAAATATTTAATATGCACAATGCAAAACCAGTTAGTACACCTTTAGCTAGCCATTTCAAACTTAGTAAGGAAATGTGCCCAAAGACCTAAGAAGACATGGATTATATGTCTAAAGTTCCATATGCATCAGCAGTTGGAAGCTTAATGTATGCAATGGTCTACACAAGGCCTGATATTGCACATGCAGTGGGAGTTGTAAGCAGGTACATGAACAATCCAGGAAAAGAACATTGGATGGCAGTGAAATGGATTATCAGATATTTGAGAGGTACCACAAATCAAGCATTATGCTTTGGTGGTTCAAATATTTCTCTACAGGGATATGTTGATGCAAATGTGGCAGGTGACAAAGATAATAGGAGGAGCACTACAGGATATGTATTTAATATAGGTGGAACAACCGTCAGTTGGGTTTCAAAAATCCAAAGTGTTGTTGCAATTTCAACAACAGAAGAAGAGTATGTTGCTGCTACAGAGGCTAGTAAAGAAATGATTTGGTTACAAAGGTTTATGGATGAACTAGGTAAGAAGCATGAAATGGGCACATTATATAGTGATAGCCAAAGTGCCATTCATCTTGCAAAGAACTCAGCATTTCATTCCAATACTAAACACATACAGCTCAAGTACCATTTCATATGATCAGTGTTGGAAGATGGAGTGTTGAAGCTGGAAAAGATACATAGTAGCTAGAATCCTGCAGATATGCTAACAAAAGTTGTAACCAGGGAGAAACTGAGAATATGCTCATTTTCAATTCATCTTCAAGGATGACGATGAAGATGAGAAATAGCTAGGTCCAAAGAGGAGTCATTGTCCAACAAATGAAGCAGCGGTGAAGTTGCTACAATCATTCTCCAAGTGGGAGATTGTTGGGTGTGGATCATGATTATCATCCTAATTTAGAGGTCTTTGTTTCAGCCGGATGTATACCCCAAGAATATTGTACACCCCTCCATGTGGGGGGGTGTGGGGGGGCCATTGGTCCCTTGGCGAGGGTTCGGGGGGGGGGCCCATCCCCCTCGGTTAGGGGGTCCGGGGGTCAGCGGTCCCCCAGTGGGGGTTTCGTGGGCAGTGCCCCCGAAGCTAAAAACAGATGTAAAATTGCCTTGTAAAAGTATAGTAATTTCTAATCAATCTAGGCCATTCATTAGGTGGATGATCTAACGGTAGAATTTATGTTTAGTTTTGGGTTTTTTGCCCTAGAAGACAACCCCTATTTTTGTATGAGGGTATTGTATTGAGGCTGTGGAATATATGTGTATTCTCAGAGCAAGAAACAGATAGGTGAGACTGTGAGAGAAAATAGAGGATATTACAATAGATCTGATGTAGGTTGTGTCTCTTCATTTTGCTGGATAATAGAAAGGAAGGACTGGCTGTTCGGGGTGGACGTAGCCCAAACTAGGTGAACCACGTATATCTGTGTCTCTCTGGTTTTATGTGTTTTTGTTTTTCCACATATTATATGTATTGCATTTATCTGTCATATATAATATTTTTCTAACACAATTTACAGGCGGAAGGAGTTTTTGATGGCCTAGTCAATGGGTAGTTTTTTAGAACTTTATTTCATTTAAGGCTTTAAAGCCTTGGTATTGTAAATCAATTTTTTCAAGTTTTTATTTCATGCTAAATAGACTCCATGCCCAATGGAACACTAGGATGAAGATTTGATTTTGGTTTTACAGGAAAGGCATTGTTCTATAGTTCTTGAAACCTCACAAGGAGGCTTTCATCCCCAGAAGGAGCCAGTGTTAGCCTTGTTGGCAAATGGCCCAAAAATGGATCCAAATATGCTCTCTAAAGTCTCCATAAGCCAGCAAAATCATGCCAATGGATTCAAATATGCTCTTGAAGTCTTCAAAATTTGCTTAAAATCATCCAAAGATCGAAACAAGCACAGGAGGAGAGCCCTTAAAAGGGAGGAAAAGCACTATCGGGAGGCTAAAACACTAAAAAAACAGTGAAAAACCATGTATTGAAGGCATGCACAGTCTAATGCACAAAAACCATTAGATCTGGTTGATAAATGGCCCAAATCTAAGCAGTAAATCGTAATCGGCCAAACACAAAGGAGGACTAATTTAATAGCGGAAGACACCCCCGATCAGCGATCTTCGATGATTGAACCGGTGGGTCGCAATCGACACAGGCAGACAGTCGCAATCAATGCAGACGATGTGGGCATTGCGATGGAGATCGACGATTCAATGTGGACTGTCAATCAAGCATGCAGTTCGACGGCCTATGTTACATCGGGGTTTCGCTACCATAGTTTCACAGAGGCACGATTAACTAGACCTGACGGTATTATACATGATATTTCATAAGATTTTAGGTCCACAGGAAAGGCCATTTTTAATGTATTTTGTGTATTTTCGTTATATAACGAAATACAAAGGGAACCAAGGAGCGATGCCGATGTGATAAGACCCAGACCCGAAAGGGTTTGAGAATGAAAATTTATAATATTTTCAGGTCCGCCAAAGCCATTTTTCATATATTTTCAATGTTTTTACATATTCCGGAATATAAAGAAAATACACAGAGCCAGGCCATCAACAACTTACGATAACGACCCAAAGGGCAGACCTGACAAAGGAATAGGCCATGTTTAAGGACTTTTGAACTCTGAAATAAAGAGATGGGTGGGATTTTTATAGTGCTACAGTGTTTTCTGTATTAAACAGAAAACAATCATTGTTTGGATTTTAAAGGGATTACAAAGGCCCGAAGACCCATTCCACCACATAGCAGAGTCCAGGAGACAAATTGTCGAGAAACAGAGACTGGAAAGGGAAAAACAAGGGCCACAGCACGCACAACTCATCCAAACCAACAGACAATCATGGAGTGGATAGTGTAGCTCATGCAAACAAATGGAACGGTCATGGGGCATCTCTGGCATGAGAGAGCTCCCTGCCAGTGCAACAAACTACCTGAATGCGGTTACTCTTCTATCAGAAGAAGAAACCTCCGAGCCATGCGTGCCTAGTCATGGCATCAAAGTTGTTCAAAAAATAGAGAGGATAGATTAAGACACTCCGAGCCTTTGACAGCTCAGGAGCATTGCAAAAGGCCTATAAATGGCTGAAAGAAAGATGTAACAGAGTGTTAACTTTTGGAGACTGAGGATACTCTGTTCCTTGTAGTGTCTCATCTTCATTCCAGTAATACAAGCTTCTTTTGTTGTTACATGTTCAATATCCATTTCTCTTCTATTCTAAGCTTGCACTTGGATAGTCTATTCATGATTTCTTCTGTGTCTAATGCCATATAACTGTCATCTTATCTCTGCATTGATAAATTGGATTTGCAATTGAATAGGTTATTCATGTTTTCTTCTGTGCCTAATGCCATCTAATTGTCATCTTATCTCTACGTTGATAAAGTAGATTTGCAAGTTTCATTTACCTCATGCAGCTAGCCATTCATATATGTTTATGTATGCATCTGCCGGTACAATATGTATTCTCCATCTATCCATTGAATCTATAAACTATTGAGCATTAGTGGTCTAAAGCCTTGTCAAGATGAGGGTGTTCATGCATGTCTGGAGTGAAAACAGAGTTGAAACAGTTATCTAGCTTGATCCAAACCTTCATCCATTCCAATAGTTCTGAGAACAATATTGAATATTATATGTTACCAGCCATCTCCGAGCTACAACCTAGGAGAGCTTCCTGGAGTAATAACAGTGTATACCAAAACTATACAGAAATAAGAGTTTATGGATGCGAATTAGCACCATACAAGCTCCCAAAATACTTCCCCATGAGGATTTTTTTCCCTGGAATACATCAGACAAATGTTAAATTCAAATGATATTCACTTTGTGGTGGCAAAGAAGAAGTCCTAGTTTTAGATAAGATACAAGTGGGCCAATTCATATGTAACACTAGGTCAGCAGGAGAAGAGGCAGAAAAAATTCTTAAAGAGATTAAATTCAGCCTAAGTTTCACATGGTCTTATGATCCTTGGGTATCATCTCCAAGTTGAGAGTTTAAAACAAAACTACCCCATATATCCATACCTCAAGGCCTGAGATAGAAAAGTATGCAAATCAATCAAAGTGGGCGGTGGATACAAATCAAGAAGTTGAAGAACAACTGTTTTCTACTTCAAATTTATAGAATCCCACTCCTCAAGAGAAAACTAGTAAAAGAAAAAGAGATGAGAGATCATCATCAACAATAGGTAGTGAGGCCAAAGATTTCATAATCAATTACAGGAAAAGAGCAAAGATCACTCCTAGGATAGATGCAGAAAAGGAGATAGAAGACCAAGCTGCCATCATAATTGGAGAATCACCACCTTCAAGCAGCAAGTTTGTTTCATCTCCTATTGGACCTTTGATTTCACATGGTCAAAAGGAAACAAAGCTATCTTCTCAAGATGTCCAAGGAGAAAAGGAAAATAGTGTTTTTGACAGGTACCTAGAGATCAAACTTAAGAATTAAATTCTTAAGAACAACACCTACAATCAATTTTGGAAGTATACTTCCAGATCACAAAGTAGATTATTATCAATTTTTGACACAGAGCAGGGAAAGATGCAGATGGCCTTCCTTGAGGCTCAAATTCCACATCCTAAAACACTAGCAGATTACAAGAGTACAACATTTTAATTTAGCACCAAAGATATCCATCCCATTGATCAAATGGAGATGCATAAACAGATTGGTGAGATGATTTCCTCTACATTAACTAATACTGCCATGTCACTGTCAAAGCTAGAGTTTTGATATGAAAACATTCAGTCTTAGTTGAAAATGGAAAATTTATCTTCTTTTGAAAAGGACAATAGGATCAAATCTTTGGAATATTTGCTAGTCATGATAGGATATGATCCTAAAGATATTAATGTTGCAGAGGAGATAATCAAGAAGAAAAATCTTGACATTGCAACGTTGAGAAAGCAACTGAAAATGCCAGCCACAAAGGATCCTTTGACTAAATATATTGAAGAAAATGAGACACAGAAAGCTGACATGATGAAGTTAATCATAGAGAAGAATATTCAGATCAAACAGATGGAGGCATAAATGGAGCAAATGATCAAAGAGAAAGAACATAGTCAAAAGGTAGCCATATTCCCCCTAGATACCATTGATCCAGATATTGGGGGGAGGCCCCCAAGATCGAAAATATTGAAATGGATCTTATGGGGGAGGCCCCCAAGATCGAAAAGATTGAAATGTATCTTGTGGGGGAGGCCCCCAAGATCTGAAGAATTGCAATGCTAGAATAAAAAGAGAAGAATTCCCAATAAAAAAAACCACAAAGAATTTTTTTATTACAATGGAGAATAATTGTAAGAGCTACATTGTGGTGGACAATCTGTCCTTTTACAAAATGTGACTTGTTACTTATAGTATTTTTCAGTTACAATACCACGGGTCAATTCCATGGGTGAATGAATACCATGGGTGGATGTCACAATACCACGGGTCAATTCCATGGGTGAATGAATGCCATGGGTGGATGTCACAATACCATGGGTCAATTCCATGGGTGAATGAATACCATGGGTGGATATCACAATACCATGGAAAAATACCATGGGTGGATTTCACTTACAATACCATGGGTGGATAAATACCATGAGTGGATGCCATTTACAATACCATGGGTAAATTCCATGGGTGGATGAATACCATGGGTTGATGCCATTTTCCATTCGGATCAACCATATCCATCACTTAGCTCCCAACAACAGGAACAACAACTACAACAACCTCTTCAACTCAAACTACAAGTGTTGAACATGTGACAAAGACACTGGGAATATGTTAATACAGTCAGAAGAAATTAAGACATTGCAGGGGCAGCTCAAAGCTCCGCAAGAGAAGAAAACTAGAATTGAAGCTTCTCGTCTATTTGAAGCACAAAAGTCACAAAGGCTGCTAGAAAGGTTACAAAAGGTGAAAAAGGATACATCAATTGGTCAGACCTTGGCCTGAGCAAAGGAAACCATTTGGATGGGTATTCTGGACTCCATGAATGAGATTTGACCATGTATCCAAATTATTTTTTAACAAAAAGAACGGATACAAAAGGCCACTAAAACAATTGTTCAAGGGAAAAGCTGGGAGATGTGCCTTTAGAAGCTTCCAATATCATCAAATTCTTGAATTCAAAGAACAAGTATGAAATTGAAGAACTAGGAATTAGTGACAAGACTGCCACCATCTTGGAAGTCAAGAAAGTTTTGACTAAAAGAAATCTCATTGATCAATTAGAAAAGAGATGTGAAAATTTAGAGCTGGAAGTGAACAGGTTTTCCAACAGGATTGAAGCATTAATTCATAAAATATTTCCCAGCATATACATGATTAATGATAAGTTGATTACTCAAGAAGATTATGTTTTGAAGATGAAGGAAGTGGCCAGAAGTAGCCTCAAATTTAGTGGTATAAAAGGCAGCATGATAGCAAGAGAATTCTTAGAGACTATGGAAAATGACTTCTATATCTAGAATGAGGTAAAACATGTCTTCACAGTAAAGCCAACATTTCCAAAATATACTGAGGTTGATGAGATTTACCGGAGGGTAATTAAGTTAACCATTCCAGATGAAAAAAGGTGGGAGGAACTATGTGATTTACTGGATTAAAAGTAATTCGGATGTAGTTAGAATATCAGCCAACACATCAACCATCACATCAGTGCAACACAGTTTTGGGCTGATTTAGTAACCAAATCTGCCAAACAGAGCCACCTATTCATGCAATTTTTTACCTTGCCTATGTTTCTGCCAAATATCGATTTTATTGTTTAGGATAATGCTAATAATACACTTTCGGTGGAGACAATGATTTTGTAATTATTTTGTAAATATTTTTATAAATACTTCACAGTTTGAAGTATTAAGGGTTCATTGTTGAATATATTTTCTTCTGCGAATTGTAATTTCCTAGTTGCTGGAAGCATCAATAATACAAGGACATTCTTCACAGGATTCATGTGGTGTACGAAATGGTGATGTTTTTCTTCAGTTTATGTGTTTAATCATTGTCTCCTTTCTCTATTATTTATGGAAATCTTAATTACATAACAGAAACTATGATGAATAGGATATGTTATTCAGAGCACCCTATTCTGGCTGTTAGTAATTTATATGTTTTTTGCTGAAGTCAAATTAAGGAATTCTTCATCGCTCAGTTTCTATTGAATCTTATACTTCTTCTGCTTTCATAATCCTTTTAAATTTTGAAAGATCCAACTAGTGAAACCTATCTTTCCCTGTGAAACTCCTTAAAAGTTTGATGTTGATCCAGTTAATCTGTAGACTCCATAGCCCAATGGAATTATAGAAAGTTAATAAACCAAACAATCCAATCAAAATTAATCAGTACAGTAATAACTAGCCTAAAATTTACATCAAACAAAGCTAAATTTTACAAAGAGATCCCTCTCTGAAGCTTGTAGGGCTAGATCCCAGCTTCCAAAGTGGTTTTGATGCTATCCTATGTGTTTACTCCCTCAACCTAACAAATACAGAATGACAACATAGTGGTGACCATACTAGGGAATGAATACTTTTTAAATTGAAAATAATTATTCCCTAGTAGTTAATCAGTGTTTCAATAAATCAAAACTCTTATATCACAATGAAATACATGATCTGAGGTTGTAATCTTTGTATATATTTGAGTGTGTTATTAATTTTAAATTTATTAGTTGTGTGATGAGTTTTCAATAGATCTGGCTCCTAAAATAATTTTCACTAGAGCTCACCCAGACCCCAACCCTGCTGAATTTTTAGATAATCCAGAGAAATTAGTGAGAAAGAGAAGTCTTACAGAGAGCCAGGGTAGTAATAGTCCTTTGTCTAGGTTCAACTCTCTTCCTGAGAACAATCCTTTGTCAAGGTCTAACTCTCTTCCTGAGAAGTTTGAAACTATTCAAGACATAGAGTTTGATTTTCCTTTCCATCATACTTTATTCTGGACAAAATCTAGGAGTTTAGTAGATCACTCTGTCATTGATGAAGCTATACTGCAACCATATATACCCCAAACTCAACCTCCTGAATTAGATCCTGATCTACAATACCTACAACAATTTGATAAATTACAGGATCTAGTCTCGGTTTTGGACCAAGCCATTAAAGAATCTTATATTCAAAAATCTATTGAATTTTCAGCTTTAACAATTACAACAACTTCTTTGTCCACCCAGTCTTCCCAGTATGTCAATCTACAACCCCATAGTCCTACTCATTCTATAGTCTCTACTTATTCACCTATAACAACTTAGACTGTTGTTCATATTATCCCTGTAGTTACTACAACTACACATTGCATAGGTCCATCTTCTAGTCAAATTCTCACACCAGATATGGCAGCTAGGTATGCACCTTTGGTGTTACTAGGCCATCTAAATGTTATGCCTACAGACTATCAATAAAAAATTCTAACGTTTGATAACACTAGTTCTCATACTGCTCAAAAACATGTAGATAGAATGAATGATGTTTTTGGTCTTCAAGAAGTAGATGAGGCTGATGTAAAGATGAGATTGTTTGCTCAAAGTTTAGGAGGTGATGTCAAAAAATGGTTTAGGAGTTTACCTATAGGAAGTATATCCAATCTTGATGCATTCCATCAAACCTTCCTAGCTAGATGGGAAATCAAGAAAAATGGACTTCAACTCCTGCATGAATACAAAAGACTTAAAAGAAAACCCAATGAAACTATGGAGGAAAACTGTTAACAGTTTAACACTGTTTACAATGCAATTCCCACAAACATCAAACCCTCCCCTGGTCTAGATTTAATTGATTTTTAGACATGGAGTATCAACTTAGAGAGAGAGACCTGAAAACTTTGGAAGAAATACAAGCCAATGTTACAAATGTTGAAGCTAACATCTTAGCCAAGAAGGCTAGACTAAAATCTAAACGGAAGGTTACCATTAAATAAGAGCCTTCCACTTCTACTTCTGATCACAAAATTGACAACTAGTGAGGGTAGTGGAAAAGATGACGCAAAGAGTAAACATAAATGATCAAGCTAAAATGAACGAAAATCAAACTACTCTTCAAAATAGGAACCAAAACTTTAGAAGGAATATTCCCCAAATCAAACAATGAGAAAAAAGGGTCTAGAAGAGCATGTCTGACCTCCTTTTCAGGAAAACTATACTGATGATGAGGGTAATATTATTGAAGATTTAGATCACATGCAAATAAATCTGATGGTAATAAATGATGATGAATCTATTTTTCTCACTCAAGAGGAGAAAGAACTTTTCCTCCCAACTCAAATTGAACTTGACCATGAGGAATTAGATGAATATAAACAAGGTTTTGAGAATGCCATTATGGAATTTCATAGACAGTATAACCTTAGGAGCAAAAAGACTTCAGACATTCTCAACACTAAAATCCTTGAGAATTAGGCTAAGAAATCCTTTGACATTAATGCTAGGAAAGTCACATACAATTCTCCTAAGAAAACTGTTGATTATTTTGGCAAAAAGAAAGTAGAAACTCCTGTCGAAAAGATAGTTGATAGAGTTTCCACAACTAATCAAACTGATATCCCAGCCACAAGTCAGCGAAAAGAATTTATATTAAAAGAATTTACTGATCATTCTAATTTTTCCAACCTGATTAAGATTCAAACATCATTCAACGTTGAGCATCAATTAGAAAATAAAAAATTCCTATTCCCCTAACAGAGTTAATGAACAAGAATATGTAGAGACCTCAAGTGATGAAAGCTCTAAACATAGGAGAAAACACAGACTCTATTAATTTGAATGATGACCAGCCTAAACTCTTATTTGGGCCAGAAGTCAAGGGCAAACCACAGGAAGGGGGTGTTCCTCCATTCTCTGTTAGCCTAAATATTAATGATACGATCCTCCATAATGTTATGCTAGATCTAGGTGCTTCCCACAATTTTATGCCTAAATCTGTTATGGAAAAGCTAGGACTTGAAATTACTAAACCTTATAGAGACTTATATTCCTTTGATTCAAGCAAAGTAAGATGTTTAGGTCTCATTGAAGACCTGTGTGTTACTTTAGCTCAAATCCTAGCCAAAATTTTGGTAATGGACATAGTGGTTGCAGATATACCCCTTAAGTATCGCATGTTGTTGTCACACTCATGGGGAGCAAAGCTATAAGGGACCCTTCAAATGGATATGACCTTTTCCACCATACCAGTGTTTGGTCAACAAAGAAGATTGTATAGGGAAACATTGATGAAATTCATGGTGAGTAGTCAAGAGAAGCATCACGACTATCCTCTCTACTCTATCCACTCAGATTTAGACTCTTTCATTCTTTATAATGATGGAGACATCAACACTTAGGTTTCCAAAGCAGAAACTGATATTTCTAAAATAGATCCAAACCAAACACAAGAAGTAGAACAAAACACTCTTCATGAACCTCTTTGGAACATGAGATTTGATGGATCTTGTAGAAAATATGGTTATGGAGCAGGAGTGTGGGTTGAAAATACAGGAAATAATCATGTTGAAGGTCATTCATACAAGCTCAACTTTCAATGTACAAACAACATAGCCGAGTATGAAGCTCTTATATTAGGATTGCAATTGTTGAAAAAATTGGGTGCTAAGAGAATATCCATTCAAGGGGATGCTGAGTTAATCATTAAACAAATCAAAGGAGAGTATTCAACCAAACACCCTAGATTGAGAGCATACAAAAATGTTGTGCTTGATTTTCTAGAGAGTTTTGTGGAATATGACCTTTCTGCAATTCCTAGAAATCAAAATATCTTGGCTAATAGTCTAGCTTTTTTAGCCAACTCCTGTAAAATGCCTTACCCTAATCGACAATATACAGTGGAAGTGAAACATCGACTAGCTGTACCAGATAATATGAAGTATTGGCAGGTGTTTGGCAATGATAAACAAATTGAAAGTTTTCTGTAGTCTAAGGATGAATATGAAGATGATAGTATAGACTTAGAGTCTGAATTAGAAAATCAAATAGTTGTACATTCTAATGTAGAAAGGCAATTAGAAAACTCAGATGTAAATATACACATAAATAAAGTTGTAAATAAGCTAGAATTGCAAGGGATAGATCCAGAGAATGAAGAGTTTGAAACACTTAAGTTAAAGGATAATTTTTTACCTAGAGGTTTAGTTCCATTGGAAGAATTATTTGATTTCAATGATGTGGCTAAGAAGCCTAAGATTGAGCCCACATGGGCAGCAGTAGAAGAGTGCAACATAGGTAGTGAAAAAGATCCTAAAATCATAAAACTGTCCAAATCACTGCCAACTACTAAAAAACAAAAATATATTGCTTTATTCAAATAATTCAGTGATGTTTTTGCCTGGAGCTATGAAGATCTAAAAACTTATGATACAGAGATTATACAACATAAAATTCCAATTAAAGAGGATCAAAAACCATTTAAACAAAAACTTCAAAGAATAAATCTAGTCCTAATGCCTCTAATTGAGAAAGAAATTAAGAGAATGTATGACTCTAAAATCATAGTCCCTCTTAGGTATTCTAAATGGGTTTCCAATATAGTACCAACTAGGAAGAAAATAGGTGAAATTAGATTATGCATAGATTTTAGAAACCTTAATAAAGTTTCCTTAAAGGACAACTACCCTTTACCAAAAATGGATCATATTCTATAGAAGGTAGTTGGATCTTCTAGGATTTATTTATTAGACGGTTTCTCGAGCTATAATAATGTTTTAGTCCACCCTGAAGATCAAGATAAAACAACCTTTACTACTCCATGGGGTACCTTCATGTATGTGAAGATGCCTTTTTGGTTAATGAACGCTCGAGCCACATTTCAAAGAGAAATGGATATTGCCTTTGTTGATGAAATTGGCAGGTTTATTGTGATCTATCTATATGACATTACTGTTTATTCTAAAACTGATGAATAATATTTGTTACATGTGATAAGAGTATTTGAGAAATGCAGAAGGTTTGGAATTTCACTAAATCCTAAGAAAACACTTTTTGGCCTTTAAGAGGGAAAACTTATTGGTCACATCATCTCTAAGGAAGGTTGTTGGCTTATGGGGGCCTGACCCAGGTTCAAAGTTATTTAGCCAAACAAATCCCTACACTACTAGCCCTTTCAGCATCAACCCATGGAGCGTGGACTGAAGTCTCACCCAAAGCAATATGGGGGGATGTTGGAACCAAGTTTCTGCACCCTTGAGATGGATGTGATGTTGGTTTATTCCAACTAGACCTGCCTTCGTGCAGGTCGCTTCGCACCGTGTTCTAACCTTCAACACCTTCATGCTCTGTTACAATCGGCTTCCGTGCAGCCCTAACCAGGGGCTGAGATTCTTTCGCTCTGTTAGGGCAACAAACTGCGCTATTTCCTAAACTAGACTAAGTATCTTACTTATCTTATTAACAGATCTTGATTATCTTCACATAAACAGATATTCTAACTTGCATTCACTTAGCCAATACAATTATACACATTCGCGCATCATATAAGCATTAGAAGTGAAATTCATACCCAATATAACATATGCATAAATAGGAAATAAATATGCAGAAATGATAGGAAACTTCTCTTTATTAATTCTTCCAAATGATTACAGACTTGACTCACCCTGCGCACTTAGCTACAGGGGTCTAGGCACACAGTTGGAGACTACTAGGCCTCTGCGCACTCAGCTACAGAGCCTCTTCCTATGCTACGACCCAAAACTAGACTTTACACTTCAGAGCTATCTCGCATACATCTTCATTATTCTATCTTCGATTGATTGTTTTAACTACTTAGAGCTTCACTCTATTTATACAATCCCATGGTCCACAGACCATGGGTAGATCTTCTATAACTAACATTACATTGTCAAAATAAGGGCTGACAACCCTATGAATCTTTAACAACTATGCGCTCTGTGCCCACAAAATGTGGAGTCTTTACATTGGTATTACAAAATTGGACCAAAATTCGGGCTCGTAGCCCCAAAACTGCCCTTGGGGGATCCCTAGCCCAATAGGCCCCCAACACAAACATCGTGACTCGCCCTCAAGTCTCTCTATAGGTGCGGATATCTTAGCGTGAAGACCTCCCAACTTGGGTTGGATCCCTGCAAGTTCAGCAGCACACTGAGTAGCTTCCTGCTGAACTTCCTCCATGCGCTGTTCGGTGACCGCTGTTGTTGAACTACTACCCTGAATCCTCTCCTAAGTTGCTTGCAATTGTGCGAGATTTGTTTCAATGGATGTTGTAATTGTATACGCCTCATCTATCCATAATTGTAGGCGCGCTTTCAAGACCGTTTCTTTGTATCGAGCGGCATCCATCTGCTCCTTGAGCACCTTTGCTCGCTGCATCCTTGCAAACCTCTGCGTAAGGGCAACTGTCTGCACAGTCCCTTTTACCTCATCATATCTTTGTTGCAGTTCATGCACCTCTGTCTCTAGGCACTCTATGTTCGGGTCCTCCTATAGGGTGGTTAGGACCTCGAACGATTGTTCGAACAACTTCATGCAATCTGTCACTGCACTGTCAACCGTCACCATTGTTGTTGTGACCGTGGTAGTATGTTGTTCTCTAACCTCCGACAGAGTTGAAGGTTGAGCCTTCAACTATAGTTATGCTATCTGCAGGTTCAGCTCCAGCTGAACCCTGGCCATTTCTTCTCTTGTGTTGCGCACCCCTCATTGCACTGCAGGATCAATTGCTCAATGTTGATACATTGCTCGCTCATTAATTGCAGAGCACGTCTCTCCCTAGCCCAAAGTTCTCCGGTTACTCCATCCTGCAAAAGATAGAGTGTCTCCCGAGGGATCGCAATCATGTTTAACCCAACCCCTTTCAAATGACTGACCATAGGCCTATCGGCCTCATTCTCTGTGATGAGTGTTCCATCTTATAGAACTATTGTGTTGGTCATCTTGGTGTGCAACATTTCCTCAGCAGCTGAAGTGCCGACTGCGAGGTTGGTGGACACTGTGCCAGCCTATGGAGTGCGCACCTGCAACTCCTGTATTTGTGTCCGGAGAGCCCCCAATACCAACTGGTGTTGTTCCTCAAACTGCTGGAGGGCCTCCGCGGTGACATCCCTCACTGTTTCGCCAATATCATGCAAGTCCCCTTGAGTAAGGGTGATAGGGTTGAAAGATGTCTTTGAGGCCTTTGTTTTCTTTCACAGCCCTACCTACTCTCATGGTCATGGATGCTTGAGCTGGGTGGACGTTGTTTGCGGGTCTGTGCCACCTTGTTCTATGTCTGTCTCTGGTTCAGGCGAAGGTGACTTCTATCCTTCGCGCTCTTCTTCTATTTTTTTATGTTGCTGTTCTACTAACTTTGCAGTGTCGTGCACCACCTAGGCCTTAGTGATTGCTTCTTCTTTCTTGTACTTTCCTGCCAGTTGTGCCATCCATAGTTTTGTCTCTTCCTTCTTTTGCTACGCTGCGGAATTTTCTTCTTCCACCATAGAGTCAGTTGGAGCACACCACTCCGACAACCAAGACTCAAGGACCGCGAAAATTACATCATTAGTCGCCAAGTATGGTAACTCATGCCACGTCTTCATAGGGTCCTTCTACACCCTGATGAAGACATGGTGGAAGTCTACTTTGAATTCTGCAAAGCTCTGCAGACTGTTGTAGACTGTGGGTGATAACCGCAGCTTGCGATTGATCCCCATCCTGATGTTCATCTCCATGAGCACCCAAAATATATTGCTCTCCCTTATCCTCTGTGCATCCTTGGTCGCCCACAACAAAGCATACTTCGCTGCCTCTGGAAGGTCCTATGCGATCGATGGGAACTGGCTATCTTCGGGCAACTCCCATGCCACTAGTACTATCGACAACAAGATCCATGCATAATGAAATGTTTTGCCCTGCTCTTGTGCCTCGCAGCAGTTCACAAGGAACTCACCGCATAGATAGTTTTCCCAGTTGAACTGGACCCCTTCTGCTCATTGCACTGCTAGTGCAACCATTGATGCGGGCACCTCATCCGCGTGACACTTTCGAATCACCTTCCCTACCAATATATGTGTCACGACCTTGACTGCAGGGTTGTTGATGTTGGAGATGGCATACCCTTGCTTCTTCTTCTCCAACTTAAACTTCTTTTTCATTACCTCCACGATGACCAATTCGTCACTTCTTCCCTCTGAAATGTTTGCTGGGTCCTCCCCTGCGCAAGGGAGTCATGTAATCTGATGAATCAAATGGTCTGTGATGGGGATGGGCTCCTCCAGCCACAAGCACCCATCATGCACCAAGCAGAGCAGCTGCCTGATGACAAAAATGGTCATTGGGGCGCGGTGGTAATGTGGCACCCAGAGCAGGTTTAGCAACCCTATTTTTGGAACACCACTGATCCATTTGCGCGGCTCCAAATATATCATTCTAGCTGGTGCATCTATATTATGGTAAATTAGCTTCGCAGTCGTTAAATGCGGGAACTTCTTGTGGTTCTTGAGGTCCCAATCTTCAAATTTCAACATGGGAACCCATCCCAAGTGCCCTCCTTCAAACACAATATCGTCCGGGAGTAGCGGAGTTTGTAGAGAGATCTTGCTCTCATCTATATCCTTGGGAACCTTTGCTTTACCCTTTCATGGAGGAACATATTCTAGTAGCCTGGTGATAAGGTCCGTGCCCCGGCTTTCGACTTCCATCTCTACATCCTCCTCCTCCACCAGGATTTCTTCAAACTCGTCCTCCTCATTAGCCTCCAAATTAATGGCCTTCCCCTTTTCCTCCATTGTGAGCTTCATCCTTAGTAGATTTCTGGGTGAGATGCGCACCGGTATCATGCCCTGCTTATCCTTCTTAAATCTCGATGTGTGCGGTGATTTAGGTACCTCTACGATTATTCTGGCACTCTGTGGGGCTTCTACTTCCGCAATTTCCTACACGGCTTCCCCAGCTGTCACTACTCCTGTGTCCATGGCTTCTTCGGGTGTTGACATAGTGCCTTTCCACAGTTCTATCAGTGTCTCTGGTAATTTCTCAAACAACGAATTCACTTTCAAAATATCGAATAAGTCTCAGTTCACGAATACCTGAGCGCGCAACAACTCAGTTTTAAAATTGCCAAGGGTTGTTTGTTGGACAGCCACTTGTAATTTATAGGGCCTTTCAAATTTGAATTCGACCATTTCACCCACATTCGGTTTATTAATGCTAGATTGGTGGCAAATTTTCAAGAA
Source organism: Pinus tabuliformis (assembly GCA_031772625.1). Taxonomy (NCBI): domain Eukaryota; kingdom Viridiplantae; phylum Streptophyta; class Pinopsida; order Pinales; family Pinaceae; genus Pinus; species Pinus tabuliformis. The sequence goes on along the minus strand of CM062804.1, from coordinate 1,290,802,688 downwards.
TCTAACCCATAAAGTGTGCCTTAAATGCCTACCACCGGCTCCATTTGTCCTCAAACCAAGCATCACATCGTGAATAGTGACAGTAACGGTCACTTTCTGGCATACCTGTGCACCAGCACAACTATCTTTGTGCTTTCGTGAACCCTGTGACACTTCGCTACTGCGTGTAGTCCTGACATCACGCAGTTCCCGTGCAAAGTAGTTTATAGTCACGCACCTCCTTTCAGCTACCTGGAGTGCTAAGACTGTGCTGATGTCAGCTAGTCAGATGGTCGAGCCACCTGTGTATGGCTTCAAATCAAACCATTCACTTTCCTGGGAAGGGATCTCCATTTAACTTAACCAACTGTACCATGGCACCATCTGTAATCTCCTTAATAACATACGGCCCTAACCAGTGCATTCTAGATTTCTTTGGGAATTTATCAAATTTACTGACATACAATAAAACTAGATCATTTACCTTGAATGTGCGTAGCTTAATGTGTCAGTTGTGCCATGCCTTTTCGTGCTGCTTTTGGACCTGCTAGAGAGCTCTTCCAGTTGCGCGAGCCTCTCCTCCAGGGCTCCGAGATCCATCATACCCGTGAGCTCTACTATGCGTAGACTAGGCATGATATATTCCATAGGCATTACGGCTTCCATTCCATAGACAAGCCTCAAAGTTGTATGTCCCGTCAGTTTCTTGCATGTTGTCCAATAAGCCCATAACATTGTTGGTATGTGTAGGTCCCAATCACTTCGCTGCGTATTGCATACCTTGGTCATACTTTGTTGAACGCTTCTACTGTCTTGTTTTCTTGTGGGTGATACGATGTGCTCTTCTGGTGATACACCTAAAACTCTTCTGTCAATGCACTGATCATTTCGTTCAAGAAGTGTGTATCGCGTTATCTCATCAAGATCTTTAGACATTAGTACATGTTCAAACAGAAACTTCGCCACAGTCATGCTCATCCAATCCTTCATCGGCTGCGCTTCTACCCAACGAGTCAAATACTTCGTCGCAGTGATAATATACCTCGCACCTCTCTTTCCTTGAGGTTTAATGTGTCCTACAAAATATATTGCCCATTTTTCGAAAGGTTGCAACACCATTTGTGGATTCGAAGGCATCTCATCCCTTCGCAATGGCCTACCTTTTCTTTGACATACATCGCACACTTTGCAATATGCTTTTGAATCCTGATGAAAGGTTGGCCACCACAACCCTGCACATAGAATATTTTGTGTGGTTTCTCTTCTTGCATAATGTCCTCTCGCATCGCCCCCCATGAACATCCGTGAGGATACTGCTTCATTCAAATTCAAGTACATACCTTCGTAGTATTTCATCATTCCCCACTTGTATAGGTGCCTAGCAATGACAGAGAAATCTGCTGCGTGCACCACTAATTCTTTCTTTTGCTGGATAGAGTATCCTTCTGGCACAGTTCTAGTTGTTAGAAAGTGTATTATATCTTTAAAATATCCATCCGCTACACACAAAGTAAAGAGCTACACGTCAGGTAATCCTTCCTCCAAACTAGTAGGTTCCTCCCCTGTCTCGATGCGCAACAAGTGATCTGGTCCTTCATTCAATCGTCCAGGCTTCACAACAACTTAAAAATCATATTCCTGGAACAATAAAAGCCATATGCAAATGCGCCCCCCCAACACAGGCTTATTGACCAGGTACTTTAGCGCGGAGTGATCTGTATACATCTTAAAGTGGCCCCCTAACAAGTAGTGTTGATACTTCTAAAGCACATATGCCATAGCTAGTCCCTCACGCTCAGTGGTGGGATAGTTCTTCTCTTCTTTGGATAATATGCGACTTGCAAACACGATAGGGTGATCCAAGCCTTCTCCACCATCCTACATTAGTACTGCCCCCAGTGCTATACACGACATGTCGACATGTACATGGAACTCTTTCTTCCAGTTTGTGAAGACTAGAATCGGCAGAGTAACCATATTTTCTTTCAATATATCTAGGCTTTTCTTATAGTCATCGTTCTGGCAGAACGTGACATCCTTCTTCAACAATTTTTCCATTCGCGCGGTGATCTGGGCATAGCCTTTAATAAACTTTCTGTAATATCCCATATGTCCTAGAGTGGGGTGCAGCTATTTCACACTTCTCGGTGCTTCCAAGTTCAGAATCACCGATGTTGGCTTATTGGGGCTTGACCCAGGTTCAAAGTTAATTAGCCAAACAAATCCATGTACTACTGGCCCTTTCGGCAATAGTCCACGGAGCGCGAACTGAGGTCTCACTAAAATTAGTATGGGGGGGTGCTGGAACTAGGTTTCCACACCCTTCAGATGTCTGAGGGGTTGATTTGGTCCAACTGTGAGTCCCTTGGCACAGGTTACTCCGCGCACTTCCTTGGATTTTGCACCCTAATATATTTACCTTTGCGTAGCCCTAACAGGGGATGTGTGGTTTCGTGCTGCTGGAGCAGTGATTTGCACTATTGCCCTAAGTCACACCTGAGATCTTACTTATCTTCTTGTAACGGTTAGTTATCTTCGAGTAAATAGATGGCTTATATTATATTTAATTATTCAACACATTCATATGAGTTCGCGTAGTAAATAAATAGTAAACTTGCTATTCATAGAAAATAATGCATAAAACAGGAAAAGATACATAGAAATATGGTAACACTTCTCTTTTATTAATTATTCCCATGGTTATAGACTTGACCTGCCCTGTGCACTCATCTGCAAGGGTCCGCGCATTCAACTGTGGACTACTAGGCCTTTGCGCACTCAGCTGCAGAGCCTTCTCCTACTCTACGACCCAATGACACGACTTATACTTTGACTCAATACTTCATAGATTCCTTAGATTCCTCCTTTAATTAGATTCATTTCTTTTCTATACTTAGATCCTCGCTCTATTTATACAATCCCATGGTTCACGGACATGGGTGGATCTTTCAAACTGACATTACATTACAAAAACAAGGGCGGACAACCCTATGACTTTATTACAACTTCGTGCTCCGCGCCCACAATTCATGGAGTCTTTACAACAGACTTAGTCAAAACTTGGGCTTTAAGCCCCAAAACATGCCTTGGGGGGATTCCACGCCCAACAGCCCCCCAACACAAACATCGTGCCTCATCCTCGGGTCACTCTTTCGGTGTGAAGATCTTCATGCGGAGTCCCTCTAACTTTTCTCTGACGGTTGCAAGGTTGATAGTGCACTGAGCAACCACCTGCTGAATCTCCTGTACACATTGCTCTGAGACCGCGGTGTCATAATTTCTCCCCTACATCTATTCCCGCATCCCTTGCATTTGCACGATATTGCCTTCAATTGTTGCTATGATGATGAAGGCATCATCAATCCAAGGTTGAATGCGCGCCTTCAAAACTACTTCTTCGTGTCGCACAATGTCCACTTGCTCTTTCAGCACTTTGGCCTATTGCACTAGCGCGAGCCTCTGAGTGAGGACTACCATCTTCGCGGTCCCTTTGATGCTATCATACTGCTTTTGGAGCTCACATGCCTCTGTCTCTAAGCGTTGGATGTTAGGGTCCTCCTGTAGATTGGTGACGACATTGAATGACTCTTCCAACATTCTGGGGTAGTCCCTTTCTGCACCACTGATCTCCTCCATCCCCGATGTAATAGAGCTGGCACGCCGTTCCCTTACTTCTAGAGGAGTGGATGGATGTGCCTTCAACCATAGCTCTGCTATCTGAAGGTTCAGCTCCAGTTGAACCTTGGCCATTTTTTCTCGCACCAAGCGCACCCGTGCTGCTAGTCTTTGGATGCGCGCCTCTACTGGTGCTTCTGCTGGGATGGCCAGCTCAGGGACCATATGTCATGCTGCTTCCAAAACCTGTACCATCTATCTATTTTGCAACATGACCTCTTCACGTTGCAAGCTCAACTGCTCCATATTGATCTTCTACTCGCTCAACACTTGCAACGTGTGGCTCTCCCTAGCCTGCAGTTCTACAGTAATCCCATCCTGCAGAACATAGAGTGTCTCCCACGGGAGCGCATCCATGTTGATCCCTATCCCTTTTAGTGCACTAACCATAGGCTGGTAGGCCTCATTGGCTATAATCAACGCCCCTTTTGGCAGCACTATTGTGTTAGTTGTCTATGCGTGTAGCATTTTCTCAGTTGCAACTGTCCCTAATGCGAGGCTGGTTGAAAGAGTACTAGCCTAAGGAGTGCGCACTTGCAACTCCTGAATCTACGCTTAGACGGCCCCCAATGCAATCTTATTCTCCTCCACAAAGTTCTGGAGGGCCTTGGTGGTGACATTGCGCACTGTCTTACCTATGTTATGCAGATCACCCTCAGTAAGGGTGATCTTGAGCGCTGGCGCTTTAACTGTGTTGATCATATTTGTGGGTACACTCCGCCCTCCCTTTGTTTCCATCTCTTTCTCCTGCCCATGCGAAGGTGACTTCTGGCCCCTGTGTGCCTTATCGGCTACCTCCTGTGCTGTTGTTACTTTGGCCTCTTTCTGTGCTACTGCTGTCTGCACAGCATCCCGTGCCTCCTGCACTTTTGTTGTTGCTGCTTCTTGCCTTCTCTTTTCTACCAACTATGCCATGCGCAATTTGGCCTCCTCTTTCTTCCTTTGTGCAATAGAATTCTCCACCGCGGTGATGTCTGGGGCACACCACTCCAGCAGCCATATCTCTAGTACATCGAAAATCACATCATCGGTGGCTATGAAGGGTAACTCACTCCATTTCTTGGTCAGGTCCTTGCGCGCTCTAAGATATATGTGGTGAAAATCCATTTTAAATTCTGCAAAACTTTGCAGCCTTTTGTAGACAGTGGGTGATAACTGCGACTTGCAGTTAATCCCCACTTTGATGTTCATCTCCATGAACACCAAAAATATCTTATTGTCGTGGATCGAGTTCACGTCTTTTGTGGCCCATAACGAAGCATACTTCATGGCCTCCTGAAGATCCCTTGCAATCATGGGGAATTAGCTATCGTCCGGCAATTCACCTGCCACCAACACTATGGACAGTAGAAGCCATGCATAGTGGAACATTTTTCCTTGTTCCTGTGCCTCGTGGAAATTCTCCAGGAACTCTTTGCACAAGAATTCAGACCAGTTAAACTGGACCCCTTCTACGCACTGTTCAGCAAGTGCCACCACTGGCGCGGGTACCTCATCCACGCAGCACTTCCGCATGACCTTACCCGCCAGTATCTGAGTCGCCACCCTGACTGCTTTGTTGTTGATACTGGAGATTGCGTAGCCCCTTTTCTTCTTCTCTAGCTTGTATTTCTTCTTCATGGCCTCCATGATGGCCAAATCACTGCTCTTCCCCTCCAAGATGTCTGCGGGGTCCTATCGTTTACACGGAAGCCGGGTAGTGCAGTGGATTAAATGGTCTGTGATGGGGATGGGCACCTCCAGCCACAAACACCCACCATGCACTAGGTAGAGCAGCTGCCTGATGATGAATATTGTCACTAGGGCACGGTGGTAGTGCAGCACCCAGAGCAGGTTTCATAACACTGACTTTTCAACTCTGCAATAACCACTTTCGTGGCTCTAATTCTATAACCCCTACCGCAGTCTTCTGCTTGGGCTTCATGAACTGCGTGGCCTCTTGGTGAGGGAATTTCTCATGGTCAATGAGATCTCAATCTTCAAACTTCAAGCTTGACACCTATCCCAGGCGTGTGCCTTAAAAAATGATATCATCAAGGAGGAGCGGAGTTTGCAGAGAGCTCTTGCTCTCGTCGAGGTCCTTGGGCACTTTTGCCTTCCCCTTCCATGGGGGGATATATGCGGGCAGCTTGGTTAGAGGGTGCGCAACCTCGGTTTCTACTTCCATGCCTTCATCCTCATCTTCTTCAATTATGAAATCCTCAAGGTCTTCCTCCTCGTCGGTTTCCAGGTTAACTACTTTCCCTTTCTCCTCCACCGTTAATATGGTGCGCAATGGGTTTCGTGAGGACACATGCACTAGAATCATTAGTTGTTATCTTTCTTCAGCCTCGACGTGTGTGGCGATTTAGGGATTTCCGCAACAATCCCCGTGCCTTCAGGGGCATCTTCCATGGTCAGGGCCTACGCGACCTATTTGGTGGTCATCTTTGCAATTTCCCTAGCTTCCTCTAACGCTGCCATCTTGCTCGTCTGGAAATCTCTCAAGTGCTCAACTAGGGGCTTAATCAACGCTCTACATAGGGAAAATAGATCTCAGTTCGGGATACTTAGGGTGCACAATAGCTCAATTTTAAAATGACCAAGTGTTGTTTGTAGGTAAATCCTTCGTATTTTATAGTGCCTTTTGAATTTGAATTCAACCATTCCCCCCAAATCCAGTTCATTAATCCTCCCTTGGTGGCAGATGTTCTCAAATCTTTCCCATAAAGTGCGTCTTAAATTCATACCGCTCGCTTCATTTGGTCTCAAGTCAAGCATCACATCATGAATAGTGACTACAATGGACACTTTCCAGCCAACCCGTGTGGCAGCATAGCCCCCCTTGCGTGGTTGCAGACCTTGTGACACTTTACTCCTGCTCACAGCCCCAACATCACGTAGCTCTCAGGTAGTGTAGTTTATAGTCCCACGCCTCCTTTTAACTGCTTGGAGCGCTAAAACTATACTTCCCACAGCCAATCAGGTGGCCGCGCCACCTGTATAGTGTTTCAACCGATCATCCATCACTTTACCTGGACAACATCCACCTTTTATTGTTGCTAGCTGTGTCACGCACTTTAGCATCTATAGTGCGCCACCATGGGTGATCCCTTTAGTAATATGCAATCCAATACAAGGCATCAGGCTAATCAACTCTCGGCGGTAGTCCCCAAATTCGTCAGCGTAATCGTGCGCACCCTGTTTTATCACCCTGGTTTTCTTATCAAGAAAGTACTCCTTTATTTCGTCCTCCAGCTTCTCGACTTCTGCTTCCACCAGAGCGCTTTTCTCCGTTAATCGCACACTTTCCTTCAGAAGTTCTTCGAGCCTAAGATCACCCTGTCAGACTTCTTCCTTAGGTCCCAAGCGTTCTGCTTCGTTCAGCTACGCGATCTGTTCTTCCAAAGCTTCGCAAACCATCATATCTACTGGTGCTGCTATGCGTGGACTAGCCATCTTATAATCTATGGGGATTATAGTGTTTGCTCCATATTCCAGCCTCGAAGGCATCTACTCTGTTAGTTTCTTGCACATTGTCCTATAAGCCCACAGAACCGCTGGTACACGCAGGTCCCAATCAGTCTGTTGTGCATCATATACCTTGTTCAGCGCTTCGCATACTTCGTTAAATTATTATGTGTGGATAACCTTCTACATGCTCATTATTTCCATACATCATTGTTCCAACTGGAGGGGTCGTTCACGCAATTACCTCACCCACACCTTCTTATTGACCGTGTCCCTTAACGTGAAGTCTTTGTGCATCCACGCAAGTTTTTTAAGACATGCCTATATCCATCTGGACAGGTACACACGCAGAGTGTTTCATCTAGCAATCTTGTCGATTAATCGCACCTAAGGCTTCCCAAAATGCATACACATCATTCTCCTACATTCGCACCAATCCTCAAAGCATCCTTGGTGCGTAGCCTACCACCTCGCAGGTGTAGCACGCAGTACCCATTTCAAAGCCTCGAATCATTGTTGTTCTGACACCTCCCTTTCAAATCTATTTGAGAAAGTGTATACCTCACTTAATCAATCATAAGTAGGTATATCTCTTACCTATGTCAATACGTAGTGCAGTGATCTTGTCATCATGTTGCAGTTCAGCATGGTTACCTTGTGTAACCGGTTCTGCCATCACTCTATCTCTTCATCTGAATCTGACGTACAGGAGCTTTCGCGCTCCCATGAGATTCGCCCATCCACGGTGGGATTTACCCAGTCTTGATCTGGTACGGTTATCTTGTAGATGCAATCCAAGTCATCGTCGCTTTCATAGTCACACACTGGCTCTGTGTAGCACGATCCTTCTGCAAGGTCCAAAGGTATTACTACGCACAGGGACTTTTTCTCAAAAATCATCTTGCGCTTCTTCAGGTTTATCTCCTTATTCATGTTAGTGGCCCAATTTATTCCTAATAGCGTAGGGTAGGGATTGTTATAATTAACAATCTCTATCACTTCGAAGTCTGCTAGCATGCTCGCTCCTTCAATATCCACTGTGATTCCCTGCAATCTCCCCATAGGTATTATCTTTTGCTGGTTCGCCATTCACAGCTAGATAGGAGACCATTGTAGCATAGGCCTCCCCATGGGATCCCATGTTTGCTTCAGCAGAACGTTCACATCTTATCCTAGGTCTAGAATCACTTGGTCCATCTCATATTCTCCAATCTGCATGGTCAATCTCATTTCTCTTCCCGTCCTCATCACGTGCTTTCCAACCTTCCGAACTATGCACGGTTCTCTTGGCGCAGTCCCAGTGCATCTATTTATGAGTTCCTGCAATCCCTTTATAGCCTTGTTGTTGTGCAACAGCTTCATGCATGCTTCCAGGAACGTCGTGAGCATCAAAGGGTCCATTTTCGGCCACGGTCTGTCTTTTCTTCCTGAAGTGAAGGCATCATCGAATCTCTTCCTAGCTTCCATGAAGGTTTCCTTAGCGCGCTCCAAATCAAACTCGGGTTCTTTTGTCGAAGCCTTACGAACCCAAGTACTATCTTCAGGCTGCTTGCCTTTATCATCTCCTATCGTAATTCCACTTCGGAGCATAATGTTCACGTTAGGGTCTTTCTCGCATGACTCAGACCTCATCATCTACAGGTTTTGAGTCAGGGGAGGTTGGAGCACTCCCTTGTCGCGAAGCCTAGCTATCAGTGTGGGACAATCCTCCGTCTCATGATCAAATAATGTACAATATAAATATGGTGTTCGCATTGGATTTATACAATCATGGTCATAATGTCCTGGCCCCTCGCAATTGTAACATATTAGTTGTCTATGACCTCTTCCAGGTCCTCCTCCACCTCAGCCTCGTCTGCACCCCTAAAATCCAGTTCACGCCATCCATGCATTCTGATTAAGGGGCCATGTTTCGGTCTGAACTCTGTAGGTGCGAATCCTATCCATCATTAACTCATATCTTATACATTTGCACTCATCATGTCCTACTGAACTACAGAAATTATAGAATAACTGCTGCAAATTCTGCATGTACTTCTGCAACAGATGACAGTTATCTGTAGTATGCTTTCCTCCTATTTGACAAATTGCGTACAACAAAGTAGGCACTACGCTAAGTCCTCCTTGTGCCTCCAGTCTTAACGGCATCGACCCTCCTCCCACGAGGTAATTCACGAACATTGGGAAGTGGTCCTTGTCATGTCCCTGAACCTTACATTTAACACACCATACCTCTTCGCGCACCTCTGGGTGAGCTTTCATGTCCTGTTTCAGACTCTGCATCTCAAGGCATAGGTTTTTCAACTAAGCATGGATCTTCTGAACTCCCACGTTAGGATCCTGTATCAGGGTTTCATGCAGCCTCATTGCGATCTCCAAGGCATCTACTTGAGTCATTATCCTTTGTTGTGACAGCATGTTCCTTAAATGCGGTGTTAGCGAAGCTACAAACCATTCACAATGTTGTCCATCCATCAAAGTCATATTGGCTTTGTGAATTGTGCACTTCAGTCTCTAATCCAACTCCCAAGGAGTCTTGCTTGGTAGCATTGTGATCTCCTTGAACCCGATGATCAACTGCGCCTCTGACTTTGGCCTGCTAAATTCTTTGTTCAGCACAATTTGGATATTTGCGACCCCTGCATTTAGACTGTCATTAGAATACTTGATATACCAAGTCAGTGCGCGATCTTGCAGAGTGCTGACCAGTGTCGCCTTCTTTATATTATCATCTATAACTCCTTGCACTTCCCATACAGCCCTTATCACGAACCAAAACTGGCCTGGATCTTCATTTCCTATTCCCTTGAATATGGGCAACTTTATCATGCTTGCCATATTAACTCGCAGTGGTGGTGAAGGTGGTATGGGTGAAGATGGGGGTGAAGGCGATGACACTGGTGGTGGTGTGGGTGGGGGTGGTATGCGGGGAATCCTTTTCCTTATCAAATTGATTGCACTTCTTGGTGAGACCTTTGTGATCTCTTCCTCACCCCCTCACGGAGGTGAAATCAAGGGGCTAGTTTCTAGCTCTGTATTTCCTTCGTTTCTATAAATTCTTCCACTTCACGTGGCCCCGAACATCAATGTATTTTCATAATCGATTTTTCACACAGTAGCATTTTAATCCAAGTGTTAAGAGACTTAATGTACTTACCTTTCAGTACTTTGAGAAAGTGTCATTTTGCCTCGCTATAGCTGACTGAAGTATCTACCACAAACTCAGTAATGAATCCTCCTATAATCCGATCGAGCAGTGATCAACAACATGCATGATTTTATCCTCCGATGCTTCCAATTTGTGCACCAATTTGGGGGTCCACACAATAGGATTATCAAGTTTCCACCTTCCATGGCTATCTGCTAGCTTCGCAGTCCACTCATACAGCTCAGTAGGGAAAGATACGAAGAAAATTTTGGGGATCTCTGTGTACAAGTACAAGTCTAACCACTTTTCCTTTGATAGTTGTAGATTCCTATTCTCCTGCACCACAAACTCATGAATCTTCCTATCCAACCAATCTTTAATTTCTTTCTTAGCTGGATTCTAGTGATACAACATCAAACATATCTATGTAGATCCTAGTCTAGGAAACAGACCAATTTGTTGGCTTATTGGGGCTTGACCCAGGTTCGGAGTTAATTAGCCAAACAAATCCCTATACTAATGGCCCTTTCGGCAACACTTCACGGAGCACAGACTGAGGTCTCACCCAAAGTAGTATGGGGGGGTGTTGGAACTAGGTTTCCTCACCCTTGAGATGTATGAGGGGTTGATTTGGTCCAACTGTGAGTCCCTTCGTGCAGGTTACTTCGTGCACTTCCTTGGCTTTCGTGCCCTGACATATTCTCCTTCGCGCAGCCCTAACTAGGGGTTGTTGGTCTCTCACACTACTGGAGCAGCGATCTGCACTATTCCCCTAAGTAACACCTAAGATCTTACTTATCTTCTTATAACAGTTAGTTATCTTCACGTAAATAGATGCCTTATATTATATTTACTTATTCAGAACATTCATATGGGTTCGCACAGTAAATAAATAGTAAACATTCTATTCATACCCAATAATGCATAGAATAGGAAAAGATACATAGAAATAGGGTAACACTTCTCTTTTATTAATTCTTCCCATGGTTACAAACTCGATCTGCTCTACACACTTAGCTGTAGGGGTCTACACACTCAGCTGCGATCTATTAGGCCTTGGCGCACTCAACTGTAGAGCCTTCTCCTACTCTATGACCCAATGACACAACTTAGACTTCGACTCAATACTTCATCGATTCCTTAGATTCATCCTTTAATTAGATTCATTTCTTTTCTACACTTAGAGCCTCGCTCTATTTATACAATCCCATGGTTCGCAGACCATGGGTGCATCTTTCAAACCGACATTACATTATGAAAACAAGTGCAGGCAACCCTATGACTCTATTACAACTTCGCACTCTACGCCCACAATTCGTGGAGTCTTTACAATAGACTTAGTCAAAACTTGGGCTTTAAGCCCCAAAACATGCCCTGGGGGGATTCCATGCCCAACAACCGCGATCTTGGTGGGGTCTACCATTAGCCCTTGTCTACAAATGACATGCCCCAATAGGTTCCCAAAAGGAACGAGGAATATACACTTCTTGAGGTTGAGCGTGATTTGGTATCTTCGACATATATCCAGCATCAAGCGCAAGCTCGCTACATGGCACTTAAGTAGCCCAAATACAGTCCAGTCATAAAAATAGACCTCCAAGAACTTATGAATATATTCTTTAAATGCCGCAACAACCACGTGCGAAAAGATAGCCAGCACATTCTTCAATCCAAACGGCATGACAATATATTGAAAGAAACCCCACTCAGTCGCGAAGGTTGTCTTGCTCCTATCCTCTGGCACGATTTTGATTTGGTGGTACCGAGAGAACCCATCAGTGAAAGAATATGCTTCTTGACTGCCTACATTGTCCAACACTTCATCCGTGAACAGAGTTGGGAACGGATCATGCACACAATTGTCATTCAATTTTCTGATATCCACGCATATCCTTATCTCATCCTTCTTCTTGTTTTCTTGTACCACCATTTAGCTTACCCAATCATTTTCTTCCATAGGTTTAATGACGCCTACTGTGAGCATTTTATCTAGTTCTACATGGACCTTATCCTTGTATTTCGGATTTAAGCAGTAAGGCCTCTACTTAACTTGCTTCGCATCGGGCTTTAACGTGATCTTCATCACTCCTAGATCTCTGATTATTCCTTTCAAATCTGTAAACTTGGGTGGGAATAAGTCTTGATATTCATAGAGTAATTCAACAACCTTATCCACTATCGTGTCATCCCACTATTCTCTGATCTTCATGAATTTGGGTTTTGTCTCCATACCAATGTTTACCTGCTTAGTTTTCACTAGCGCAGTTATATCAGGGTTCTCAATCCGTGGTCCGTGAACCTCACAGTGGCCTTCTCTTTCTGGAATGTTAATATTTTGCAGATCCTCATCCTTCTCTTCAGTAGTTACATTATAACATTCCAGTGCGTGACTCAACTGAGTAGCCCATTCAAGCTGAATCAAGTGTATCAGCTGTTGTGGTATCCTAAAGATGGTTGCTTTTACCTCTTGTAGTTCTTCATCAATACTATCCCACCCATCCTCAAAACTGAAGGTCATCATGAATCCTTCGCACAGGATATCCCATTCACCTATCCCATGGTGGAGCTTTGTTTCTATATACCGGTTCATTGGTATAACATCTAGGGTATGACAGAACAGGTGCACCCACTCAGGTTGTGGCTTTTCTCCATAGGCTTGTGTCCAATTGGCCAGATGCTCACGCGGATCATCCTGCCCATCATACTTGTCTGTCAATCACACCTCAAGCTTCCCAAATCATACTCACATCATTCTCCTATATTCGCGCCAATCATCAAAGCTTCCTTTGTGCGTACCCCACCATCTTGCAGGTGTAGCACGTAGTACCCAGTCCAAGGCCTGGAAGTGTTGCTTTTCGGACACCTCCCTTTCAAATGCATCCAAGAAGGTATCTACCTCATTTATACCATCATAAGTAGGCAAATCTCTTACTTTTGTCGACACACAGCGTAGCGACCTGGTCATCATATTGTAATTTAGCATAGTTACTTCTTGTAACCGATTCTTCCATCATTCTGTTTCCTCATCAGAATCCGAAGTGCAGGAGCTCTTGCGCTCCCATGTAATCTGTCCATCTATAGTGGGATTCACCTAGTATTGGTCTCGCACTGTTATCTTGTAGACACAGTCCAGATCATCATCACTTTCATAGTCATGGACGAGCTCCGTATAGCGCGATCCTTCAGCAAGTTCCAGGGGTATAATTAAGTGCAGCAACTTCTTTTCAAAGATCATTTTTCGCTTCTTCAGATTAATTACCCCGTTCATATTAGTGGCCTAGTTGATTCTCAAGAGTGTGGGGTAGGGATTGCTGTCATCAACAATCTCTATTACTTAAAAATATGTCAACACGCTCGCTCACTCAATATCCATAGCTATTCCCTGCAATCTCCCAATGGGTATTATTTTCTGTTGATTTGCCATTCTCATTTGAATTGGAGACCATTGCAGCGCAGGTCGCCCCATTCGCTCCCACATCTGTTTCAGTAGAACATTCGAATCTGATCCCAAATCCAGAATGACTTGATCCATCTCATATTCTCCAATCTGCACAGTGAGTCTCATTTCACAGCCTGTCCTTGTCTTATGAATTCCGATCTTCCAGACTACATCCGGTTCTCCTGGTGCAGTCGCAGTGCATCTGTTGATGAGCTCTTATAACCCTTTCACAGCCTTATTGTCGTGCAGTAACTTCATACATGTTTCCAGGAAAGTTGTGAGCATGGATATGCCCATCTCTGTCTCTGGTTTATCTTTGCTTCCTGAAGTGGAGGCATCAACGAAGCTCTTCTTAGCTACCATGAAGGTTTCCCGAGCGCACTCCAAATCAAACTCGACCTCTTTCACCGGGGCATTGCAAACCCAAGTACTGTCATCTAGTTGTTCCCTTTGTCATCTCCCAGCGTGATTCCACTTCAAAGCACAATTTTTATGTTCGGATCTTCCTCGCACTGCTCAGACATCATCATCTATAGGTTCTGAGTTGGGGTAGGCGGCAACGCTCCTTTCTCACATATCCTAGCTATCAGCATAGGAAAATATTCTGTCTCATGATCAAACAGCATGCAATACTTACACAACGGGTGCGTTGGATTCGTGCAATCATGGCCATAGCATCCTAGCCCTCCGCAATTGTAGAAAATCAACTGTCCACGACCTCTACTAGGTCCTCCTGCGCCTCGGCCTCGTTTACGCCCCTAAAATCCTGTCCGCGGAATTCCTGCATTTTGGTCGAGGGGCCTCATTTCGACCTAAACTCTGTCGGTGGCCATTCTATTCATCATCAACTCATAGCTTCTACAAGTACACTCGTCATGTCCCATCGACCTACAAAAGTTGCAAAACAACTATTGTGAAGTTTGTGTATACTTCTGTAACAAGTGACAATTGTTCGTCGCATGTTTTCTGGCTATTTGGCAAATCGCACACCACAAAGCAAGTTTCATGCTAGGTCCTACTTAAAGTTCCAACTTTAAAGGCATCAGTCCTCCTCCTATGAGGTAATTTGTAAAGACTAGGCAGTGGTCTTCGTGATGACCCTGACTCTTGCATTTTATGCACCACACTTCTTTGCGTACTTTTGGTCAAACCGTTCTGTCATGTTTCAGACTCTGCATCTTAAGGCATATATTTTTCAGCTGCACATGGATTTGCTAAACTCCTAGGTTAGGATCCTACAATGGGGTCTCATGTAGCCTCATAGAAATCTCTAAGGCCTCTACCTGAGTTGTATCTTCTGCTGCGATAGCGTACTCCTTAAATGTGGTAGTAGTGAAGCTACAAACCACTCGCAATGTTGTCCATCTGTCAGATTCATATTGTCTTCGCGAATCATACATTTCAGCCTCTGATCTAGTTTTGAAGGAGTTTTGCCTGGTAGCATCATGATCTTTTTAAATCCCACAATTGACTGCGATTCAGATTTAGGCCTACTAAATTCTCTATTTAGCGTTGTTTGGATATCCGCAACCCTCGCATTCGGGTTATCGTTGGAGTACTTAATATACCAAGTCAGTGCACGATCTTGCTGGGCACTAACCAATGTCACTTTCTTTATATGGTCATCTATAACACCTTGCGCTTCCCATATAGCTTCTACAACAAACTAGAATTGGTTCGGATCCTCATTTCCTAAACCTTTGAACGCAAGCAACTTTACTGTGTTTTCCATACTGAATCGTGGTGGTGGTGGAGTTGGTACAGGTGAAGATGGAGGTGATGGCGGTGAAGCTAGTGGTGGCATGGATGGAGATGGTATTCGCGGAATTCTTTGTCTTATCAGGTGAATAGCACTTCGCGGAGAGACCTGCACGAGCTCTTCCCGGTACTTGGTGTTGAAAGCTTGCTGCATCTGAGCCCAAGTGGTGATACTATTCCCAGGTAAGCCCATGAACCAGCGTAGTGCTGCATCCTTAAGAGTGGAAGGGAAAAGTTTCAACTTTTGCTCATCTTCAGTATAGTCATAGGTTCTACAAAGGACAGCAAACTCAAACAGGAAGGTATCTGGATCTTCAGTGGTCAACCCATGGAAGTGAGGTAAGGCGGAGGGGCTAATGTTCTTCATTTTCATCTCTCCATTGGTCTCTCGAATGGGGAAGGCACCTTCTATTCTCTCATCTTCTCTTCTATTATCAGCCATAGCTTCAAATGGAGTGGTCTCTAACTCTTCTTCTACTATAGGATCTTTGGATATCTCAGGATGTTCACCTATAGGTTCTTCTGGGTCACTGTCACCAAAGAGGAGAGAAGGGTGACTCAGTGATGTGGTGGGGGTGTTTGGTAGGAATTTGCCTGATCTATCTCGGTTCCTACGAGGCATGAAATGGAAAAGACCCTTTTTCTCTTGATTGTTTTTGCTTTTTCTTTGGTACCTGCAAAACTGAAATAGACTGATATACAACTAACTAGGAAAGATGCAGAATTAGACTGAAAGCAGGAAAAACTAATCTACTTTGCTCAACTGAAATTGCAAGAATGGAAATGCTAGTCTACGCTTGCAGAAAGGAGATGCTAATCTATGAAAGCAGGAAATATCTATGCTACTTTTGCAGAATGGAAATGAAATAAACTACTTAGCAAAAGGTAAGAGTAAGAAAGTAGAAGAATAGCAATAATCACCAATACTCTGCTGCTTCCCCGGCAACGGCGCCAAAAAGATGGTGGGCTCCAGTATTGTAGCAATAATGCTACAACTCCTGGAGCTCCCTATCTCTAATTTTATCAACCCGGTAGTTCGTACAAACTTGGAAGCGACGGTGATGTATGCACAAGTACTAGCTCTTGTCGCAGCTGTCACTTGGTCAGCTGGCACAAGTCCGCTAGGGCTCAAGCCAACTTCTATAGGCTCACAGAAGAAGCTTTATGAGTGATGGACGGAAGCTATCTTGAAGGAAGCTAACCTACTTTGCAAAAAGGAAATGGAAAGCCAACAAAGCATAGAAACCCTAATAAACCCTAATTTAACTAGCTTGACCCTTACAATGCAAAAACGTGAATGAAACTTCTACCAATGATGCTATTACATGCAGTGAGTTGAAATACATGAATCTAAACTACTTGCACTTGAAAAGACATGTTTTTGTATTTTGTCATTAAGTGGTTGGGTTTATTGTGATGGTGCTTTTGATTAGGGTTTGGTTGTGCAGGAGCGGTTGGAATGGAAGGAAAGCATGGGCAAGGTCAGAATGGCTATGGGAGGTCCCAGAGGGTCTCCAGCATCAATCCCCAGAAGTCTACCACGTTCGGGTGCTTAGCAACCGAGTTTGCAGACTTCTACAGGAAGTCTGCAGGGGATCCTACAGGAAACTCAGGGGTTTCCACAGGAAGGCTGTGCAATTCTACAGGATGTTTGGCCGTGGAGGTTTTGGGAGATGGTGAAGTGATGGAGTAGTGTGGGAGGATAGGTGAGATGGAGATGGACCTGGTGATGGCTCAGGAGCAGAAAGATCAGAGGGAGGAAGAGTGCATGCAGTGGGTTGATGGATGGAAGGATGGGATCAACGAAAGTTTAAGTAGATGGAGCTAAGTGAATAATGGATGAGTTGGAGAGTAAATGAGCTGGACAGAGGCCGAATAGGTGACTTGAGGGGAGATCAAGAAGAAAAAGAGAGTGGAATGATAAGGAGCAGCGTAAATGAAACAAATGATTTATGCACCAAAATGAGGATTCATTAACCTATGATAACTGTGCCATGAAACCTATGAATCAGCAATGGAAAACCAAGAAATGAAACTTGTGCATGGAAGTGAAATGTAGAAGTATGGTTTATGTCAAAAGTGCATGGATGGATCTTCGACGAAAATGTCTATGTAGCAGCCTGCACGAAAGTGAGAAAATCTGTGTTTCTTTTTGGTGGTTGGTTATGGACTGCACCCCAATCCCTAACAGAGATGGCAGTGAGCCTTTACAACCTTTTTCCGGAGCTCCAATAGATTATATCTATCCTCTTCTAACCTAGGCAGCTGGAAACAAATTCACCATAAACTAATCCTATCTAAGCTCATAAGAAAGTCTAAATTAACCAACTGTAAATTCGAATTGCATGATAAAGTAAAACTCAAAGTGCTGGAACGAAATGCAACAACATTACAACACTGAGGAGATCTATTGCTCTCAGGTTGGGCCCTAACCTGAGAGCTATAGCTCCTTGAGAAAACTCAGAACTAGATCAAAATCTGCCTTCTTTATTCATAATCTGATGTCATGCCAAATTGGCTTACAAAAAGGAACAAAAACCGAGCTCTAGCTCGTACTTCTCAATTACAAGAGCAATACCAAAGTTCAAAAAGCTTCTATCCAAGGCTACGGCCTCAGTATTTATGCAAAAATGATCATCCAACAAGTGTCCTTGATTTGAGGAGCTCGGCTGTCCAATCTGGAGTTTAACTGCTGATCCTGTAGGACAGTCATAACTGTTGTTCCTGTAGAACAGTTATAATTGCTGTTCCTGTAGAACAGCTAGCTGCCTCTAAGCTCGGTGGGGAGATGGATTGGAGCTCGGAGCTATGGTGGGAATCACGAGGAAGGTCCCAAGACTGTGGACATCCTCTCCTAAAAACCAGCAGTGCCACCTCACTGTCTCCTTGTCTCCTTTTCACGTGGTCTTTTCTCCCTTTTTAATGCCAAAAACCTGAAAGCATCATGCATTAGTCACGTAGATAAAATGTCTACCCTTCTTCCTACAAACAACACGAATAAACTAAGAAATGCATGCATAAGCAGTAAAAAGTGAATGGTTTGAGCAAAGCAAGTAGGCCAAATGAGCCCAAATTATACCAAAAATTGGGGCTCATCATCACCCCCCAGC
This sequence comes from Pinus tabuliformis, assembly GCA_031772625.1. Taxonomy (NCBI): domain Eukaryota; kingdom Viridiplantae; phylum Streptophyta; class Pinopsida; order Pinales; family Pinaceae; genus Pinus; species Pinus tabuliformis. The sequence continues at coordinate 1,290,784,129 of CM062804.1, read as the reverse complement.
TAAACTATTTGCTCATCCTTGAGCAACTTTGCCCTGGTTCCTCGTCTTTGGCCGAGAACTAGAGCCCGGAGCATGCTTTTCCTTCCCTGCTTTTGGTGGTCCTGCCTTTTCTGCCGAGGGTGGCGCTGCTTCCTTTCCTATTTTTGGCGGCCCTGCCTTCACTGCCCCTGGTGGTGACAAAGGTGGTGCTTCTGCCCCCTTCCCTATTTCCTTGAGCCGAGCTTTGGAAGGCGATTGGCCTATTTTTCGTGTCCAGGAAGTTATTTTTGGGCTCCCCTTCTCAGGGGTGGTTGATGTTTTAGAGGGGGTTCTTGGACTGGGTGAAGTAGGGACATCCCCTAAAGTGGTTTGGCTGCCGGGTGGAGGCTGTGGCTTGCCCATGGTTATCCGCTTGCTTCTCCTGGCCTCAGATGGTAGAGGGGTCTCCCTCTCTCTCTTTTCTTTCGATTTCGGAGGTGTACTGAGGGCGGCCATCACCGCTGCTGCCTCCTTTTCTAGAATACCAGCCTTGTCTCTCTTGCGTTTTTCTCTCTCAGAGCCCCTTGTGGAGGGCCCCTCCTTTTCAGATCTCGGGCTTCCTGTAGGAGGCTGTTTCTCAATGACTTTTGGGCTTCTTGTAGAAGCCCCTTTTTCAAATTTCGGGCTTCCTATAGAAGCCTTTATCTCCGTTTTTGGGCTTCCTGTAGAAGCCTTGGCCTTTGCTTTTGGGCTTCCTGTAGAAGCCTGCTTCTCAATGATCTTCGGGCTTCCTGTAGAAGCCTTCGTTTTTGTTTTTGGGCTTCCTGTAGAAGCCTGTTTTTGCTTTCCTGTAGCCACTGGGGTCTCCACCTCTGCTTGCTTGCCTGCTTGAGTTTTGCTTTTTGTTTTGGTTGCAGGTGCTGTTGAGGTACTTGGGCTGACGTGGGCTACCTCAGTTTTGTCCATTCTGCTCTTCATCCTCTTTTCCCTTGCTGACAGGAGAGGTGTGCCACCTTTTTCTTGGTCCTTCTTTTCCTCATGCTCCTTCCTTTGTTCTTCGGCCATTGCTTCGTGTTCCTCACTGCTAGAGGAACCCGTTTCTTCGATCAACATTTTAATGTCCCCATCTTTGGTCAAATTGCGGAAGGATTCCCATGAGAGGGGAACCTTATATGAATGCAATGCATCCTCCACAAGAAGCTTTATTAACCCATGGTGGGCTATCTGATTAGGTATGCCCTCTCTAAGCTTTGTAGCACACTCCATTAGAGACTGCAGGAGGTAATAAGGGATGCTCAGTTTTTGCTCTACAGGAAGGTCAATTCGGTGCCTTAACTCAGTGAGTAGCCGAAAGTGGTATGCATACACGATGCTGAACCGGCCTTCACAAGTAATATATTTCATGATTTGCAAACTGACTTCATTCCAAGGTGGCAATAGACTCGTCCTTCTTACCCCGTTTTTATCCTCTGAGAATTCTTCCTCAGGTGGAAAGAATTCCTTCTTTGCTTGCTGGCTCAGCTTTCTTTCGTCCTTGTCCCATGGTAGACCCATAGGGAGTTCTGTGATCCGACTGATATGTTCTGGGGTGAGCTTGAGGCTCAGACCTCTGAAGCTCACTGTGGCCAGTGTCTGGGATTTAGGCTTTAAAGCCTGCAAGAATTCCTCGGCTACTTCATCATCGTAGCCCTGCAGCTTATCACAAAAAGGCATCCATTGTGCTCTGGTGAAGAGCTCTACCACTGCCGGGTTTTCCCTTAATTTAGTGGACTCAGTGGGTTCCCGTCTTATAAAACCACCCGGCATGATGAACACGGTCGTTTTAATTAAAGGTGGCAAACAACAGAGATTTGGTCTATTAAGACAGGGCATGCACATAAAATTCAACACAGTCTACTTATATCGACATCCTGTAGAACGATAGCATAGGCACAGCAAACAACAATTCCACCAATATCTTTATGACCCGACTGTGGACGATGGTCTTGCCACTTTTACTAACCAGTTGCATGCAAAGTTCAGGGTTACCTCTTTAATTGGCCACCTTTTTGCGTGAGGCACCCGCTTCCTTGTAGATGACTGTGTTCCTGTAGACTGCGTTCTTGTAGACTGCGTTCCTGTAGAACTGCGCTCCTGTAGGACTGCGTTCCTGTAGAAGCAGTGCGTAATTCTCGGGGAGGACTGTAGTTGGCCCGCGCTCACGGTGTGCTTGACCAGCGTTCTGGTAGCCAACAACTCGGCGTATCAAAGTGCAGAGAAGATCAGAATAGCTACCCGAGTTGAAGTGTTGGATGATAAATGCATGCGCATGATCTAGCCGATTGGATTTTGAATCGGCGCAATCCGTGGCACGGGGGATGAGCTGTCCCCGCCGAACCATTGGGCGACGTCATCCATCCTCCACCTGCGTATTCACTTGCTGCCGCATTCATTCCCACAGATTTTCCACCGCCTTTCTTGTTAAACTCATGCTTCTGACGAGAGTGTTCTCACGTGCATGCCGTTCATTCTCTTTGCTGTGGCCGCCACCCAAACATCCAATTACACTTTAACTAGCCGACGTGGCCAGTCGACTGGCCATACGGCTGCTCAACCATTCAATTTTATGCTTTGCAAACAATTTCAAAGTTAGATTTATGCGATTTGATGGAAGGAAGGGTTGAGACACTTACCTGCGCGGCTGCACACGATTTTTCCAGTTCTTGGACGATGGTGAGTAGATCTACCTGCTGCATGCGACTTACACAGACCCGGAGGCTCGTGGTTACAGGCTGCCAATGCTGGAGTGGATGCTTTGCTTGTATGCGCCCGCGTTGCATTTCAGATGGCGGTGCTGTGAATGGTATTCACTCGAGCAGGTTGAACTGTTACAGGATTCCCGCGAGGTGTCTCGTAACAGTCCTTTCTCCTTGGGTGCATGCTGCACGACAGAGGTTCTGGCCTTTCAATCACGTTCTCGGAGCTCTTGATGCCTGCGGTATGAGATCCCAGCATTTGTTTAACTTTGAAAATGGCTTTTCCCGTGAGACTCATTGATCTTCTTTGTTGGTGCAGGGAACTTGGTCGCATGTTGACAAGGACGGTGGAGCAAGGTGACAGCATTGTGCAGGGGTGCTAACAGAGGCCTGCATGCATCCAACCCAATCCATAGTCGCGAAATGTCCTTTTAAGATGAATTCTGGCCGTCCAAAACTCCTACAGGAAGTTTCCTGTAGAACATCCGCGCCTCCCTGTAGAAAGACTGCATCTTCTTGTAGAAAGACAGCATCTTCCTGTAGAAAGACAACATCTTCCTGTAGAAGATTCAAACCATGATAAAATTGCGCATACCTTGAAAAACATGGGTACCCTTTGGAGGAGGTGCTGGTGAGGTTCCTTGATAGCATGATAAGGACCTTTGGCTCTGAGTTGAAGGGCTTCCTCTCCTCCATAGAACGTCTGCAACCTGCATGCAATTTTACCATATTTTGCTTATTGTTTTTTTTCTTTTTTTCTTTTTCTCTTTTTTTTTTTTTTTTTGAAAGATAACAGGGGCACCTCAAAGAGGTTTTCACCCATGCCATCTGCCTTGAGCGCCTCAGAAAGGTTTTCGCTCAAGGATCTTTTTCAAACCTTTTTTCTCTTTTCTCTTTCTTTTTTCGAAAGACAATAGGGGCGCCTCAATGAGGTTTTCACCCCTACTACCTGCCTTGGGCGCCTCAGAGAGGTTTTCACCCAAGGATCTTTATTATTATTATTATTATTATTATTTTTTTTTTATGTCCTTCAGGGTATGCCAAAAGCAGAGGTAGAACCCTTCTCTATGACCAATACAGATTTCTCCATAGTCTTGATGAACTCTTGTCTTGAGAGAGGTCTCTTGTAGATCTTCAATCGATGCCCATTGACAAGCATGGGAATGGATTCCTCATCAATGGTTCGAATGAGGACAGATCCATTGTCATGGCATTTCTCCACTGCATATGGTCCTAGCCATCTGGTTCTCAGCTTCCCCTTGAAATCTTTGTATCTGGAATCATACGACAAAGCCCAATCTCCCGGCTGAAATTGCTTGTCATGGAGATGTTGGTCATGCCACACCTTTCTCTGAAGTTGAACCACTTCTGAGTGAAGGAGGGCCTGCATTCGGTGCTCATCCAGGCCATTCAACTGTAATAGTCTTTCTTGTTGTGCATGGCTGAGATCTAGGTCCAGCTGAGCTGCCATCCTCAAGGTATTGTATTCAAACTCAATGGACAGCAAAGCTTTCTTCCCATAGACCAGCTCATATGGTGTGAAACCGGTGGTGGTCTTCCAAGTGGTGTTGTAGGCCCACGTGGCTTCAACCAGGCGATCTGCCCAGTCCTTTCTGCTGCTGCTCACCACTTTAGTCAAGATCCCTTCTAATGCTCTATTGGTGACTTCCACCTGCCCATTTTCTTGAGGGTGATAAGGGGTGGAAGTCCTGTGCTTGATCTTGTGATGAGTTAGGAGATCTTCAACCAGGTTGGAGGTGAACTGGCTCCCTTGATCGGTGACCAGCTCTCTTGGATAGCCAAACTTATAGAAGATGTTCTCTCTTAGGAACTCAGCCACCTTTTCTTCTGTTGCTGCTTTGATTGCTTTGGTCTCTGCCCACTTTGTCAAATAGTCAGTACACACAATGATGTAAGTCCTTTGTCTCGAAGAGGGGTTGATTGGACCCAAAAAGTCCATGCCCCACTTCTCAAATGGCTCAAGAGTCACTTGAGGTTGGAGAGGCATCTCATCCCTTTGGGTCGGTTTCCCCATTCTTTGGCATTGGTCACACTGACTGACATATCTTCTGACATCTTGATGAAGTGTGGGCCAATAGTAGCCTGCCTGCAGGATCTTGAAGGCAGTTCTCTTTGCTGCAAAATGTCCTCCACAAGGCCCATCATGACAAGTGAGGAGGATATAAAAGACTTCCTCCTCCCTCACACAACGCCTTAAGATCTTATCGGGGCCAAGCTTGAATAGATTGCCCCCGATCCAAGTGAATGAGGCACTCTTTCTGATGATTCTGCTCTTCTCTCTGGAAGATAGGTGTGGAGGGAACTGTGCTGAAACAAGATAGTTTGCTATATCGGCAAACCATGGAGAGAGTATTGATATAGCAAACAGATGTTCATCAGGCATCTGGTCATCCACTGTTCCATCCTCATCTGCAGAGAAATCCAATCTAGATAAAAAGTCAGCAACTACATTTTCTCTACCTGGTTTGTCAACAATGGTCAAATCAAACTGCTGCAATAAAAGTAACCATCTAATAATACGAGCATTCACATCTGGTTTATTCATTAAATATCTAATAGCAGCATGGTCAGTATGTACAAAGGTTTGGTAACCAGTAATATAATGTCGGAACTTGTTCAGTGCATGGACCACAGCCAAGAATTCTCTCTCGGTTACAGTGTAATTCAGCTAAGCTTTGGACAAGTTTTTGCTAACAAAGTAAATGGCATATGGAAGTTTCTGCTCAACTTGTCCTAAAGCTGCACCTATGGCTTTGTTCGAGGCATCAGTGTGGATGTGGAAAGGTAGGGCCCAGTTGGGACCTCTCAGGATTGGGGCTGACACCAACTTGTCCTTCAATTCATTTAAAGCCCTCTGACAATCGTCAGTCCATTTAAACTCCACATCTTTTGCCAACAGACCAAACAATGGCGAGGCTAGCTTGCTGAAATCTTTGATGAATCTCCGGTAGTATCCTGCTAATCCCAAGAAACTCCGGACATCCCTTACCTTTGGAGGAGGTGGAACCCTCTTGATGAGAGCAATTTTGTTAGGATCCACCTGCAATCCTTGGCAAGAAATGGTATGGCCTAGCACGGTCCCTTCAGTCATTAGGAATTCACAGTTTTCAGGACTAAGGGACAAGTTCATCTCGGTGCATTTGGTTAGGACTTTTCCCAAGTTGGACAATGCTTCCTGGAAGTTGGCCCCATAAGGAGTAAAGTCATCCATATAGATTTCTACTGCATCATGGACCAACTCCGAGAAGATGCTCAAGACAGCTCTCTGAAAGGTAGCGGGAGCATTGCATAGCCCAAAGGGAAGGACACGATAGGCAAAGGTACCCCAAGGACAAGTGAAGGTGGTCTTATCTTGGTCTTCCGGGCTGATTTGTATTTGGTTGTACCCGCTAAACCCATCCAGGAAAGAGAAGAACTTCTTTCTTGCCAGTCCATCCAACACTTGATCTATGAAAGGTAGGGGGAAATGGTCCTTCTTGGTAACTTTGTTCAGTTCTCGGTAGTCCACACAGATTCTCCATTTCCCATTTTTCTTGGGAACCAACACTAGAGGGGACACCCATTCACTATCTGAGATGGGGTAGATGAATCGGGCATCCAACAGTTTCTGCAATTCTTCCTTGACAATGTCCTTAAGGGCTGGATTGATTCTCCTCTGAGGTTGCCTAACCGGTTTACAATCCTCTTTGATGTATATATGATGGGTACAGACCGAAGGATGAACTCCTTTCATTTCCTTATAGCTCCAAGCAAAAGCATCTAGGTGGTTGGCCAGCAGACTACACATCTCCTTTTCCTGGGAAGGAGATAGGGAGGAGCTGATCTTCAATGCTTTCTCAGGGCTGAACTCCACATTCTTGACTCTGGGAGTAACAGGGTTGGTTGTACAAAGATCCACTAGGGTGCTAACTTGGGCATCCTCCAACAATTCCTCCAAGGGTAGTGCACTGGAAGGTGGATTCTGGATCAAGGTCTCGATCAAGTCATCCTCGGTTGGGGGGTCTCTTCTAGTGGTATCTAAGGTGCACAGAGGTGCTGAGTACACCTCGTCTTCTTCTCCTTCTTCCAACCAGAGTGGTAAATCATGCTCTAAAGAAGGTTGGGCAGGCGGATATAGGACTAGTTGCTTGGACATGGGACCATTTTTGATGGTCATGTTTCCTGCACGACAACTTATGTAAGCATCTGCAGTAGCTAACCAAGGCCTTCCCAAAATGAGAGGATATCCAGTAAGCTTGGCCTTTGGTTGCAGAACCAGGAAGTTTGCAGGGTATTCCCAAGAATCAATGGAGACCATGACATCCTCCACAATCCCTTCGGGAGTCACGGTGGAGCGATCTGCTAATTGCAGTACTGTCGAGGTCTTCCTCAAGGAATCCTGAAGATTGAGTTTAAGCATGGTATCCCTGGTCATCACATTGATGGCAGCCCCCAGATCAATCAAGGTGTGGGGGATAATGGTGCCATTGATGTGAACATCTACTACAGGACTTCCAGGATCTAGGTACTTTGGGCAGATGACTTGTCCTAGCATAAGGTCAGATAGTTGTCCTATGACATTGATGGTTGAAGCATCTTTCTTCCTTCTGCCTGGATGCTTGAAACACTTCTCCTTAACCAGTTTGTTGTATATTGGCACATCCTTGATGGCTTGGAGAAGTGGGATTTTTACACAAAACTGCTTGAGCTCACCCAAAAGCTCATCTTCCTCTGGGTTAGGTTGTGTGGTGGCTATTAGTCTCTCAGGAAAGGGTGGAATAGCCTTTGGTTCACTTTCCTGTTTATCTTCCTCATCCTCTGGGGGAGGAGGTTGGCGATCTGGTAGAGTCTTCCCAGATCGAAGATTGATCTCCTGGATCTCCACAGCATAGGTAGGGCATGAGGTTTCCCCAGTGTATACCTGTTGGGCCTGTCTATTGTTGGGGTTCGGGTTCGGTTGAGCAGGCATTTGAGGTTGCCTTGGAGGAGCAGGAGGTAATGGTTGAGGTTGAACTGGTGGTGGAGGCAAAATGGCAGGAGGAGTGTTGTATTGGGGCCTCCACCCTGACTGAGGTGCATTCCATTGAGGCTGTGGCTGGGTATGTGAGTGATATGGATGAGAAGTAGGTTGAGTGGGGTACTGAGGTGGGTAAGACCATGGAGGAGTCATGGACCATGAAGGATGAGCAAGGGGACCCCAGGAAGGCATAGGAGTTGACTGGTTGGGGTTGTAATAAGCTGGAGGTGCCCCTTGTGTCCCCTGCTGATAAGGTCTAGCTCCTTGTGGCCTCCTTTGGTTGAGGTAATAGAGAGGCTCGGTGGGAGCTTCTGTCCCTTGGTACATGGCTTTAAACCCAGGTAAGGTTGGACACTGATTTGTGGGATGGTCCTCCTCACAAACGAAAAACACTTCAACCGAATGCAATGGACATTCGTTCTTAGGGTGCCTCCTTGTGCACCTAGGGCAGAAGACAGCCAAGGCTCTCTCAGCCTCTTCTTTCTTTTGCTGAATCCTAAATGTGTCAAGCTGCATGGCAATGGTTTGTCTCACCTCACTCTTAAGATCTTCTAGTTGATTTGCGAGCTCATGTTTGGAGAAAGGGACACTAGTTGAGAGGTGGTTTCCTCTACCTCGTTTCCGAGCTGCCCTGGAGTGGTTTCTAAACACAGTCTTGATGTCCTCATAAGGCAGTTGGTAAATGTCCCCCCCAGCTAACATGTGAAGCGTATCTAAGAGGTCTTCAGGGACTCCTCGGAGTAGGACCAACTTGAGGGATTCAGGGTCAAGTGTGCACTTGGCCTGCTTATAGCTTAGTTGGAACCTCTCCTCATAATCCTCTAAAAACTCATCATTTCCCATGGACATCCGAAAGATTTCCCCCTTTGTTTCCTTGGACCTACAGTAATCCCGGTACTTGGTGTTGAAAGCTTGCTGCATCTGAGCCCAAGTGGTGATACTATTCCCAGGTAAGCCCATGAACCAGCGTAGTGCTGCATCCTTAAGAGTGGAAGGGAAAAGTTTCAACTTTTGCTCATCTTTAGTATAGTCATAGGTTCTACAAAGGACAGCAAACTCAAACAGGAAGGTATCTGGATCTTCAGTGGTCAACCCATGGAAGTGAGGTAAGGCGGAGGGGCTAATGTTCTTCATTTTCATCTCTCCATTGGTCTCTCGGATGGGGAAGGCATCTTCTATTCTCTCATCTTCTCTTCTATTATCAGCCATAGCTTCAAATGGAGTGGTCTCTAACTCTTCTTCTACTATAGGATCTTTGGATATCTCAGGATGTTCACCTATAGGTTCTTCTGGGTCACTGTCACCAAAGAGGAGAGAAGGGTGACTCAGTGATGTGGTGGGGGTGTTTGGTAGGAATTTGCCTGATCTATCTCGGTTCCTACGAGGCATGAAATGGAAAAGACCCTTTTTCTCTTGATTGTTTTTTCTTTTTCTTTGGTACCTGCAAAACTGAAACAGACTGATATACAACTAACTAGGAAAGATGCAGAATTAGACTGAAAGCAGGAAAAACTAATCTACTTTGCTCAACTGAAATTGCAAGAATGGAAATGCTAGTCTACGCTTGCAGAAAGGAGATGCTAATCTATGAAAGTAGGAAATTCTAATATATGAAAGCAGGAAATATCTATGCTACTTTTGCAGAATGGAAATGAAATAAACTACTTAGCAGAAGGTAAGAGTAAGAAAGTAGAAGAATAGCAAAAATCACTAATACTCTGCCGCTTCCCCGGAAACGGCGCCAAAAAGATGGTGGGCTCCAGTATTGTAGCAATAATGCTACAACTCCTGGAGCTCCCTATCTCTAATTTTATCAACCCGGTAGTTCGTACAAACTTGGAAGCGACGATGCTGTATGCACAAGTACTAGCTCTTGTCGCAGCTGTCACTTGGTCAGCTGGCACAAGTCCGCTAGGGCTCAAGCCAACTTCTATATGCTCACAGAAGAAGCTTTATGAGTGATGGACGGAAGCTATCTTGAAGGAAGCTAACCTACTCTGCAAAAAGGAAATGGAAAGCCAACAAAGCATAGAAACCCTAATAAACCCTAATTTAACTAGCTTGACCCTTACAATGCAAAAACGTGAATGAAACTTCTACCAATGATGCTATTACATGCAGTGAGTTGAAATACATGAATCTAAACTACTTGCACTTGAAAAGACATGTTTTTGTATTTTGTCATTAAGTGGTTGGGTTTATTGTGATGGTGCTTTTGATTAGGGTTTGGTTGTGCAGGAGCGGTTGGAATGGAAGGAAAGCATGGGCAAGGTCAGAATGGCTATGGGAGGTCCCAGAGGGTCTCCAACATCAATCCCCAGAAGTCTACCACATTCGGATGCTCAGCAACCGAGTTTGCAGACTTCTACAGGAAGTCTGCAGGGGATCCTATAGGAAACTCAGGGGTTTCTAGAGGAAGGTTGTGCAATTCTACAGGATGTTTGGCCGTGGATGTTTTGGGAGATGGTGAAGTGATGGAGTAGTGTGGGAGGATAGGTGAGATGGAGATGGACCTGGTGATGGCTCAGGAGCAGAAAGATCAGAGGGAGGAAGAGTGCATGCAGTGGGTTGATGGATGGAAGGATGGGATCAACGAAAGTTTAAGTAGATGGAGCTAAGTGAATAATGGATGAGTTGGAGAGTAAATGAGCTGGACAGAGGCCGAATAGGTGACTTGAGGGGAGATCAAGAAGAAGAAGAGAGTGGAATGATAAGGAGCAGCGTACATGAAACAAATGATTTATGCACCAAAATGAGGATTCATTAACCTATGATAACTGTGCCATGAAACCTATGAATCAGCAATGGAAAACCAAGAAATGAAACTTGTGCATGGAAGTGAAATGTAGAAGTATGGTTTATGTCAAAAGTGCATGGATGGATCTTTGACGAAAATGTCTATGTAGCAGCCTGCACGAAAGTGAGAAAATCTGTGTTTCTTTTTGGTGGTTGGTTATGGACTGCACCCCAATCCCTAACAGAGATGGCAGTGAGCCTTTACAACCTTTTTCCGGAGCTCCAATAGATTATATCTATCCTCTTCTAACCTAAGCAGCTGGAAACAAATTCACCATAAACTAATCCTATCTAAGCTCATAAGAAAGTCTAAATTAACCAACTGTAAATTCGAATTGCATGATAAAGTAAAACTCAAAGTGCTGGAACGAAATGCAACAACATTACAACACTGAGGAGATCTATTGCTCTCAGGTTGGGCCCTAACCTGAGAGCTATAGCTCCTTGAGAAAACTCAGAACTAGATCAAAATCTGCCTTCTTTATTCATAATCTGATGTCATGCCAAATTGGCTTACAAAAAGGAACAAAAACCGAGCTCTAGCTCGTACTTCTCAATTACAAGAGCAATACCAAAGTTCAAAAAGCTTCTATCCAAGGCTACAGCCTCAGTATTTATGCAAAAATGATCATCCAACAAGTGTCCTTGATTTGAGGAGCTCGGCTGTCCAATCTGGAGTTTAACTGCTGATCCTGTAGGACAGTCATAACTGCTGTTCCTGTAGAACAGTTATAACTGCTGTTCCTGTAGAACAGCTGGCTGCCTCTAAGCTCGGTGGGGAGATGGATTGGAGCTCGGATCTATGGTGGGAATCACGAGGAAGGTCCCAAGACTGTGGACATCCTCTCCTAAAAACCAGCAGTGCCACCTCACTGTCTCCTTGTCTCCTTTTCACGTGGTCTTTTCTCCCTTTTTAATGCCAAAAACCTGAAAGCATCATGCATTAGTCACATAGATAAAATGTCTACCCTTCTTCCTACAAACAACACGAATAAACTAAGAAATGCATGCATAAGCAGTAAAAAGTGAATGGTTTGAGCAAAGCAAGTAGGCCAAATGAGCCCAAATTATACCAAAAATTGGGGCTCATCAACTACTGCTAGCAAGATCCTTAGAGTTGATTTCTACTGGCCTAACCTTTTCTATGATGTTCATAAGAAGGTAACCTCTTGCCACAAATGCCAAATATTTGAGAGGAAAATAAAACTATTGCCTTTGCCTTTAAAACCCATATCTGTTGAAAGTCCTTTCCAACAATGGGGATTGGATTTTGATGAGCCTCATAATTAGGTAACTATATGGACCTTAAGTCACCTCCTAGCTTAGTCAAATCAACTCTTCTCACAATTTATTACATGTTTTGATGATATTTTGTTTAATGAGACGAGTTAAAGTGAGATATTATGCCTAGTGGACTAATATGCATTGAATGCGGATTTGAAAGATAAAATCGAGGAATTTTGGCAAGATTAAGGTTTGAAACCCGAATGGGACAAGGGAGAGAGATTTTAGGAGGCAAATCCTCCTCATTTACTCCCCACTCATTTGAATATTCCTCCATTTATCACACCAACTTAGAGTACAACTAGCCAAGTCATGAAGATCAAAAGGCAACCGAGCAAGTGATAGTCAAAGACTTAGTTCATCTCGAGTTTGGGAGCTGAGCCTCCTTATATTTAAGGATGTCATTGAGGACTTCAGTTCTATAAATAAAGAGGCATATAGCCTCATTAGGTTTTGAATTTTTGTTGTAAAAAAACTAGTTATTTTCGAGCTCCAAACTTGTGGAAGACATTACTATGTAATTTTATGTTTTGATAATGAGAATGAGCTTTTTCATGATCCGGTACTGAGTTAACTCAGAGAGCTGAATTTCTTGGGTTAGGGCCCAAACCTAGAAGCAAAGGCTCCTCTTCTTGTATCTGTATGCTTAGATTAGTTTCATAGATTCATGGTTAAATTGTCCTTAGAAGTATTTCATTGCAAGTAGTGTAGATTTGATTAGTTTGTTTATTAGTTTTCTTCCATTTGTTCTTTACTTCAATAGTAGGTTAGAAGGGATAAAAGGAACATCACAAAGATGTCAGTAGGTTTCTTGGCCTCTCCTCTTCCTTCAGGAATCATGATTTGAGGAAAGGACACCTATGCAGCCCCAAAAAGACAAATTTCTATTTTTTCCATAGAATTTAGAATTTACTGTACTTGAACCAACATTTGTTTAGTTTTCAAGTGTAGGATTTAATTAAAATATCTTCCATCTTCAGTATTACAATAGATCTCATCAACGATTCCATTTCATTCTGTAATTTTCTTCATACATGAAGTAGACAATTATCTCATTAAACTCAGTTTTTCTAGCTTATTAGAATTCTTCTTGTTTATGTGATCTTTTGGGAAATATCAATGTTTGATGCAGAGTAGGTGTTTTAGAAGTAGAGAGATATCCCATAGCAGTCAACCACCTTCCAACTTCATTCATCCATAATCATTCCTTACTTTCACCAATTTCATCATTTTACATAGAAACTCCTCCAAGCATGTTGAGTGAATCCAACCATCTCCTAACCTTGGTTTTGAGTTCTGAGTGACCCTAGGCATTTTCTCACTCCATTCCACCTACCAAACACTTTCCCTGAGCCTTCCATCACCTCTAGCACCCATCATTTTTCTCTCAGCTATATCCTATAGAAATACATGGAATCCTGTAGGTTTTTAGGACATCCTATAGGTTTTCTTGTAGTGGCCTGTTTTGAGGCCTAATTGTGGGAAAACCTCTATGTACCTGAGGGTCTCCCAAACCTCCCAACCATACACCAGCATGCCTAAGCCACTTGCCACATCACCAAAAGAGATTAGCTTTTACACTTGATTTTCCATAAAAAAAAATAAAAAGAACAAAACATATTTATTTCAGTGCTTTACATGCACAGTAGTGATGTTTGATGTTTTGAACTTCCATGCTTTAGACAGTAGCATTTCATACATGTTAGCTTGGCATGCTTGTAAACCATAGTTTCTCAACAATTAGTTAGATAATGGTGTGTTTTTAGCATAGGATTTCAATCATTTTCTTTATTGCAGTAGACAAGCTTTCTCCTAGAGTAGATTTCTCTTTATTTCATCAGCAATCAAGCTTCTTCTGAATCCATAGAATTCTAGCTTTAAAACCCTAGTGGTCTCTTGCCAGCTGAAAAGTGACAAAGGCAAAACCATCACTTTTACTCGTGTATACAGCACTGTCACCTCCAAGTTTGTACAAACCCCGGGTTGATAAGTAAAGCTGGTAGCTCTAGGAGTTGCAACATTCTTATTGCAATACTGGTGCTCATCACTTTTTGGTGCCGTTGTCGGGGAGGTGTCTAATTAATATGTGATTACTGATTTCTTTCTTCCATTCCTTATTTTTGATATCCTTCTATTAGTTTCATTTCTGTAAAAGTAATTTAGATGGCTTCCTTTTCCATGCTCCATTCTTTGCTTTCCTTTCCATTCTGCAAGTAAGATTTCAATCAAGTAGTTAATTTTCATTCAGTTTTCATTCAATCTACAATTTCAATTTTGCAATTACTTTAAAAGTTTGAAAAAAAATGCAAAACAAAACAAAAACATTTTCTTTTCATGCCTCATAGGAATATGGATAACTTAGGGAAATTTTTGCCAAATACCCCCACTACTTCAAACAATGAACCTTCCCTCTTCTTCAGTGGCTGTGAACTGGAGGAACCCTTAGGTGAGAAACCAGACATATTTGAAGAACCTACAGGGGAAGAAGAAGAAGAAGAAGAACCCATTCCTACTGAACATATGGCTGAATAGAAATGACAGAGGAAATAGAGAAAGAGTTGAAATGGGAAATATGATGGAGGATTTCAAGAGTGATATATTGCAAACCCTTGCCCTACAGATGGACACTATGCACCTTAAGAGAATGCAAGAGGAAGCAGAGAGAGCCTTGGCCATTTTCTATCCTAGATGCACCAGGAGGCACCCTAGGAATGAATTTCCATTGAATTCTATTGAAATCTACTTAGTCTATGAAGAAAATCACTCCACATACAAGTGTCCTTCTCTACCTCAACTAAAATTTGTATATCAAGGAGCTGAAGGGGTCACTGAGGAGCTCTGCTACATAAACCAAACAAGACCTCATGGACGTAGGCCATACCAGCAGGTCATGCAAGGGTCATCCCATGCATATTACAACCCCAACCAGACCACATCCATACCTTCTTGGGGTCTCCATGCTCATCCTTCCTGGTCTACACCTCCTCCCTGGTCCTTTGCACCTGACTATCATTCCCAGCCAGCCAACCAGTCATTTCAACCATATGCTCCGCCACAACCTTAGTGGAATACACTGCCCCAGGGGTGGAGGCCTCCATACAACAATTTTCCAGCTTTATTGCCTTCACCACCTGCCTAACCATAGCTTTTACACTCTACTCCACATAAACAACCCCAGATGCCTGACCAACCATAGCTTTTACACTCTACTCCACATAAACAACCCTAGATGCCTGCCCAACCAAATCTGAACCCAAACAACAGATAGGCACAACAAACATATAGTGGAGAGACATCCTATGCAGCTTATGCTATGAAAATTTAGGAAATCAACTTGAGATCTGGAAGAGTACTTCTGAACAAGAAACCTCTACCTCCATCGAGGGAGGTTGAGGAAGAAAGAGATGAAAGCATGCTTAAAGTAAATCCACCACCCTTTCCTCAGAGATTAACCCAACCACTCTAGCCTACCCTAGAAGAGACTAAACTTATGGGAGAATTGAAAAACCTATGTATCAAAATTCCACTTCTCCAAGCTATTAAAGATGTACCTATTTACAACAAGTTGATTAAGGAGAAGTGCTTGAAGAATCCAGGGAGGCAAAGAAGTGATGCCCCTACCATTAATGTCATTGGACAACTATCCGACATAATGCTAGGGCAAGTAATTTGTCCAAAGTATTTGGACCCTGCAAGCCCTCTAGTAGATGTGGACATCAATGGCACCATTGTCCCACACACTTTGATCAATCTTGGGGTTGGCATTAATGTGATGACCAAGGACACCATGCTTGAGCTCAACCTCCAAGGTTCATTGAGAAAGACCACAATAGTTCTACAACTTGCAGACTGCTCCACAGTGACCCCTGAGGGGATTGTGGAGGATATGATGGTCTCCATTGATTCTTGGGAATACCCTCTAGATTTCCTAGTTCTCTAGCCTAAGGCTAAGCTTACTCGTTATCCTCTCATCCTTGGGAGGCCCTGGTTAGCCACTGTTGATGCTTACATTAGCTGCAGAGTTGGAAATATGACAATCAAGAATGGGCATATGTCCAAGCAGTTAGTCATATACCCTCCTGCCCAGCCATCTCTAGAACATGACTTACCTTTGTGGCTGGAAGAGGAGGAGGAAGATGAAGTTTATTCTGCCAAACTCTATACTTTAGAAACAACCTTGGTAGGGGGACAACATGATGAAGATGATTTGATTGAACACAGACTCCAAAGTCCAACTCCCAGTACATTGCCCTTAGAAGAAGTAGTAAATGAAACCCAAAAGAACCATCAAATTGATCTATGATTAGCTGATTCCAACCCTATCCATGTCAAAACCATAGAATTAGGCCTCGAGATAACTTTGAAAATCAATCCATCTCTTTTTGTTCTCCAAGAAGCAAATTTGTGCAACATGATAAAGGAACATCTAGATGCCTTTGCTTGGAGTTACAAGGAAATGAAGGGAGTGCACCCCTCAGTGTGTACTCACCATATTTATATCAAAGAAGGTTGCAAGATAGTCCAAAAACCCTAAAGGAGGATGAATCCAACTCTTAAAGATATAGTCAAAGAAGAACCGTAAAAGTTGCTAGATGCAGGATTCATTTACCCTATGTCAGATAGTGGTTCGATCTCTCCTTTGGTGTTGGTTCCAAAGAAAAATGGTAAGTGGAGGATTTGTGTCGATTATAGGGAGTTAAACAAAGCCACAAAGAAGGACCATTTCCCTTTACCTTTCATCGACCAAGTGCTAGATGGCCTAGTATGGAAAAAGTTTTTCTCTTTCCTAGATGGATTCAGTGAGTACAATCAAATCCAGATTAGTGCAAAAGACCAGGATAAAACCACCATCACTTGTCCTTGGGGTACTTTCGCCTATAGGGTCCTTCTTTTTGGCCTATGCAATGCTCCTGCCACTTTTCAAAGAGCAATCCTAAGCATCTTTGCCGAGTTAGTCCATGATGTGGTAGAAATTTATATGGATGATTTTACACCTTATGGAGGTGATTTATAAGAGGCTTTGTCCAACTTAGGTAAGGTTCTGCACAAATGCATTGAAATGAACCTATCTCTCAGTCCTGAAAAATGTGAATTCTTGATGTCTACAAGGATCGTGCTAGGTCATTCAATATCTTAGAAAGGACTGTAGGTGGACCCAAACAAAATAGTTATCATCCAAAGGGTCCCACCTCCACAAAAGCAGAGAGAAGTCAGAAGTTTCCTAGGGTTAGCTGGATACTACCGAAGGTTTATAAAATACTTCAGCAGGCTAGCTTCTCCTTTATTTGGGTTGTTGGCCAAAGACTCTAAGTTTGTATGGTCAAAAAGTTGTCAAGAGGCCGTGGAGACCCTGAAGGAAAAGTTAACCACTGCACCGATTCTTCAAGGCCCAAATTGGGCCCTTCCTTTTTATAATCATGCTGATGCCTCACACAAAGCCATAGGAGTGGCCCTCGGCTAGATAGATGAAAAATTGCCTTATGCCATTTACTTTATCGGTAAGAATATGTCAAAGGCCGAACTGAACTACATAGTGACCGAAAAGGAGCTCCTAGATGTTGTGCATTCATTGAACAAATTTAGGCATTATATTATAGGCTATCAAACATTTTTACATACTAACCATGCTATAATAAAATATTTAATGAATAAACCTGATGTGAATGCGTGGATAATTAGATGGTTACTCTTACTATAGCAATTCGATCTAAATATTGTTCATAAGTGTGGTAAGGAAAATGTTGTTGCAGACTTTTTGTCCAGATTATCTTTGCCTGTAGGTGAGGAGGGAATGGTTGATGATTAGTTATTGGATGAGCACTTATTTTCCATTTCAGTTATCTCTCCATGGTTTTCTGACATAGAAAACTATTTGGTATCTACACAGTTCCCACCGAATTTGTCCTCCAAGGAGAAAAGCAAGATTGTGAGGAAGAGCACCCCCTTCACTTGGATTTGAGGCAACCTCTTCAAACTAGGCCCGGATCAAATTCTGAGAAGGTGTGTTAGGGAGGAGGAAGTCTTTAACATCCTTCTGACCTATCATGATGGGCCTTGTGGAGGTCACTTTGTAGCAAAGAGGACAACATTTAAAGTGTTACAAGCTAGGTGTTATTGGCCCACTCTTCATCATGATGTGAAAATATATACTAGTTAGTTGATCGGTGCCAAAGGATGGGAAAGTATACTCCAAGAGATGAAATGCCTCTACAACCTCAAGTGAATTGTGAGCCATTTGACAAGTGGGGCATGGACTTCATTGGACCTATTGACACTCCTTCCAAGAAAAAGTAGTATATCATTGTTTGCATTGACTAACTAACTAAGTGGGATGAAACCAAGGCAATTAAGGCAGCAATAGAGGAGAAGGTGGCTAAGTTCTTATGGGAGAATGTATTTAACAAATTTGGGTACCCTAAAGAACTGGTCACTGATCAAGGAAACCCATTTACATCCAACATGATTGAAGACTTGTTAATACATCATAAGATCAAGCATAGAAACTCCACTCCCTATCACCCATAGGCTAATGGGCAAGTGGAGGTGACCAACAGAGCACTGGAGGGCATCCTGACCAAAGTGGTTAGCAGTAGTAGGAAACATTGGGCAAATAGACTAGTTGAAGCCACTTGGACCTATAATACCACCTGGAAGACAACCACTGGATTCACACCCTATAAGTTGGTCTATGGGAAAAGGCCCCGTTGTCCATTGAATTTGAGTATAATACATTGAGGATGGCAGCCCAACTAGATCTAGATCTCAGCAGTGCACAAAAAGAGAGATTGCTCCAGTTGAATGGTTTAGATGAGTTCAGAATGTAGGCCCTCCTACACACAGAGGTAACTCAAATTCAGAGGAAGATTTGGCATGATAAGAACATCAAAGATAAGAAATTTCAAGAAGGTGATTAGGCCTTGTTATATGATTCCAGATATAAAGACTTTAAGGGCAAGTTAACGACAAGATGGTTAGGGCCTTATGTTATTGAGACATGTCATGATAATGGTTCAATGCAGATTAGAACCATAGATGTAGAGGCCATTCCTTTACTTGTTAATGAGCACAGATTGAAAGTTTACAAAAGGTCATCTTCACAGAAAGAGTTCATTGATGGTATCAATAAAACAAGGACGGTGGTGGAGCAAGTTTCAGCTCCTGCCTCATCAAGTCACTGAGAAAAGAAAAAAGAAAAATAAGGACTCAGGTGAAAACCTCCATGAGGCACCTGAGTCCCACTATTGGGCTGAAAACCTCTTGGGGCGGCCCAATGGTGTCAAAGGAAAAAGAAAAAATAGAAATAAATATGTCTTTGGGTGAAAACTTCTCTTAAGGCACCCAGGGCAAGTAGCCAGAATGAAAACCTCTTGGAGGCAGGCTAGTGTTGAGGGAATAAGTCCCCTGGGGCTTTGGGTCAGAACCCTAGTAGAGCAGGAGTAATCTATAGCAAGAAACAAGCATAACACTCAGGCAACATGCTCAAACAAACTAACTATGCGAGGATGAACATACCCGGATGTCCTTCGTTTGGGTAGTTCTAGCCAGGGTTCAAACCCTCTGCACCTCTTAATGATCGTTGAACCTGAAAATCAACCAATTCGAATACACATAGTAGCATATAGATAAAGCATTATAGTAAAATCAACTTTATATCACATAAGTAGATGGTTAGTTATACATTGAAATAGTCATACATATATAAACCATAACAATAACATTAGATGCATAAACAAAGTTGATATCAGGAACAAGACAGCGTTTCTTTTATTGTAGAAAACTATAATAAAAACATGGAAAGAGTTCACCTGAGTCTTCCTCTTCCATCTCCAAGCGGAACTGCCCTCCAGGTCTGTCCAGTCCCAATCTTCAACAGCCTCCTTCCATAACCAATACCATGATATCTCCAAGCATATGAGAGGACATCAAAACTCAAAGAAAAAAGGGTTTCTTGAACTTGGGGAAGTGCTTGAAGCATAGGGATTCTTCAGACTTGATTAGGGGATAATCTTAGTATAATAATTCTATCATTCTTCTCCTCCTTAAGGCCTTCCCATTGAATTCTTTTTATACTTCCCCCAAATTAGTTTTTTATTTGGGAAACAATTGGGAAGAGTTGGGCCACGAGCACTAATAGGTTATCGATAGGTAAAACCCGTGATCTCCACCCATAGTTAAGGAAATTTAATTTTTTTAAGTGTTTTAACACATATACGTGGGTTGGGTATAGACTGACCCGCGTGTACATGCTTTTAACACAGGGAAAAGTAGCGTACAGGGAGTAAAACATTGTTTTTAAAATATTTGGACCAAGTCTGGAAGGAGGGGTTGCCCTAGGCCATAAACCAAGCATCACAAATACCAAGGGTGATATTTGGAGCTATAACAGATGCCCCCTAATATATGAGGTCGGAAGGGGTACATGATGGCTGAAATGTATTAAGTATATGGAAAAGAAACTTGTAAAAAACTGAGAAGGACTTCACCAAATTTCAGCCTGCCAAGCTAGCAAAAGAAGATCAAAAAGAAACAACTGTATGAGGTGGGCATACCCATGCTCAGAGAAAGTAAAGCATGTCCGCATATCAAGTACAAGTGGATCCACTATGTACACAAGTATAAGAACTGAAAGTACATAACGGATCATCTGATCATGATCGAACAAGTACATGTCTGAATATCACATATAAGAAGATGATCAATGAAGCTGAAAGATGAAGCTGATCACTGATGTGAAAAATTGATCCCAATAGTACCAAATGAAAATGATGGAATAAGATGATACTACATCGAAACTCGGATGCCAGCATATAGGATGTCTTTGTGAAGGACTGCAACATATAATGTCGAATGGTGTTAACTAGCAGCAACAGGAGCAACTGACAAGTGAGCCAAAGAATGCTGATGCAACCTGAGGTCTTCACCAACCACCGTGCTACATTTCTACACAATGGGAATAAATGATCTGAGGTCGACCATGTGAGAAATCGTTTGATTACCACTTTGATGTATATCGTTAACAAATGTGAGACTACTCACCGATAATGAAAATGAGAGTCAAGGTACCCAGTACAGTCTAACAAGTGTGAATAGATGAGCTGAAGTCGAACACCTAGAAGAATCTATCAATTAGGAGACAATGATGGTTTCCCACTATCGATAGTGAAGGATCTGCCACTGATGACTGCAAACCCCAAGGTACTGCCAAATGGACTCTAGACCTTTGCCCTGGAGCAATGAGTTGTAGTTGATGGGGAAAGATCCGCTAGAAGGAAGGCATTAAGGCATCCTTCATTAATCTAGCGCGAGTGTAACTCGTAGGCCAATAATGTGGAAGAAATCGGACGAAAAAAGATGTAGTAACCCGACCGAAGCACATTTCCGGCGTACACAAGATGTAGCTAGCGCACGATAGAATTCCTCTGAACCAACCAATAATGAAAGCTAACACAGAGGCAAGGAATCCACTAATGGGGTCAAATGGAAACCAAGGCACTGCATGAATCCCAATGTGTGATAATGAAAGTTGATGTCGAACACAAGGGAAACCACTCAGTCAAAGACCCATTATACTGATCGATGTTGAGCACAAGGTGACCTATCAATAATGAAAATAGGGCCAGAGTGTGGCTCTAGGTTTGTCCTCGGAGAAATATGTCGTCGTCGATAAGGACAAGACCTGCCAGCAAAAACTCAATGGAGACCTTCTCAAACCGGCACGAGTAAAGGACCAATATAACTGATGTGATGATAGACAAGACACTGACAACCAGGGATGGTCGACTGAAAAATAGGTCAAGAGACACCGCAAAGAGGCCGACTCAGGCTTACTTCCCTTGAACAAAAGCACGACTCAATGATGACCATGTGGCAGCATATGATAACTCTATATAAGTTCGTCATGCAAGAGGCACGAACAAACTCTCCATATGATTGGAAGAGATAACCAATCAGAGGAGAACTGACTCAATAACAAGGTTACGACGTACCTAAGTCAAACTAAATCCCACCCAAATGGAGGAGAGACTTTCTTTTGAGTGCTTTGTTCAAGCTAGCTGCCAAGAATATATGGAAATGTTGTCCTGTTCCTGCTCTTTTTGGAATATATATATTTTTTTTGTCTTTTTCTTTAAGTTGGAAAAAGAATAAAAGAATGTTATAGTACAGTGGAAAGAACGAGTGTCAGTGAAACAGATGATCTAGTTCCTGGGATGGGAACATTCCTATGCTCAATGCAGGGAGGCGAAGCTGGTCAAGGACACTCAAAGGGATGTAACTTCCACAGGTCTGAGGGTGTGTCAAGTTGCAGTAGCTAAGGGATTGCAAGTTTGATTTTTGCAGAAGACATGGTTCAAAAGTGGCTTAAACATGAGTCCAAGTGAAGCCGGCTCAAGGCCAAAAGGTGCAAATGGTCAAAATGCAATGCAATGGTACAACTCAACAAAAAGGAGCCTCTAGGGTATAAAGCCAGAACGAAGTGAAGAAGCAAAGATGAATGAGTCTTCAACGCACAAGTCATGGCGGGACTAGAGAGAACTCCCAAGCCTACTCAATGAAACAACATGGGTAACCAATGTCAGTGAGGTGCTAACTATGATTTCCATGTAAAGGATGGCTCTACCATCGTGTCATGATTTAAAAATCGGCGAGTGAACATGGCTTACTAACCATAACACGATGGGATCGACCCTATGGCAAGTGTATCGACAAATGGAGGCTAGCATGCAAAATGCAACAGAAAAAATGGTTTCCCTAACCTATATGCTAGTGAGTAAACGATACCTGCCATGACGGTTCAACAGTCATGGAACCAACATGAAATTTTTGAAAAAGCGTCCAAAATGTTCTGAAAAACAACCTATCCCTGACAATCCATGCTCACAAGTTAAAAGATTCACGAGACAAAAAAAATAAAGATTTGAAAAAATTTGACATTTTCAAAGCTTATAAAATGAATTTTTGACTCACCATTTTTACCATTTGTGTTGATAGCAAAAGCTGTGGAGAAAAACGAGCAAACTTGCCCCCCCCAAAGAATTGGACCATTCAAATTGGATAAAAATCATCAGGTAACCCCCAATTCTAGCTTGCATTACTTTATGATTGTTTTTAGAAATTTTAATTAATATTTCATCGTAGGAATTTATGTTAAAAATTTCAATGCGGCGTATACGCAGGTTGGATATTATAAACTCGCGTATGCGCAATCCCTACACGTGAATGTGTATGAAAGGGACCCGCGTATACGCGGTTTGAAATTTAAACACAAAAACTAACAGTTGGAAATCAATTTTCTTTCAGGATGACAATCACCTGGAGAGAGAGGGAGCATACTACCATTGATAATGAAGTTATGAATGATCAGCAGGCCTTAGATGCATTGAGGGGATGCGGTTTATTGAAATTTTTCAAAATGCCAAATATGAAGGCCAACACCTGCTTGCTTGAAATGTTAATCCATTACCAGAGTATCAAAGATGATGCTTTTATGATTGATCAAATGCCTTTGAGGATAGAGGTAGAAGATATTTACTTTATCACTGGTCTCTCCCGGAGAGGAGAAGTTGTACATTCGACTGGCTGAACACGAGGTAGTCTTTCAGTGGAAGACTACGTGCATATATACTGTCTGGGGCATCCTGAGAAAATTGGAAGCCAAATTCCAATAAAACATGTAGAGAGTTTGTCCCTAAGGATCTTACTGTTCACCATAGCCAGGATAAACGGATCAGCCTCATTGCACCAAGCGTCATGACTATCCATGAGCTTGGCCATGGAGTGTCTCACTACAGTTTTTGATTGGTGTACACCTCTTCTTACCAACATGAAGAGCCAGTTGTCCTCCATTCAAAAAGGACAGACCAAGAATTTTGGATACGGGACCATTTTGTGCTCCTTCTTCTTTGAGAAGGTTCCAGGGCTATGTCCCAGAGTATCAGTTTCTATCAGTAGCCCCCGAGATCCTTGGATGGGCAGGTGGGCTGACCTGATGAAACGCCTTGGAGGCAGAGACGTGCCGAGGACTGCTTTTGATGATGAGTTCTTCTCCTAGTGGGAACAACAAATCATTGTTGTGGACGACTATCCCTATGCCGGCATGGATTTCAAAGGAGATCCAGACTTGGTGCTGCCACCAAACGCTGCATGGGGAGAGATAGGTAACCATTTTTTAAGTTTTATCAAATTTTAAGATTTTTTATTTTTTATTTTTTTTAAATATGAAAATGAACTTAAAAATATTTTTGATGGGATTAAAATATTGACATAATGATCATGTTCCAGATGTGGGTCTGGTATGACCAGACGGATTTCTGTGACACAGGCGTCGTGGAAGAGGTGTCCAAGAGGCAGTTGCAGAGACAGAGAGGGTTTTGTATGAAGTCCAACAAAACTTGGTGAGATTGACTCACTGAGTACCGATGGAGGCCATAGAAAATCTACCTAAGGATATGCAGCATCGTGTGGTAGGAGTACCACGCAACTGGGTTCACCATTTTCGGCGTGTGGCCAAAGCAGTAGTCACCTACTTAGCCGCTCATCCTAAGCTGGGTCATTAGATATACTGGACATGATTATGGGCATTTAGTCCTGATTTTGTATATTATTTTTGAAACACTTTATGTACACACGGGCAATTTTATGATATATATACAGTTCCATATTTTTGATGTTTGTTTTTATCTTGATGAATGAATGATATGGCAATCTAATGCTTGATTAGTGATAAAATCCGCTAATGAATTGTCAGATCGTGGAATGTGCAAATAAGTAATAAAAACAAATGATCTTTGCAACACCCTCACTCTAAAAAATTGGCGATATAAATAAGGATCCCAAACCCGATAAATGTTATTCAATTGTGACACTACCCACTATGAGTCAAGATACACTACCAAATCAATTCCATAAGAAATAGTTTCGGATAGTAAATTAATGATGATAGTATATTCGGAAATATTATTTGACGCAGAACAAATACTAACTCCCCTTGACACCATCAACTGACCAGATGGATAATAAATCACCCAAGATGCGAAAGCAAGATTCTGAGTGTGCCGACTAGCACCATCAGCAAATCCAAAATAGACCAAGTCATCCATCAACACCTGCCAAAGTAGATCAAAAAAGTGTCAATATCACAAAAAACTCCCAATAGAATATGTACAAAAATACAAAATATATAAAGAATCCATTTGCTCAGCCGTAACCCAAGCAAAGTACCTCTTGAGGTAGAGCCCATTAGGGGGCTCCGCCAGATTGTTGCTAGTGACGTTTATAGGTACATTCATTGAGCCAATCAATATATTACCTTTGGCAGATAGCTGTGTTGGAGCTAAAGGAACCGTACAAACATCACTAGTAGGCAGATTGGCGAACCTAGATTCGACTTCATGCAAAGGAGGACGAAAATATGAACGATGTTGTAAATCTTCCAATGGTCGATCTAAAATAGTCATTGCTTTGAATATTGCTTCGTCAGATGGAAAAACTGTATCTAAGCAATCAAAAGTAGAAGTGGAGTCGAGGATCCAAGCAGGAGCCACATTACCATCTAACTCTTCCTCTGAAAAAGGTGTCGAATGGTCGCCTACAGAGTTATCGATAAATTCATATATAAATTTGCTGCAGGTATAGAAGATGTTATTCCTCCCACCTGCCCCTCATCTGTTGTGGTCACAGATGAAGGTAAGGTTCCAGGATCTGAAAAATAATGAGTTTGAACAAACTCTTTTCGTAAAGGCTCCTTGGAGGATGAAATCGTATCGATTCTAGCTAAAGGAGGGGGAAGATCAAATACACCCATCAAGGAAGAGTACATCCCGACTCCTAGATTCTCGATAGGTTGACGAGGGTTATCTACCAATGGAATAGTAGAATCCGAAGTTACATGAGGGTCAACTGGAGTATAATCCAATTGATCAACTTTAACAATTCTCCCCTCATGAGGAAAACAAAGGACGCGAAACAGAGTCGAAACTATGGCATCCATTTCATAAATCCAATTCCGTCCTAAGAGGAGATTGTAATCTATGTTGGCATCAACAATTTCTACTTCGACGTTAACGACCTTTCCTCCAACACATATAGGAAAGGCTAGGATAATCCCGTGTGGCCTATGAGAATGTCCATCAAATGCTGTCAGAAGAGTAGGTGAAGGAATAGCTGAAGGTGATCCAATGGCCTTCCAACATGACATAGACATGACACATGTGGAAGCTCCCTCATCTATAATTGTCCAAAAAATATTGGTTTTCCAGTAAGTAGACTTTATCTGGAAAGCCATATGATGAGGAAGTCTCTTTTTGATATTGTGCATATCAAAAGTAAGAGCTAAAGAATTATTCGGATGTACTGCCCCCATTACCGAAAGCAAAGCACTTCTTTGAGCTAGACATGGCTGGAGTACCTCTAAAGCAGACATCGTGCATGGACTCGGAGCCAGATATTCTACAATGGAGTAGTTCTGGGCCGCCCTAGCATTAGGGTTAATAGTAGCGCGCTTGGTGGAACCTTTCGGTATCCGAGGTATAGACTCAACAGAGGTTCGCTCGAACAGATTTATCCTTGGATGTTTTAGCTTCACCATAATCCTGTCACTGTGTAGCCACATTGACATTAGAACTCATCATGAAAACATTTGAGGAATTGTCCCCCTCATGGTTGCCCCCTGTAGAGGTACCAGAGTTTGAATTCACGCCAGCAAGCTACTGTTGCCATTGGGTGAAAGGGTTAGTTAAGATATCTTGGGAGGTAGAAGACCCTTGCTGCACTAATAAGCACTAAGCATCTTGAATTTTTGGGCAGAGATGAGTCAAATGATCTCCACTACATAACTTGCATGGAAACTTAACTTTATTATTAGACTCTTTTCCACCTTCACCAGCATTATTTTCGGGTTTGTTCGCATTACTCTTCCCATCCTGATTCTTCTTTTTACCTCGTCCGTTCTTCTTCCCATCAGAATTTTGATTTCCTTTGGGGTTAGAAGCCTGAACAACATTTTTGAAAGAAGGTTGAGAAGGTGTAGGAGTAGACGGTGCAGCCTAATTGGAAGAAGCAGTTTGTATAGACAACTGCTACAATTGGCTAAGAAGGTTCACTGCATTCACATCAATCGATCCAACAATACCATCAGCATGCAGGCCCGGCTTCAGTTTGGCTATATCAACCGTGGATCTAGTAGCATTAGGCAAGATCTTCTGAAGAGTCCTAGATTGAGAATATATCAGTTCTAATTGCTAGGCGCAAAAGATAGCATGCTCTTCAGAATAAACTCCAGACATAGAAACATCCTTGGAGATCTCAGGTTGTGACAATTTTAAAAGTCATTCGAGATGGAATTCAGGTGGAATTTTGGCTTTGATGAGCCTCTTTCTCCGTCTCCATTCCTGAATATGATCAGCAATGTGAGTAGCCATGTCCTGATGAAAATTCGCCAGAAGTTCAGTTTCGGATTCGTAACGAACAGGAAACTGAAAATGGTTTAAGAAAATGTTAGCCAAATCAGCGAAAGACATAAAGGTGCCCCCTATCAAGTCTATATACCACTTAGCTGCATTCCCAGTTAAGGTGCGCTGAAATAATCTCAACCTGATCGAATCATCGATTAGGGAGTTAGATGAACACCATATATGTAACGTGGTTACATGGCCCCTTGGGTCTTCACCACTCTTCCCTTTGAATTTTGGGATATCTGATGGAAGTTTGGTTGGGACCAGAGGCCAAGCCAGATTGTATTTGATTGGATCATTCATTAACTTAGTCAAGTCTGGCAGATTGAGCGTGGCTAGAAACGGAAGTTGCGGAGGACCTTGGGGATTCCACCTAGATTGGGCGGGGTTCCCAAAAGTTGGAAAAGAATGACCTGGATTTTTAAAGGTACCAAGTTGCTCAAAGTAACTAGTAGAACCTACTGAACCAAAAGGTGACCCTTGTGGTCCAACAAAACTCAGAGTTTGACCAACTCCAACCGAAAAACCTCCGTAACCAGCAAAGTTTCCCCCTAACAAATTATTATAAGAAGCTGACAACCCTTGGTAAGGGTTCCAAGCATTAGCTAAGGGTGGAAAACTTTGAAATGAATTGACCAAGGAGTACGACACATTCCCCTGTTGGTCGAAAAACTAATTCCCAGTTCCTATCCCACTAACTACAGGGTTTGTCCAACTCTAAAAAGGATTAGTACCTTGACCTGTGAAAGGAAAAGGCATAGACCCTACTGTCAGATTGGAATGTGGTATATGACCACTTCCAAAGGGGAAACCCTGAAAAGAAGTCGATCCACTCATCATGGATGTGGAGGCAGTTAATGGTACACTTAATGGAATTGAAGGAATACCTTGAGAGGGCATTCCAAAAGGGAAGAATCCAAAACTGGATGCATGAGCTTGGCAACTTCCACTCATTAATGGAATGGAAGTAGACCCAAACAAGGATGTGCTAGCAGTAGACCCAAATAATGATGTAGAGGGGATGGAAATAGTTCCTCCCCCTTGCACTGATATAGGAGTCTGCATACTCGTAGCACTCGTGGTGGATGCCATGCTTCCAGTAGTGGTCATCGAAGGGATGTTTGTGTGTGGACCTGGGCTTGAAGGCCTGTGTGTTAGAGTTCTGACATATAACAATACATCTGAATGATCAGAAGGGAGAGGAGAATTCGGAGCCGCAATTGACTCTGAGAGCTCTTCTACCTCAATATTATCTTCCGACTAGAAGAGTACTCGAGAAAGAACTGGTGTGTTCCTCTCTAGCTCTGTGGTAGTACCAGGTCTACCTTGTACACTGATGCCCCCAAGCAGAGGATCAATCTCCGATGCGCCAGCTACCACTGGTTGAAAACCACTGGCAGAATCGCTCCTACGCCTTCTAAGAGAAGGCTCTGGACTCGCAGGTGAAAGACCACGAAGTCTACAGGGCCATCTAAGTGATCGATCAACTACTTTGAATTATTTTAATAAGATCTACTTAAAGACTCAAGAAAATTGAAAGCTAGGTCGACTAGGAGCACAAAACACACACTAAAAATGTCCCTAAAGAATTCAGTAGTCAAACAACTTTCCAGTATTTCTGCTTCAGGTGATTAGGACCGGACAACAAAATACAAGAAAGTGAATAAAAAGGGCCTTCCAAAAATATACTAGGGTAATTATGCCCCAAGTCTACTAGCAAAGGTATCAGAGGTAGTTACGCTGACCTCTAGACAATAGCCTTTGCCAGTGCAAGCCCCCAAGCTTCGCAAGGGTGCCCTCCAGAAGTATCGTTGAACGTGATGCAACGTCAACCTCAAGTGCCATGGGATTCCCCTCTGCAACCACCTCTGTAGATCCCTAGGATAGGCAACTAAAGATACAAACTCGTATCAGAAGCCGGGCAAAACAGTTGTGAGGTAAGATCCGACAAGTAAGAGAGGGGGTATCTCTTGTCATTATCTTCACAAACCCTCGTGCTTAACTCCCAGTCATGGAGCTTTCCCGGTTTCCCAAACGCTATTGGATTTCACTCTTTATTCAGACTTCTATGTTTTACAATTTAGAATGGCATTGGAGAGTTTACTCTCCTCTTGCCTAAACCAAGGCCATAAATAAACCTAAAACTTGTTGGTGTATCTAATTGACAATATAAAAAGTTCTAGTTTATTTTATTAAGTGCTTGATTTTAAGTGGCTGTTCTTTTTAAGTCAAAGGGACAATACAGAAGTGAAACTGATGGTGTTCTTATGACGCAAAAGAAATTAATGAAAAACTAACTTATATGCAATGCACTTGTTTGTTCTTCAATGAAAAGCAACTTCTACTTGGGTTCTAAGAAACTTCTATAAAGCAAAAACTTTTTTTCTTTTTCTTTTCTTGTAGCAGACTTCACATTCACAAAAACTAAAAAACTATTGATGCTTTAATAATGAAAAAATACCCTAATGCAAAGTGTACATGATAATGCAAAATTCTAGATTACTCTAAAAAGAAATGGAAGCAATTTTTTTATAAGCCAACTTAAGTGTTTGAAAGGAATAAGAATTTTGAACACAAAATCTTTCCCAAAACAAGAAGGACTAATTAGAAAGATCCCAAATCACTCTCAAAAACCAAAGAAACCACACTCAAATTCCGCAAAGAAAGCAAAAACAATGTTTTTGAAGGACTTTTATTTTTCAAAAAATAATAAAAACAACTTTTCAAAAGCACTCAAAATGCCACCAAAGACTCAAAGACCGAAAGCAAATCACAAGGAAACTTTGTAAGTTATCAATTCAGCACGAATGAAAACTTGAACAAAATAGGTGTTTCAACTTGCGCTAAATGATCCAAAAGCAGCAAAAAGAGTTTTGAGACACTAATCAAGAAATCAAGAAAGACACACTTTCAAATTCATCAACAAGAAACTTTCAAAAAGCAAGAAAAAGTGAATGGCCACAAAATTGACGGGAAGCAAAGCAAGCAAACCATAAAAATGAAGTTTGACACAAAGATTGTAAACAATATTTTGTTCCGGAAGACCAGAACAATCAAGAACCTCTATAAGAAGCCTTGTGTGTTCAGACACAAATCATAAAACTCGCTGTAAAGAAAACCGAGGCCAAAAAAATTTCAAAGCAGGAGAGAATTTGTAACAGTAAGCTCACTGAAAAATTAAATTCTGAAAACAGAAACTGACCACTCAAAAACCACACAAACCAAGAAACAAATATTTCCAGAAAGAAAGATTTGAAAAAATCATGCAAAAAATTGTATACACGACTGTGTCTCTACACAGCTTCATGTACACACACTTCTGCCAAAAGAAACTTGCGTATACGCGGTTTCAGTTCACAGAAACAAGCGTGTGTACACTTCTGTAAACAGACAAAGGTTCATATATGAATTTTTACAAGAAAAACAAAAAATGAGGTCTGATGAAAAAGATCAAACTTGAAGTATGAGCTCCTACAGGAGCAGACAATACAGTGATAGCAAGCAAACTAAGAACTGAGCCTTGATTGGCACTAAATAACCCAAACCAGCAGTAACAAGATTTTTATCCCCAGTGGA
Source organism: Pinus tabuliformis (assembly GCA_031772625.1). NCBI lineage: Eukaryota > Viridiplantae > Streptophyta > Pinopsida > Pinales > Pinaceae > Pinus > Pinus tabuliformis. Next base: position 1,290,753,314 of record CM062804.1, on the reverse strand, counting down.
GTCACCAATTCTGTTGAGGGAATAAGTCCCCTGGGGCTTTGTGTCAGAACCCTAGCAGAGCAGGAATAATCTACAGCAAGAAACAAGCATAACACTTAGGAAACATGCTTAAACAAACTAACTATACGAGGATGAACATACTTAGATGTCCTTCATTTGGGTAGTTCTAGCCAGGGTTCAAACCCTACACAACTCCTGATGATCTTCTAACCTGCAAATCAACCAATTCGAATACACATAGCAGCATATAGATAAATCATAATAGTGAAATCAACTTTATATCATATAAGTAGATGGTTAGTTATACATTGAAATAGTCATTCATATATAAACCATAACAATAACATCAGATGCATAAACAAAGTTGATATCAAGAACAAGACAATGTTTCTTTTATTATAGAAAACTATAATAAAAACATGGAAAGAGTTCACCTGAGTCTTCCTCTTCCAGCTCCAAGCGGAACGTCCTCCAGGTCCGTCCAGTCCCAGTCTTCAACAACCTCCTTCCATAACCAATACCATGATATCTCCAAGCATATGAGAGAACATCAAAACTCAAGGAAACAAGGGTTTCCTGAACTTGGGGAAGTGCTTGAAGCACAAGGATTATTCAGACTTGATCAGGGGATAATCTCAGTATAATAATTCTATCATTCTTCTCCTCCTTAAGGCCTTCCCATTGAAGTCTTTTTATACTTCCCCCAAATTAGTTTTTTAGTTGGGAAACAGTTGGGAACAGTTGGGCCACGAGAACTAATAGGTAATCAATAGGTAAAACCTTTGATCTCCGCCCATAGTTAAGGAAATTTAATTTTTTTAAGTGTTTTAACACATATATGCGGGTTAGGTATAAACTGACCTACGTGTACATGCTTTTAACACAGGGAAAAGCAGTGTACAGGGAGTAAAACATTGTTTTTAAAATATTTGGACCAAGTCTAGAAGGAGGGGTTTCCCTAGGCCATAAACCAAGCATCACAAATACCAAGGGTGATATTTGGAGCTATAATAGCTAGTTGTTTTCAAAATATATATATATAAGAGAAAAGAAAAATCATGAAAAAAAATTTGCAGGTCAGCAGGAGGATGATCAGAGAGCAAAGGAGAAACAAACGGGACATATTCCACTCACATTTTTATTTTTCCACCCATTATCTTTCATCATTCCACCATTTCTTTCATTTTTTTCACTCATTTTCCTCATTTTGCAAGGGTACTATGTTTTCTATAGGATTCCCTGTAAACCTACAGGATCCCCTAAAAACCTACACGATGATCCTGTAGGAATTACAGTGGCTTCGGAATCCCAAAGTGAGTAACTCTAGCGCAAGGAAATTACCTACCCAGGTCAAAAAAATAAAAAACCCTACATCACAATTCCATTACCATACCTCTCTCCACCATGATCACCCCTGCATCCATCATAAAAAAAATCAGTTTTCAAAAACTTCATAGTCTTCAAGAGAAAACACAAAGAAAAGATGAAACAGAGAGCAAAGAGGGGAAGCACCTAAATGTATTTCTCATTATTCACACTCCTAGAACTCCTATCTATCCATGTCATCATCCTCAAGTCTCAGCAGTGGAAACGATTAAAAATTCTGAGGGAGAAGTAGCTACAGGACATCCTATAGGAAATCTTGTAGCAGCCTATCCCACAGAATAAAAATCATGAGTTGCAGCAAGTTTCCAGTAGGGAAATCCAAGGGTAGAAGAAGCTCTAGAACAATAGTGGCACATTCATCTTCAACACCAGGTACCTGCACATCAAGGCAATCATCAAAAGGGAAATATATATATATATATATATATATATAAAGGAGGGAGAAATAACATGCAACCAACACACAACAAGCACCTCATGTCCTCAACAAACTGCAACAAGGTATTATCACCACAGGTAAGTATCTCACTTCACTCTCTCATTTTCATAATGTAATCAAAAGATGTAAATATTGTGGATGAGTTGGTTTATAAGCGAAAGATGGCCAGTTAACTTGGCCACCTTTGTTCAGTCAGCGAGGACAAAACAGTTAGTCCCCACACACGTGGCAGCATTCAAGTCAAAGAAAACGAGAATGAGATCAGAAGTATTTGAGACTATGGGTGCTCGAAGTGGAGTTGATTACAAGGATAGGGGAATGATGATGTGGTAGTGGGGACCAACAGTCCAAAAATAGAAAATCGTACCTCGGCTGCTAGCACACCACCTCACTCAACTTGACCATAAGAGGAAATAAACATTGATCCCCATGCACTCATGCATTCATCTTCTCGAGGCTCACTCTAGCAAAGTCGTTCTCGTACCCAAGCAACCTACAGAGGAGAAAAATTTCATCTTTCTCCTATGTAGGATTTCCTACAGGATCACACAGGGAATCCTACAGGATCACACAGGAATCCTACAGGATACAGTCAAGCAGTCTACAAGATTGGCAAAGAGCAGTTTCAGAGAAGGAAACACAGGGGTTGGCTACAACAAGCACCATGAGGAGGTAGGCTCTGCATTTCCTTCCATTTTCCAAGTGAAAAGAGCAGAAAAATCTCCTAGGTTGATTGAATTTTGATAGTTGTGTAAGGGAATAGTTCCATAAGTATTTCAGTCCCATTTCCTCCTTCATTAAAATTTGTATCATACATCTCTGCTCCTCAAAATTCACCAGAAAAAATGATAGGGGGGTTTAATAGAAGGGATCCCATCAACACTATGAGGATTCACTAACACCCTCCTGTGCTAGAAATCTTCACAAGGCATAATTGGATGGGGTATTTCGAGAAATTAAGGGGGTATGATGATGAAGTAGCCTGAGATTTTTCTCTCTCCCTCATTCCACTGACAAGAACCCATGCCACTATGGTGGTGAGAGGCCTCTCCATAGAGCTCACCCCTGAACTCATAAGCAAAATTACCACACTACCCCTAGGAGTGCCTTGGAGAAAGGAAGATAGTGGGGATAGATAAACTGCCAAAAATAAATTCTTTTTAGAGGGAGAGGAGACCAATGAAGACAAGAATGGAGCAAGGAGAACAAGCCTACCATACCCCTGGAATGAGGTAAGCTACTACCTTATAAAATACATATCAAGTGAAGGTAGATATAGTGTGGTTTATGGTTATCACTTTAGGCTCCTTGAAGAATTGAGGTTTGGAGCAGAAACACCCTCTCACCACAGGCTCAACATACCATAATTCCTTCTGCAATCACTGATAGATACAAGCATAAAGGTGTAGGAATGAAACTACTAACAGTTAGCCCACCATGGGTTAATTAGAATCATCATAGTAGATTCCCTCCAATACCTTAGAATTCCTATCCAATGGGAAATTTTCAGATACATGCAGATAGATGAGGATATCAAGGCACTCACATATGATATTAGCCCTACTGTCAGTGAAAAGGATGAAGAAGAGACGAAAACGGATGGAGAAGAAGCAGAGAAGAATGAAGAGGAGAAAGATGAGGATGAAGAGGAAGGGAAAGAGAAAGAAGGTGAGGAAGAAACAGAGGAAGGTGCCAAGGAAGACATTGATAAACAAGATGAGGATCTAGAGGGAGAAGAAGAGGGGAAAGACAAAGGTGAAAATGGCAATGGAAAAGAAGAGGTAGAAGACAAGGAGGAGTCACCCAGGGTGTCTCCAGAACCCACTGAGAAAGAGGAAGAAGTTTCCCTCACTACCCTTAGCACCCCTATCAAACAAAAAGGAAAAAGACAGAGGAAAACCCCCTTATACTTTAGAACAAGAAAAAGTACAAGGATAACACAGGGAAAACCCCAAACTCCAACCGAGGTTCCCATTGTTATTGAGGACGCACCTAAACAGTAGTAGAAGATGGCTCCTCTTATAAAAACTCAAGAAGAAGGATCCTCAGCACAAACCTCCCCTAAGTCTCTTATCACCTATGTGAGAAGACTTGTAACCACATCCACCTCATCCAAAGGAAAAGACATCCTACAGGATACACAGTAGGACCTACAGGAAACTCAAAAATTGGATGAGGAAGGAAGTAAGCAGCTAGAAACAAAGAGAGAAGATCCATAGCTAAGGGAACCTAGTCCTCAACCCAACCTTGACTCCTACTATAGATTTATTGAGGGCGGTAGGGTCATTCCATAGAAATTTTCCATTCCATTATTCTTTGAGCTTGAGAAAGAAAGATCCATAACACATAGATGGATGTAGATTGCCAAATCCAAGGGAGTGGAGGACATTGGTCACATGGAGGAAAATATCAAAGAGATGGGCAGAGAACTAAGTAGCATGAGGGAAAGAGAGGCCATAATGAAGGCTATGTTGGAGGCAAAAAATGCATGGTTGGAAGGACAACTGCAAGAAAGAGAGAATCTATTGGCATCCATGGCCAGCCTATCTTTGGAAGCAATCCAGTGCAGGATGCAAACTAAGTCCTATGCATTATACCTTAAGGAACAGTGGATACAATTCCAAATTGAGACCCTAACACAGAGAGACACTATACCATTCCAAGATTATAGACATTTCATTGATCTCTATGATCAAATTACATTAGAGGATAGGGATAATATGTCTGAGTTCTACTTGCATAACATGGATTTGACATACATGAATGTATGGGACCCAAATGCAAAGCTATGGGATTTACAGTTGATGGTTTTTGCATATTGGATTAACCATGAGGAAGCAACCGCTGTAGAAATGAAGAAGATATTGGCAAGGGTGTTGTGTGTGGAGCATGATTGTTCAAAGGTCTTTGTTTCAGCCAGATGTATACCCCAGGAAATCTTGTACACCCCTCCACACAGGGGGGGTGCGGGGGGGCCGATGCCCCCCGGCTGGGGGGTCCGGGGGCTCGGGGGCAGCGCCCCCGAAGCTAAAAACAGCTGTAAAATTGCGTTGTAAAAGTATAGTAATTTCTAGTCAATCTGGGCCGTTCATTAGGCGGATGATCTGACGGTAGAACTTATGTTTAGTTTAGGGTTTTTTGCCCTAGAATGCAACCCCTCTCTTTGTATGAGGGTATTGTATTTGAGGCTGTGTGATAGATGTGTATTCTGTGAGCGAGAAACAGAGAGGTGAGACTGTGAGAGAAAACAGAGGATATTACAGCGGATTTGCTGTAGGTTGTGTCTCTTCATTTTGCTGGATAATAGAAAGGAAGGACTGGCTGTTCGGGGTGGACGTAGCCCAAACTGGGTGAACCACGTATATCTGTGTCTCTCTTGTTTTGTGCATTTTCTGTGTTTATATTTCTGCAATATTTTATGTGTTCCATTGCTCCGTAGTATATAATTTTCTAACAACTGGTATCAGAGCCGAAGGTCTATTTGGCTGATAAACGCGCAGGAAAGAAGGGTTCCTGGTTCGAGTGGGAGCAATGGCAGAAGATGGTATGTTTAGGGTTGAGAAATTTAACGGCCAAAACTTCTCGTTGTGGAAGATGCAGATGGAAGATTATCTGTATCAAAAAGATCTATACCTACCATTGGGCGGAAAAACAAAGATGCCGATGGGTATGAGAGACGAAGAATGGAACCTTCTCGATAGAAAGGCACTTGGAACAATACGGTTGTGCCTTGCTGCATCAGTCGCCTTCAACATTTTGAAGGAAACCACGACAAAGGGTTTGATGCAGACGTTGTCGAAACTATATGAAAAACCCTCGGCCTCAAATAAGGTATTTCTTATGAAACGGTTATTTAATATGAATATGTCGGAAGGTGGATCTGTTGCAAACCATTTAAATGATTTTAATACAGTTACAATTCAGTTAAGTTCTGTAGGGGTAAACTTTGATGATGAAGTTAGAGCTCTGTTATTCTTGTGCTCATTACCAGAAAGTTGGAATGGTTTGGTAATGGCCATTAGTAACTCCGTTTCCGGATCTAATACTTTAAAGTTTGATGATGTTGTCGGTGCTATCCTTAGTGAGGAAATGTGATGGAAAAGCTCTGGTGAGACATCGGGAAATTCTTTGAGTGCAGAGTCTAGAGGAAGAAAAATGGAAAGAGGAAAGAGCTCAGGATATCGCAGTAAATCAAGGAAAGGCAGATCCAAGTCTAGATCGGGGATAGTGTGCTGGAAATGTGGAAAGAAAGGACACCTAAAGAAATACTGTAGATCTCGGAAGGGAAAAGAAGGAGATGCACAACAAGAAAACAATCATGAAGCAAATGTGACACGTGAGGTGTTACAAGATGCTTTGATTCTTTCTTTCGAAAATATTACTGATTCCTGGGTGGTAGATTCAGGGGCTTCATTCCATGCCACACCTGATAAGAAATACTTTCATGACTATGCTCAAGGAGATTTTGGACAAGTTCGTCTGGGTGATGATAAACCCTGTAAAATCGTTGGAATGGGTAAGGTTCTTGTAAAACAGCAGAATGGAAACCAATGGCTATTAAAGGAGGTAAGGCATGTTCCAGATCTAAAGAAAAATCTGATTTCAACAGGGCAGTTAGGCAGTGAAGGTTGTGTGACAACTTTCACAGATAAAGCTTGGAAGGTCACCAAAGGAGCCCTGGTAATAGAAAAAGGCGAAAAGGTTGGTACATTGTATTTATGCAATGGTATTTCTAACTCTGTTAATGCTTTAACTTCCAAAGGAGCAGATGCAACATTATGGCATCATAGGCTCGGACACATGAGTGAAAAGGGAATGAAGATTCTTCACTCAAGGAATTTGCTGCCAGGTTTGAAGAATGTTGATTTGGACTTCTGTGAGAATTGCATTTATGGAAAACAGAAGAGAGTCAGATTTCTCAGAGTTGGGAAAGAAAAGAAGAATGAAAAATTAGAGCTTGTGCATACAGATGTATGGGGACCTGCTCAGGTATCATCTCTCAGTGGCTCTCGTTATTATGTTACTTTTATTGATGATGCAACTAGAAAAACTTGGATTTATTGTATTAAGAATAAATCTAATGTATTTGATACTTTCAAGAAATGGAAAGCTTTGGTTGAGATTGAGACAGGAAAGAAATTGAAGTTTCTTAGATTAGACAATGGAGGTGAATATTGCAGAAAAGAGTTTGATAGGTACTGTTCAGAGCATGGAATTCGCAGAGAGAAGATAGTTCCAAGAACACCACAAGAAAATGGTGTGTCAGAAAGGATGAACAGAACAATCATGGAGCGTGCAAGGTGCATGAGATTGCGTGCAGGATTGCCTTTACAGTTTTGGGTAGATGCTGTAGATACTGATGTTTATCTAATAAATAGAGGGCCTTCAAGTTCCTTGGATGGTGGTGTTCCGGAGGAAGCATGGACAGGTAAAAAGGTAAACTACTCTTTTTTAAAGCCTTTTGGTTGTGAGGCCTTTGTCCATATTGATAAAGAAAATAGAACAAAGCTTGAGGCAAAGTCAAAGAAATGTACCTTTATTGGATATGGTGTTAATGATTTTGGTTATCGCTTATATGATTACGAAAATCACAAAATCATTAGGAGAAAAGATGTAATATTCAATGAAAAGGTCTTGTATAAGAATCAGTTGCAGGAAAAGAAACAGGAAAAAGAAAACAAGGAATATGCAGTTCTTAATGAAATCACTGAAAAGGTAAAGGTGCATGAAAATAATAATAATCAACAACAGCAACCACCACAACAACAACAGGCACCCCAAACACCTGAAAGTGGTGTTAGAAGATCTACCAGGATAAGTAGACCCCCTGAACTATACTCTCCTTCATTATATTATTTATTGTTGACTGATTCTAGTGAACCCGAATGTTATGAAGAAGCAATGCAGGTTGAAAGCAGGAAGAAGTAGGAGGTAGCCATGGAAGAAGAGATGGACTCCTTAATGCATAACCAGACTTGGGACTTAGTCAGGTTGCCTGCAGGAAAAACTACATTGAAGAATAAATGGGTTTACCAGCTGAAGGAAGAAGATGGAGGAAAACAGAGGTACAAAGCTAGACTTGTGGTGAAGAGGTTTGCACAAAAGAAAGGTATTGATTTTGATGAAATATTTTCTCCTGTTGTTAAAATGACTTCAATCTGAACTATTTTAAGTCTTGTAGTAGCTGAAGATTTGCATCTTGAGCAGTTAGATGTAAAGACAACCTTTCTCCATGGGGATTTGGAGGAAGAGATATATATGCAGCAGCCACAAGGATATGAGGTGAAAGGGAAGGAGAAACTAGTGTGCAGGTTGAAAAGGAGCTTGTATGGCTTAAAACAGGTTCCAAGGCAGTGGTATCTAAAATTTGACAAGTTTATGTCTGAACAGGGTTATACTAGATGTCACTCTGATCATTGTGTTTATTTGAAAAAGCAAAATGATGGCAGCTATATTATATTGTTATTGTATGTAGATGACATGCTTGTTGTAGGATCTAACATGCAGGAAATAAATGTACTCAAAAGAAAATTGGCAAATTCATTTGCAATGAAGGATTTGGGAGCTGCAAAACAAATCCTTGGTGTGAGAATCACTAGAGACAGGAAAAATCGCAAATTAACATTGTCTCAGAATGAGTACATACAAAAGGTGTTGAAAATATTTAATATGCACCATGCAAAACCAATTAGTACACCTTTTGCTAGCCATTTCAAATTTAGTAAGGAAATGTGCCCAAAGACCCAAGAAGACATGGATTATATGTCTAAAGTTCCATATGCATCAGCAGTTGGAAGCTTAATGTATGCAATGGTCTGCACAAGGCCTGATATTGCACATGCAGTGGGAGTTGTAAGCAGGTACATGAACAATCCAGGAAAGGAACATTGGATGGCAGTAAAATGGATTCTCAGATATTTGAAAGGTACCACAAATCAAGCATTATGCTTTGGTGGTGCAAACATTTATCTACAGGGATACGTTGATGCAGATATGGCAGGTGACAGAGATAACAGGAGGAGCACTACAGGATATGTATTTACTATTGGAGGAACAACTGTCAGTTGGGTTTCAAAAATCCAAAGTGTTGTTTCACTTTCAACAACAGAAGCAGAGTATGTTGCTGCTACAGAGGCTAGTAAAGAAATGATTTGGTTACAAAGGTTTATGGGTGAATTGGGTAAGGAGCATGATAAGGGCACGTTATACAGTGATAGTCAAAGTGACATTCATATTGCAAAGAACTCAGCATTTCATTCTAGGACTAAACACATATAGCTCAAGTACCATTTCATATGATCAGTGTTGAAAGATGGAGAGTTGAAGCAAGAAAAGATACACACTAGCAAGAATCCTGCAGATATGCTAACAAAAGTTGTAACCAGGGAGAAACTGAGAACATGCTTAGTTTCAATTGGTCTTCAAGGATGACGATGAAGATGAAAAACAGCCAGGTCCAAAGAGGAGTCATTGTCCAGCAAATGAAGCAGCAGTGGAGTTGCTACAATCATTCTCCAAGTGGGAGATTGTTGTGTGTGGAGCATGATTGTTCAAAGGTCTTTGTTTCAGCCGGATGTATACCCCAGGAAATCTTGTACACCCCTCCATGCGAGGGGGGGTGCGGGGGGGCCGATCCCCCCCGGCTGGGGAGTTCGGGGGCCAGCGGTCCCCTGAAGCTAAAAACAACTATAAAATTGCCTTGTAAAAGTATAGTAATTTCTAGTCAATCTAGGCCGTTCATTAGGCGGATGATCTGACGGTAGAACTTATGTTTAGTTTAGGGTTTTTTGCCCTAGAAGGCAACCCCTCTCTTTGTATGAGGGTATTGTATTTGAGGTTGTGTGATAGATGTGTATTCTGTGAGCGAGAAACAGAGAGGTGAGACTGTGAGAGAAAATAGAGGATATTACAATGGATTTGATGTAGGTTGTGTCTCTTCATTTTGCTGGATAATAGAAAGGAAAGACTGGCTGTTTGGGGTTGACGTAGCCCAAACTGGGTGAACTACGTATATCTGTGTCTCTCTTGTTTTGTGCGTTTTCTGTGTTTATATTTCTGCAATATTTTATGTGTTCCATTGCTCCGTAATATATAATTTTCTAACAAAGGGAACAAACTCAGCCTCTCATGATAAGAGTTGAGAAATCCAATCCAATGGCTGTCATTAGCACACATAATTTAATTGAAAATAATCCTCAACTTGCACCAAGGTATTTTTCTGCCCAAGAGCAAGCAATTACACATTTTGAGGATATGTTTAGACTTTTAGGGGATGACAACATGCAAGCTTGCCAAAGGAGATGGAATAATTTGCCACATAGTTTGAAAATAAGAGAGTACCATTCTCCTTAAAGGATGAGAGGCGCACTGAACAGGTCACCCATGTACAAACAAACCAACCAAAGCATCAAAGTCAATTGGATTGGCTTGAGAATTAGTCCACCACTACTCTTGGGGATGTTAGAAGGAAGTAAGGAAGAGGAAGAAAGAAAGCAGTGGGAGGAGGTAGAAAGGAAGACAATATTCTATGCATAGGAAGAGGAAACCATAGTAGAAGCATGGGATGTCAGGGAGGCCACTAGAGCTATGAAAGACATGGATATTGATTGAGTTTCTCAAAGGATTAGCAACACTTTTAGTAGGGGGGTGATGATGAGCCTCATCATTGGGTAACTATATGGACCTTAAGTCACCTCCTAGCTTAGTCAAATCAACTCTTCTCATAATTTATGACGTGTTTTGATTATATTTTGTTTAATGAGATGAGTTAAAGAGAGATATTATGCCTAGTTGAATAAAATGCATTGAGTGTAGGTTTGAAAGAGAAAATTGAGGAATTTTGGCAAGATTAAGGTTTGAAACTCGAATGGGACAAGGGAGAGAAATTGTAGGAGGTAAATCGTCCTCATTTACTCCTCTCTTATTCGAATATTCCTCCATTTACCACACCAGCTCGGAGTATAAGCAACCGAGCAAGTGATAGTCAAAGACTTAGTTCATCTCGAGTTTGGGACCCGAACCTCCCTAAATTTAAGTGAGTCATTGGGGACTTCAGTTGTATAAATAAAGAGGCCTAGAGCCTCATTAGAATTTGAATTTTTTTCATAAAAACATTAGTTATTTTCAAGCTCCAGACTTGTGGAAGACACTACTATGTAATTTTTTGTTTTGATAATGAGAATGAGCTTTTTCACGATCTAGTACTGAGTCAACTTAGAGGGTTGAAGCTCTTGGGTTAGGACCCAACACTAGCAGCAAAGTCTCCTCTTCTTGTAACTGTATGATTAGATTAGTTTCATAGATTCATGGTTAAATTGTCCTTAGAAGTATTTTATTGCAAGTAGTGTAGATTTGATTAGTTTGTTTCCATTTGTGCTTTACTTCAACAATAGGTTAGAAGGGATAAAAGGAGCATCACAAAGCTGTCAGTAGGTGTCTTGGCCTCACCTCTTCCTTCAGGGATCATGATTTGAGGAAAGGACCCCTATGGAGCCCCAAAAAGACAGATTTCTATTTTTTCCATAGAATTTAGAATTTACTGTACTTGAACAAGCATTTGGTTAGTTTGCAAGTGTAGGATTTAATTTCCATCTCTTCCATCTTCAGTCTTACAATAAATCTCATCAATGATTTCATTTCATTCTGCAATTTTCTTGATGCATGAACTAGACAATTAGCTCATTAAACTCGGTTTTTCTAGCTTAATAGAATTCTTCTAGTTTACATGATTTTTTGGCAAATATCAATGTTTGATGCAGAGCAGGTGTTTTAGAAGCAGAGAGAGATCCCATAGTAGGAAACCACCTTCCAACTTCATCCATCCATAATCATTCCTTGCTTTCACCAAGACCTTCACCAATTTTATCATTTTACATAGAAACTCCTCCAAGCATGTTGAGTGAATCCAACCATCTCCTAACCTTGGTTTTGAGTTCTGAGTGACCCTAGGCATTTTCTCACTCCATTCCAGTTACCAAACACCTTCCCTAAGCCTTTCATCACCTCTAGCACCCATCATTTTTCTCTCGGCTATATCCTATAGAAATACAGGGAATCCTGTAGGTTTTTAGGACATCTTGTAGGTCTTCCTGTAGTGGCCTGTTTTGAGGCCGAATTGAGGAAAACCTCTAGGAAGCCACACATGGGTAAATAAGGGTCTCCCAAACCTTCCAACCATCCACCAGCATCCCTAAGCTGTAGAAATTTTGAATAATTTAACACATATTCAATGGAGATTATCCTGATCATGTACTATTGCGGAAACCATACACAATACATAAGCTCCTCTACGTTGATCAACAATATAGCAGCATCAATAACAATAAAACATCAAGATCATTCACACATTAACACAGTATGTATCCCAGGGAAAGCCTCTCGCTAAAAAACCCCAACTATCTGTATATTAATGATTGAGTCATGTAACATTACACAGCATAATACTTCTCACAAGTATCTCCACCTCTGTTACACACAATACAGCTCAGATCTGATCTCCAAATCTCTTCCACTGCTTGCCTGCCTCCACTGCTCAATACCTGCTCAAGAACTGATGAGAATGGCTTACCAAAATCGTTTTTCACCTGCAAAATAGTCACTCACACTTTGTTGGACGTGAGCACAAGCTATAATGTGGGAAAATGCGTGAGAAAACTCATTGGCATACTCAATCCCTTGATTGTGCAAGATCTGGTGCACAACTATAGTCACAACTAATAGCAATCTGATTCTCTACCACCTGTCCTTGTTGAACTGAACATGCACTGACATGCAACTGAGTTAACTGATGTATTCATTAGTTGTATTATGAGTTAATAACTTGTGAATTAATTAATAACTAATTCACCCAACTCATCTCTAGTCTATTTGTCAGTTAGACTAAATACAACCAGTTTAACAAAGCTAAACTGAACACAACTCCATCAACTCCACCAAACTCAACTGATTGAGTTCTAACTGAAGTCATGCATGCAACAACTCAACTGACTCATAAGAAAAGCGTATTTCCTTCTGACAGCTGCATGTGCCACCTCTGTAGCTCAAACTGAAGTGCTCCAAGAGAATAAGATTAAGTTTATAGTCCAAATATTATTGTGAGATAATAATATTTGACTTTTCTATTTTTGACTTTGATCACTCACACTGTGATCACTCACACTATGATCACTCACACTTTCATCAAAAATAGAAGTCCATCTATTTCTTCCCAACTTGATCAATCATCCATAAACAGTAACCTGCAATCCATAGACATGATCCATATGTCTAAAAATAGACATAGTCTAAAAATAGACTTGCGCCAAAAATAGCCTGCGGGCCCACTTAGTGAAGGCGACTCTTTTCACTAAGCTCCATCATCTTGTTGCAATCTCAACGCTCCCTCTCGACAAGATATGGATTATCAGCAACCCCTATCCTGCCTCGGTGGTACTCGAATTTTCTCCTGGTGAGAGCCTTCGTCAGAATATTAGCATCCTGATCCTCTGTTGGAATGTACGAAAGTAACATGATCCTCCGCTGCACACAATCTCTGATATGATGGTACCTGATGTCAATATGTTTAGATCTATCATGAAATACAAGATTAGCCGAGAGTTTAATGCAACTCTGGTTATCACAGTAAATCACAGTAGGATCCAAATGAGAACTGAACAAACCAACTAGGATCTTCCTCATCCATATAGCCTCGCATGCAGCCAAACTTGCTGCCATATACTCGGCCTCCGCTGAACTGAGTGCCACGGATCTCTGTTTCTTGCTGTACCAAGAAACTGTTGTCGATCCAATACTGAAGACCCCTCCTGATGTGCTCTTTCTGTCTGTTGGGCTCCCTACCCAATCTGCATCCGTGAAGCCACATAGCTTCACCTCATCCTCCTGTCTGTACCACAAACCATATCCCGATGTGCCTCTCAAGTAGCGCAATACATGCTTGCCCGCCTTCCAGAAGAGCTTGGTAGGCTTAACCATAGCTTGTGAAAGCTGGTTAACTGCATAGCATATATCAGGTTGTGTATTGACCAAATACATCAGCGACCCCACCAACTGTCGATAAACAGTGGCATCCACTTCTTCTCCTGAAGTGGCATCCTCCTTCCTCCAACCTCCAGGAAGAGGAGTATCAACAGGCTTGCAGCCATGCATGTTGAACTTCTCCAGTATCTCCCGAGCATACTTGCCCTGAGAAACAAACAGTCCACCACTGCACTGCCATATTTCCAATCCCAGGAAATAGTGAAGGGGGCCCAAATCCTTCATCTCAAACTCTGTAGCAAGATCCTTCTTGCATGACAGTATCAACAGCTCATCACCCGTTAGAATCAAATCATCAACATACAGTACAATGATAAGCAACTTACCCTCCACCACAATCTGGTATAGGTTAGGATCCGCCTCGCTCTTGGAGAATCCAAGTCCTGTGAAATAGCTGTCTATCCGTGTGTACCAAGCACGTGGTGCTTGCTTCAACCCATACAGCGCTCTCTTGAGCCTGCACACATGCAACTCGCTGCTGAAGACTTCAAAGCCTTCGGGTTGCTCAATGTACACCTCCTCCTCAATGACTCCGTTGAGGAACGCAGTCTTCACATCCATCTGATGAATGTGCCATCCCATCTGTGCTAAGAGAGCAAGAATCGTCCGTATGGAAGAATACCTTGCGACAGGTGCAAAGGTCTCCTCATAATCGATCCCCTCAATCTGTGAAAAGCCTCGGGCAACAAATCTTGCCTTGTACTTCTCCACACTCCCGTCAGCTGCCTGCTTAACTTTATAGATCCATCTCGAACCCACCACTGATTTCCCTTCTGGTCTAGGAACAATCTCCCATGCACTGTTTCTGACAATAGAATCATACTCTTCCACCATGGCGTCTACCCATGCGGGATCCTCCACAGCTTCCTCGAAAGAGGATGGCTCAGTCACAACACACTTGTTCATAAGAGCCATGTATCCAGTGTACCGATCAGGTGACTGTCTCTGCCTGCGTTGGGCTGTAGGTGGTCCTACAACTTTCTCTGCATCTTGAGCCAGTCGCTCAGCTTCTGTCAAGCGCTTTCGCCCTCTGATAGTTGGCGCTGCATGAGTGGACTCGTCCACTCCATGAACCTCATCCTGTGGCTGATCCACATCCTGAAGCTCATCCTTAGGAACTAATAGCTCCTCATCTGCATGCAAGTGTAGCTCCCTCTCAAGCGAACACTTCATGGCTTTCTCCTCCTGAAATTTTATATCCCGTCGCACAACAGTTTTACCACTGTTTGGCAAATACACACGATAGTTGTGGGGCGTATCAGTGTACCCCACAAATATCCCAACCTCTGTGGTCGGCTCCAACTTCTTCCTGACATCCTTCGTCACATGCATGTAAACGTTAGCACCAAAAATCCTCAAATGAGAAAGATCAGGCTTCTTACCTGAATAAGTCTCCTTAGGTGTACTCATGCCAAGTATCCTATGAGGACAACGGTTCTACACATAAACTGCTGTATTGCATGCTTCCACCCACAAGTGAAGGGGTAGGCCCTGATCATGCAACATTGCCCATGCAGCACCCACAATCGTTCTGTTCTTCCGCTCAGCTACCTCGTTCTGCTGTGGGTTATGGGGAGCTATGAGCTCTCTACGAATCCCTTCTGCCTTGCAGAAATCCTTGAACTCGTCCGAGATGTATTCACCACCATTATCGCTCCTAAGAGCCTTCACCTTCTTCCCCAACTCCTTCTCGACCAGTGCTTTGAATTCACAGAACTTTGAATATGTCTCGCTCTTCTTCTGCATGAAGAAGATCCAGCACTTACGAGAGAAATCATCAACAAAAATCACATAATACCTGTGTTTTGCTGTCGAAGCAACTGAGAAAGGTCCACACACGTCTGTGTGAATTCTCTCAAGGATTTTCGTGGCGCGACTATCCTTCTCATGAAAGGTGGCTTTCACAAACTTCCCCAAAGTACACCCCTTGCACTGATCTGATTGCGCAAGTGTGCCTTTAGGAAGCCCTGTACTGATCTGCTGCAGTATCTTCAAGGCTCCATGGTGAAGGTGACCCAATCTCTTGTGCCACAACTCGCCATCATCCCGGCTCACCAATCCTTCTGCCGTGCCTGCCATTGCTGCGCATCCATCTACATGCAACTGATAAAGGTTCCTCACTCGAACCCCTATCTTCTGGGTCTCACCAGTTGTCTTGTTGCACAGGAAAGCCTTTCCCTCACTGAAAACAACATCATACCCCTTGTCTTCTAACTTCGCCACTGAGATGAGATTCTTCGTCAATCCTAGAACATGCATGACTTCCTTCAATACAAAGGGTTTACCAGACTCCCTCTCAAAGGAAATGGTACCGATACTGGTCGCACTGTATCTACCATCATTGCCCATCTCGATGTGCACTCCAAGATCCTTGTCCTCCAGATCAGAGAACAAATCTCTATCTCCCATCATGTGAAAAGATGCACCACTGTCTAAGAACCATACTGATCCCATCACACTTGAAACCAAGCATGCGATCAATGAAAAATCAAGCTCAAACTGAGAAGCTAAGGCCTCTCCCCCTGCAGATCCAGCAGCTTGCTTGTTCTTCTTCTTCTGCGGACAATTTGTGGCATAATGTCCGTGTTGGTGATAGTGAAAACACTTCACCTTGGACATATCCTGCTTCTTGCCTTTCGCACCAGACTGAGAAGCTTTCTTGTTCTTCCCCTTCTTTGCTTTGGCAGCCAAAGCACAATTCTCTTCATCGGATACCTTTGATGAAGATCCATTCTCACCTTTATTGTTTCTAAGTTTATCCTTGAGCGCCAGGTCGCTCTTGCTTTGGAATAACATTCGCAATCCGTTGAAAGACATTTGAACAACACTACTACAAATTCAAATTCCACCAACAACCAACTCAACTGCTTCCGATCTAGAATTCGTGAGAACACAATATTTCTCATACAGAGATTGAATGTATGGGCATTCACCAGATATCTCACCTTCCAAAGGAAGGATGAATCCAGAGGCTACCTGGCTCGATTACAGACTCTTCTTGAAGAAATAGAATGTAAACACTTCCTGAATAGTAGATCTGATGATCCATCCTCGCTTGATATTGTTATGAAACCAGCTCAAGAAAAGATAGAAAAGATAGATCAACGCCTTAGAATTCAACCTCTTCGAGGGGGCAACCTCCTTTACATTACATAAATGAACAATTCTTGGATGATTCAAATGACAAAACCTCCTTTCTATATATAGGAGTCTAAGGGGTCATAACATAATCAGAGCCGACATAACAATAATAATGTAAGGGCACAATAATAACAATAGTGGGCTTCTATGGGGCACAATAGTAAAAATATGGGCACTACATGGGTACATCAATATAATAAGTGGGTTGTACTAATAACAATAAGGGGTTACACTAGTAGTATAGGGGCCTAACATGCCCCTTTCCTTCAAAAAGCGTTGTCCTCAACGCTTGAGTAGTTCTTGATGCTTCTGTATAAAATTATTGTCCTCCCATGTGGAATCTTCAGCGGGTAAGTTATTCCACTTGATGAGATACTCTGAAATTGATCGATTTCGTAGCTGTCGGGTTCTTGTTTCTATGACTGCTCCAGGTTCCAATATGATTTTTCTTTCCTCTTCAATTTCTGGAAATATTGTTTGAATTGGGATCTTTTGCAACTTTTGAATAAGTGGCCATACTTCTTCGTCCTTCTTCCATTCATCCCTTGCTTTGTTTATCCAATCTGGTTGGATAATAGAAATAGCACAAAACAATGCTTCCACATCCTCATCCTTGAAGAGTCTTCCCATTCGGTAAGGTTGCCATTTTTTAAGTGCATGTAGTATTGCCAACATTTCCTTCTCATAAATAGCTTGCTTGAGATGTAGCGGTAAAGATAACCAATCACCTACATCAAAACATTTTTCACTACGATGTTGATCTACCTGTTGTTTCGTTTGATTTTGCACCGAAGTGGCGTTATCCTTTAAAAGTTGGAGAACTTGTTGTTGATGCTCGATGTGATCTTTCACTACTTGAACCTTTTTCTTCTTGATATGTCCTTCTATCTCTAGAGGTTGAGGAGTGGTAATTTCTTCCAATCCTTTACAAGATATGGTTGGATTCATTTCTTGATGCTCGATGTGATCTTTCACTTCTTGAACATTTTTCTTCTTGATATGTCCTTCTATCTTGATAGTTTTAGGATTGGTAATTTCGAACAATGAATTAAAAGATATGGTTGGATTCATTTCTTCTTTCTCGATGTGATCTTTCACTTCTTGCACCTTTTTCTTCTTGATATGTCCTTCTATCTTGAGAGTTTTAGGAGTGGTAATTCTTGCCAATGCTTTACAAGATATGGTCTGATTCGTTTCTTCTTTCTCTGGGGTGGGGTCTTGGCGTATATCTTCTTCTTTTGATGTTTCTTGATCCTTTTCTTCCTCCTCTTCATATTCTATGTAAAATCATTTCTTCTCAGCACACTTATGACCTTTAGTGCATTTGCTATCACAATTGTAACAAAGCCCTTTTTCTCTTTTTTCTTCCAATTGTTGTGGTGTAACCCTTGTAGGTTGTGGAAGGCTAGGAGAAAAAACACTTCCATCTTTATAGTTGTGAGGGGTACGCTTCCTGGTTTCCATAATTTTGCTTTCCACTATGTCACAAAGCCCTCTTACTCTTTCCAATTGTTGTGGTGTTGCTCTAAAGAAGGTGTTGCTCTTTGTATCCTCATAATGTGCTATCATTTCCTCCGTGAAAATTGACCACGTAACAAGTTGTTTACGAGAACAAAGCCCTTTGTACCATAAAAATTGATCTGGTTCTAAATATGAAGATGCAATACATACCTTTTGTAACAGTTGTACACCATGTAGATCAAAATATTGCTCCATCTGAAGTATCCAATTTACCGGATCCTTGCCATCAAACTTCCTCATCTTGCTTTTTCTTAATTTTAGAAGCTCGACCTTGAAATGACTGTAACTCTGTACTTTTCGATCTTTAAGTTCTGAAATTGCAACCTGTAGTATCCTTTTGTGTCCTCTTTCCAATGCCACTAGTCTGATCCAAATTGGATTCTCCAAGAAAGAGTTATGCACAATCTCCCGCAGTGACCTGATTGTAGACTAGTTCAGTAGAGCGAACTTGTATGAAGTGACACGTGTCATTGTTTCAAGCTTTGACTCTAAAAAATATATAAACGAAAACTAAAATCCATCCTGTTTCTGTACCTTCTTGCAAAATTTCAATCCGATGCTCAGAAAGAAAGTTATGACGATTTTCCTTAGGTCACCTGTTTTGAGTGTAATTCAGGAGTCTGCAAAAAGACCAACTTCCTGAGATCATATCTCCTAAAATATCACGCGAAAAGCTCTGAAATTCGGACCCAAGGTTCAGCACGATTTCTTCTCAAATGGATTTTTTTTGCAACTTCTGAAATATCGCAGAAAAAACGTTATAGCGAACATTCCACGATGACCTGTTTGGAGCAGTGAAACCCTAGAATCCAAAGCTCTGATACCAAATGTTATGAAACCAGCTCAAGAAAAGATAGAAAAGATAGATCAACGCCTTAGAATTCAGCCTCTTCGAGGGGGCAACCCCCTTTACATTACATAAATGAACAATTCTTGGATGATTCAAATGACAAAACCTCCTTTCTATATATAGGAGTCTAAGGGGTCATAACATAATCAGAGCCGACATAACAATAATAATGTAAGGGCACAATAATAACAATAGTGGGCTTCTATGGGGCACAATAGTTAAAATATGGGCACTACATGGGTACATCAATATAATAAGTGGGTTGTACTAATAACAATAAGGGGTTACACTAGTAGTATAGGGGCCTAACAGATATCCTGTAAAAATCTCTTCTACAAATCAAGCAGCTTCGATACCATGTAGAAATTTTGAATAATTTAACACATATTCAATGGAGATTATCCTGATCATGTACTATTGCGAAAACCATACACAATACATAAGCTCCTCTACGTTGATCAACAATATAGCAGCATCAATAACAATAAAACGTCAAGAGCATTCACACATTAACACAGTATGTATCCTGGGGAAAGCATCTCGCTAAAAAACCCCAACTATTTGTATATTAATGATTGAGTCATGTAACATTACACAGCATAATACTTCTCACAAGTATCTCCACCTTTGTTACACACAATACAGCTCAGATCTGATCTCCAAATCTCTTCCACTGCTTGCCTGCCTCCACTGCTCAATACCTGCTCAAGAACTGATGAGAATGGCTTACCAAACTCGTTTTTCACCTGTAAAATAGTCACTCACACTTTGTTGGACGTGAGCACAAGCTATAATGTGGGCAAATGCGTGAGCAAACTCATTGACATACTCAATCCCTTGATTGTGCAAGATCTGGTGCACAACTATAGTCACAACTGATAGCAATCTGATTCTCTACCACCTGTCCTTGTTGAACTGAACATGCACTGACATGCAACTGAGTTAACTGATGTATTCATTAGTTGTATTATGAGTTAATAACTTGTGAATTAATTAATAACTAATTCACCCAACTCATCTCTAGTCTATTTGTCAGTTAGACTAAATACAACCAGTTTAACAAAGCTAAACTGAACACAACTCCATCAACTCCACAATCAACTCCACCAAACTCAACTGATTAAGTTCTAACTGAAGTCATGCATGCAACAACTCAACTGACTCATAAGAAAAGCATATTTCCTTCTGACAGCTGCATGTGCCACCTCTGTAGCTCAAACTGAAGTGCTCCAAGAGAATAAGATTAAGTTTATAGTCCAAATATTATTGTGAGATAATAATATTTGACTTTTCTATTTTTGACTTTGATCACTCACACTGTGATCACTCACACTTTCATCAAAAATAGAAGTCCATCTATTTTTTCCCAACTTGATCAATCATCCATAAATAGCAACCTGCAATCCATAGACATGATCCATATGTCTAAAAATAGACATAGTCTAAAAATAGACTTGCGCCAAAAATAGCCTGCGGGCCCACTTAGTGAAGGCGACTCTTTTCACTAAGCTCCATCATCTTGTTGCAATCTCAACATAAGCAACCTACCACATCACCAAAAGTGATTAGGGTTTACACTTGATTTTCCAGAAAAAGAATAAAAAGAACAAAACATATTTATTTCAGTCCTTTACATGCACAATAGTGATGTTTGATGTTTTGAACTTCCATGATTTAGATAGTAGCATTTCACACATGTCAGCTTGAAATTCTTGTAAAGCATATTTTCTCAGCAGTTAGTTAGAGAATGGTGTGTTTTAAGCATAGAATTTCAATCATTTTCCTTATTGCAGTAGAGAAGCTTTCTCCTAGAGTAGATTTCTCTTTATTTCATTAGCAATCAAGCTTCTTCTAAATTCATAGAAGTTTGTCTTGAAAACCCTAGTGGTATCTCGCCAGCTGAATAGTGACAAAAGGTAGGACCACCACTTTTACTTGTGTATACAACACTGTCACCTCCAAGTTTGTACGAACCCCGGGTTGATAGGTAAAGCTGGTAGCTCCAAGACTTGCAACATTCTTGCTGCAATACTGGGGCTCATCAGATTTCATTGGAGAAATACATCCACCATCCTCTACCCAACATAAATGTATCCTCACAGCTGCCGATTACTTCACTAAATGGATTGAGTCCACCCCTTCCAGATTGGCTACTGATGTTATTATTTTCAAATTTTTGGAAACCAATATCTTATTTATATTTGGTTGTTCGAACAAGCTCATTACATATAATGTTGCAACTTTTAAATCCAAGAAAATGATAGACTTCTGCAACAAGTACCATATTACTTTGGGACATTCAACTACTTATTACCCACAGGGTAATGGGTTGGCTAAATCCTCAAATAAGAGTCTGGTAAACATTATTAAAAAGTTGTTAGAAGAGAACAAAAATTCATGGCACAACAAGTTAATAAATGCACTTTGGGCTTATAGACTCACAACAAAGAAATCAATTGGCATGTTACCATACCAATTGGTTTATGGGATGAATGTTGTCTTTCCATCTTCTTTTGGAGTTCTAGTTATGAAGATAATTCAGGAATTGTAGGTTGACCCTAATGACATCCAGAGGATGATTGATCTAAATATTTAATTGCAACAATCTAGGGAAGAAGTCTACAATAAATCTCAGGTCATCCAGGATAATATCAAAAAGATTTTTGATAGAAGAACTAAAGAATATGATTTCACTTTGGGTGACAGAGTTTTAAAATGGGATTCCAGAAGAGAGGACAAAGGAATGCATGGAAAATTTGACAATTTGTGGACTGGACCTTATATCATTGAAGCTTTCAGAGTACACAATGCATTTTTCCTCGAACATCTAGATGGAACAGAAATTCTTGGTGGACCTATGAATGGAAGAATGATGAAGCATTATTTCTCTTAGAAAAAAAAATTCTACATCTAACCATTGTAAATATCATTGTTTTTATTATTTTGATTGGGTGACCTATTGACAGAAGTTGAAGCCCACAGAGAAGGCCCTAAGCTTTGATTGATATGTTACCATAATTACTCCTACAACAAAAGAAATCAGGTGTAGATATTGCTGAAATGGAACACTCAAGGCTACTGATCAAATGTTCTTGGCACCTCACATGAAGAGTGCCATCCCTAGCTAGAGCCACTGTTGGGGTCCTATAATTTATAGGATCTCAAGGTGATTGAGTATATTATCTTAGAAATATCATATTGTAAATAATTGTCAATCTGCAAATGATTTCCAAAAAAAAAAAATTGAATAAAAATGAAAAGAGGGTATAAATAGGAAAAAAAAATGAGGAAAACAAAAAACATTGAAAAATGAATAAAAGGTTGAACCCCATCAAAATAAAGAAAAAAAAAAATTTGAAAGTGCGCAAATCTAAATTCCACTACCGATAGATAGTTTTCTTCATGATTGATGAATAAAGGTTGTGTGCATCTTGTTTAAAAATGCCACAATGAA
This sequence comes from Pinus tabuliformis, assembly GCA_031772625.1. Lineage (NCBI taxonomy): Eukaryota > Viridiplantae > Streptophyta > Pinopsida > Pinales > Pinaceae > Pinus > Pinus tabuliformis. The sequence goes on along the minus strand of CM062804.1, from coordinate 1,290,730,490 downwards.
TAGTTATGTGTTTAATCATACAGTGTAATCGTGATTAAACATGTTGTGAATTTATGTAAATGAGATTAAAGAATAAAGATTTGCCAAGCAGTTTAATCTTGGTAAATTAGTAGTTAGGTATAAAATGACATCAATTCAACTGTTTAATATGAATCAATAGGAGAAATAAGGGATAGGATTAAGTAGTTTTCATTTTTCATAAAAGAAAATAATATGTGTTTTCTAGTCTAAATGCACCCCTTTATAAGAATAAAAATGTTATCTTAGTTAAAGGGTAGGCAGAAATAGTTTATTTCATAAATATTTTATGTGCCTTTTACCCTAAGTCTTAATGACATTGTAAGAAGAAAAATGCATGATGGGATAAAGTATTTTTGACATTTTTTATATCACGAATACCATCCTAAGTTTCAAAAGTAATGTCAAAAGAGAATATGGACAAAAGGTGTTTTGTCATTTATGGTTAAAGCAGGCCATAGTCAGAGCATCAGGATCCTCCACTGATCACGAATAATGACATTCATTCATTTTCAACCCCCCCTCTCCATCTGACCTTTACCGCCAGGGTGGGGGGTCTAAAAAGGCATTATTCTCCACTGGACCCCATCCATATGTGTCACCTTCCCCTCATTTCACACCCCCCCCAGCCGATACCACTTACCACCTTCTACCCCCTCCAAAAATTATCTTCCCCTCATCCTCTTTATCGTGTCCCTACCCCGACACCTTCACCACTCATGTCACGCAACGTTTCGTAGCCATTGCCCAATTAAATGCTTTCCTAGAAGAATTACTGTTGGGCATTCAATTTCCCTCCTATGTAACCGTTCAATCTTTAACAGTCCCGTGCCACCCTCCAACGGAACCTGCCACTCTTCCTTTTAAACAACCCAAAACAATCTTCATTGGAATTTTTCTCACTTACTCTCTATAATTCATAGTTTTCTACAAAGCGACCAGTTTCAAAACATTTGTTGAACCAGATCGAAATTGTCAGCACTCTGTCTCCTTTTCCCCTGATGGCTCATAACCTCAAATTGTTCCCGATAAGCTCTCCCTTCCATCATTGCTATCATTCACTGATATAAATATGCCTCTAAAGAGAAAGAACTAGGATAACCCTGTTAATCCATTAATCCCTCCATCCATGGACTTAGATCATATTCCTTTAGCTGTTAGGGATGATAGGATCAGTGAAACATAGTGTGACTGTGAATTTTAAGAGCTCTACTATTCGCTGGAGGACAAACATGCTGACAAAACAAATGAAATTGGACTCTGTGATTCCAATCTTCATCATATATTTTCCCTTTGACCTTCCATGCCACTGAATTCACCAGGAAATTCCAAGCCTAATATGTTCCCAGTCAAAAATCCATTATGACCCCATCTGGTGAGATCATGTTTACAATTACTGCCCACTCTATAAACCAGATTATGCTAGCTCCCCCTATGGAAAATAGTGCCCCACTTTACTTATAACTCCTCACCCAACTTTATTTATCAAAAGCTCTATTTTTCTACCAGGGCCAAGATTGTTGAGATCTTTTTACCAAAAAATGCCCAATTACCAAAGAAAAATCCTCCATACCCTTCCTCAATATTCCCTGATCAAGCTAAATAGATTATAACCATAATTTCATACATTTTGGGTTATTATTCTGATTAGTGGGTAGATGAACCCATTCTAGTCTTCTTTTCCATCTTTTCCACAGATAGCAAACCCTCTATTTTGTTCAATTTCAGTCAATTCCTGGCTAATAACATTCATGAGCAGTTTATTAAATTTCCGACATAACAAGTGTTTAATTACACTTCAATTTTAATCTATATGTTTCTATATTATCAAACAGACAGGTTCAGTTTTTCTATGCAGAAGCTAGATGAAGAGGGAAACCAACAACCTGTGATATTTTGGACTTCTTTAGTAATGAAAGAGTGGAAATAATTCTCATACAAATAGTTCATTGAAGAGTTTGTTTACCTAGCTACGAATGTTTTAAATAGCTCAGCACAACCCAGAATCAATGAAGACATCAAAAGGATTATGCATTTGACAGATCAGGCTAGGATTGGAGATTGGTATTTATACCAAAATTATATAGAAATAAGAGTTTATGGATGCGAATTAGCACCATACAAGCTCCCAAAATACTTCCTCATGAGTATTTTTTCCCTGGAATATATCAGAAAAATGTTAAATTCAGATGATATTCACTTTGTGGTGGCAAAGAAGAATTCCCAGTTTCAGGTAAAGACACAAATCGGCCCATTCATATGCAACACCAGGTCAGTAGGAGAAGAGGCAGACAAAATTCTTAAAGAGATGAAATTTAGCCTGAGTTTCACATGGTCTTATGACCCTTGGGGTATCATCTCCAAGTTGAGAGTAGAAAACAAAACTACCCCATATATCCATACCTCAAGGCCTAAGATAGAAAAGTATGCAAATCAGTCAGAGTGGGCAGAGAATACATTGCAAGAAGCTGAAGAACAATTGTTTTCTACTTCAAATTTACAGACTCCCACTCCTTAGGAGAAAACAAGTAAAAGACAAAGAGAGGAGGGATCATCATCAACAATAGGTAGTGAGGCCAAAGATTTTAGAATCAGTTACAGGAAAAGAGCAAAGATCACTCCTAGGACAGATGTAGAAAAGGAGATAGAAGACCAAGCTGCCATCATAATTGGAGAATCACCACCTTCAAGAAACAAGTTTGTTGCATCTCCTATTGGACCTTCGATTTCACATGGTCAAAAGGAAACAAAGCTATCTTCTCAAGATGTCCAAGGAGAAAAGGAAAATAGTGTTTTTGATAGGTACTGAGAGATCAAACTTAAGAATGAAATTCTTAAGAACAACACCTACAATCAGTTTTGGAAGCAGACTTCCAGCTCACAGAGCAGATTATTATCAATTTTTGACACAAAGTAGGGAAATATGCAGATGGCCTTCCTTGAGGCTCAAATTCCACATCCTAAAACACCAGCAGATTACAAGAGTACAACATTTGAATTCAACACCAAAGATATCCATCCCATTGATCAAATGGAGATGCATAAACAAACTAGTGAGATGATTTCCTCTACATTAACTAATACTTCCATGTCACTGTCAAAGTTGTAGGTTTCATATGAAAACATTCAGTCTCAGTTGAAAATGGAAAATTTATCTTCTTTAGAAAAGGACAATAGGATCAAATCTTTCGAACATTTGGTAGTCAAGATAGGATATGATCCTAAAGATATTAATGATGCAGAGGAGATCATCAAAAAGAAAAATATTGACAGTGCAGCATTGAGAAAGAAGCTGAAACTGCCAGCCACAGAGGATCCTTTGACTAAAGATATTGAATAAAATGAGACATAGAAAGCTAACCTGATGAAGCTAATCATAAAGAAAAATATTCAGATTAGACAGATAGAGGCATAAATGGAGAAAATGATCAAAGAGAAAGAACAAAGTCAAAAGGTAGCCATAGTCCCCCTAGATACCATACCAAACACTCAACTCCCAGCAACAACAACAACAGCTGCAACAAACTCTTCAACTCAAACTACAAGTGTTGAACAAGTGACAAAGACACTGGAAAATATGTCAATCCAGTCAAAAGAAATTAAGACATTGCAGGGCCAGCTCAAAGATTTGCAAGAGTAGAAAACTAGAATTGAAGCTTCTCATCTAGTTGAAATGCAGAAGTCACAAAGGATGTTAGAAAGGTTACAGAGGGTGGAAAAGGATACATCAATTGGTTAGACCTTGGCCCAATCCAAGGAAACCATTTGGATGGGTATTATGGACTCCATGAATGAGATTTGACCATGTATCCAAATTATTTTTGAACAGAAAGAACGGATACAAAAGGCCACTGAAACAATTGTTCAAGTAAGGGAAAAGCTCGGAGACATGTCTTCAAAAGCTTCTAATATCATCAAATTCCCAAATTCAAAGAACACAAATGAACTTGAAGAATTAGGAATTAGTGACAGAACTGCCACCATCTTGGAAATCAAGAAAGTTTTGACTAAAAGAAATCTCATTGATTAATTAGAAGAGAGATGTGAAACACTAGAGCTGGGAGTGAACATGTTTTCCAATAGGATTGAAGCATTAATTTAGAAAGGATTGCCCAACATATACGTGATCAATGGTAAGCTTATTACTCAAGAATATTATGTTCTGAAGATGAAGGAAGTGGCCAGAAGCAACATCAAATTTAGTGGTATAAAAGGCATCATGGCAGCAAGAGAATTCTTAGAGAATATGGAAAATTACTTCTATATCTAGAATGAGGTAAAACATGTCTTCATAATAAATCCAACATTTGAAAAATATACTAAGGTGGATGATATTTACCGGAGGGTAATTGAGTTAACCATTCGAGATGAAAAAAGGTGGGAGGAACTATGTGATTTACTAGATTAAAAGTAATTCGGATGCAGTTAGAATATCAGTCAGCACATCAGTGTAGCACATTTTTGGGCTGATTCAGCCACCAAAACAGAGCCACCTCTTCATGCAATTGTCTACCTTGCCTATCTTTCTATGAAAGATAGATTTTGTTGTTTAGGATAATTCTAATAATACACTGTCGGTTGATACAATGATTTTGTAATTATTTTGTAAATATTTTTATAAATACTTCACAATTTGAAGTATTAAGGGTTGATTGTTGAATATAATTTTCCTATGCAAATTTTTATTTCCCAGTTGCTGGAATTATTAATAATATAAGGACATTCTTCACAAAATTCATGTGGTGTATGAAATGGTGATGTTTTTCTTCAGTTTATGTGTTTAATCATTGTCTCCTCTCTCTATCATTTTTGGAAATCTTAATTACATAACAGAAAATGTGATGAATATGACATGTTATTCAGAGCACCCTATTCTGGCTGTTAGTAATTTATATGTTTTTTGCTGAAGTCAAACTAAGGAATTCTTCATTTCTCCTTAGTTTCTACTGAATCTTACACTTCTTTTGCTTTCATAATCCATTTAAATTTTGAAATATACAACCAGTGCAACTTATCTTTCCCTGTGAAACTCCTTCAAAGTTTGATGTAGATCCAGTTAATATTTAGACTCCATAGCCAAATGGAATTATAGAAATTTAATCAACCAAAAAATCCAATAAAAAACAAACAGTACAGTAATAACTAACCGAAAATTTACACCAAATATAGCTAAATTTTACAAAGAGATCCCTCTCTAAAGTTGGCGGGGCTAGATCCCATCTTCCAAAGTGATTTTGATGTTGTCCTATGTCTTTACTCCCTCAACTTCAAAAATACAGAATGAAAACACATTCATTATCTTTGTGCCACACCGAGCATTCAGATCACTGCTTTTTCAACAAGAACTAGGTGAAAGAAGTGTGAACTAGATGACAAGACTGCAAGAGTATGATCTTGACATCAAGTGAGTTCACACCATAAAGGGTCATGGTCTTTGTAGACTAGTAGCGGAAGCAGTACATGCACAAGAAGAAGAAGAAGAAGAGCTCGCAGACAGGGAGCAAGAAGTAGAAATGTACAATGTTGAGCAAGCCTCTACCACTTCACATGGAAACTTTTGGTATGTAGAAGTGAACCAATACCTTGAGCACGACACCATTCCCTCTCATTTTTCTATGTGGTAGAAGATGGAAATCCGAATAAAATATCTATCTTACCAGCTAGTGCATGGGGTGCTTTACAGAAATCACCACAATGGTATTTTTCTTAGGTGCCTGGAGGCACAAAATTTGGAAAAGGTTTTATGTGATCTCCATGGATGACTAGTCGGTGGATACATTGTGGGTAAAGCAACAACACACAAGGTTATGTGGGCCATTTATAATGGCCTAAATTATTCAATGATGCACACGTTTATGCCCACAGATGTCGGGTCTGTTAGAGATGCGCCGATAGAAATTGAAGGTCAGCAACCCTGTTGCAGCGTGTTGTAGTGGAAGAACCATTCTAGCAGTGGGGCTTGGATATCATTAGGGATATTTTCCCACATTCATCAAAGCATCACCACTATATTTTGACTACTACAGATTACTTCACGTGGTGGACTGAAGTAGTTCCACTGAAACAAGTGAACGATCAGGAAGTCATGTGCTTCCTACAGTAGAACGTGATCTCCACGTTTGGCATTCCTACATCACTTGTTTTTGACAATGCAACGTACTTTTTTTTGTTAAATATTTATAACTTTGCATTAGAAAATGGTATTGATATGAAGAATTTTCATAGTTACTACCCTTAGGGAAATGGCCTTGCCAAATCTACAAATAAGAATCTCATTCGCATCATCAAAAAGACCATTTATTCTCAACAACCAAACTGGTACTCTGCTCTGGTGAATTCTTTAAGGGCTGAATGAGTCACACCTAAGCCTTCTCTAAATACCTCCACCTACTTCCTAGTATATGGAAAATAATCCATCCTCCTACCAAACATTTACTTTCCTCCTCTCCAGTTGTCCCAAGAATCCCAAGGCAAGTTGTGTCTTTTAGTTCAGCGTAGGATGGATGAACTGCAAAAGTTATAGGACGAAAGAATGAAAGCAAAAGAAAAATTTACACTCCACCAAAACCATACCAAGAGATGGTTCAATAGAAAGTCTACAGGGACTACTAGCTTCAGTGTGGGTGACTTAGTCATAAAGTGGGACAAAGCCCATGAGGAAAAAGGCAAGCACATGAAGTTTCAATCCATGTGGATTGGTCCTTTATAGTCCATGAGAAGCTTGGCCAACACACATATCATCTTCAATCACTTGACGAGAAGATTGAATCTCTCCCTGTCAATGGCCAAGACCTAAAATGTTATTTTCAATGAGATCCAAGGTTGCACCCCATGCTATGTATATAATAATTTCATTGTTTTTTGTGTTGTTTTTGTTTTTTGTTTTGTTTTCTTTGATTTTTTGTTATTTTTTCTTATGTAAATAAGTGTTGTACCTCACTAAGTTCTAGCTTCTAAATGTGTATGTGGCTGAATTTCAAATATTCTTGCACCACTGAAGTGCTTGGCTAGTCCTGTGTCTGTCACAGGGGCTTCAATGGCGGAGAAATATCATACCACGTGGGTTCATATTGGGGGATATATATTGAGGAAAAAAATGGCATAATATATGGGGGGATATATAGAGGGGAAATGGTTTTCATATTTGCAGGTATAAAAAATGAAGCTAAAAATTAATGAAAAAATATAAAGGGGTATAAAAAATGTTAATGAAACAATGGATACCTACATTATCTAGTGGAAGTAGGGGTTTTTTAAATTGGGAAGGTGTATTGGGTTTTTATTGGTAGGGGGTTAAACAATGTGATTTTTAGGGGTATTTACCAATATGTAGTCAAATTAAGGGTATTGTTTAATATTCCACAAACGCACATGATAGGTAAGAGGTTCGCCTAGTGAAGCCCTCGTGGTGTCTTTCTTCCCTATGTTTGGTTGTAACTTCTAGCTGATGAAGTCTTGACAGAAAATAGGATCCATCTGTAAGGAGAGTTTTGGTCAAACCATGAACCTGTGTCCAAAATGGGAAACTTCATGCCTACAATCAATTTTCTTCTCTAGTGTGTTGAAGCTCATCCAACTGGTAGAAACAGAGAAGGGGATAAATCTAAAAGAAAAAATTTGAATCAGAGGTCTTCAGGTGCTTCTATGAAGGAGCCATCTCTTGTGCTCTCAATAAGTCAGGATCCCTCTTTCGCCCCAAAAAATAAATAAGTGCCTATGCACAGTTCTCTTTAAAAACTAACAACGATGAAAGAAGAGAAAGGCTTCTTGCGCAGAGAGGTGAAGTAGGAAACTCCACCAGGGTACTGTCCAGGCTCACTGGTAGTGGAGTAATTATTTTGTTCCTACATGACTCCATTGAGGTACTATCCAGGCCTTTTAGCAGTGTAGAAACACCAAAGGTGAAAAAATATACTCTGAAAATATTAAGCTTGCGAACCAAACTACCATTATTGATTCGACACACTATGATCTGGTTGAATCTTATGTTGTGTTCAACTAAGAAAGTGCAAGGTGAACTATGTATGTCCATGGGGTAAGTGGGGAAGTTGAAGTAACCTACACGATGAATCAATACTCCCCGAAGGACCAAGGCCATCCACTAAAAATGAACCAAAATAGAGAAGCTAGTATTCAACTAGTGTGTCGCCAAGTGTTGTAGCAGCTACAACACCCTCCAAAATTTTGGCTTGCACTCAACTTTTTGGAGCCTTCCTTTGTTTTTCCTTTATGGTTGCAAACACTTGGGCTCATTCCGTGAGCACCCTTTGAGTCTTCTCACCCCTTTTCCTTGTTTGACCAATTTTCCTCTTTTGGCATGTTGATTTCTTTTTCATGACTTGTGGTCATGTTCTGGTGATTTTAAAGGTTTGTCTTTATGTGTTTGAATTGTCCTAGCTATGTATACATCTATCACACTCATAAAAAAATTTGTAAGCATTGTCGCGCAAGTGTCGTCACAGTCATCCAAAGGTCTATCTCAAGTGTCCTACTTGTCACTTTTAGCTCTAGACGGTTTCACAGAGGTAAATGCTTTGTCTTGTTTTCCTGGTGCTCAAGGTCATCATGTTGTCGAAGTATTCTTAGTATGTGATCACAATGTCAAGTCTTGACCGGTACACTTTCTTCCCACACTTAGCCATTTTCGTGAAAATCCTTCTGAGTGGACAACCCCCCTCTCACCAAACCCTGACAGGGTTTCACTACGCACTCTCAACCCTTAGTGATGTTTCTCTACTACTTGGAACTATGTAGTGCTTTAGGTTTTCCTCTGGGGAAGTTGCACTACACAATCCCAGAGGTGAGAAGCCTTCCTTCCTTCCCATAATTGTGCAAAAATTACCTTAGAGCCTGACCTGAACTATGCACTTTGCAAGACCATTCATCAAGCCTCCTCCCTACCTACTGGAACCACACAATGCATAGAGACCTAAGCCTTCTTTTCCTCCAAGAACTACACGGAGGTTTCCTCCCAGTGTCTTCCCTCAACGAGGACTCACTAGTCTCAGAAACTGCACAGAGTCATCCCTTCTGGTCCTATTGGTGCGTTGTCTTGTCTTCCCTCAGAAAACTACGCAGAGGTGCCTCTAAGAGCCCCACTTTACAACTAGCACTAGTGACCTCAGTTGCGCAATCCTGCCTCCCAGTGGCCATTGCGTAGTTTTTCTCGACAGTGAAGACTATGCCTCAGAGTTCCTCATCCAAGCCTAAGTTGCACTCTGCGCAGTCTTAGTGACCAGCCTCCCTCCCTGTCACCTAGAACTATGCAGTGCACATTTAATGGGCCCTCTTCCCATCCTATCATCTATCTCGGGCCCAGACCATGGAAAACAATGCATCATATTAGAATAAGAGGTTTTGGATTTGATGTCATCCCATCATGAGTGAATTTCAGGAACAGGTACACTCATAGATCATGGTGATATGGCGAATGAGATGAAGAAGTAGCTTACATGCTAGAAGAATCACTTGCATCTAGATGGATGCAAGAATCTCATCAAAGAGAAATAGAAAGGAGTACATTCTTGTAACCATTTTACAAGACCAAGACCATTGAATACCCCTCAGCATCAAGCCATGCAAAGTAGAATACAAAACACATCCAAGAGCACATCCATCAGTCAACATCAACAACAGCTTGACATTGCCACCATAGCCAGATAATCCATGTCAGCAATGTCATCTCAAGTCGTGTCATGAGTTTTCAAGGCCAAATCACTACTATGGGCCATATTTGTTGTAACTGAATGTAATGTAAAGTGAAATTCCAACGGACGCACACATGAAGATGGAGAGTCACGTCAATTGAAAATTCATAAGAAGTTGAACGGTCATGAGGGTAGTCCAAGAGTCACAAGGGTCAAGCATCACCGTTGGCTATATTTACCCCTCCCATTGTATGAGAAAGGACATTTCACCTTGGCTCCTCCCACATAGCCGTGAGAGTTTTAGTCAGTTATTTCAGGAGTGAGGAGTGGCTCCAATATCTCACTACTAGAACTAGTGATGTATGGTGTACAGATGTGTCTTGGAAATTTTTCTTAATATAAAAGCCTGTTAAGGCCAAAAGTTTTCATTCATATTTTGTAGATGTTTGTAAGACTATTCTTTTGGCATTTGTAATGCATGTTTGTTTCACCTGTACTAAGATAGTTGAACTACTTCGGTTGTTTTGGTGCTTACATTGTTGGGAATGTGTTGTCTTGGTTATCATAGGTGTCTTATCCTTGTCAACTAATCCATGGGACATTACATAGACCTTTCTTGTTCATTGGTTATAACTACTGTCACATCCATGTGGACTACTTTGTTGGATGGTGTGCGTTTTTTTCCTTGTACTTCGATTTTAATGACTGTCGCATCCACTATGGAATATTATGCTGGATGTTGGACATACCTCTTTTGGTTTGTGTGTGTCTCTTTCTGGGTGGTACTATTACCCCTCACTTAGAGGCTCACTTTACTGTCCCGCTTTCTAGTAAGAGAACCTAGACACAAGTTACATTATGCACTCACCAATCACACTCAACCCGCTTTTCAAAGATACCAACATAACACTCTCATGTGTTGAACAACAAGAGCTAAGGAAAAGATCTAAGAGAATGGAAATCGGTTCATCATATCGGATGGGACTCCTATCCCAAATGGTGTGAGGTCTATTTGGGACTTTATACCGGGGAGATCCCCTTAATGTTAGCGGGTCCAACACTGACAACAAAACCCCAATGTATAAAAGATGATGTTTGGATGCTATACTTTGATGGGGCCTTTTCCAAAGATGGAGCTGGAGCTGGAATTGTACTTATCTCTCCAAGTAAAGAAAATATAACTCAAGCTTTTAAGTTAGACTTTGATCTTACAAACAATGTAGCAGGGTATGAAGCCTTACTTTTAGGACTAGAGTTAGCTAAAATTTTGAAAGTCCAAAGCTTAAGTGTATTTAGTGATTCAGAGCTTATTATGAAACAAATTAGAAATCTATGCCAAGCAAAACATCCTAGGCTTAGATCTTATCAGAATGAGGTATGGGATTCTATGGACAATTACTTTCAAGATTTTAACATTACAACAATCCCTAGAGATGAAAACATTTATGTAGACTCTTTAGCAGTCTTTGCTAGCTCTTTCAAAATTCCTGATCCTATGCAATTGCAATATCAAATTCAAGTAAAGTATAGGCCTTCAATCCCTAACAACCTTAAACATTGGCAAGTTTTCGAAGATGATGAGCAATTAAATATTTTCTTACAAGCAATTGATGAATTTTCAGCTCTACAAATTGAAGAAGAACAAATCAATGAACATAAGTCAAATAATGAAAATGAAACTTCACAGTTAAATCATAAAATAGCTTATCATAATATCATTTAGTTGTCTAATAATTACATTCCAAAAGGATTAATTCCTCTTGAAAAACTTTTTGATAATAATGATGTTTCAAAAACTTCATTATCAAATTCACAGCAAGAGGATGTAGAAGATTGTAATATTGGAACCAATGAAGAGATTAGAAATGTGAAAATTTCAGCATCATTACCTCAGGAAACAAAAGGAAAATATGTTAATCTTCTGAAACATTATAAAGATGTCTTTTTTGGTCATATGAAGAAATTAAAACCTATGTCACAACTCTTATTGAACATAAAATTCCTCTCAAGCCAGAAGCTAAACCTTTCAAACAAAAATTGAGAAGAATAAATCCAATTTTGCTTCAAACTATTGAAAAAGAACTTAAGAAATTATTGGATGCAAAAATTATTGTTTCCCTAAGATACTCTGATTGGATAGCAAACCTAGTTCATGTTAGGAAGAAAAATTGTGAGATAGGGTTATGTGTAGACCTCATAAACCTAAACAAACTATCTTTAAAGGATAATTATCCATTGCCCAAGATGGATCAATTGCTCCAAAAAGTTTTAGGCTCAAATAGAATTTCAATGTTGGATGGATTTTCTGGATACAATCAGATCTTGGTAAGTCCAGAAGATAGGGAAAAAACAACATTTACAACTCCTTGGGGTACATTTATGTATGCTAGAATTCCATTTTGCCTAACCAATGCAGGAGCTACCTTTCAAAGAGAAATGGACCTAGAATTTGTTGGTAAGGTTAACAAATTTGTTGTTATTTATCTTGATGATTTGACTGTATTTTCAAGTTCTGATGAGAAACATTTAAAACACTTGAGAAAGGTTTTTTATAGATGCAGGAAATATGGAATTTCCTTCAATCCAAGTAAATCTATGTTTGTGATAAAGAAAGGAAAGCTCCTTGGACACATTATTTCAAAGGAAGGAGTAGTGATTGATCCGAAAAGAGTCTCGGCCATTGAGGTAATTAGCCTACCTAGAAATAAAGGAAATTCAAATTTTTCTTGAAAAGATTAATTTTTTGAGAATATTTAAACCATATGATGTGGAGATAGTCAAAGGTATTAATGATATGTTAAATAAAGATCATCAAGTCAAATGGACAATGTAGGCAAGGTATGCTTTTACACAGTTTAAGAAAACTATTTCTGAAGCCCTAGTACTAGCCAATCCTCATTATTCAAAGCCTTTTAACATTTTATCCTTTACCTTTGATACTACCTTAACTATTGTTATTTGCAAAAGAATGATAATGAAGCTGACCAACCTATTTCCTTTCTCAGCAAAGTAATGAGAGATGCTAAACTGAAATATGATATCATTGAAAAACAAGCCTATCTTGTGCAAGCCCTAAAATCCTTTAGAACTTATGTCCTTCATTCCCCTATTACTACCTATGTCCCAAATAATTCTATAAATATTGTATTAATACAACCTAATACAGATGGTAGGAGAGGAATATGGATTGCAAAATTACTAAAATTTGATTTAGATATCAAATCTACAAAATTGGTGAAAGGTCAAGGTTTAGCCAAACTATTCGCTGAATCAAATTGTATAGTTCTTGGAATCAATACTATCATACAAGTATAAGGAGAGAAAAATACACAAGAACCCTCTCAAAGTTCAACAAAGAAGAATACACAAGAACCTTCTTAAAGTTCAGGAGAGAAGAACACACAAGAACCATCTTCTACTATAGATTCAATTCCTCTTCCACCTCAAATTGATGAAAAGTTCCTATTATCCGAATGGTATGTTGATATTATACATTTTTTCATGACTTTGAGTATTGTCTTGGATTCATAAAGTATCAATATATAACTCTCAGACTAAAGGCTATGAAATATTACATCATTAATGTCAATCTGTATTTGAAAGATCTACTAAATATCCTTCTTCTATGTCTAACTAAAAATGAAACAAAACGTGTTATAGAACAATTTCATGAAGGTATATGTGGAGGATACTATGCTTGGAGATAAACAACATATAAAATTCTGAGAGCAGGATTTTTTTGGCTGAAATTGTTTTCACAAGTTAGAGCAAAGGTCGGAAGCTGTATTCCATGTCAGATATTTTCTAGGAAGCAAAGGTTAGCAACACTTCCACTGGTTCTAGTATTGATTGAAGCACCAATGTTATAGTGGGGATTAAATTTCATAGGAGAAATAATTCTTGCATCTAATAATCAACATAGATGGATCTTGACTGCTACAAACTACTTCACAAAGTGGGTAGAAGCCATCCATGTCAAGAACGCAACAAACAATGTTGTCACTAAATTCATTTAAGAAAACATATTATCTAGATTTGGTTTTCCACAAAAAATAGTAACTGATAATGCACGAGAATTTAGTAATATCAAAATGATAGATTTTTTCCAAAAGTATCATATTTTATTGCATCATTCTAACCCTTATTACCCTTAAGGAAATGGATTGGCAGAATCATCAAATAAGAGTCTGATCAAAGTTATCAAGAAGGTACTAACAGATCATAAAAGGAATTGGGATAATAATCTCATGTATGCATTTTGGGCTAACAAAGTATCACCTAATAGATCTACTCATAAATCCCCTTTCCAACTTGCTTATGTAAGTGAGGCAATTTTTCCTACACAACTAGATTTTCCTATTATGAAATTTTTACAAGAATCATATGAGGAACGCGATGATTTTTCAAGAAGAGTCAATCAGATTATTGAGTTGAATCAAGATAGAGATGAAGTTCAGTACAAGCTTTGTCAATATCAGAACAAGATGAAGAGCTTATTTGACAGAAAGGTTAGGGAAAGAGACTTTAGGCAAGGAGATTTAGTCTTAAGATGGGATGCCAGAAGAGAGGAAAGAGGAAAACATGGTAAATTTGATAATATCTGGTTAGGACCATTCAACATTGCAGAAGTCAAGGGAAATAACACTTTTATCTTGCAGAATCTAGAAGGAAGATATTCTTCATTGCCTGTCAATGGACAATATCTTAAACACTACATTCAGTATTGAAGTTGCTACAGTCATAGTCCATTGTACATTACTAGTTTTTATTTAAATTCTACTATCAAGATTGATTTTCACAGCAAATACTCCATAACCCGAGGAGAAGGCACATGGATCTACATGTTCTCTACATCCCACAGGGGGAAGCAATCCCCAGATGGAGATGATGTTGTAAACTACTTTGTATTTTACATTTTATTTGTTGAAAAAAATAATAATAAAAATATATATATATATATATATATATATATATATATATATATATATATATATATATATATAAAGAAAACTAAAAGGGATATAAAAATATAGAAAAATAACAACAAAAAAAGAAAAAAGGAAAAAATAAATAAATCTTGTGGACAAGGCATGCTAATATAAATGACTCCATATATATGATTAATTAGTTATCGATTAGTTTAAACATCAATTACTGACTACTTAAAATACTTTTATAAATGTTATTTGACATTTTGTCATTTATTGTAATAATCATACTATTTTTTACCGTTGAGATGTTCCCTGCCCAGAGCAACATCTAGGGGAACATTTCGGACCAAACCCCCCCCGTGTTCTCAACGTTTAACTGGGGGGTGGGGTGGTCCGAAAATATGCATCTACAAAACTATTTCTGCCGATGTGTCCTCCTTTCGTTCATTTAGAACCCTCCCTCTCCAAAACCATTTACCATCCACCCCCAAAAAACCGTTGATTGACCTTTTTCGATCCCGCCAAAAATAAAATGCCACTCCACCTTTGCCATTTGTCCAACTCCCATTGGTCCATTTATTAAGCGTTATATTATCCAATCACTCGACCACGATCATTGCCTTCCCACAATAAATACCCCGCTCATGTCAATGGTTATCCCTCCAAATGGTTTAATCCTCATGCATAAATAAAACATAGACATTTTACCTCCATTTCTTTGCTTATTCCATCTACCAGCTGCATGCATAGGTCCAGTATAACCAACATCAGAAAGGCAACATTCATCACTACATTAATTTGATAATAACCTAGTAAAATGACAGCCCTTACCTAATTACATTTTCAGCATGACTTCTTCTAAAGAAAGTCTAAACTAGTTGAATAAAACCCAATGTTGCCCCCTATTATAGACTTAGATAAATTACCCTTAGTTGACCAGTAGTACAAGATTTCTAAAACCCAGTGTGAGTTCGATCTTTATGAACTGCACAATTGGGCCAAAGAAAAATTCTCTGATCCTAGCAATGAATTGAGAATGTGGGACTCCTCCTTGCCTCAATTCATCTTCCCTCAGACTCATTTCTTTCCAGAATTTGTTTCCTAGTGTCATTTTAGGTACATTCCAATTAAAAGATCCATTATTACTTAAAATAATGATTTCCTGTTCATAATATCCCTTGTGTCTATATGCCAAATGATTCAATTTAAATCTTCGGCCCCTCTACACCCCTTTTATGTAGATTCCCTCATGGAAATCTATAAAAATCTCACTTTCCCTCAAAGAGAATATTTTTGAGATATTTTTACCTAAAAATGTAGAATTACCAAGAACAAATCCTCCATACTCTTCCTAAATGTTTCTAGAGATGACTATATATGTTGTCTCAATGGTTTCTTATCTATTAGGTTATCCAAATGATCTGTGGGTTGATCAAATTATTCTAGGATTTCTATCAATGTTTTTAGTAGGTGAAAAACCCTCAATTATCTTCAATTACATTGAATTTCTGTCATAAGCTATACATGATCAATTCTTGAAGTTTTCTATTGAAGGAGCCTTTAAATACCAGTCAATTCTTGTATACCTATTCTTGTTTCATCAAGCAGATAAATTTTTATTTTCCATTACAGAAGTTAGATGGACGAAGTCATCCTCAATCTGTAATTCATTGGACTTACTTGGTAAGGAAGAACACTAATGAATTTTCCTTCAGTGATTACACAAATCAATTCCTATATATGGTTTCATTCTTGATCAATAGTGATGTTTTTCCTAGGATTTGACCTGAAATCAAGAGAATTATCCAACTCAGTGAGCAAACAAATACTAGAGATTGGTACATGTATCAAAACTACACAGAGATCAGAGTATATGGATGTGAGATTCCTCCATATAAGTTGCCTAAGTTTGTGCCAGTAAGGATTTTTTCATTAGAGTATATTAGAAATATGTTGAACATGGATGAGCTACACTTTGTGTCAGCTAAGAAGAAGTCTCAATTCGAGTTAAAGGCCTAGATTGGACCCCTTATTTGCAACATGAGAGCATTAGAAAAGGAGGTAGATCTTATTTCAAAACAAATGAAGGTAAAATTAATTTTTACCTGGTCTTATTATCCCTTGGGCATTATTTCTAAGCTAAGGGTAGAACAAAAAACTACTCCTTCTGCACACACTCCTAGACCAAAAATTTAACAATACATGAATAAAGAGGAGTGGAAAGAGAATACATTGCAGGAGGAAAATGAGTAGGTCTTCATTTCAACAATGTCACAAACCTCTAGTTCCACAAGAGAAACATGCTAAGAGGACAAGGGAAAGTGTTTCCCCTTCAGTTTTAGAAGTTATAGAGATTGAGTTCATAATGTAAAAGAAGAAGAAGAATAAGAATCCTCTTGAAGAGCCATTTTAGGAAGAGAGTTCATAGGAACAGGCCACATTGGTTCTCACAAGTCCCCATGCTACAACTTTTCCAAGGATTGAGGAAATTTTCTCAAGCTCTCTTGTATCTTCAGTTTCTCAAGACCCATTAGAAACAACTTAGACATGAGAGCTAACTCATAGTGCAACAAAACCAATTATCTTTTCTAGATACAAGGAAATAAAAAAGAAAAATGAAGCACTAAAGGTCGTCACTTATTCTGAATTCTGGAAGCAAACTTCAACTTCCTAGCAAAGACTTCTTTCTGCACTAGATACTGAGAAAGTATAGTTTCAGATGGCCCTCCTAGAGCCTAAAGTTCCCTTCCCTAGAACTGCAGAAGAGTACAAAATGGTTTTTTTTTTTTTTTTGATACTAAACAGATTCATCCTATTGACCAGATTGATTTACACAAGAAAGATAGAGAAATGATTTACTCCACTTTGACTAGTTCAGCAATGGCAGCATCTAAGTTGCAGGTTTCATTAAACAATATTCAGTCACAGTTAAAGTTAGAAAAGATATCATCCCTAGCCAAGGATACCAAGATAAAATCCTTAGAATATCTGGTAATTAAATTGGGATATGATCCCAGTAATGTTAAGGCTTTTGAATAAATGATCAGGAGTAAAAATGTTGATATCCTAGCATTAAGAAAACATCTAAAACTCCATACCATAGAATATCCACATACCAAAGAAGTTAGTGAGTTGGAGAAAAAGAAAACCAAATAAGTTAGTGAGTTGGAGAAAAAGAAAGAAAACATGCTTAAGATTATTTTCGAAAAGAATTTGCAAATACAAAAAATGGAGACTAAATTAGAGAATTTATTAAAGGAAAAAGAATAGCAAGTCAATGTAGCAGTAGCTATTCCTATAGAAACAACCTCTATTGTAGGTATTTCAACAGCAGGGACTTCTATTGCAAAAGCCATAATAGTGGAAACACAGTCCACAAATTCAACAATTGATCTAGCTAAAGCTATGGGATATTTATCCTTAAAGGGTCAAGAAATTGAAAAGCTAAAGGCTCAACTCAGCAATATTTAGGAGCAGAAAATAAAAACTGATAATTCTTACTTGGCAGAGCTTCAGAAAATCCATAGGCTAACTCAGAGAATAGAGACCCTTGAAAATGAGACTGTTATTTCTCAAACCATTGCACAAGCCAAAGAGAATATCTAGTTGGATATCAATGAGTCCATAACTAATTTATGGCCTTCAATTGAAATCATTTTTGAGCAGGAAGAATTATTAGAGAGGTCAAAGGAGGTAATAGCCTAAGTAGAGAAAGATCTGGGTCATAAACCAAGAGATGCAACAACATTGATCAAAATTTTGAATTGAAAAACAAGGGAAGAATTGGAAGACTATAAGATTGAAGATAGAACTAAAACTATTTTGGAAGTCAGAAGGATACTTACCAAAAGAAATCTAATGTTTCAATTAGAAAATAAGTGTCATAATTTAGAATCTAATATTCAGAAGTTTCATAAAACATTTAATGTGCTTCATCAGAAAGGACTTACAAGTTTAAGATGAATGGGAGACAGATTGGTTCCCCTTGAAGAACACCAGTGTAGACTACATTATATAGCTGTGGATAAATCAAGATTTGATCAGATAAAGGGAACCATTAGAGGGAAGGCTTTTATTGAAGGTTTGAGTTTTAATTTGCTAACCCAACATGAAATCAAACATTTGTTCATAATCAAACCCACCTTTCAGAAATACATTGAAGTGGATGAGACTTACCAAAAATTAATAAAATATTCCATTCTTGATGAAGAAAGATGGGAAAAGGTATGTCATCTCATCAACTGAACAAACTGTTGAGAAATGGCAACAAGAAATTCCAGTTTGAATTTTTCCTTGAATTTAAATTGTGAATTAAAATAGAATTATATTCTCATAGAAACTTGTAAATACTTAATTAAGTTTAATTGGCTTAATTAGCATAGGAATTTCAAGTTAGAAGTCTTTTGGAATTCATGTAAGTGTTGTCCCTAAATTTTAGGGGTTCAATATGAGTTTATATTGAGTTGTAATTAGATAACTCAGTTTACTAAGTTATAGACAGTTAAACTAGTTCTAACTGTTTGTTGAACTAGTAGAGGATTAGTAGTCAGTTTGTGCACTGGTGCATCCATAGGTGCTACTCTAGTTAACTAAATTTTCTCTCACCAGAAACTCATGTATGTCAGTTCTGAGAAAGTCCCAGTTGAGACTAGAGTACAAGGACAATGTACTATCAGTTGTATGATTTACTGAGTTGTATAGATCATGCATGCAATCAGGAAGAGGACCTAGATTGGATTGCATAGTTTTAGAAGCACTAGATTACCATTAATATGGGTTATTCAGCCTAGGAACTATGCAAGGAGTATAGGGGCTTGGAAGGCAGTGGAAATTGGTGAAGTGTTGGCTAAGAGTGAGCTTGTGAAGAAGAGAGTTGAGCATACTTGAGCGTGATTGTTCTATTGATAACATGCTTCTTATCTTCACTCATATTTCTGATTAATACAATACAAATAGGTGGGGTTTTGAGAAGTGGCTTTCCCTAGAAAAACATATTTTGTTATGTGCCATTGATTTGTCATCTTCTTGTTCATATTGTTTTCATTTATCTATTGCCTTCCATTGGTTGAAAGTAGAAGTAGATTCTTGTCTCCTGTTTTATTAGATTACATCAGCTTGTGAATGTATAGGATAATCTAACAAATAGCATATTTCCAACAACGTACAATGGGTTTTAAGCAAAAATATGCATACTTATAGGAGCAAAGGAACATATGAGTAGGAAAGGAAAAAGCCAACAAATTTTATAGCCTTAGTCATCACTAGAAGCCTCAAATTCTGTGCAAGATGTCCAAGCAGTTCAAGTTTCCTATTTTATAATTCTATTTTCGTAATTATTTTCAAAGATATTTTGTAAATAAATCTTGATTTTTTAAATCAATATATTTTGAAGAAAGTTGTATAAATACTTTGTAGCTCGAAGTATGAAGGGTTGAACCCTTGTGATAAACTACTAAGAAGAATTGTAATCCTCTGAGTTATTTTCTAAGATTAATAAAAGGATTTTGGATTCATTTTGAAACAACTTGTGTGTTCCTGTGAGTACTTCTATGTTACTTATGTTTTCATTTTTGTTTAATTTTGCATATGTTTAAAATAAATGGGAAATCTAGGTAAGATAAGACTAAATATCAGTCTATCTGAAAACACCTGTGAAGCTATGTTCAATTACAGAGACTAGTTAATTAGAAATTTTTGTTTTAATTAATTCCTCTATATCTTTTAATTGTCACTTCCCTTTAAGCTTTAAATGTATTTTGTTCGGTTGTAAAAGGATTTTACATGCATCACCTATATATGATTAGTTAAATACTCTCTTTGAAGGTTTAATAGATCATATATCTTCTTAAGTTCAACCTTAGACATTTTTCAAAGCTAAATTTTTATTAAAGGTGAAGAATCAGGCCTTTTAATATATCATAAATAATTAAGAATCTGCACTTGTTTAATAACTTAAAGCATTCGTCATCAAAAAATACAAAACAAAACAAAACATTTTAGATGCTCTGGAATAATTCCTTAACCTAGAATTGGCTACAAAGGTACAACAACTCTCATCATGTTTTTACTTGTAAATGAATGGAAAATGTATCTATGACCTAATAGAAGATAATGCACCAAATGACATGAGGGAAGAATGGTTCTTAGTGATTCTCATATAAGTATGAGATCCATATGCTTAATTCCGTTTTTTACACTGTAGATTATTTGTGATATGTTTGACGAAATGCCTATCATGGATAGTAATGGTCTCGTTAAGGCCCTGTTCAAGTATTTGCTTTAACATCATTGTTTCTTGGTTATTTTATTGTTTTTAAGATGTCATGCAATTCTGGGTAGTGACCTGGGCTCTAAACCTGAAAAAGTGGCTTAAATCCTGGGGATGCTAGCAAAGAACTGGAGAAAATAGTCCTTGGACATTGTCATGCCTATAGCATGAGAGCATCCAAAGCCTCCTAGATGCTAGCAGGCCTATGTCATGATAGCTTCCAGAGGTCAAGTGATCAAAAAATTCATTGGAACCCAAGGGAAAGTTGCCTAAATTGTTGGGATGGTTCTCAGGGGTCATATACCTGATGTGGAAAGTTTGTATGTTGTGTTTCTATTGATTCCATTTCCTTAAGGTCACCTAGGAGGTCGAATGAAATCATATAAACCTCTCACTGCATGTTACCTCGTTTGGCCAGTTACCTGGGTAGATGTGGGAGGAGGGTGTTACACTATTTGGCAATCGCTGCTAGTAATTTCAGACCTCCCCAAAACCCCTTGCTCCGATATAAAGTTGAGATCAGGTATAGGCCTTCAATACTAGACAATGTGAGGCAGTGCCAGGTGTTTAAAGATGAATAAAATATCAAGCACTTCATAAAGGTTGTTGAGGAGTTCTCAAACTCGATGATTTATCAGGAGGAAAAGGAGCCGACAAAGGAACAACAAGAAAATTAGGAAGGGTCTATTGTTGATCACAAAATCTTACAACTAAAGGGAAATATAATCCCCATACATTTGGTTTCATTGGAAAGGATTTTCAACACAAATGATGTGGCTTCGAAGCCAACATAACAAGACCTTGAGGAGGAGGTGGAGGATTGTAACATTGGCACCAAAGAAGATCCTAAAATCATCGAATTTACTAAAGAAATTCCTAGGGAATACAAACAAAGGTACCTGCACCTTTTCAAGGAGTACATGGATGTGTCTTCTTGGTCATATGATGATTTGAACACTTTTGATCCCAGTGTAATACAACACAAAATTCCTCTAAAAGATGGGGTGAAGCCATATAAACAAAATTTCGAGAAGATTAATCCTCAATTTCTCCCATCAATTGAAAAGGAGGTGGAGAAATTGTTACAGGCTAAGATAATTATGCCTTTAAGGTACTCCAACTAGGTAGAAAATTTGGTTCTGGTGCAAAAGAAGAATGGAGAGATAATATTGTGCATAGATTTCAAGAATTTGACTAAGGCCTCGTTGAAAGAAAATTATCCCATGCCTAAGATGGATTATACTCTAAAGAAAGTGGTAGGATCTACCTAGATATCCATGATGGATGGTTTATCTGGATACAACCAAGTCATTGTGCACCCTGAGGATCAGAAGAAAACATCTTATACTACACCACGAGGAACGTTTATGTATGCCAGAATGCCTTTCAGCCTCATAAATGTTGGAGTTACTTTCCAGAGAGAGATGGATATAGCATTTCTTGGAGAGAAGGATAAATTCACAGTAATCTTCCTAGATGACATAACTAATTTCTCTTAGTCAAATGAAAAGCACCTTAAGCACTTCCAGCTCACTGTTGAAAAGTGCAAAAGATATGGTTTGTCCTTAAACCCAAAGAACTCTTAGTTTCTTTAAATGAATGGAAGTTATTGAATCAGATCGTAGCAAAGGAAGGAGTAAATATTGATCCCAAAAGGGTGGAGGCTATTAATAATATCCTTTACCTAGGAATAGGAGGTAGATTTAGGTTTTCTTTGGAAGAATAAATCTTTTGAGGAGGTTCATACCAATCCGTGTTGAAATTATCAAAGAAATCATAGAAATGTTAAAGAAAGAGAAGTAAGTCAATTGGACCATAGAATTCTGCGATTCATTCTCTAGAATGAAAAAGGATTTTGTAGAAGCCCCATCCTTAGCCAGCCTAGATTATCATAGGTCGTTCTTTGTTTTCCCTTTTTCCTCTCCCAACATGGTGGTAGTTGTACTATTGCAAAAAAATAATGAAGTACATGAAAAGTTGATTGCATTTTTCAACCAGGTGTTGTGAGATGCAGAGATGAAGTATAATATATTGGAGAAATAAACTTATGCCTTAGTCAAATCTCTGAAGGACTTCTGAATTTATGTCCTGCAATCCAATATAATAGCATATGTTCCAACTGTTCATGTGAAAGAGATTCTCATGCAGGGAGACAGTGAAGGTAAGAGGGGCAAGTGGATTGCCAAAATTCAAGAATACGTCTTGGAGATCAAACTCACTAAGTTGATCAAGGGGCAGGGATTAGTTAAAATACTGACTGAGGCCAACTTCCAAGCCTTGGGCATAAACCTATTGGTAAACATGGAAGAAGGAAGTAAAGGAGAAGAGGAGCATAGAAACATTTCAACTTCAACATGGAAAATTCAAATGGAGTACCTTGTTTCAAATTCGTATAAACATATTGTTCATTATTTACTTTTTCTGAATTTCCCATTGAATTTTGACAAAGTCAAATACAGGGCCTTGAAGTTGCAAGCCCAGATTTTTTTTAATCTCAAATGGCTAGTCGTACTGGAAGGACCCCGTAGGGATTCTACTATTATGTTTGGTGGAAGAGGAGATTCCCAAAGTGATTGATGAATTCCACAACTACGTTTGCGGGGTACATTACAGCTGGAGAGCCACGACCCATAAAATCCTCAAATTTGGGTTCTATTGGCCCAAAAATTTTGGCGAGGTTCATACATATGTTTGAGCCTATGAGAAATGTCAAATTTTCACTGAAAAGCAAAAGTTATCGCCCCTCCCCTTGATCTCTTTTTTTGTGAACAAGCCCTTCAAGAAATGGGGGCTAGACTTCATAATAGAAATACATCCACCATCTAGTGATGAACACAAATGGATACTTACAACCATTGACTATTTCACGAAATGGGTGGAGGCCATCCTAGCTAGAATTGCCACCAATCCAGTGGTAATTGAGTATATGGAGGAGAATATCCTTGCCCGGTTTGGCTGTCCAAAGAATATTATCACTTATAATTCTCAGGTGTTCAAATCAACCAAGTTTCTTATCTTCTGCCAAAAATACAGCTTCATCATGGGGAACTCCACCAACTACTACCCACGGGGGAATGAACTAGTTGAATCTTCAAATAAAAATCTAATGAGGATTCTAAGAAAGACTATATCAGAAAAATAGAGAAACTGGGACTCCCAATTAAAATTTTCTTTATGGGCCAACAAAGTTACTACCAAGAGGTCAACTAGGAAGTCTCCTTTTGAATTGGTGTATGGTAAGGCTGCAATTTTCCCTGTCCAACTAGCCATGCCAGTGGCTAAGATTCTATAGGATGTTGAGGAAGAGCCAAATTCTCTAACCAGGAGAATTAACTAGCTGGTAGAACTTCAAGAAATCAGGGGGGAGATAACTCAGAATTTGATTAAATATCAAGAAAATATGAAATCCCTTTTTCACAAAAAGGCAAGGGACAGTTCCTTACAGCCAGGAGACTTGGTGCTCAGATAGGTTGTTAGGACAGAGGAAAAAGGAAAACATGGGAAGTTTGATCCCTTGTGGTTTGGACCTTTCAAGATATCTGAAGTAAAGGGAAACAAAAAATTCCTACTGGAAAATTTGGATGGGGAGGTGATTGAACTACCTATGAATGGGAAGTTTCTCAAGCTTTATTTCCAGCATTAAAGAGGTCCATTTTCAACCATTGTACACATTAGTAATGTTTTAAATTCTTACTACTTATGTTTTTTCTTTTTATGTAATTGAATGAAATGACTCCATGCCCAATGGTGAAGGCTACTATTCTACAGGTTCTTAGCAACTTGCTAGCAAGGCACTATCCCTGATCGAATCCAATGTTGTCATGTGTCATACCATCTTCTATTTGTGTCAAACGGTCCTATTTTTCATCCTTGGTGCAGAGAAGGACATGTGATTTCTTGGTTGACTAAAGGGAAATCCAAAAGGGAGAGCCTAAGTCCAAAATCTAAAAATGAGGGTCAAACATCAGGATCCCGATTTCAGAGAAGGCTCAATGCAATGACGGCCAAAATAAAAGGGAGAACTGAAATTTCAGGACCCAAAATTCAGAAGGGATCCAAAAAGGGAAGAGCCAAAATTTAGAGTTGATTATCGGAACCCGATATCAAGACTTAAGGATATCAGGGACAAAACATAAGGGACCTTTTCAGAATATTTAAAAGCATACTCGAAATGGAATATCAAAGCAGGCAGTTGGAAGGAAAGGTAGAGAACAAACTAGAGCTCAAATTTCGGGGGGTCGATCATTCCGAAACTTCAGAGATCAAAGTTTCGTAACCCCTTAAATATTGTAATTACTTTGTAAGCATCAAAATTGCGGAGAAGGGGAAATACAAAGGAAATAATTGCAAAACCAAAGGACCTAGAGACCCATTCTCTCTCCTTCAAGAAGACACATGGTAGTAAATGATTGGCTCCAAGGAGTAGACATGGAAGACAATGTCAGCACGGCATGGTTGTACGGTGGATGTGTGGTAGTCATTTTTGGCATTCTTGGGGCCTAGTGGGGAAAGTATGGGTGACACATGTCACCACTTAGGTGGTGCCACGTGGAAATGATGACGTTAGCATGAAGTCATTTTAGAGTTCATTCTTTGAGTGGTTGGAGTTTTCGTAACTCCTATTAAATTATTTGATAAAAAAATTTGATCTGATAAAGGGGCTATGATGTTAAGCATATTTTGGTCATGAGGACCCAAATGACCAGGGGCGTGAAGCAAGGATAACACCTAAGTGGTACGGAAGTACATCAGAGGCAGAGGATTCTATAACTCCATTGTAAATCGATTTTGAAGAAATTCTAAGGAAATGAGCTCTGATATGTTGATGCCTCATGGTTGTGGGAGACGTAAAGGAACCAGGGGAGGAAGATTAATTACAAAGGTAAATGGGCCCCTGACAGGAGCCCAAATGCCTTACCACCCAAGTGCTAAGCCGCTGGTGATGACACCTGGTTCTATGGTAGATTCACGATAAGGGGTTTAATAGAAAAGGGGTTAAGAGCATCAGTATGATATGATTTTGTAACTTTTATTTTAATAGAGTTACGATGGACAAAGGCTCTGATACTACAACACCTAAGCACTATATCAGTGGTCACAAGCAAAGATCGCATGGAGGAAAAAAATGAAGGGGGTTAGGGGAATCAAAGAGTTGAAAGCCAATCAGGATGTTGTGATTTTGTAACATTATTTTGATAAGGGTCAGGATATATTAAGGTTTGATACTACAAAAAAGGAGTATGGAAGACGAATAGGTCAACAACTTAGTAAATGCATGCAGAAGGTTGGTGTCGCAAGAGTAATTGCAACTACAAAGATCACTAGGTCAAGGCGAGAAGCACCATGATCTACAGAGATAAGTTTAGTCATGTCTTATGTTGAAAATTAAGTCATCCCTGATATAGCATGCACGTCATAGGGGATTAAATAAATAATAGTTCCATCAATTCATAAAATCCATGTCCTTGTACCCTTTGATCTTTGCGTAGTGTGACTGAGAGTTAATTCTTAGTATGGAGATCACTTGAACACCCACTCTCAGTGGTTAATGATGAATAAATGTGATCAGTTCGTCAATGCTCTGCTACTCCAGATCATCATCCGACCACAAACCCAGATAATGGAGCCTGAGTCCAACTTAGGAAACCATAGGAATCAACAATGTAGATAATTTGTTGTGTCAATCATGACACCTCATGTTTTATGTTTTGTAAATATTTCATTCCAAAGAGGAACTAAAAATATATTAGGACAAATGCCAGTAACATGATAATAAATATGTAACCTTCAAGATATTTTGTAATTTTTTGAATGCTCACCCCCTATAAATGGAAGAGGAACTTAATAGGAAGGGTTTGATTTTTCTAGTTCCAACATGCTATTATTGTCTTGCAAATCCCACAAGTCTGGGTTGTGACATGTATTTCATTAAGGAAGATTAATGGGGAAGTTCTAGTGATTCCAAGCATTTTGGATGTGTAGTATGTGTTTTTCCCCTCTATTTTATTTCATGTATGTTTTCTTCTTCAGAAATTGTGCAACTACAACTATTGGATTCACTCTTAAATTCACATATTTGCTTAGGTTATGTGATAGAAAATTGAACCTATGAAATTGTAGATTTATCTATGTTATGTATTAGCAAATGATACCTATGAAATTGCAAAACTACCCATATTACAAAATAGTTGATAGTACCTGTGAGAGATAGAGTTGAAAGCCTTAAAATGCACTCCATAATTTTTGAACCTCACTCCTTTTGTCTTTTCATGGTTTTGTTAGGATTTGTTTCCTAGGATTCTATGTTTACCCAACCCTCTGCACTAGGTTCCTCCCTTATATTTCTCCTTTCCATATTTTCGGAAACGACAAATTAATTTGCATTCTCTACGTGCGGTCACCAGACCTGAGTGTTTATTCTTGGCAATGATACAATATTCATGTGTATATTGATATTTCCTCTGAGAAAGCTAATTCAACCAAAATCTAAATTGTTTAGATCCATCTCTTGATTTGCACTGATTTATCTTCAAGAGAGACTAAGATGTCCTAGGCATTGACCTCTCCTCAACCCAGAGGTCATCTCTAGGAGCTAAAATAGAACCCATAAGCACTACCTCTCCTATCAAGTGTATCCATCCATTTTCCACCTCTGATTGTATCATCACTGTCCAACCTATATCCTGATTGAGATCTACTACCAAATGCCTGATTAGTCCTTTCCTCCTATCCATAACTAAACCATGGTTGTCCCTATCTCTGCAAATCTGATAAAATCTGAAGGGTCACTACATTGACCTTTGCTTGCTTTTTTTGAGCCCTGGCGAGCCTTTCCTGCAACTCAATTATCTTGTCATTATCTTCCTTGCAACATTTAATTTCTTCCTTCAGACTTCTCAAGGTATTTGCTATGCCACGAGAGTACCATTCTCCTTGTTTCTCATTTTATTGGTAAGCTTAGTCCCGTGAATTGTAATATATCGTTCCGCTCATCATATCTGACCTTATTCTTCCTGAAAATGTGCCTTGTTAGATAACCAAATATAAACATATTTAAAATCATACCTTAGTGAAGTTTCGGGGAGGCTATCTCGTCTGCACAAATCAGTCCATATTAGCATGATATACATGTATATACACATAATGACACCAAAATATCAACCTATCGACATCATGCATGATAACTCAAATTGTAATACCGACTATATACGCAATGACTAGAGCCACTGCAATGCATGCATATGACTAACATGTATGCATAACAACCACATCCCACCCATCTAGTTCAAGTGTTTGAAACTAGAAGCTTTGATACCAATTTATAACTATCCCTCCCACATTTACCCTCTTTTACAAGCTCCCCAAGGTAAATGTGAGGTGAGTGCTACTATGACATGACCTGACCTCCAAGTTATAGTTATGGAAGTGGGGCTGACCAATCAACACATTTACAGACATCCCTCAGAGACCACAAACCACTCACAAGGTTGTGAAACACCCCATGTGGTAAATCCTTGAGATGGAAACCTTTTCACTAACCTAAAACCCCAACCTCATGCACAACAAGGAAAGAGTACAGTTATATGCCTCCATCTACATGCATAAGCATGCTTCCATGCAATTATGACCTAACTTCCTCTTTTTTGTGCCAATGATCCTAATATCTGAGCCACATTTCTAGGCTAGCCTCCAGACTACTACTTAGACCTTCCTGTAAATTTCTAGAATCATATTTAACATAACGGTAATGCTAAAAATTCAAACTTGAAACCATAATTTGACCTAGACTACCTAGAACACACTATACATTTCATAAAACATATGGTAAGCATGTGAGTTACATGTCATGAATTTATATATGATCTTAAATCTCTAAACATCATTTGACAATGACCAAGAAGGTCTAATTCCCTTTCAAGTAACTGCAACAACAATTTTTATCCCATGCATTCATCAACCATTCAATTATTTATTAAATCATGAACAAGAGCCATAACTAGATCACATCATAGAACAATTCTTATTACCATCATATAACTAGAACATTAACCATGAAAAAACAACCATCAAATAAACATAATAATAAGCACAAGCCTTCATAAATCACGATAGGAAAATATCTCTTATTAACATATCCAAAATCCAACCAAGCCAGGCACTTCAATGTACCACACGACCATAGATTGAGATGAATCAGATATTTCTTTTAGCTAATCACACATTTTCCATATTCCAAGGAGGAATGTGGGATATCAGGGGATAAACCAAGACACAATAAACCATGGAATTCAAAGTTTAAACCACCTCCACCCTCAAACCAACATGATGTCACCTAAACCGGTCTCGATATCACAAAACAGAACAAGCTTGGATGCTTCAGAACTTCTTCACCATACCTTAAGGAATTTTCTTTTCTCCACCCACCTTTCTAGGGCTTCCTGGAGAAAATGATCTCCACCCCAAACCCTTGGGAATTTTCCTGAGACCACCTCACCTGGTTAAAAAATCTTCTGGAAATCCAAAGCTCAACTGAGAATAAATCCCATCACACCATGGCTATCAAGGAAATGGAAAGGAAAGGTTGAAACCACTATCACACCAGGCAAAAACCATGCTAATCACAACAAATGAACCAAACAAACACATGCATGAACCATGCATTCACACCTAAGATAGGAGATAAAAAATGCAACCTATTACTTGCAAATACTTCCTGTTGAAGGAGTTGATCCAATTTTCTCCTTGCTTTCCCTTCCTTTTCATTTATATTTCTTTGTTTTCCTTTTCTTGTCTTTCTTTGATTTCTCCTCTTGGAACTATCTCTCCCTCTCTAACACTATTCTCAATCCAAAATTGACAAAATTTGTGAACTGGTTCTTTGATGCCTTTTTATTATTGATGTCTCCTTTTTCTTTGTTTTCCTTCACTTTTCCCTTAATTTCCTTAGCATGCACATTTGTGTCACTTCACCTCCCTTTTCTCCTATTTTCCTTTATTTTCATAATTAAATTGCAATTATTGCCTCTTTTCCTTTTCCAATTTCCATAGCCATAAAAAAACCAAAATTGATGCCCACTATAGTGCTTTCCCAACATTCATCTTGGAATACGTGTCTCGTGACCTTGGTCTTATTTTTGCTTTATTATCCTTTATTACATGAAAATTTAACCCGGAGTTGTTACACACTCATCGGGGACCTATATTGATGTTTATGAATGACTTTTTCTAGAATAGAGAGTCATACCAAGTCATATTTCACACCTACACTTACAATTGACATTGCTTCAATCAGTAGATCATTGGACATATTTTGAATCTCCGATCGGTAATTTATGCTAAAAAACTAAAATTGAGAAGCAATGATTCTTGCTTCTCTATGAAGAGGTTTTAGATTGTCTTTTCAAACTTGATAAATTCCTTTCATCTGATTACATATCAATTCTGAGTTGGTGAAAACCATAATGTCATTAGCACCATATTTTTTTGTTTCTTTTAGCCCTTCAACAAGGGCAATATAATATGCTTCATTATTACTAGTTCTTCTAGGAACTTCTTTTATGCTTTGAAGCACTTGATTTTGTGCCCTATTATGAAGAAAACATGTGATAATTTCTTGACCTAGATTTGGATAGAAAGACACTTCAATGCTTAGTGTCCACTTCTAAATGAAATTCATCTTTATTCTTGAAGGATTTGGAGAATAAGAAAAAAACAAATTTTATCAAAAAATAGACATTTAGAAGATCCAACCTCCTATTTGAGTATCAATGTGATCATGTTCAACTAAAAAGAAAAGGAAAACAATGGAATTAAAAGAAGGGTGAGAGTGGGGAGAGACATTTACTAGATAAAAGTGGGATTTTGTGCTACTTGTATAACTATGTAAAGCAAATCTGATCTTAAGGCCTTTTGTGACTATAGTATCTAGAGGTTGAAAATATGAGGTAAATTGTAATGACCTTGGAACCTACATATAGGATGAATTGTCACTTAGTAGACTTTCTGAAGTAGAGCATCACATGATAATATATAAGTAGAATTAAAGTATAATATGCATTCCCAATAGAGAATTATTTTCCCTTAGGATATAATTATAGAATTTATTTGAGAAGAATTATGGACCCCTTCTCTATTGAGGAAGCATCATCAAGATTATCCCCTCAAACATCCTCAACAATTAGGCATTTACAGAAGCAGTATTTAGGGACATCTATTTGTATGTAACATTGGTTGAATTGGGTAATACATAATCTACCATATTAAACATCAAGAAAGAAAAACATTGATTGAATTTGGTAATTTCAAGTACAAATATTCTGATGTTTGATCAATTCTAGATTTTTCTCCTCACACATTTGTGATCCCTATATTTATTAAGTACCAAAAAGGTTCCACATTATTGATCCATGTTTAATAGATCCTAAGTTTTTCTTTTCACCCTATAATAATAGCTCATCCATATGAACGAGTCTAGATATTTTATTTTTTGTACTTTTTATCAATTTATTTCTAGCATCAAATTATATAACTATTTCCATTGTTCTAGCAATCATCATTGGAATCCAACTATAAAATTATTGGTGAAAACCCAATTTTTTGTTACCTAAATTGCATTTTTGAATATATAAAAATGGATTTATAACCCTAAAAAAAACCTATGACACTCATATTACGTAGGCTCAAGAATTGAAATCTATAATTCCAACAATTTCTGGCCAAATTTATGGCTTCACAATTGGTGGTGAGATCACAAATTTTGTGTTATTTAAATTGAATTTGAATATACAAATGAATTATTGGCTCTTAAAAAACCTTAAAACACAATGATTATACCATGTCAATAGCTTAAATTTACAATTCCAACCATTTTTGACCAATTTTTATATCAAAATGATTTAATAGAAAAACCAAAAAAAATAAACTTAAAGTTATTAAACTACTACACTCATAAAAACATTTTCATAGTGGGATTGAAGTAGTCATTGCTACCAAGTTGGAACAGTATTCTACATGGGTACCCATCTTCACAAGAAACTAATTACCTCGAAATAATAATCAACAAAACCACAAACCAAAAACACTTGAAATCAATTTATTCCCAAAATACAACAACGATTAATGAGTACCATGAGTCGGTGCAAATTTAATCAATAATTAGATAATATAGGTAGATATATCATAATTTGAATCCAAATTTGTAGGAAACCTCGTTTTTGTAGAATGTGGTGTGGATCTTGATGATGCTCCATCTACAACTATTGACTGAGACATTTTGTCAACAATAACACATCACCTAGTTGTCACAGTAGTGTCCCACCGAGTTTCTGCTTAGTGTCATGATGATAAATTGCTTATGGGAGATGAGAAAGATGTCCTATACATCCTCCTGAAGTTGGGTTGGAAGATTCCATGTGGAAGGAGGCTTAAAGAGGAGTAACACAGGTTGTCAGTGGCACACAGAGTGTTACTAATGCTAGCCATGGCTAGGAGAAGATAATTTTAATGTTTTCCAGGGCTTAGAGAAAGTGTTACTCTGTTTCAAACAGTTTTTCCTTCATATTCCTCATGCACATTAGATATATTTCGACATGGAAATTACCATAAGATTCTAAATAAATTGGATAAGATCATGAATGTTTTGAAAAATTCCTCCAATGAATTCGAACACCTTATGTGCACAAGCAGTGGTGATAATGGATTAATTACATAACCTTTGTGCACTCTTTATCCTAGTACAAAAGTGAATTTCGCCTTGTATGTTTTATATTATTCATTTTGGAGTTGGGTGAGAATTGGTTTATGATGAGAATGAATTAGAGAAGGTTGTATAGAAGTAGAAGAATTATTCAGACCTAGTAAAGAGCAAAGATTATTGGAGCAGTGCATCAGTGTTTAGAGTAGATTTGGGGTTGTTGTAGTAGAGTTTTGTTTGGAGGATTTAAGAATAGATTATGTTGTTGGATGGTCATAGCAATTACAATTTTGATGCATAGATTTGAGCCACTATTTTTCTAGTGTTGAGAGCACACTATTGGTAGTGTTTTCTACTATGATTTACTGAGATATTTGCTGCTAGAGTTCATATTACGAAATTGAATTAGTTGTGCAAAGAGTCTTGGATCTAGTGTGAAAATATATGAAACGAGGTCTGCATATATTATAGGAGAAATGGCTTCATGAGAGTGGAGTAGTGACTGTGTATAATTGCCAGTGAAAGGAACAATTTTTCCATCCAATGGTAGTTGGATAGTCCAATTGGAGTTGGGCAAGGATTGTTGATCATGGTTTCTTTCAGCATATGGTTGTCTGTAGATCCATGTGAGAACATAGTCTTCTGAGTTGATCAATAAAATCAAGTCTCCTGGATGATGGGAGTTAGCTGATTGTATATGAAGTCAAGTCTCCTAGATGATGGCACTTAGGAAATCTACATAAAATACCATTTCCTGACATAATAGAGATTTAGAGCAGCGCAACAACAAAAAGGGTAGTTTTTATCTTGGAAGGGTTTCCACCAAATATCATGTGTTCTCATTGGTGATTGGTGTGTTGTGCATGTTTATTGTTTATGTTGTTTCTTATGGTTCTTGGTTCATTCTCATATGGTGCACATGTTTATGAGATCAATTTTTTATGCTACTAGTTAATATATGCATAATTCGGTAGAGAAATATTAATTGGTAAAAATTGTATATATATCACACCACTGATTCACACCCCCCTTCGAGTAGTGCTCAAGGTTTCCAGCACGAACGAGTTCCCACAATAGAGAACTAGTGAGTTCCCACAATAGTGAACCATTCACTGGCTTTTGCTAGGTCTATGTCTTTCAGAGGATCCTACTATTTGGGTGTCAAAGCAGACCATAGCTAGAATGGAGACATGGTCAATGGTTTAACATCATTTTAATATTACCAGTGAAATGACTATAAGATATTGTTTATGGTTCTTATGTCCTCCAATTGCTATTTTATTTTTCCTAATGATTAAGAGATTTAATGTAATGTTGATAGTTATGCAGAGTTAACACATATTGTGTGGTGCTTCAGTATACTGGAATGAATTCTATGAGATGAGGGTCATAGATCAAACTTGGTATGGTGATCTGAATCAAGGTTTTTTTGAAGTTAATAATACATAGCTTGGACATTACAACTCAGAATGTTAGATAACAATAGATGAGAAGGATTCAGTACATTGAATTCTGACAATAGTGGAACTTAAGCCATGTTTACGACATCTTTGGAAATTTTTAAGCCTTGTCATTATTTCATCCAGTTTAGCTAAAACAAGTTATCTATGATTGCAACTTTAAGTTGTTCTCTACAATAATTTCGATGGTTTCGGAATTTTTTTTTATGCCTTTAATATTAAGAAAAAAAATTCAATAAGTGCAAGTTGATTTGTAATTAAAATACAATTCTACATTGAAGTCTTGTCCTGCAAAGTATAAATCATTTGTAATTATAGAAAATGATGTTCAAATTTAAGGCACGTTGAATTTATAATAAATTAAAGTTTATTTTTCATGTTTTTGTCAATATTTTCTTATTTCTTTTGTCAATACTTGTTATTCTTCACAACACTATGAAGATTCTTCCATGGTATATATGAAGGGAGAAATTTTGAAGAAAAAAAAAGAGCGAGTAATGTAGAACTATTTGTAGAATAATTACCTATGTGAATAATGCAGATACCATTGTTTTCTCCCACACCTGATCTAATTAATAAAGTATGAAATAGGCTATGGTAATGAACCATCATTACAGAGTGAATTTAGTGTAAAGGCCAAGTAGACCAAGCGAACCCTAAATAGAGACTAAGGAGGATATATTCCTTTTGGAAATTTATATTTTTTGAAAAAACAAAAATCGCAAACAGTGTCGCAATCACAATCACAAACGGACTCCATCGCAACCAAAAATTACAATTGTACGTTTGTTCAGACTTAAAGGTGTGTCAATGCTTGTAGGCCTGGTTTTAGGTGCTCCAAAAACTTACGATGGTAGGGCTGTCGCTTACGTCTGGTTGGACATTTTGAAATAGGGGAGGAGGAGAAAGTGGTGTGGAGCATGGGAAAGGGTTCAAATTTTCTAATTTCATTTGGCTGGGAACTCTAGTGTTTACAACAAGTCATATTAATGAGACATCAAAGGTGGTGGCATGGAATAGTACTCCACTCAATGTGACATGAGATCCAAACAGAGTAGGGTATAGTGACAGAGTTGGGGAGTGAATATAGAGCATAAATTGTGATATGATAGAGTAGAAATCAAAATAATATGGAGACAGAGCCAAAAAATGATCACCAGTGAGGGTGACAAAAATGAGGTTGAAAATGTATACTTGTTAGACTACTCCACGTTGATATGGGAACATTGGAGACAATTGTTTATCAACCATTTCAAATTTTTTTAGGTCCCTATAATACTAGTTAATTCCCCTTATTTTTATTGTTATTGTAGCCCCCTATTTTTATTTTTGTGCCCCATATAAGACCATTATTGTTATTGTTTTGCCCTTACATTATTATTGTTATGTAGGCTCTGATTATATTATGACCCCTTAGACTATTATATATACCAAGGAGGTTTTATCATTTGTATCATCCAAGAATTGTTCATTTATGTAATATAAAAAAGGTTTCCCCCTCGAAGAGGCTAATTTTTAAGTCGTTGATCTTTATTTTCTTCTATTTCGTGAGCTAGTTGCATAACATTTGGTATCAGAGCTTTGGATTCTAGGGTTTCTCTTCTTCAAATATGTCATTTTGGAATTTTCTCTACAATATTTATTCCATGAGGCTTCAGTAGCTGAAATGACAACCATGTAGAGATAAAATATTGGTGAACTTCATGTATGAATTTTAGATCTTCATTCACTATATTTTCAGAGATATGATATGAGGAAGTTACCGTTTTTGTAGACTCCAAAATTCAATATCAAATATGTGACCTAGGGAAAATCATCATAAATTTCTCTCTGAAAATCAAATTTGAATTTCATAAAATGTGGATGAAATTGTACAGACTATAGTTTTTCATGTATTATTTTTAGGGACGAAGGTCAAAACCGTGACACTTGGCACTTCATACATGTTCGCTCTACTGAACTAGTCAATAATCAAGTCATCATGGGATATTTGGAATAACTCTTCTTTGAAGAATCCAATCTCGGTATGAATTTTGGGGTTGTAAAGAAGACTCGTAGGGATACTACAAGACAAAATTTCAAATCTTGGAGATCTGAAATTATAGAGATACAATAGTTGCAATTTCAAGCTCCTAAAAATCAAGAAAAAGGTTTGTATCTTTTAATTTTACATAACATTTGTTTCAAAATTTAGTTTGAAGTGATTCAAAAGGAATCTTGAAACATAGATATCAGTATTTGATTCTAAAGTGCCTCCAAAAAAAAAAACTACACCCATTAAACCCTCATAAATCAAAATTACAAGACCAAGTGCATCAAATTTCACTCTCACAAAGAGAAACCAAATATGACATGGATGACTTAAAAGGGGACATGGATGGTATAAAAGGAAACATGGAGGTTTTTAAATTAGACATGGATGCGATGAATTTCAAGTTGGAAGGGTTGAAAAATTTGTTGCAAGAAAGGCTTCCTGGTGGTGACAAGGTAATTGATGACAATCATGATGAGGAAAAGAGGAATGTGAATTATGATTAAAGAGACTCCAATGTGTCATTTAAGAACCAACACTCTCCAAAGATATATATGAGGAATTTTTATGGAAAATATCTGGTAACATGGATACAACAAATGGAGTAATATTTTGATATACATGATGTGCAACCCTAAAAAAGGCATGTATTGCATCTTTATACTTAGAACCCAATCAGTTTGTATGGTATATATGGGTTTGTTCTCGTAAACCACTTGTCACCTAGTCAATTTTTACAAAGGAAATGCTAGCACATTATGAATATACAAAGAGCAACACCTTTTTTAGACAATTGATAAATCTCAAACAAAATGGTTCAATGGTGGAGCACATTGAATACATCCAAAAATTGAATATTAGGGTAACCAATATTCAAGAGGAGCATAGGATTGATGTCTTCATAGGGACTTTAAAGGATAACATCCAACATGAGGTTCTCCTTTGGGAACCCGACTCATTGGAGAAGGCATTTATGGTGGCAATAAAAGTTGAAAGAAAAATTATGGCAACAAGGAATTCTACCACTCACAACTATAAATATGGAAGTGTTGTTGCTCCTAGTATTCCAAAACCAACAAGGTTGAAACCACAAAAATTTGAGGAAAAAAGAGCAAAGGGATTTGTTACAGTTGTGATAGAAAATATACTAAACGTCATAAGTGTGTTGAGAGTAAATTATTCTACATAGATTGTGAAGAGGAGGAAGAAAAGGAAGAAGAAACATCAAAAGAGGAGGATAAAAACCAGGAACCAACCCTAGAGAAAGAAGAAAAGAATCTGACCATATATTGTAATGCATTGGTAGGAATTACCACTCCTCAAAATCTCAAGATAGATAGATATATCAAGAATAAAAAGGTAATAGCTTTGATTGATTCAGGTAGTACCCATAATTTTATTCATTATAATATAGCCAAGGAATTCAATTTCTTCCTGTATCTAGCACCAAACTATCAACTGATGGTTGCAAATGGAGGAACTATAAATTTCTCTAGAAATTACCATAATATCAAGTTAACCATGGGGGAATATGTATTGAATAGTCAAATGATTCAAATTCCAATGGGTGGTGTTGATGTTGTACTAGGAGTCCAATGGTTACAATATTTGGGGACGATAACTTTTAATTTTTAAGAACTTTCCTTTAAAAAAAAATGGGAAGGAAATTAAGTTGAATTAAGGGGTATCACAGGGAAATCAAGAAAGATAATCATCTCTAATGGAATGAAAAATCCTCTAAAGAAATAACAATAGGGCGTAATTGCACAATTATACTCACTAGAGGTTCAAACATCAAAATAATCTATTTCTCCATATCTCTAAAAAAGCTTAGACAATAATTCCAATGTATTTGAGACTCCCAAAGGCCTCCCGCCTATTCATGATTAGGATCATGCTATTCATTTGATTCTAGGAAGTGTTCCTCTAATCATCAGACCTTACAAATATCCTTATTCCCAAAACATTGAAATTGACCTTATGGTGGCAAAAATGTAAAGGATGGTATAATTCAGGCTAGTCAAAGTTATTTCTCTACTCCAGTAGCATTGGTGCACAATAGTGATGGATCATGGCATATGTTTCCAGATTATAGGAAGCTCAACATGCTCACTATTAAAGATAAATTTCCTGTTCATGCTATTGATGAATTGTTGGATGAATTACATGGAGCAATTTACTTCACCAAGTTGATATCATCAAATTAGAATGAAGACTAAACATATTCCAAAAACAACATTTAGAACTCATGAAGGTCATCATGAATTTTTCGTCATCCCTTTTTGCCTTACTAATGCACCTTACACATTTCAAGGTTTGATGAAATCCATTTTCAAGCCCTTCCTTAGAAAATTTGTGTTAGTATTTTTTGATGATATACTTATCTACAAGTCTTGGAAGGATCATGTTCAACATGTTGACAAGGTGCTCAAACTATTAGAGGAGAAACAATTATATGAAAAAACCTCCAAATGTTTCTTTGGAGTGTAGGAGGTGGAATATTTGTGTCATATTTGATTTCATGAGGGTGTTAAGGTAGACCCTAACAAAATTAAATCCATTCAGGAATGGAAAATCCCCAAAACCATAAAGAATCCTCAAGGATTTCTTAGGTTGATAGGATATTATCGCAAGTTTGTTAAGAATTATGGCAGAATCACAACACCTCTAACAACATTACTGAAGAAAGATGCATTTTTGTGGACTCCAAAAGCAGCTAAGGCCTTTGAACATTGTAAAGAGGTAGCCTGCCAAGCACCAGTCTTAGCTTCGCTAGACTTCAAAAAAACCTTTATTGTGGAATGTGATGCCTTGGGAAATGGAATTGGTGTTATATTAATGCAAGAAGGAAGACTCGTTGCTTTTGAAGGTCATCCAATCAAAGGAAATTATTTACACAAAACTATTTATGAGAAAGAAATGTTGGCAATAATACATGCACTAAAGAAATGGAGACCTTACCTAATGGGAAGACACTTCAAGGTAAAAATATATCATGATAGTCTTAAATACTTTTTGGGACAAATATTATCTTTAGAAGACAAGAAAAAATGGGTCATAAAGATTTTGGGTTATGACTTTCAAATCATCTACAAAAAAGGGAAGAAAAATCTTGTTGCGGGTGCACTCTCAAGCAAGGATGAGGATGTGGAAGCATTGCCTTGTGCCATTTCTATTATCCAACCTGAATGGATAACAAAAGAAATGGATGAATGGAAGAATCATGAAGAGGTGTGGACACTCATTCAAAAGTTACAACAAGATCCTAGTACATATGATACATTTAGTGAGAAAAATGATTCATTATGGTACAAAGATCGCTTATATCTTTGTAAGAATTCCCAAATCAAGAAAAACATTCTTTTTGAATTTCACACCTCCCCTTTAGGAGGGCACTTAGGATTTTTAAAAACTTACCACAGGATCAAGAAGGATTTTTTTTGGGATGGCCTTAAATCTGATATTCAGAAGTTTGTGGTAGAATGTTTGGTTTGCCAACAAAATAAAGTGGAGACAAGTAAGACCTCGGGTATGTTACAACCTTT
The DNA here is from genome assembly GCA_031772625.1 of Pinus tabuliformis. Taxonomy (NCBI): domain Eukaryota; kingdom Viridiplantae; phylum Streptophyta; class Pinopsida; order Pinales; family Pinaceae; genus Pinus; species Pinus tabuliformis. The sequence goes on along the minus strand of CM062804.1, from coordinate 1,290,690,897 downwards.
AGCCACTCCAACTCAACATTGGGAGGAGGTCTCAATGGATTTTATCATAGGTTTGCCCAAGTCTAAATGAAAAAGTGTCAACATGGTGGTAGTCTATAGAATTACCAAGTATGCACACTTTTGCATGTTATCTCATCCTTTTAAATCCAGCATAGTTGCTACTGCATTTATGGAAACAATTAAAAAGCTACATGGAAACCTAAAGATTATTGTAAGTGACAGGAATCCCATTTTCACTGGAAACTTTTGGACGAAATTATTTTCTTGTCGTGGTACTCAATTAGCTCATAGCTCATCTTAGCATCCTCAATCTAACGAGAAAACTGAGATAGTGAAAAAATGTTTGGAAGGATATCTTCGTTGCTTTGTATCTGAAAAAAAAGCACAATGGTTCAAGTGGCTACCTATATCTGAATGGTGGTATAAAACTTCCTTCCATACTGCATCAAAAATGACTCATTTATGGCACTTTATGGATATAATCCACCATCCATCACATCATATTTAAGAGAAAAATCTAATGTTCAAGAATTGGAAGATCACATCGGGAATCAAAAACAAGTTCTTCAACTCTTAAAGGATAACCTCACTCTAGAACAAAATCAAATGAAACAACAGGAAGATCAACATCACAGTGAAATAAGTTTTGTTGTAAGCAACTGGGTATTTTTATGACCACAACCATACAAACAAATGTCCTCAAGAAAGCTAAGAAGGATAATAAATTATCACCCAAGTACTATGGTGCTTATAAGGTGTTGCAAAAGATTGGTACTATGGCATACAAATTGTAGTTTCCTACACCTTCCCGAGTACACCTATTTTTCCATGTTTTATGCTTAAAGAAGGTTATTGGTGACAAGATCCCAGTTCAATTAGTGTTCCCATAACTTGACGAAGAAGGAAAAATCATATTTGATCTTGTAGCAGTCACAGAAACAAGAACCTGGCAACTACGAAATCGGTTAATTTCATAGCACCTCATTAAGTGGAAGAACTTACCTGTTGAAGATTACACATGGGAGGATGATAATTTTATACAAAAGCATACACAACTACTCAAGCAGTGAGGAAAACACTTTTTTGAAGGAGAGGGGCATGTTAGGTCCCTATAATACTAGTGTATTCCCCTTATTGTTATTGTTAATGTACCCCTATCGTTATTGTTGTACCCTTACATTATTATTGTTATGTAGGCTCCGATTATATTTTGACCCCTTAGACTCATACTCCTATCTATACCAAGGAGGTATTATCATTTGTATCATTCAAGAATTGTTCATTTATGTAATGTAAAGGAGGTTTCCCACTCGAAGAGGCTAATTTTTAAGTTGTTGATCTATCTTTTCTTCTATTTTGTGAGTTGGTTGCATAACAAATTTTGGTTTCCCTCCAATGGTCGCTCACTTCTCCCTCTATTCTATGATCACTCTTCCTCTGAGTGGACTCCTCCGCCTATTCCTTGATCGATTCTCCCTTGAGAAGAATGAAACACTCTAATTAGCACACTTTGTTAGCACATCACATTGGAAATATCTACGGAAATATTGATAGGTTGTTGGAATAAACATTTTAGATTGACATATTTTGAACTAAAACACAACTATGGTTGAACTACCTCACTTTATTCAATGTATGTGTGTATGAGAGGGGCCGATATGCAGGGCTATCAAGGAGTAATAGTGGGTAGCATGTGTTTTAACAAAAAATCCATGGCACTGGAGTTAGAGACTATATACATGTCATGAGGCTTGTCAAATGGTGATATTGTTGCTCCAATATATCTTGAAGTGTCTATCTAGTGGGAAATTCTTTTTTCTATAATGAATGTTAATCCTCCATGAAATTAAATGCATTTGGTACTTGAATCTAAGGGCTTACAAATAGATAAGGAATTAGAAGTGGGAAACATTATTACATTTTGCAAGGGATTGGGTCAACCTCATTAGCTCTACATTAGCTAGAGATACAAGGCATCAAGCTATCTTTCACTTGGTCTGAAAGGGGATCGATGAATCTAGTAATGGTTTACCATTCTTGAATCCTTCAAAATTGGGAGCTCAAGCTTCCTTCATTAATAATGATCAATGTATGCCCATTTTTAGGTGAAATTCAAGTAATAACAAGGGTTTTCTATTGTGACTTGGAATTTTTATATGATTAAGCCCTTACTTAAAAGTAAATAATATTATGACCATTCGCCAGCGAATTGTGGTATATCTATTTTAAATGGAGTTTATTAGTGGCCGTACATGCTTTTTTATGTATTTTCAATTTTTTTTCCATGTGGGTCTACTCAAAAGTATGTCAAGTGGGTACTCGTTGGATTTGTAATTTAATTTTGCATCCAGCGAGTATCTACACTTGACATTTGAGTAAACCTATGAGGAGATAAGTAAAAAATACAACTAAAAATGTAGTTTTCTTCTTTTCTCTCCAAACTATTTACCCCTGGGGATGACATAATCATCTTGAATCAAGTTGGTTATTTTGAATTTAATTTTGTTAGTACATTTTTTTTGTAGGCCCATCTTTTATCTCAAAAATCCTCTAATAAAATTTTTATTATAGAGAAAATGCTATTGTAAAGTTTCTATTTAATCTCTAATGATAAACTACTTTCTCTAACCCTACGATGTGGGTTTAGATTAACGCAATAAATATAAAATGTTCATAGCTTACATTTTTTTTATCCCTCTCTTTCAAGAAGAAAACACCATTGAAATCACACATGTCAGTTGGTGTTTCAACCAAATTTCTACTGTTTTGTTATAGAAAAACATAGTCAAAGTTGGTGGTTCAACTAAATTTGTTCTATTGTTTGCAATACAAATAACTAAAAGGAAAAACTAGTATATTATGGTTATGTTGCATATATCAAATGCATTGCACCTTTATTTAACCATTGAAACAACTCCTTCCATCTTCGTTGCTTGATGGATATTTTTTGGTGCAATTATATCGTAGTTTGAGTGGCAACGCATGCTCAAAATTCTATACATTAGGACTTGTTTCCCTCTAGAGATTATTTCAGTGTAGCTATATTTTTTAGTCTGAGTGTTAATCCCCACATAAGAAATCCATGCTAATTAAAAAATGTGATGTATTCCCATCATTGGTGAATTTTCAAATTTTAGTAAATTTGTGTTAGAAAAATGTTTCAACCTCTAGAATTCATTTTTTTACTTTAACGTTTATCGTTGGTTGTTTACCTAAATTTATGTTGGTGTCAATTGATGAATGTGGTATTTGATAATTTTATCGTAATTTTTGTAAACGATCTGGTGTATCATACTTGATTTTTCATCCTCTACATCGTATAAAATAATTTCCTCGACCCAAACATATCCTCGTATTAAACTAGGCTTGAACCATAGTTCCAAAAAATCCTTCGTTTGTGGCCATAGTTTGGATGAGATTTATATTGCAAAGTATATGTTTCTAAGTCTCAGAAATGTTTTGAAGTGGAAAATTTTCATTTCATTTTTGGGTCTCTTAGATATTTTTGGATGTCCACAAAGAATTGGTTTTAGCAGTCAACCAAACATGGTCACAGTAAGCCTATAGTCAATCCTGAAGAGTGGTGTCTGTGGGAATTTAATTAAGTATCCAAAGGAGCACAAACATCATCTATAAAGGCCCATCCCCCCCAATTGTATATTAATTTAACATTGATGTATTATCTAACACCAAAATGGATGAAGCTTTTCGAACCAATTATGTGAATATAATGTTAGATTGGAGGGAGCCATTATTCGAAGATGTGTGTTTAACACTGAAATGGAGTGAGACAACACTCTAAGATTTGAATTTAATGCAAAAATAAAGGGATCAATTACTCGATGATGTGTTTTTAATGCCATAATGGAGGGAGCTCATCCCCTCCAAGATGTGAATCTAGCACCGAAATGGAGGGAGCCATCAATCTAAGATGTGAATCTAATGCCAAATTGGAGGTAGCTATTGCTGGAAGATGTGTGTTTAACCTAAAAATGAAGGAAGACATCACTCCAAGATGTGTATGTAATGTCCAAATGGAGGGACCTGTCGCTTGAAGATGTGTGTCTAACCCCAAAAACAAAATAAGTGTTCATTCCAAAATGTGTATGTAACACTAAAATGGAGAGATATCATCCCTTTATCCCTTGTAATTTGATAAACAAGTGACAAATATGACACTTTGGTTTTAGTTTCTTAGAATAAGCTTGGGGCTGTCATTATTTTCAGTTTTTTAATTAGTAAAAAATGAAAGCTTGTATTTAAAATTAATTATATATTACATTTATGCTAAGACACCTTGCTACTATGAACATGAAAATTCTCGGTTGCCATACTTGTGTTTAAATTTGTGCCATTTTCTTGCATGATTGTAGTTTGGGTGCCTCAAGTGCATATATTGCTATCAAATTAGTTTTGGAAAACTACAAATATTCCTATGATCTTCCTTGCTACTTTTCAAGCTCTGAACAAATTTAAAACCAACTTGCAAGGAGACAATTTTGATGAATCATGTGTGTAATGACTCCTTTAAACATATGTATTAGCTTGCAAGGCATTTTTTATTGATTTATGTTAAATTAAAATTCTCAATTTGTTTATAAATCGAATCATTGATTGAAGTAATTAGAGCTACAATTTCAAAGTGCATGTTTCCAAGTAGTTTTTGATGTCATAGTTCTTGAGGTCATAGTTCTCGAAGATGAGGTGATAGTTCCCAAGTTCATAGTTTCTAAGGTCACTGTTCTTGATGCCATAGTTCCCAGGGTCATAGTTAATGAAGTAATGAGAATGAATTTTCTCAGGTCACAATTCCTAAGTCCATAGTTCCAAAGGTTGAAGTTCTCAAGGTCTCAATTCCCTAGGTCATAGTTCTATATGCCACAATCATGGTTCATAAGGTCACAATTCCCAAGGCCTCAAGGTCATGGTTGTAGGATGTACTTGATGTGGGCGTGCGTTAAGGGTTGGTGTTATTATGGTATGCAGAGCTTGGCGGAACACATTGAATGGGCTACCTCTTGTCCCTTGTTTCATAGTAATTTTACATGATGTGTTAATGCCCTCTTAATAGGGATTACAATTAATATTTTGAAAAAGGAAAAATCTAGCATTAATCGCATGGTCAAACACTATAATTAGCATCTTTTCTATTATTATTTTATGCATGTTTCAACCGTAAAAACTCACTTGCATTCCTAATTAATAATTGTGTTTCTTTATTGATCCATCCATGGAAGACTATTTCTTCTAGTCGTTATATGACATTGTAATCCATATCATCAAATATCTCTCAAACCCTAACTTATAAAAACTCACTAATATATTCAAGAGGCCTAACAATAGAATATCTGAACCCTGAAAAGAGTAACTTAACCTTCTAGACTCCACTAGTACCTTATCCCAATCATTTCAATTGGAGATAGAGAATAATACTATTAAGTGGGTTGGAATTGTCACCTTGGCCTTAGGAACACTAATCTCAGGAACTAGCCCTTAGGAGTCGTGACCTCAATAAATTTTACTTCAACCCCAAGAACTTCATAATGTCACAATTCTAGATGTCTAAATTCACAGGGTTAGGTTAGGGTTCCCTAGGTCACAACTCTCGAACTGTTACATCGGTCATAATTCCTATGTCACACTTTTGAAACCGTGACCTAGAGAATTGTGACCTCAAAAATATGACCTCGAGAAATATTACATTGTCACAGTTCATAGGTCATAAGTCCTAAGTCACGATCTTGATGTCACAATTTTGGAATTGTGACCTTGGGAACTATGTGTTGGAAAATGTAACTAGTTTTGGTCTTCATAATTGTCATTGTGCTCATTTCATTATGTATATCTTATGTAATAAGTAAGAGAAGAAAGAAAAAATATTATTTTCAAGCATGGGTTTGATGCTTATTTTGATTGGTCATCTAGGTTAAGCATGTTCTTCATGATTCTATGTCTTTTCATGTCATAAGAATAATTTTCATGAGTTGAGAGAGTCATTTAGATGTATATAAGACACATTTGGCCAAGTTCTCTCATGTAAAAGAATTTATTTTGAGTCTAGAAAGTCAAAATAAGCCTTTAAGCACAAGTCAGCCCTACCAGTGACAATTCGACCTAGAGAGGCCTAATTTGACCTCATTGTTGGCTTATTGGGGCCTGACCCAAGTTCAGAGTTAATTAGCCAAACAAATCCTTGCACCACTGGCCCTTTCGGCAATAGTTCGCAGAGCGTGGACTGAGGTCTCACCCGAAGCAGTATGGGGGGATGTTGGAACCAGGTTTCCGCACCCTTGATATGTCTGAGGGGTTGATTTATACCAACTGTGAATACTTTCACGCTGGTTACTTCATGTGATTTCTTGGCCTGCGAGGCCTTTGTAGACCTGTTATATTCATCTTGGCGTAGCCCTAACCAGGGGCTGTGGGGTTTTCCTGCTGCTAGAGCAGCAATCTGTGCTATTTCCCTAAGTCACACCGCGGATCTTACTTATCTTCTTATAACAATTAGTTATCTTTTTGTAACCAGATACCATATGTTATATTTACTTGTTTAGCACATTCATATAAGTTCGCAAAACAAATAAACAGTAAACTTGTAAGTTATACCCAATATACTTCAATGCATAAAAAAGGAAAAGATACACAAAAATATCATAAAACTTCTCTTTATTAATGCTTCAATCAGTTACAGACCCACCCTTCCCTGCACACTCAGTTGTAGGGGTTCGTGCACTCAGCTACGGACTACTAGGTCTCTGCGCCCTCGGTTGTAGAGCCTTCTCCTACTCTACAACATAAAGACACGACTCTACCCTTCGACTCAAAGCTTCATTGATTGATTTCCTCTTCATTTTCCTCTTTCTTTACACTTAGAACCTCACTCTATTTATAAAAGTAAGGGTGGACAACCCTATGACTCAATTGCGACTTCGTGCTCCATACCCACAAATCACAGAGTCTTTACATCGAACTTAGTCAAAACTTGGGCTTTAAGCCCAAAAACTTTCCTTGGGGGGATCCCACACCCAACAGGCTCCCAACACAAACATCGTGACTCACCCTCGAGTCACTCTATCTGTGCGAATATCTTCATGCAGAGACCTCCCAACTCTGCTCAGACTGCTGCAAGGTCGACAACGCACTGAGAAGTTGCCTGTTGTATATCCTATACGCATTGTTCCGAGACCGCGGTGTCAGAACTATTTCCTTGTATCCATTCCTGTGTCCCTTTCATCTGCGCAAGCTTGCCTTAAATTTTTGTTGTGATGATGAAGGCCTTGTCGATCCAAGGCTCAACACGCGCCTTCAAAACTACTTCTCTGTGTCACACTACGTCTACTTGCTCCTTCAGCGCTTTGGCCTGTTGAATTCGCACGATCCTCTATGTGATAGCCACCATATGTGTGGTCCCTTTGACATTGTCATATTGCTACTATAGCTCATGTGACTCTATTTCTAAGTGCTATATGTTTGGGTCCTCTTGAGAGTGGTGAGGTCCTCGAACGATTCTTCCAACATTTTGGCGCAGTCCCTCACTGCACTGCTGATCTCCTCCGTCCCCGATGTAATGGCACTGGTGCATTGTTCCCTTACTTCTGGACGAGTTGAAGGCTACGCCTTCAACCGTAGCTCTGCCATCTGAAGGTTGAGCTCCAGTTGAACCTTGGCCATTCTTCCTGTGCCTCGCACACTCCAGCTGCTAATCTCTGGATGTGCGCCTTTGTTGGTGCTTCCGCTGGGATGGCCAGCTCAGGGACCATCTGGCAGGCTTCTTCAATTACCTGTACCATCTACCTGTTCTGAGACACGACCTCATCACGCTGCAAGCTCAATTGCTCCATGTTGATCCTTTGTTCGCTCAACACCTACAATGCTTGGCTCTCCCTAGCCCATAGTTCTGCAGTAATCCCATCCTCCAAAATATAGAGCATCTTTCGAGGGAGCGTAGCCATGTTGATCCCTATTCCTTTCAATGTACTGATCGTAGGTCTGTCGGCCTCATTTGCGGTAACCAGTGCCCCTTCTAGTAGCACTATTGTGTTGGTTGTACAAGCGTGCAGCATTTCCTTGGCCGCGGCTGTTCCTACTGCAAGGCTAGTCGAGAGAGTACCAACCTGAGGAGTGCACACCTGCAACTCCTGAATCTATGCTCGGAGGGCCCCCAACACAATCTGATTCTCCTCCGCAAAGTTCTGGAGGGCCTTTGTGGTGACATCACACACTGTCTCACCTATATCATGCAGATCCCCCTCGGTAAGGGTGATTGGGTCGATAGACATTTTCGAGGCTTTTACCTTCTTGCACGACCCCATCTACTCTCTCGAGCGCTAGCGCTTCAATAGTGTTGACGCTGTTTGTGGGTCCGTGCCACCCTCCTCAACCTCCATTTCCATCTCTTTCTCCTACTCAAGCGAAGGTGACTTCTAGCCCGTGTGTTCTGTTTCTGCTACCTTCTGTTGTTCTGTTGTTGTCTGCACAGCATCTCATGCTTCTTGTGCCCTTGCTACTACTGCTTCTTTCCTTCTCTTTTCTGCCAACTGTGCCATGCGTAGTTTTTCCTCCTCCTTATTTTTCTGCGCAACAAACTTTTCCACCATGGAGATGTATGGGGCATGCCATTTCGGCGGCCACATCTCCAGTACATTGAAGATCACATCATCTGTGGCCATATATGGTAGCTCGTTCCACTTCTTTGCAGGGTCCTTGCATGCCCTAAGGTAGATTTGATGAAAGCCCACTTTAAACTTTGTGAAACTTTGTAGGTTGTTGTAGACAGTGGGTGATAACCATTGCTTGGGGTTAATCCCCATTCTAATGTTCATCTCCAGGAACACCCAAAATATTTTATTGTCATGGATCTGGTACACGTCTTTAGTGGCCCACAGGGAAGCATACTTCGCAGCCTTCGGGAGATCCCTTGCAATTGTGGGGGACTAGCTGTCCTCATGCAATTCCCCAACCACCAGCACTATGGACAACAAAAGCCATGCATAGTGGAAGGTTTTCCCTTATTCCTTTTCCTCGTGGAAATTCTCCAGGAACTCCTTGCACAAAAATTCGGACCAGTTAAACTAGATCCCCTCTGCACACTGCTCAGCAAGTGCAACCACCAGCGCAGGCACCTCATCCGCGCGACACTTCTGCATGAGCTTACCTGCTAGTATTTGAGTCACAACTTTGACTCCCTTGTTGTTGATACTGGAGATTGCATAGCCCCTCTTTTTCTTCTCCAACTTGTATTTCTTTTTCATGGCCCCCACGATGGCCAAACCACTGCTTTTATCCTCCAAAATGTATCGAGGTCTTCTCCTTTACACAAGAGTCGGGTAATTCGATGGATTAGGTGGTATGTGATGGGGATGGGCTCCTCCAACCACAAACACCCACCATGCACCAAGCAGAGAAGTTGCCTGATGACAAAGATAGTCACTGGGGCGTGATGGTAATGCGGCACCCAGAGCAGGTTCAACAACCATGCCTTTTCGACTTCACTTAACCACTTGCGTGGCTTCAACTCTATGACTCCTACCGTGGTGTTCTGCTTTGGCTTCATGAGCTACGCAGTCACCAAGTGAGGGAATTTCTCATGGTTAGTGAGATCCCAATCTTCGAACTTCAGACTGGACACCCATCCCAGGTGTGTGCCTTCAAAAATGATATCATCCAGGAGGAGCGGAGTCTATAGAGAGCTCTTGCTCTCATCAAGGTCCTTGGGCACCTTTGCCTTCCCCTTTCGTAGAAGGACATACGCGGGCAGCCTTGTTGGAGGGTGCGCAGCCTCGGTTCCTTCCTCCATGTCATCATCCTCATCCTCTTCGATTAGGATGTCCTTAAGATCTTCCTCCTCCTCATCGGTTTCCAAATTAACCGCTTTCCCTTTCTCCTCCATGGTCAATTTGGTTCTCAACGGCTTTCGAGGGGACATGAACACTGGAATCATGGGCTCCTTATCCTTCTTCGGTCTTGGTGTGCGCGGTGATTTAGGGATTTCCGCAAAAATCCTGACGCTCTAAGGGGCATCTCCTATGGTCATGGCCTGCGCGACTTCTTCGGTGGTCATTTCTATGATTTCCCTAGCTTCTTCAGACAATGCCATCTCATTTGTCCAAAAGTCTCTCAACTGCTTAACTAGGTGGTCAAACAATGCTCTCAACAGGGCAAACAAGTCTCGGTTTGGAATACTCGGGGCGCACAACAACCCAATTCACAAATGACCAAGTGTTGCTTCTTGGGAAGCCCTTTGCAATTTATAGTGCCTTTTGAATTTGAATTCGACTGTTCCCCCCAAATCTGGTCCATTAATGCTCCCTTGGAGGTAGATTTTCCCAAATCTTGCACATAAAGCTTGTCTTAAATTCCTTCCACCCACTCCACTTGGTCTCAATTCAAGCATCACATCGTGAATAATGACTACAATGGTCACTTTCCAGCCAACCCGCGTGGCAACAGATCCACCCTTGCGCGGTTACGGACCTTGTGACACTTTGCTCCTGCGCACAGCCCCGCCATCACGCAGCTCTCGGGTAGAGTATTTTATAGTCCTACACCTCCTTTCAACTACCTAAAGCACTAAGACTGTACTTCCCATAGCTAGTCAGGTGGCTGCGCCACCTGTATAGGGTTTCAACCGGTCATCCATCATTTTTCCTGGAAAAAATATACCTTTTATTTTTACTGTCTATGTCACGCACTTTACCATCTGCATCATGCCACCATGGGTGATCCCTTTAGTAATATACAATCCAACCTAAGGCATCAAGTTGATCAACTCTCGGTGATAGTCCCCAAATTTTTCAACGTAATCATGCACACCCTGATTTATCACCATAGTTTTCGTATCGAAAAAATCCTTCTTTATTTCTTCCTCAAGCTTCTTGACTTCTTCTTCCACCAAAGTGCTTTACTCCCTTAACTACACCCTTTGATTCATAAGTCCTTGGAGCCTAAGATCACCCTGTCGGATTTTGTCCTCAGCTCCCAACCATTCTTCTTCGTTCAGCTACTTGATCCCTGTTTCCAAGGCTCCACGAACCATCATATCCACCGACACTGTTTTGCGTGGACTAGGCTTAACATACTCTTTTGGGACTACAATAGTTGCTCCATAGGCTAGCCTTGAGGGTGTTTGTCGTGTCAGTTTCTTATACATTGTCCTATATGCCCACAAAACCATTGGTACGTGCATGTCCCAATCACTTCGCTCTGCATTATATACTCGGTTCAGTGCTTTGCACACTTCGTTAAAGGCTTCTACATGGGTAACCTTCTGCACACTCGTTCTTTCCACGCTCCATTGTCCCAACTGGAGGGATCGTTTGCACAATTGCCTCGCCCACACATGCTTATTGATTGTGTCCCCGAATGCGAAGTCCTTGTGCATCCGCGTAGGTTGTTTAACGTAGGCCTGTACCCACCTAGACAGGTGCGTGCATAGACTGTCTCGTCCATTATATTTATTTGTTAGTCGCATCTGAGGCTTCCCAAAATGCATGCACATAATTTTCCTGCATTCGTTTCAATACTAAAAGATTCCTTGGTGCATACCCCACCACCTCGTCGGCGTAGTGCGTAGTACCCATTTCAAAGCCTTGAAACATTGTTGTTCCAGCACCTCTCTTTCAAATTTGTTCAAGAAAGCATCTACCTTGCTTAACCCATCATAAGTAGGTAGATCCCTCACTTCTATCGATATGCAGTGCAACAATCTTGTTATCATGTTACAGGTTAGCATGGTTACCTCGTGTAACTGCTTCTACCATCATTTTATTTCCTCATCTAAATCCGAGCTCCCATGAGATCCATCCATTCGTGGTGGGATTTACCCAATCTCTCTCTCGCGCAGTTATCTTGTAGATGCAGTCTAAGTCATCGTCACTTTCATAGTCATGAACTAGCTCAGTGTAGCGCAATCCCTCAGCAGGGTCCAAAGGTACAATTACGTGCAGGGACATTTTCTCAAAAATCATCTTGCACTTCTTTAGATTTATCACCTCATTCATGTCAGTGGCCCAATCGATTCCTAAGAGCGCAGGGTAGGGATTGTTGTCATCAACAATCTCTATCACTTCAAAGTCTACTAGCATGCTTTCCCCTTCAATATCCATGGTGATTCCCTGCAATCTCCCCATATGTATGATCTTTAGCTAGTTTGCCATTTGCAGCTAGATAGGAGACCATTGCAGCATAGGCCTTCCCATGCACTCCCATGTCTGCTTCGGCAGAATGTTCGTGTCCGATCATAGGTCCAGAATCACTTGGTCCATCTCATATTCTCTAATCTACATGATCAACCTCATTTCTCTTCCTCTCCTTGTCACATGCTTTCCAATCTTCCGAACTACGCGTGGTTCTCCTGACGCAGTCCCAGCACATCTATTAATGAGTTCCTGTAATCCCTTTACAGCCTTACTGTCGCGCAGCAACTTCATGCATGTTTCTAGGAACGTCGTTAGCATTGATGGGTCCATTTATGGCTTCAGTCTGTCTTTGCTTCCTGAAATAGAGGCATCAGCGAAGCTCTTCCTAGCTTCCATGAAGGTTTCCTTAGTGCACTCGAAATCAAACTCTGGTTCTTTTGTCGAAGCCTTGCGAATCCAAGCACTATCTTCCAGTTGTTTGCCTTTATAATCTCCTATCGTAATTCCACTTCGGAGCACAATATTCACATTTGGGTCTTCCTCGTGTGGCTCAAACCTCATCATTTGCAAGTTCTGATTCAGGGGAGGTTGGAGCGCTCCCTTGTCGCGCAGCCTAGCTATCATTGTGGGACATTCCTCTGTTTCATGATCAAACAAGGTACCGTAAAGACATGATGGACACACTGGATTTGTACAATCAGTGACATAATGTCCTAGCCCCCTGTAATTGTAACATATCAACTGTCTGCGACCTCTTCTGGTTCCTCCTCCACCTCAACCTCGTCTGCGCCCCTGAAATCTGGTTTGCACCATTCCTCCATTCTAGTCAAGGGGTCGTATTTTTAGCCTGAACTCTGTAGGTGGGGGTCCTATCCATCATTATCTCATAGCTTCTACAGGTACACTCATCATGTCCTACTGATATACAGAAATTACAAAACAGTTGTTGTGAATTTTGTGTGTTCTTCTACAACAAATGAGAGTTGTCTATAACATGCTTTCCTCCTATTTGACAAATCGTGCACCACAAAGCAAGCGTCGCGCTAGGTCCTGCTTTTGCCTCCGGTCTTAACAGCATCGACCCTCCTCCCACGAGGTAATTAGCGAACACCAAGCAGTGGTCCTTGTCATGTCCCTGACCCTTACACTTTACGCACAATACTTCTTTGTGCACTTCTGGGCGAGCTGTCCTGTCCTGTTTCAGACTCTGCATCCCAAGGCATAACGTTTTCAATTGCACGTGGATTGGCTGAACTCCTAGGTTAGGATCCTATATTGGGGTCTCATGCAGCCTCATCACAATCTCCAAGGCCTCTTCCTGAGTGATTAACCTCTATTATGATAGCGCGTTCCTCAAATGTGGCATTAGCGATGCTACAAACCTTTCGCAGTGTTGCCCATCCATCAAAGTCATATTGTCTTCACGGATTGTGCACTTTAGTATCAGCTGGTAGCATTGTGATCTCCTTGAACCTGATGATCAATTGCGCCTCTGACTTCGGCCTGCCAAATTCTCTATTCAATGCAATTTGGATATCCGTGATCCTCGCATTCGGATTATCATTAGAATGTTTAATATAGCAGGTCAGCATGTGATCCTGCTGAGCACTGACCAACATTGCTTTCTTTATATTGTCATCTGTAACTCCATGCACTTCCCATACGGCTTTTGTCATGAACAAGAACTAGTCTAGATCTTCATCTCCTACTCCTTTGAACACCGACAAATTTATCACGCTTGCCATATTGACTCGCGGTGGTGGTGGAGGTGGTACGGGCGAAGATGGGGGTGAAGGCAGTGAAGTTGGTGGTGGTGTGGGTGGGGGTGGTATGCGCAGAATCCTCTACCTTATGAAATTGATCACACTTCTTGGTGAGACCTTCATGAGCTCTTCCTTGTCCCCTCACAGAGGTGAAATCAAGGGGCTAGTTTCTAGTTCTGCACTACCTTCATTTATGTAAATTCTCCCACTTCGCATAGCCCCGAACATCAATGTATTCGCATAATCCGCTTTTCACATAGTAGCATTTTAATCCAAGTGTTCAGAGACTTAACGTACTTACCTCATGGTCCTTTGAGAAAGCGTTGCTCTACCTTGCTATAGCTGACTGAAGTATCTACTGCAAACTCAATAATGAATCATCCTATAATTCGATCGATCCAGTAATCAACAACGTGCCTGATCTTATCCTCTGATACTTCCATTCTATGCACCAACTCTGGAGTCCACACAATAGGATTATCGAGTTTCCACCTTCCTTCGCTATCTGCTAGCTTCACGATCCACTCGTACAACTCAGTAAGGAAGGATGCGTAGAAAATTTCATTTTCCATGTACAGGTAACAGTCTAACCACTCTTCCTTGGATAGTCGCAGATTCCTGTTTTCCTACACCATGAACTCGTGAATTTTCCTCTCCAACCAATCTTCAATTTCTTTCTTATTTGGATTCCAATGATACGACATTAGACATCTCTATGCAAATTCTGGTCCTGGCAACGGAACCATTTGTTGGCTTGTTGGGGCTTGACCCAGGTTTGGAGTTAATTAGCCAAAAAAATCCCTGTACTGTTGGCCCTTTCGACAACAATTCCTAGAGCATGAACTGATGTCTCACCCGAAGTAGTATGGGGGGATGCTTGAACCAAGTTTCCGCACCCTTGAGATGTCTGAGGGGTTCATTTAGTCCAATTTTGAATACTTTCGCACTACTTACTTCATGTGCTTTCCTGGCCTGTGAGGCATTCGCGGCCCTATTATATTCATCTTCGTGCAGCCCTAACCAGGGGTTGTGGGGCTTTCGCATTGCTAAAGTAGTGATATATGCTATTTCCCTAAGTCACACTGCAGATCTTACTTATCTTCTTATAACAATTAGTTATCTTCGCGTAACCAGATACCTTATATTATATTTACTTGTTCAGTAATTCATATAAGTTCGCACAACAAATAAAAAATAAACTTGCAAATTATACCCAATATACTTCAATGCATAAAACAGGAAAAGATACACAGAAATATTGTAAAACTTCTCTTTATTAATGCTTCAATCAGTTACAGACCCAACTTACCCTGCGCACTCAGCTGCAGGGGTCTGTGCACTCAGCTGTGGAATACTAGGCCTCTGTGCACTTGGCTGCAAAGCCTTCTCCTACAATACAACCCAAAGACATGACTCTACACTTCTACTCAATGCTTCATTTATTGATTTCCTCTTCATTTTCCTCTTTCTTTACACTTAGAGCCTCGCTCTATTTATACAATCCCATGGTCTGTGGACCATGGGTATAACTCTCAAGCTGACACTACATTTACAAAAGTAAGGGCAGATAACCCTATGACTCAATTATGACTTCACGCTCCATGCCCACAAATCGCGGAGTCTTTACATCAGACTTAGTCAAAACTTGGGCTTTAAGCCCCCAAACTTGCCTTGTGGGGGTCCCACACCCAACACTAATGAAAATCATATATAGTATAAGGAGAATTCAACTCATTTTTGACAATATACACAAGTTCGATATGAAGTAAGAAAGATGAAGCAATAAGATAGAAGGTCAAGGAAACAGGAAGAAGTCAAAGAGAAAGAAGAAAAATTTGATCTTGGGCTTGATTTCTCCCACATGTGTGAAATTAGGGCTTTTGTTCTACTGCAAGGGGCCGAGAATTGCAGGCTAAGTTTTCTAAAGTCACTGCAGGTTTGAAGTTCTAAAATTGGAGGCCAAAATTTGAGTTTGGAGCAAGTTTGAATAAGGTTTGACTCTTGTTGACTTTGACTTCTTTGAAGGGCTTTGAAAGAGGGCTAACTTGGTGCTTGGAGGAGGTCTTGACTTTGGTCTTGGGGTCTTGGAATTCTCATTTGAACTGATTGTATAAGAAGAGAAGAGATTATTTATGGGTTTTCCCCTTGAAGGGGTTTTTCCCTGGCTTGGAACCTATATTTTGTGCCATTGTATTTTATGATTTTTGCTCTTGATAATTGTTTGACAAAAAATATCTAATAAATAACAACTTAAGTTCATAATAAATTATTAAGGATAAGGAGAATTGGTTTAAATAGTTTCCCTAGTGGCCCTTCTCCAACATTGTATTAGAACTAAGGTGAAGAAAGAGAAGGTAGCTTGAATATCATCTTGTTGACATAAGGATGGATTGCTTTTCAAGGGGAATCATTTGCAAAAGGACTTAAGGGATAAAACCTCATAATCTTAATAATAACCAATCTCTCGTTGAAGGAAGGAATGCTACTACATCAATCTCTCATTCAAAGTCTCATCATCTGAAGAAATGACATCTATAGTGTCTCTCTCTTGAAGGTTCCTTGCTTTTAAAGGAATATATTGAAGGAAGGTTGCTTTATCTTGAAAAGGATATTGATCTCACTTGAAAATCTATCAATTTGAAGGCTTGTTGAAAGAGATATTTAAAGGAAGGATCAACAATATTGGGATCATCATCCACTCTTTGAATTTGTTTGAAGAAATTATTGTAGAAGGCATCCTAGAATTCATCATTCTAGGGCATCGTTGAAGTCTCTTTGAAGGTCTCAAAAGCATCAAGATAGTTGAAGGCACTCTCATATAGCTGATATGAAAAGGAGCAGAAGAGAGAGATGCTTTTTGGTCTTTGTTTGTGGTTTGTTTTTTCATAAATTTAAGGAGGACAACAGGGTAAGTTCTGGGCATATTTTAGGAGGGTTTATCTCTATTATGTAGGTCGAAATTCTATTATGATTATAGGTAGGTGAAAGCACCATTTTGGGAAGTTCACGTAGTCTAGGAAGCTCCCTAGATGATCCAAGTGGATATTTGTGGCCACCTGCCTATCCCACTTGGACCCTCACCATTGTTGCTTTCATTTTTTCAGTGTCCTTAATTGTAGCACAGTTTACTTTTTTGGCAGTTTTTGGGGTCCTAAACTTTCGGAGCCGTTTTGAGGCCCTAAATGACATTTTTTTGGAAAAATTCCTCTAGTGGAAATTGTTGGATGGATTTTTCCAAAAAAAAATCATTTAGGGCCTCAAAACAGCGCGAAAGTTTAGGACCCGAAAAATTGCTAAACATAGTAAATTGTGCTACAATTAAGAAAACTGAAAAATTGAAAGCAACAATGGTGAGGTTCCAAGTGGGATAGGTGGGTGGCCACCAATATCCACCTGGATTAGTCCTCCCCCCTATTGACGGCTGCTCTTATTGGTGCATGATGGGTATCTATGGCTAGAGGAGCCTATTCCCATCACTGCAGACCTCATTCACCGTATTTCTCAACTCCCCTGTAAAGGAAAGGACCTCACGACTATAGCCAGAAAAGGTAGCGATTTGGCTCTTGCAGAAGCCATGAAGGTGAAATATAAGTTGCAGAAGAAGACGAGGGGCTACGCCATCTCCAACATCAAGGACAAAGGGGTGCACGTAGCGACCCAACTCCTAGCTGACAAAATTATGATAAAGTGCCTCGCCGATGAGGTACCGGCACCGGTGGTCATGCTGGCCGAGCAATGCACGGAGGGGGGTCCAGTTCAACTGGTCCAAATTCCTATGCAAGGAGTTCTTGCCAAACTATTGCAAAGCCCAAGAGCAAGGTAAAACCTTCCACTACACGTGGTTGCTATTATCAATATTTCTAGTAGCAGGGGAACTGCCGGAGGACAGCCAATTCCCCAACATTGACAGAGAGTTACCAGAGGCCGGGAAGTACGCTTCTCTTTGGGCCATAAAGGATGCAAAATGGATTCGTGACACCAAAATTTTCTGGGTGCTCATGGAGGCGAGCATCCAGATGTGGATCAATCGGAGGTCGCGCCTGTCACCTATGGTACACAATAGACTACAGAGTTTTTCAGACTTCAATGCTGATATGCACAACATTTATATCAGGGCGTGAAAGGATCCAGCGAAGTAGTGGACGAAGCTACCATTTGTATATACTGATGACACAATTTTTACTGTCTTGGAGGCATGGCCTCCCGAATGGTGCGCCCCAAATCTGGCAGAACTAGAGAAGGTAGCAACAAAGAAGAAAAAGGATGATGCCAAGTTGTGCATCACTAAATTGGTAGAGAAAAGGCGGAACGAAAAAACAACAGCTAAGGTTAGGGTAGCGCGAGAAGTGGCACAAAAAGCCACGAAGTAGAAAAATGCTGCAAAAGCAGCAGCAGCAGCGCAGATAGCAGAGGGAAACGAGGGGCAAGCAATGTCCTCAGGGCAGGAGGCAGAGGAAACAAAAACAACAAAAGGGAGTGTGGACCCAGGGGCCACGTCCACACAATTTAAGGGCTCGTGCATCGCAAAGAGATTGGGCCCAAGGAAGAAGGTCAAGGCCTCAAAGTTCGCCATTGACCCAATCACCTTAACCGAAGGTGATCTCCATGACATCGATGAGACGGTCCGCGATGTCACAAGTGAAGCACTTCAAGAGTTCATGCAGGAGCATTAAACTCTGTTAGGGGCCCTCAGGGTGTAGCTACAGGAGTTAAAGGTGCGGCCCCCTCAGGAAGGTACCCTATCAACACATGTCCCAGCAGGAACTTTAGTAGCAGAACAAATGTTGCGCGTAAGGATGGAAAATACAATAGTGTTGTCGGAGGGAGATCTAGTGTCGTCCAATGTGATCGATCGGTTGGCGATTAGCATGATGAAAGGCCTTGGCCTTAATCTGGCTGCCCTTCCCCGGGAAACGATGTATCAGTTATAGGATGGGATAACGGTAGAGCTGTGGGCTAGGGAGAGCCACGCGATCCAAGTTCTTAGCAAGCAGAAAATAAACATAGAACAGCTCAGCTTGCAGCGTGATGAATTGGTGTCACAGAATCAAAAATTGGTGCATACAATAGATGACGCTTGTCGACACGTCCGAGAGCTGGCCATCGCATCAAATCTACCGGTAGAAGTGCGAATCCATAGTTTGGCAACTAGAGTCTGTGAGGTCAAAGAAGAGACAACAAAGGTTCAGTTGGAGCTGAATCTTCAGATCGCCGAGCTGCGGTTGAAGGTGCAGTCTTCCACTCCCCCAGAAGTCTGAGAAAACTGCACTAGTGCTATCACAACAGGGTTAGAAAAAATGGGAGGTGTAGTGCGTGACTATACCAACATGTTGGAACAGGAACTTGAGGTCCTCATGACTTTGCAGGAGGACCCCAACATCCGACAGCTGGAGACAGAGGCGCACGAACTCCAGCAACAATACAACAGTATCAGAGGAACTGTGCAAACAGTGGTCCTCACTCAGCGGCTTGCGAGGATGCAACAAGCCAAAGCATTAAAGGAGCAGGTGGACGTAGCATGCCATAAGGAAGCAGTTCTCAAAGCGTGTGTTCAGCCATCGATTGACAAGGCCTTCACAATCACAGCGAATATTGAAGGGAAGCTCACGCATATTCAGGGGATGCATGCACATATGCATGGCAACACGCTAGACACAGAGGTTTCAAAAGAATGGATGTAGCAGGTTCGACAAGCAGCAGCTCAGTGCACTGCGGACATCAGGACTGTTCGAGACTAGTTGGCAGGACTCTGCGCCAAGATTTCCACACTGACATAGTGACTCGAGGGCGAGTCATGATGTTTGTGTTTGGGGCCTGTTGGGCATGGAATCCACCCACAACATGTTTTGGGGCTCAAAGCCCAATTTTTGAGTGATATTATTGTAAAGCTCCGCGAATTGCGACTGCAAAATGTATGTTAGAGTCATAGGTTTGTCTGCCCTAAGATTGAATGTAATGTCGGCCTACCCATGGTTCGCAAACCATGGGATTGTATAAATAGAGTGAGGCTCTAAGTTGTAAAGAGATCAGATAATAGAATAGAATATAATGGATAGAATGAGATAGTGAAGCATAGAAGATGCTTTTTGGCATTTGTTTGCGGTTTGGTTTTTCATAAATTTAAGGAGGACAACAGGCTATGTTCTGGGCACATTTTAGGAGGGTTTATCTCTATTATGTAGGTCAAAATTCTATTATGATTATAGGTAGGTGACAACACCATTTTGGGAAGTTCACGTAGTCTAGGAAGCTCCCTAGATGATCCAAGTGGATATTGGTGGCCACCCACCTATCCCACTTAGACCCTCACCATTGTTGCTTTTAGTTTTTCAGTTTCCTTAATTGTAGCACAATTTACTATTTTTGGCAATTTTTCGGGTCCTAAACTTCCGAAGTAGTTTTGAGGCCCTAAATGATGTTTTTTTGGCAAAATGCCTCCGGTGGTAATTTCCGGATGAATTTTGCCAAAAAAATGTCTTTTAGAGCCTCAAAACAGCCCGAAAGTTTAGGACCCGAAAAACTGCCAAAAATAGTAAACTGTGCTACAATTAAGAAAACTGAAAAATAGAAAGCAACAATGGTGGGGTTCCAAGTGGGATAGGTGGGTGGCCACCAATATCCACCTGGATCAGTCCTCCCCCCTGTTGATGGTGCTGGACCCCCCAACATCTAGGGGATCAGCCCAGTATGAAATCCCAACTAGACCTCACACCATTTGGTGTGGGAGTCCCATCCGATATGATGGCCGGGTTGCCATTGTCTTAAGGATTTGCCTCAAATCTTGCTTGTTAGCACAGGAGAGTGGTTCAATTTTTCTTCGAGAAGTGAGGTTCGCGTACTTGATGAGTGTAAGTGTACTTGTGTCAAAGGTTCTTTCACTGTGAGGGGGAAGAAGGTGATCCAGGTGGATGTTGGTGGCCACCCACCAACCCATTTGGACCCCCACAACTGTCTCTTTCAGTCTTTTCAGTTTCCTTAATTGTAGCACAACTTACTATTTTTAGCAGTTTTTCGGGTCCTGAACTTCCGGAGCCGTTTTGAGGCCCTAAACGACGTTTTTTTGGGAATCTGGGGGCAACATGGGTCCATGGACCAATGTTGCCCTTCCCAAAGTGGTAGTGCTCGGATAGATCTTTCTAACGAGCTATTGTACGCGTCAAACGGAGATCGTATGCCAAAGTTACGACCCCGGGAAATTGATGTACCAATTTACCCAAACGGGGCCCACAATTTGGCGTTTCATCTTCTAGGGTTAGGTTTCGGGATGTGAAGGGTTTTCCATTGTTTCTCAACAATAAATAGGCCTTCGAGCCTCATTGTAATACAGTTCGGAACAGTTCAGAGGCATGTAGCCGCACATCTCTTCTCAGAGATAGCTACCATCGCCCTAGCTGGTTTATTTCCATTTCTGGTTGTAAGCATATTTCAGTATTTTCCATTAATGAAATGAAGCATTATTTCCGCTGCATCTCTGTATTTATGGTTATCGCATCTCTGTATTTATGGTTATCTCTGTAATTTATTGCGTTCCTGTTTAAATCCGGATCAGTGGTATCAGAGCGGTCTGCTTTTTCTCTGTTTTTCCTTGCATGTCCCCAACGAGGTCGGGATATAAGGAGTTAGGGCTTGAACTGGTCGAACCTTTGCAAGACCAGCCTCGAAAATCCCGACGGCCTCCCATGGCGGATGAGAAGAAAGACGAGGGGGCAGGAGATCCTATCAAAATCCTGCTCGAAGAAGCGCTCGAGCGGCAAAGGAACGCGATGATGGATAGCTTCGCGCAGATCCTTCAGCGGCTACCCAGAGGCGACGCATCGGCTTCCAACAGCGACTCTGGAAATGCCACACCCTTCAAGGTACAAGTTAATTTTGAAATCCCCATCTTCGAGGGTCAAATAGACGCAGATGCCGTAGATAAATGGTTAAATCTGCTAGATGGGTATTTTTCTGTTCATGAATTTTCAAGTCGGGAAAAGATTGTTTTCGCTCTTCTTAAAGCAGCCCCCCACGTCAAGGACTGGTGGGAAACCTACTGCGAGCAGAAGGATGAAAGTACAGGCTCACTATTTTCAGCCGCACCCACTTGGAATGACTTCCGGGATGCCATCAAAGAGCAGTACTACCCTGTCGGAAGCTATGAGGACAAATACATCAAATGGACCACATTGCGGCAGGGACGAGACCAAGATGTGCCGGAGTTCACAAACATTTTTCATACCCTTCGCACACAGTTGGGTATCAAAGATTCTGAGCTGCATCTGGTACTCAAATACCGCGGCTGCCTGCACAGATACATCCAGGAAGAGATGGTGTTCTTGAACATCTCCTCGCTCGGCACGGCATACCGATATGCTGTCAAAATCGAGCAAAAGTTCAAACAGAAGAAGCGAGACTTTGGATCTGCAAATCCGAAGCCCAAAGGACAGAACCAAGGCGGGGTGACCCAAGACAACCCGTCGAAGCCGCAAGAAAAGAACAACACCACGAAGCCAAAGAAGGACACAGGAAAGTGGTGTGAGTTCCACAAGAGTCCCACTCATAACACAAGTGAGTGTCGGACCAAGCAGTCACTGGTGGCCGAGTTGAAGGCTTCCGAATCAGATGCATGTTCCGACCCTGAGCCAGAACCCGACAAGGGGAATGGCAAAGGGAAGCAGATCATTGATGCGGATCCCAGCGCCACTGTTGCCACCGCCAAGATCAAGAAAAATGAGCCCGAAGATCCAGAGGAGGGGGAGCGCCTTTTCCACTCACAGATGTGGGTGAAGGGTTCACCGCTGCGATTCATTGTCGACAGTGGTAGCCAAAAGAACCTTGTTTCAGCAGAGGTCGTGAAGCGGTTGGGCCTACCGACTACACCACACCCACAGCCGTACAGTATCGGGTGGCTTCACGAAGGACGAGATCTGAAAGTTCGCCAGCAGTGCCGCCTTCCCTACAGCATCAAGCCCTTCACCGACGAGGTATTATGTGATGTTACACCTCTGGATGTTTGCGATGTATTATTAGGCCAACCATACTTATGGAGGCGACATGCTGTGTATGAGTCAAGGCCTCGCGCTGTCATTATTTCTTTGGGTGATTCATTATACAGGATACCAGAGATAGCTCCACCTACTGCCACATCTTTGATCACTGCTAAGAAAGGCAGCAAGCTCATATCACAGACCAGGAAATTCATCTGTCTGGTTCACTCCCAAAGTAAGGGGAAGATCGTTGCTACATCCATGACCCCTGCAAAGGGTTCCTCCACGCAGCAGCAACAACAAAGGGATACGGTCATGACAAAACACAGGAACAACTTCTCCTCACGGACATGGGTACCACACAAGTTTCAGGTGGGAAACAAAGTTTGGTTACATCTGCAGAAAGAACGCCTTACAAGAACCCATCAGAAGCTCAGACCACTCCGACATGGTCCTTACAGCAGTACCAAGGCTATGGGGAACAATGCTTTGGAGCACAGCATTCCTCCATTCCTTCGCTTGCACCGAGTATTCAATGTGGACCATCATCGACCATGCTTCCCACCATCACTGGACACATCACAGATTGCAGGACAAGTTCAGCAGATGGAGGAACTCAACGCAATGGGGACCATTGCTTCCTAAGGGGGGAGGAATGATCCAGGTGGATGTTGGTGGCCACCCACCAACCCATTTGGACCCCCACAACTGTCTCTTTCAGTCTTTTCAGTTTCCTTAATTGTAGCACAACTTACTATTTTTAGCAGTTTTTCGGGTCCTGAACTTCCGGAGCCGTTTTGAGGCCCTAAACGACGTTTTTTTGGGAATCTGGGGGCAACATGGGTCCATGGACCTATGTTGCCCTTCCCAAAGTGGTAGTGCTCGGATAGATCTTTCTAACGAGCTATTGTACGCGTCAAACGGAGATCGTATGCCAAAGTTACGACCCCGGGAAATTGATGTACCAATTTACCCAAACGGGGCCCACAATTTGGCGTTTCATCTTCTAGGGTTAGGTTTCGGGATGTGAAGGGTTTTCCATTGTTTCTCAACAATAAATAGGCCTTCGAGCCTCATTGTAATACAGTTCGGAACAGTTCAGAGGCATGTAGCCGCACATCTCTTCTCAGAGATAGCTACCATCGCCCTAGCTGGTTTATTTCCATTTCTGGTTGTAAGCATATTTCAGTATTTTCCATTAATGAAATGAAGCATTATTTCCGCTGCATCTCTGTATTTATGGTTATCGCATCTCTGTATTTATGGTTATCTCTGTAATTTATTGCGTTCCTGTTTAAATCCGGATCAGAAGGTGAAGGTGAGTTCCAGATTGAAAGGGATTAGTCCCAACTCAGCTAGGAACACACAACACAAAAGGACATACACAACTTCCAGTGGAGCAGTCCACTCAGATGTGGCAGTCACAACATACAAGGTAAGATAACACGTAAAACACTCATGGATCAGTCCGAACAAGTGCAATGGTTGTTACAACAAGGTTCATGTGAAAGGTCTGTCTAATGTCCAACAGAGCAGTTGACACGGACGAGACAACATTAACAACATATACAACACATTTCCATTAATAGATTATGCATTAAAAAAATGAATCAGTTCAGATGTAGAACACAGGTTAAAGAAACATGCATTACAAGTGTTAAAGATCAGTCTTACAACAAATACAATACATGTGTGAAATCATTCTGACCTGTTAATAGGCTTCTGAATTAAGCGAAAGTTCCAAGACACATCGTTACACCATACATCACTAACCCCATCGACGGGGCATTAGATCCACTACTTACTCCTCAAAGAAAAGATTACAAACTCTCTTGGCTATGTGGGAGGAGCTGAGGTGAAAAGTCATTTCATGTACAAATGAGAGGGATATTTATAGCTAAGGGTGAAACTGACCCTTGTGACTATTCAACTACCCTCATGACCATTATACTTCCATGACTTTCCGTCTTACATGACTCTACATTCAACAAGTGGGTCTCTTGGACTTCCACATTACATCACATTGATTGACAACAATCCCATAGTGGAGATGTGGGCAACATGACTCATGACTTGACTCGACATGACTTGACATGACAATGCTGGTACATTCGTGCTTGTTGGGCATGGAATCCCCCCACAACATGTTTTGGGGCTCAAATCCCAAGTTTTGAGTGATATTATTGTAAAGCCCCGCGAATTGCGGGCGCGAAATGTATGTTAGAGTCATAGGGTTGTCTGCCCTAAGTTTGAATGTAATGTCAGCCTACCCATGGTCCGCGGACCATGGGATTGTATAAATAGAGCGAGGCTCTAAGTTTTAAAGAGATCAGACAATAAAATAGAATCTAATAGATAGAATGAGAAAGCGAAGCATAGAAGAAGAATCTAAGTGTTTCTTGGGTCGTAGTAGTAGGAAGAGGCTCTGCAGCTGAGTGCACAAAGGCCTAGTAGAGTCCGTAGTTGAGTGCACGGACCCCTGCAGCTAAGTGCACAAGGTAGATTTGAGTCTGTAACCAAAGAAGAGATTAATAAAGAAAGGCTTTTTTACCTATTTTGCGCATCTGTTCTAAGTTATTACCTATTTGATATCATCTGCAATTATATTGTTTATTTACTGCGTGCAATTGTATGAATGATTTATATTGTTAAGTATAACTGAAATCATACAAATAAGCTAAGTTAATCACTTAATATTGGATTACTAGTAAGGACTTGGGTAATAACATTGTTCAGCCCCCAAGTAGGGCTGCATAAAGGCAGCACCTCAAGCTGCGAGAGACGGGTAAGTGTGCATAGCGACATGCGTGCAGAGTCGAACCGTGGACCACTTGAACCCATCCAACATCCCCAGGGTGCGGAAACCTGGTTCTAGCACCCTCCCATACTACTTCGGGTGAGACCTCAAACCGCGCTCCACGGACTATTACCGAAAGGGCTAGTAGTACCGAGATTTGTTTGGCTAAATCACCTCCGAACATGGGTCAGGCCCCAACAAACCAACAAATGGTTCCATTGCCAGGAACTGCCCGGGAGACTGGCAGCCAAAACTGCGCAATTCCAAGAGGGAACTGATAGTTGGCTACTGGGGTCACTGGCAGCCAGAACTGTGCAATTCCCAGAGGGAACTACTAGTTGGTTGTTGGGGTCACTGGTAGATAGAACTATGTAATTTTCAGAGGGAACTACGAGTTGAATGCTGGGGTTAGTCACAACAAGACTTGCGTATTTCCTAAAGGGAACTGCCAATTGCCTACTGGAGTCACTCGCAGCAGAAACTGCACAATTCCTGGAGGGAACAGGCAGTCTGCTGCTAGGAGTTGTTGGCTGGGAAAACTACACTAAGGCTGGAAGGCCGGCCTACTGATCATCTCTACATAATTTCTAAGCTAAGTTGACTAATGGGCAGCGGGAGGCCTGCTCATGATCCTGCGCAATTTTTGAGATGAACAGCCGGTCGACTATCCGGGTGGCCAGAATGAATACTACTTGAAAGAAATAGCTTGGTGCTTTTGTGATGTTCTGGTTGACAGTCGATCAAGTCGAAGGCAGGGTGATGGTCCGACTGTCAGTAAGGAGTCTAATCATCAGAACTTCAAAAAAAATGATTAAGTGTGTGAACAATAAAAAGATGCATAGGTGATCATACGAACACACACTTGCATGACTCGAAGATGAAACGACCGAACCACCCAGACACACATGCTCAACATGACTGACCGACAGTGCAAGCGACAAGTGTGACACTCATGATTGATCGTTCATGATCGAGATGATGCTTGCATGATAGTGAATGTGACTCCGTGTGTGAGTGCGACAGATGTTTTCATGGCGAACACAACAAACACATACGAAGCAAAGACTTTGAGCATAACCAAAACACGGTAGCAAGCATGACTTAGACATCAATACGTAGAGACTTGAGTGCAATAAACAAGTAAGGCGAATGTAAAGACTCACATGAGTTCACGAAGTGAACCAGAGTGTGTGCAGTCATCAAGTGAAACTCTACAAGGGAGGCTCCGAAATCGGTGTAGGCCAAAATTTTGGAGGGTGGTTGTAGCCGCTAAAACACCCCCTTAGGAATCAATGGTCCCCATTGCGTTGCGTTCCTCCATGAGATGAGGAAACTTCTGTTGAACTTGATCCCTTGTGAGCCATTTTCCTTGGTGGAGGATTTGGCCTGCTTTGACAACTCAATATAGTTGCATCCTCTGTTGCTGAGTGTTCTTGATCTATGTGTCCATGATCTTATCAGTTGTGGCCTATTCCATGCAGTTCGAGTTGAGCTCTGTTGGTGTGAGTTGTTCTGCAGTGTCAAATGTGTCCAACAATGGTGGAAAGTATGGCCAAAGGCGATCTACATTGAACATTGGGTGCAGACCAAGGAATGATATGTTGAGCTCGAAGGCATTTTCCCCGATGGCATTGGTGATGGTATATGGTCCATAATGGAGCCGGAGAAGCTTGCGATGGAGTCCAACAAGGCGTTCCTTCTACAAATGTTGCCAAACTTTGTCACCCACCTAGAATTTGTACGACACTCGATGCTAATCATGGTACTACTTGTACTTAGCATTGGATCTGTCCAATATATCATGGACCTATTGGAGGATGTGTTGAATGCACTCAATGAAGTTGTTAGCCCTTTCATCTTCGAACTGCACATGAGCCAAATCTACCTGAGTGGCTGCAAATGGTATGGCCACATCAATGGGGCATAATGGATGAAATCCCAACCCTACCTGAAAAGGGTTGTAGCCTGCTGAGCTGTGGAGAGCTCTGTTGTAGTTGCGTTGGACATAGGAGATACTTTCAACCCATGTGCGTGGATGCTTCGAGTTGTACATGCATAGAATGTGTACGATCATCCTGTTGACAACCTCTATTTGGCCATTAGTTTGGGGGTGGAAAGTCATTGACTTAGTGAGTTTTGTATCGAGCATCGACCACAGACTTGACCAAAATGCACTCAGGAATATGTTGTCCCGATCTGAGATAATGGACTATGAGATCCCAAATTGTACCCACACTCGCTCAAAGAAAAGCTTAGCAGTGGCCTCTGTTATGATACTCTTCTTGCAGGCCACCATGATGGCCATCTTAAAGAATATGTCGACGACCAAGAAAACACAATCGTTGCTATGCTTAGTAGAAGGAGGTCCCAACATATAATCCATGGAGAGATATTCCCAAGGCCGACTAGGAGTAGGTAGAGGAGTATACAGGCCTTGCTTCTTGATGGATGGTGCAGAAATTTCACCTATAGATCAAACTGATATATGCAATGTACTAAAGCATAATACTTGATCTAGATCTACACAAACATTAGCGGAAGCATAATCAAATTCATGAGCAACATCAAGCATGAACACATATAACTGATAAGAGAAATAATCAACCATAACACAAGATATATCTCTGGGGAAAGCACCAGCATAAAACCCCAACACTGTATTATTAATCAAGTGGAAATCCTCTTCAACATACAAAAAGAATAAGCTCAAAAGCTATCCTGCTCTCTCTGCAATTAGAAGATGAAGATCATAGACTACCTAGGCCTCAATATATAGGCCACAAGTCCTCCAATCCCCTATTTCCTTGTGCAATTTTGATTGGGTTCGAATTACATAACATGTGGGAATTGGCCCCAATCACACGTGCTGTCAACCTCAAGTCCAACTACACAATCCTTGAGGACTCAAGTTCCTCCTGCATGCAAGGAATATTCATAAGGAAGATCCTAGCATCTGATAGTACACTGTTCCTCATCTGATCTCAACTGGGTCTCTGTCTAAACTGCCATGCATCAATTATCTATGAGAGAATACTCAATTATCTGAAAATAATAGTTGTCACATGCATGCAAGCATCAAAAAACTATATCTCATTAATTTAACAACTTGTTAAATTAATCTAACTAGACTTGACTAAGTTAAACTAAGTCAACTGATCCTCTCATTATAGAACTCATACTTGATTCGTCAATCAGTGGAGAAAATCAAGGATAAATTCCTCAATCAGTGGGACAACTAATTGCATGTTCTCTCAAATAATTCAAGTTTAATATTCCATAACTAATTAACTCATGGAGAATTAATTAATTGATATTTAAACTATTGGTAAGACCAAATTTGAATTTACTTCCTATAGTTAGACCAAGGACTGCTAAAAATAGGAAGGGACCATGAAATGCCACTTTTAGAAGGTGTTATTTTTAGTAGTTTCACCTCTCACCCAATGTGGCCAAAATCCACACTGGCCAAACTACTATTTTTAGAAGTGTTATTTTTAGTAGTTCTATTTTTAGAAATTTCTAAATTTAGCATTTCTTGTTGCACACTTTTCAACACTCCCTCTCAAAGAGAAAGGGATTATCAGTAACCCCGATCCTGTCTCTATGGAACTCAAACTTGCCCTTTGACAATGCCTTTGTCAAAATATCTGCATCCTATTCCTCGGTCGAAATGTATAGCAACATCATGATCCTCCTGACCACACAATCCCGTAGATGATGATAATGGATATATATATGATTGGACCTACCATGAAACACTAGATTCTTAGAGAGTTTAATGCAACTCTGATTATCACAATATATCACGATAGGATCCATCATCTGACCAAACAATCCCACTAGAATCTTCCGCATCCAGATGGCCTCACATGCAGCCTGACTAGCAGCCATGTATTCAGCCTCCACTGAGCTAAGTGCAACTGATCTCTGTTTCCTACTATACCAAGAAACTACAGCTGACCCAAGGTTGAAGATTCCTCCAGAAGTGCTCTTCTTGTCTAATGGACTACCTGCCCAATCTGCATCCGTGAAGCCTTGGAGCTTCACTCCCTCTATCCGCCTGTACCATAATCCATACTATGTAGTGCCTCTGAGATATCTCAGCACATGCTTTGTCACCTTCCAAAATAACTTGGTTGGTTGAACCATAGCTTGACTTAGCTGGTTCACCACAAAGCACAAATCCAGTCATGTGTTCACTAGATACATTAGTGAACCCACAAGCTGCCTATAAACAGTAGCAGCTACTACCTTACCTGAAGTAGCATCCTCCTTCCTCAAGTTACCAGCTAGAGGAGTCTCCATGGGCTTGCACATCTCCATGTGGAAGCGCCTGAGTATCTCAATTGGCATACTTGCCTTGAGACACAAATACTTCCCCACCTCTTTGCCATACCTCCATGCCTAGAAAGTAGTGCATGAGGCCCATGTCCTTCATCTCAAACTCTCTTGCAAGGTCCTCCTTGCAAGACTTGATCAACTAATCATCACCTGTCAAAATTAGATCATTGACATAAAGTACAATAATCAATAGCTTACCTTTTACCATGATGTGGTAGAGTTTCACATCTGCTTCACTCTTGGTGAAGCCCAACCCAGTGAAATAGCTGTCGATCCTGGTATACCAAGCACAAGGTGCTTGCTTCAGCCCATACAATGCTCGCTTGAGTCGGCACACATGCAACTCACAATCGAAGGTCTCAAATCCCTCAAGCTGCTCAATGTATACCTCTTCCTCAATATCCCCATTGAGGAACGCAGTCTTCACATCCATCTGATGGATCTTCCAACCTATCTGAGCTGATAGTGCTAGAATTGATTTGATCAATGAGTACCTTGCAACAAGAGCAAAAGTCTCATCATAGTCAATCCCCTCAACCTATGAGAAACTACAGACAACAAACCTTGCCTTGTGTTTCTCAATACTACCATCAGCGTCCTGCTTTACCTTGTAAAGCCATCAGGAAGTAACCATTGACTTCTCCCTCGGTCTAGGGACAACATCCCACACACTGTTCCGCATGATAAACTCATACTCCTCTACCATTGCATCCACCCAAACTGGCTGTTGCACTACCTCCTCAAAAGAAGAAGTCTTGGTCGCTACACACTCCCCAACCAGGGCCATGTAGCCAGTGTATCTCTCAGGAGATCTCCTCTGTCTACGGTGAGAGGATGGCTGCCCCACATTCTCTCTCACATCCTGTATCAATCTGTCAGCTTCCCGCGAGCGTTTCTGCCCATCTTTGCAAGACTCTCCAGTAGTGGTGATCTCCACTATTGGAATCTCTGCATGCAGCTTATCCGCATCATCAGGAGGCTCCTCCTCCTTAGGAACTAATAGTTCCTCATCATCACCATGCAACTTGAGCTCCCTCTCAAGTGACACTCGCGTTGCTCACTACTCATCAAACTTCAAATCCCTGCACACTACGGTCCTCTAACTAGCAGGTAGAAACACATGATAGTTCTGAGGTGTATCCGTGTACCCCACAAGTATTCCCAACTCGGCTGTTGGGTCTAGCTTCTTCCGAGCATCTTTGGTCACATGATAGAAAACTGGTGATCCAAAGATGTGGAAGTGACTCACATCTGGTCACTTCCCTGAAAAAGCCTCCATAGGTGTCTTCATCCCCAAAATACAATGAAGACTTCTATTATGAAGATACACTGTTGTATTGCATGCCTCATCCCATAGATGAAGTGGTAGGTCATGGTCATGCAACATCGCTCGAGCTGCTCCCACAATAGACTTGTTCTTCCTTTCGGCCACCCCATTCTATTGTGGGTTATGAGGTATCGTGAGTTCCCGTTTAATTCCTTCTAAAGCACTGAAGTCCTTAAAATGCTAGGAAACATACTCTCCATCGTTATCACTATGCAAGGCCTTTAACTCACAAAACCTCAAGAAGGCTTGATCCTTATTTTGCATGAAGTAGATCCAACATCTACGAGAAAAATCATCAACAAAAATAACATAGTACCTATGCTTTGCCGTGGAGGTTGTAGAGAAGGGCCCACATACATCTGAATGAACTCGCTCCAGAATTGCTCCAGCTCTACTATCCCGATCCTAGAAGGAAGATTTTGCATACTTACCCAAAGTGCAACCTTTGCATGTGCACATTTGCTCCAGCTTTCCCTTGGGTAATCCGGTAGAAATATGGTGCATGATCTTCAAGGCCCCATGATGCAAGTGGCCTAGTCTCCTATGCCAAAACTCGCCAATATCTTGGCCATGAATCACCTCTGCTTTGGAACTCAGTGCAATACAATCATCTACCTATAACTTATAGAGATTATTAACTCAAATCCCTATCTACTTGGTCTGTTAATGCCGATATGCCTTAGGAAAACCTTTCCCAAACTAAAGACTACATCATAGCTTTTATCCTCAAGCATAGCAATAGACATAAGAATCTTTTTCAGCCCTGGTACATACATAACATTCGAAAGAGTGAGGGGAGAACCATGCTCCCTCTGAAACACAACCGTACCTTCGCCTGAGACACAGTACTTTCCGTCATCGCCCATCTCGATTCGTATCTGGAGATCCTTCTCCTCCAAAGTGCTGAAAGGATTCTTGTCACCTGTCATGTGGAAAGAGGCTCCACCGTCCAGGTACCAAACACATCCCATGCAGGATGAAACCATGCATGCGATAAGAGAGAAATCCAGCTGAAACTGTGAAGTTAGTGCCTCACCATCAAATTCCTTGGAGGAACCTTTCTTGGACTTCTTCTATGGACAATTAGTAGCATAATGGCCCAACTCATGACAATGAAAGCATCTTACCTTTGATTTGTCAAACTTCTTCCCACCTTGCGAAGACTTGGATTGGGATACCTTCCCTTTCCCTTTCTTAGCTTTAGTTGCTAAAGCTAAATTCTCTTCATCATCATGTTTTGATGAAGAACCATCCCTGGTGTTTCGTCTGATCTCCTCCTGCATCAAATCCAACCATAGTCGTTCCCAATCTAGCAATTTGTCCCTTCCATTCACTAAGTCTTGGTAGCTATGCCAGCTCTTAGGAAGACCAAGGAGTGCTAGACTCACCATATCATCATCAACAATCACAACCCCTACACTTGCAAGCTCATCCCTGCAGGTGGTGAGCTTGTTCAGGAACGTAGAGATAGTGTCACCCTTTTCGCACTTGATCTTGTGAAGTTTGTCCTTCAGTGCCAGCTTCCTCTAATCACTGTTATTTTGATATAAATCTTTCAATGTTTTCCACATCGAAAATGGAGACTCCTTCCCATGGAGGCTCGAGACTATGTGATCTCGAACTCCCTCCAAGATGATTCTCCTAGCTTTAGCCACACACTTTCTCCATTCCACCAGCTCAGTATCATCAGTAGGCTTAGGAACTTCTTGATCAATGAAGTCCTTAAGGCCATTATCTTCCAATACTGCCTCCATGCGATCCTTCCAAGCTATGTAATTTGAGCTGCCATCAAGGGCATACTCAAGCCTCAAACCATTGAATGCCATCGATGAAATAGATGTGATAAGAACTTGAGATCTATATCCCGAATAATAAACTTCGAATTTCTCTTGCTTGTATACTATTCTTCCTTGATCACCTGTGCTCTGATACCATGTAGAAATTTCACCTGTAGATCAAACTGATATATGCAATGTACTAAAGCATAATACTTGATCTAGTTTTACACAAACATTAGTGGAAGCATAATCGAATTCATGAGCAACATCAAGCATGAACACATATAACTGATAAGAGAAATAATCAACCATAACATAAGATATACCCATAAAACCCCAACACTGTATTATTAATCAAGTGGAAATCCTCTTCAACATACAAAAAGAATCAGCTCAAAATCTATCCTGATCTCTCTACAATAAGAAGATGAAGATCATAGACTACCTAGGCCTCAATATATAGGTCACAAGTCCTCCAATCCCCTATTTCCTTGCGCAATTTTGATTGGGGTCCAATTACATAACATGTGAGAATTGGCCCCAATCATACCTGCTGTCAACCTCAGGTCCAACTACGCAATCCTTGAGGACTCAAGTTCCTCCTGCATGCAAGGAATATTCATAAGGAAGATCCTAGCATCTGATAGTACATTGTCCCTCATCTTATCTCAACTGGGTCTCTGTCTGAACTGCCATGCATCAATTATCTGAAAATAATAGTTGTCACATGCATGCAAGCATCAACAAACTATATCTCATTAATTTAACAACTTGTTAAATTAATCTAACTAGACTTGACTAAGTTAAACTAAGTCAACTAATCCTCTCATTATAGAACTCATACTTGATTCCTCAATCAGTGGAGAAAATCAAGGATAAATTCCTCAATCAGTGGGACAACTAATTGCATGTTCTCACAAAGACTTCAAGTTTAATTTTCCATAACTAATTAACTCATGGAGAATTAATTAATTAATATTTAAACTGCTGGTAAGACCAAATTCGAATTTACTTCCTATAGTTAGACCAGGGACTGCTAAAAATAGGAAGGGACCATGAAATGCTATTTTTAGAAGGTGTTATTTTTAGCAGTTTCACCTCTCACCCAATGTGGCCAAAATCCACACTGGCCAAACTACTATTTTTAGAAGTGCTATTTTTAGCAGTTCTATTTTTAGCAATTTCTAAATTTAGCATTTCTTTTTGCACACTTTTCAACATTTGGTTTGGCAATGGCATAGCTAGTGTGGGATCTAATGTACTTCCTAACACCCTGACGAAGTTTCGACCAATAAAAATACTTCTGCAATACCACCAAAGTTTTCTCAACTAACAAATGTTTGACAACCCGACTATAGTGAGCCTCCAAAATCATCTTGGAATGCTCACTTTAAGGAACACATATGTGTCCCAAGTGGCATAAGAGTGCATCTTGAAGGTGAAAATTTGGAACTTACTTCCCTTCTAGGAGTGTCTGGTATATGCTACCGAATTATGGATCACTCTTGTAAAGATGTGGCCACCATGATGTCTCATTCCCACAGGAGTGGATCACAGTGATTAGCGCCATGACTGGTGGTCGGATGAGGAAATCAATGACATTATTGGTGTTGCCCCTCTTATGCTTAATATTCAAATGGAACTATTGTAGATAGGTCGACCATTTCTGATGACAATCGTTCTGCAACGTCCCTTGTGTCTGTATGAACTGTAGAGGCGATGGTCTGTGTGTATGACTCTTTCCTTCCCCAGAATGTAATGCTTCCATTGACGGTAGGCCTGCACAATGGAATACATTTCTTTGTCATAAGTGGGGTACTTTCGGACTGTGTTTAAAAGTGTCTCACTGTGGTAAGCCACTGGATGCCCATGTTGAGTAAGAACTGCACCAATAGCATAGTCGGAGGCATCTATCTCAATCTCAAATGGTTGTTGCAGGTCTGGTAATGTCATCACTAGTCCAGAACATAGGTAATAAAGTCGACAGTTGTATTCCTCGGAGAGATCTTTCCAACGAGGTATCATACGCGTCAAACGGAGAAAATATGGCCAAGTTACGACCCTGAGTAGTTGGTTGCCCAACTAACCCCAACGGGGCCCATAAACTCTTGGTGTTTGATCCAGGTGGATATTGGTGGCCACTTGCCTATTCCACTTGGACCCTAGACATAGTCTCTTTTAGTTTTTTGGTTTCCTTAATTGTAGCACAGTTTACTATTTTTGGCAGTTTTTCAAGTCCTGAACTTGTGGAGTTGTTTTGAGGCCCTAAACAGCATTTTTAGGGGAACCAAAGAGACTGAAAAAGTCACAAACTATCTTGCTAGTTTTTTCGTTCTTCTTTTTGAGATATTCAAAAAGAGGTATTATGATAGCCAAACGAAGATCGTATGCCAAAGTTACAACCCCGGGAAGTTGATGTATCAGTTTACCCAAACAGGGCCCATAGTTTTGGCGCTTCATCTCCTAGGGTTAGGTTTTTGGATGTTTCAGGTTTTCAATTGTTTCTTAATAAAAATTAGACCTTTGAGCTTCATTGTAACATAGTTTAGAGGCATGTAGATGCCACATCTCTCCTAAGAGATAAGCTAACATCGCTCGAGCTATCTTATTTTTATTCTATTTTTAAGCACAATTTAGTATTTTTCCATTAATGAAATGAAGTGTTTTTCTACCGCATCTTTGTGTTTATGATTATATCTGTAAGTTGTTGCATTCATGTTTAAGTTTGGATCAATGGTATCAGAGCGGTCTACTCTTTCTCTATTTTTCTTTGCATTTCCCCAATGAGGTCAGGGTATAAGGAATTAGGGCTTGATCTGGTTGAACCATTGCAGGATCAACCTCACAAAACCCGACGACCTCCCATGGCGGAAGAAAAGAAAGATGAGGGGGCAAAAGATCCTTTCAAAATGTTGCTCAAAGAATCTCTTGAGCGATAGAGGGACACGATGATGGACAACTTTGCCCAGATCCTTCGATGGATACCCACAGGCGATGCATCTTCATCTAGCAGCCACTCTGGAGGCACCACTCCTTTTAAGGTATAATTTAACTTTGATATTCCCATATTCGAAGGCCTGATAAATGCAGACATCATAGATAAGTGGTTAAATCTATTGGAAGGATATTTTTCAGTTCATGACTTTTCCAATTGGGAAAAGATTGGGTTTTCACTTCTCAAAGCTGCTCGACACATCAAGGACTGGTGGGAAACCTACTGTGAACAAAAGGACGAGAGTGAACCCTCGTTGTTTTCAGCTGCACCCACTTGGAATTCTTTCCAAGATGCTATCAAGGAACAATATTACCCTATCGGGAGCTATGAAGATAAATATATAAAGTGGACCACGCTATGGAAAGGAAGGGATCAAGATGTGTCAGAGTTCACAAATACTTTCCATATCCTTCGCACGAAGCTAGGTATCAAGGATACTGAGCGGCATTTGGTTCTCAAGTACCGTGACTATCTACACAAGTACATCCAAGACAAGATGGAGTTCCTAGACATTTCCTCACTCAGGACGGCATATCGGTACGCTGTAAATATTGAGCAGAAGTTTAAACAAAAGAAGCAGGACTTTGGAGCTATGAATCAAAAGCAAGGAAAATGTTCCCTCAAGCAATAGAACAAGGGATCAAGCCAAGGCGGGGCTACCAAGGACAACCCACCAAAATCACAAGCAAAGAGCAACACCACAAATATGAAGAAGGACATGGGAAAATGGTGTGAGTTCCATAAGAGCTCCACTCACAATACAAGTGAGTGTTGGGCCAGGCAGTCACTGTTGGATGAGTTGAAGCCTTTTAAATCAGACACAGGTTCTGACTCTAAATCAGAACCCAATAAGGGGGCTAAAAAAAGGAAGCAGATCATTGATGTGGAGCCCAGTGCCACCGTGGCCACCACAAAGATATAGAAAATTGAGCCCGAAGATCCAGAGGAGGGGGAACGCCTCTTCCACTCACAGATGTGGGTGAAGGGTTCTCCGTTGTAGTTCATTGTCGGTAGCAGGATCCAAAAGAACCCCATTTCAGTAGAATTTGTGAAGCGGTTTCACCTAAAGACTTCAACACATCCATAGCCTACACCATTGGGTGGCTTCACCAAGGACGATATCTTTGCGTCACCCAGTAGTGTTTCCTACCCTATAACATCAAGCCCTTCACGGATGAGGTATTGTGTGATGTTTCTCCTCTTGAAGTTTCTAATGTATTGTTAGGACAACCATAATTGTGGAAGTGACATGCTATATATGAGTCTAGACCTCGCTCTGTGATTATTATTTTGGCTAATAAGTTGTATAGGATACCGGAGGTAGCCCTGCCTGCCACTGTCTCTTTGATTACTCCAAAGCAATGCAGTAAGATCATTTCTCAGACCAGGAAATTTGTTATCCTTATGATTCACCCCCAAGGAAAGAAGAAGGTTGTGGCCATGAATTCCTACCAGGGCTCCTCTGCACAGTAGAAACAGATGGACAAGGTCATGGAGGAGTACAGGGACATTTTTGCCTCACCCACAGGGGTACATCTGCACTGTTAGGTCAAGAACTCCATTGATATGACCCCAAGCATGCTGCTACCCAATGGACTGATCTATCAACACTCTGCTCTGGAGAACGATGAGATCAAGAGGAAGATTCAATAACTACTACAGAAAGAGCACATCAGGCCAAGCTCATCACCTTATGGGAGGCCGATTTTATTGGTACAGAAGAAGGATGGGACCTGGAGACTCTGTATTGACTATCGAGAAATGAACAAGATCACTGTCTAGAATAGGTACCCAATCCCACGGATTGATGACTTTCTAGACCAGCTCAAGGGGGCCAAATATTTCAGCAAGATTGACTTGAAATCAAGTTATCACTAGGTGCCTATCGAACCCTCTGATGTGTGGAAGACTACCTTAAAACCCAAGGAGGGCCTTTTTGAATGGTTGGTCATGTTGTTCGGATTGACATATGCCCCTGCAACCTTCATGAGACTGATGGATGACTTCTTGCATCCCTTCACCAATGCATTCGTGGTGGTGTATTTAGATGACATCTTGATCTTCAGCCAAAGTTGGGTAGAGAACCTCCACCATATTCGATAGGTCCTTCAAACCCTTCGAAAGCACAAGTTGTGTGCTAACTTGGAGAAATGTACCTTTGCCCTGGCCTAGGTTCAATATATGGGGTACATCATTGATGATCAGGGTGTACATGTGGACCCATCCAAGATACAAGTCATTCAAGGTTGACCAGCCCCAACCACTCTAATAGAGCTCTGAAGCTTTTTGGGTCTTGCCAATTTCTACCACAGGTTCATGTTGGGGTTCTCTCATATCACTTGGCCTTTAAGTTAAGTCACCAAGGGTAGAGCGAAAGCAAAGTTCTTCTGGTCGGAAACCTAGTAGCGAGCGTTCTCCAAGTTGAAGAATCGCCTCTGTTCTACATGAGTGCTTACATTACCAGACCTGCAACAACCATTTGAGATTGAGACAGATGCCTCTGACTATGCTATTGGGGCAGTTATTACTCAACATGGGCATCCAGTGGCTTACCACAATGAGACACTTTCAGACACAGTCCGAAAGTACCCCACTTACGACAAAGAAATGTATTCCATTATGTAGGCCTATTGTCAATGGAAGCATTACATTATGGGGAAGGAAACTGTCATCCACATAGACCACCAACCTCTATTATTCATACAAACACAAGGGAAGTTGCAAAACGATCACCATCCAAAATGGTCCACCTATCTGCAACAATTCCATTTGAACATTAAGTATAAGAAGGGCAGCACCAATAATGTTGTTGATTGCCTCAGTAGACCACCGGTCATGGTGCTGATCACTGTGCTTGATTGCTGTGGTCACGAGAAATCGAGGTGGATGCATGTTTACAAGAGAGATCCAAAATTTGGCAGCATATACTAGACACTCCTGGAATGGAAGAAAGTTCCAAATCACCTTCAAGATGCACTGTTATGCCACTTGGGACACATATTTGTTCCTTCAAGTGAGCATGCCAAGATGATTTGGGAGGTGCACTATGGTTGGGTCACCAAACATTTTGGAGTAGAGAAAATAGTGGCTGTATTGCAGAAGTATTTTCATTGGCCAAAACTTCATCAGGATGTTGGAAAGTACATTAGATTCTGCACCACCTGCAACATTTCCAAACCAACCATCAAGAAGCAAGGCTTGTATACCCCTGTACCTACTCCTAGCCGGCCTTGGGAATATGTCTCCATGGATTATATGTCGGGCCTTTCTTCTACTAAGCACATAAACGATTGTGTTTTTTTGGTCGTCGATAGATTCTCTAAGATGGCCATCATGGAGGCTTGCAAGAAGAGTATCTCAGTAGAGGCCACTGCTAAGCTCTTCTTTGAGAGAATGTGGGTACACTTTGGGATCCCATAGTCGATTATCTCAGATTAGGACAGCAGATTCCTGAGTGAATTTTGGTCAAGTCTCTGGTCGATGCTGGATACAAAACTCACTAAGTCCATGACTTTCCATCCCTAAACTAATGGCCTAAAAGAGGTTGTCAACCGAATGATTGTACACATTCTGCGCATGTACAACTCGAAGCATCCACACACATGGGATGAAAGTCTCCCCTATGTATAACACAACTACAAAAAAGCTGCAGGACACAACCCCTTTCAGGTAGCACTAGGATTTCAGCCATTGTGCCCCATTGATGTGGCCACACCATTTACAGCCACTCAAGTAGATTCGACTCACGTGCAGTCCGAATCTGAAAGGGCTAACAAATTCATTGAGTGCATTCAACACATCCACCAACAGGTCCATGATATATTGGACAGATCCAATGCTAAGTACAAGCAGCATCATGATCAACATCGAGTGCCACACAAGTTCCGGGTGAGCAACAAAGTTTGGCTTCATTTTTAAAAAGAGCACCTTGCTGGGCCCCACCGCAAGCTTCACCCGCTCCAATATGGGCCATACACCATCACCAAGGCTGTTAGTGACAATGCCTTTGAGCTCAGCATCCCATTGTTCCTTGGTCTACACCCAATGTTCAATGTAGATCACCTTCAGCCATAGTTCCAACCATTGGTGGACACATCTGACATTGCAGAATAGCTCTCACCAACAAAGCTAAACCCGAAATGCATGGAACAAGCCAGCACTGATTGGATCATGGACACACAGATCAAGAGCACTCGCCAGCAAAATATCCAGCTATATCGAGTTGTCAAAGCTAGCCAACTCCTTCACCAAGGCAAGTGGCTCACCAGGGACCATCTTCAGGAGAAGTTTCCCCATCTCATGGAGGAACTCAATGCAATGGGGACCATTGCTTCCCAAGGGGGGAGGAATGATCTAGGTGGATATTGGTGGCCACTTAACTATTCCACCTAGACCCCCAACACTGTCTCTTTCATTTTTTTGGTTTCCTTAATTGTAGCACAATTTACTATTTTGGTAGTTTTTCGAGTACTAAACTTCCGGAGCAGTTTTGAGGCCCTACACGTTGTTTTTAGAGAAAATGGAGAGCCTGAAAATATCCCAAACCAACTTGCTTTTTTTTTTTGGCCTCCTCTTCAAGTCTTGAACTTTTGGAGCCATTTTGAGGCCCTAAACAACATTTTTAGGGGAACCAGAGAGACTAAAAATGTCACAAACTAGCTTGCTAGTTTGTTTTCAGCCTTCTCTTTGAGATATTTGAAACGAGGTATTATGAAAGCCAAACTGAGATCGTATGCCAAAGTTAAGACCCCAAGAAGTTGATGTACCAATTTACGCAAACAAGGCCCACAATTTTGGCACTTCATCTCCTAGGGTTAGGATTTTGGATGTTTAGGGTTTTCCATTGTTTCTCAATAACAAATAGGCCTTTGAGCCTCATTGTAACACAATTCAAAGGCATGTAGCCGCCACATCTCTCCTCAGAGATAAGCTAACATCGCCCGAGCTATCTTATTTCCATTCTGTTTGTAAGCATGGTTCGGTATTTTTCCATTAATGAAAGGAAGTGTTTTTCTGCTGCATCTCTATGTTTATGATTATATCTGTAAGTTTTTGCATTCCTATTTAAGTTCGGATCAATGTTACATCTCCTCGGGTTAGGGTTTTGGCTGTTTAGGGTTTTATCTTATTGTTTAATAATAAAAATTCCCTTGAGCCTCATTGTAAATTAGTTCAGAGGCATGTAGCCGCCACATCTCTTCTCAGAGATAAGCTACCATCGCTTGAGCTATCTTATTTCCATTTTGTTTGTAAGTATAGTTCAGTATTTTTCTATTAATAAAATGAAGTTTAGTTCTGCTGCATCTCTATGTTTATGAGTATATTTGTAAGTTGTTGCATTCATGTTTAAGTTTGGATCAGTGGTATCAGAGGGGTCTGATCTTTCTCTGTTTTTCTTTGCATGTCCCCAACGAGGTCAGCGTATAAGGAGTTAGGGCTTGATCTAGTTGAACCATTGTAGGATCAGCCTCAAAAAAATCTTACGACCTCCCATGGCGGAAGAAAAGAAAGATGAGGGGGTAGGAGATCCTTTCAAAATTTTGCTCGAAGAATCCCTCAAGCGGCAGAGGGACACAATGATGGATAACTTTGCCCAGATCCTTCGACGGCTACCCACAGGCGATGCATCTTCATCCAGAAACCACTCTAGAGGTGCCACTCCTTTCAAGGTACAAGTTAACATCGATATTCCCATATTCGAAGGCCTAATAGATGTAGACTCCATAAATAAATGGTTAAATCTATTGGAAGGATATTTTTCAGTCCATGACTTTTCCAATCAGGAAAATATTACGTTTGCTCTTCTTAAAGCCGCCCCACAAGTCAAGGACTAGTTGGAAACCTACTATGAACAAAAGGATGAGAGTGAACCCTCACTATTTTTAGCTTCAACAACTTGGAATTCTTTCCAAGATGCCATCAAGGAACAATATTACCCAAGCAGGAGCTATGAAGATAAATACATAAAGTGGACCACTCTACGGTAGGAAAGGGACCAAGATGTGTCAGAGTGCAAAAATACTTTCCATACCCTTCGCATGAAGCTGGGTATCAAGGATACTAAGTGGCATTTGGTCCTCAAGTACTACAGCTGTCTACACAAGTACATCTAGGACGATATGGAGTTCCTAGACATTTCCTCACTCGACATAGTGTATCGGTATGTTGTAAAGATTGAGAATAATTTAAAAAAAAATAAGCGGGACTTTGGAACTGCGAACCCAAAGCAAGGAAAAGGGACCCCCAAAACACAAAACAAGGGACCAAGCCAAGGCGGGGCTACCCAAGATAACCCGTTGAAGCTGCAAGTAGAGAACAACACCACAAAGATGAAGAAGGATACGGCAAAATGGTGTGAGTTCCATAAGAGCTCCACTCACAATACAAGTGAGTGTCAAGCCAAGCAGTCACTGGTGGCCGAGCTGAAGGCTTCCGAATCAGACGCAGGTTCCGACTCTAAATCAGAACCCGATAAGGGGACTGACAAAGGGAAGCAGATCATTAATGCGAAGCCCAGTGCCATCATGGCCACCACAAAGATCCAAAAAATTGAGCTTGAAGATCTAGAGGGGGAATTCCTCTTCCACTCATGGATATGGGTGAAGGGTTCTCCTCTGCAGTTCATTGTCGATAGTGGGAGCCAAAAGAACCTCATTTTAGCAGAAGTCGTGAAGCAGTTGTGCCTAAATACTACAACACATCCACAGCCGTACACCATCCGGTGGCTTCATCGAGGACGAGATCTTCGCGTCAGCCAGCAGTGTCACCTTCCCTATAGCATCAAGCCCTTCACGGATGAGGTATTGTGTGACATTTCTCCTCTTAAATTTTTTGATGTATTGTTAGGACAACCATACTTGTGGAAGCCACATGTTTTATATGAGTCTAGACCTCGCTCTGTGATTATTACTTTGGCTAATAACTTGTACAAGATACCAGAGGTAGCCATGACTACTGCCATCTCTTTGATCATTGTAAAGCAATGCAATAAGATCATTTCCCAGACCAGGAAATTCATTTTCCTTATGATTCACCTCTAAGGCAAGAAGAAGGTTATGGCCACGATTTCCATGCAGAGCTCCTCTGCACAGCAGCAATAGATGGACAAGGTTATGGAGGAGTATTTATATGACATCTTGATCTTCATCTTGAGGAGTATTTAGCCCTTCAATAATGCATTCGTGGTGGTGTATTTAGATGACATCTTGATCTTCAGCCAGAGTTGCGAAGAGCACCTCCACCATATTTGACAGGTCCTTCAAACCCTTCGAAAACACAAGTTGTGTGCTAAATTGGAGAAATGTACCTTTGGCCTGACCTAGGTTCAATATCTGGGGTACATCATTGATGATCGAGGTGTACATGTGGACCCATGCAAGATACAAATCATTTTATATTGGCAAGCCCCAACCACTCTAACAAATCTCCGTAGCTTTTTGGGTCTTTCCAATTTCTACGTAGGTTCGTGTTGGGGTTCTCTCATATTGCTTGGCCTTTAAATCAATTCACCAAGGGCAGAGCGAAATCCAAGTTATTTTGGTTGGAAACCCAACAATGGGCATTCTCCAAGTTGAAGAATTGCCTCTATTCTGCTCCACTGCTCACATTACTAGACCTGCAACAACCATTTGAGATTGAGACAGATGCCTCTGACTATGCTATTGGTGTAGTTCTTACTCAACATGGGCATCCAGTGGCTTACCATGGTGAGACACTTTCAGACACTATCCAAAAGTACCCCACTTATGACAAAGAAATGTATTCCATTGTGCAGGCCTATCGTCAATGGAAGCATCACATTCTAGGGAAGGAAACGGTCATCAACACAGACCACCAGCCTCTACAGTTCATATAGACAGAAGGGAAGTTGCAGGATGATCGTTATCAGAAATGGTCCACCTATCTACAACAATTCCATTTGAACATTAAGTATAAGAAGGGAAACACCAATAATGTCATTGATTGCCTCAACTGACTAGCAGTCATGGCGCTAATCACTGTGCTCGACTCCTATGGCCATGAGACATTGGGGTGGGCTCATCTTTATAAGAGTGATCCAAAATTCGGAAGCATATACCAGACACTCCTAGAAGGGAAGAAATTTCCAAATTTTCACCTTCAGGATGCACTGTATGCCACTTGGGACACATATGTGTTCCTTCAAGTGAGCGTACCAAGATGATTTGGGGGGTGCACTATAGTCGGGTCGCTAGACATTTTGGAGTAGAGAAAACTATGGCAGTCTTGCAGAAGTATTTTCACTAGTTGAAACTTCTTCAAGATTGTGAGAAGTACATTAGATCCTACACCGCCTGCGTCGTTGCCAAACCAACCATGAAGAAGAAAGGCCTGTATACTACTCTACCTACTTCTAGTTGGCCTTGGGAATCTGTCTCCATCGATTATATGTTGGGCCTTCCTTCTACTAAGCACGGCA
Source organism: Pinus tabuliformis (assembly GCA_031772625.1). NCBI lineage: Eukaryota > Viridiplantae > Streptophyta > Pinopsida > Pinales > Pinaceae > Pinus > Pinus tabuliformis. The sequence continues at coordinate 1,290,646,356 of CM062804.1, read as the reverse complement.
ATGATTGTGTTTTCATGGTCGTCGACAGATTCTATAAGATGGCCATCATGGCGTCCTGCAAGAAGAGTATCACAACGGAGGCCACTGCTAAGCTCTTCCTTGAGCGAGTGTGGGTATACTTTGGGATCCCACAGTCCATTATCTCAGATCAAGATAACAGATTCCTGAGTTCATTTTGGTCAATTCTCTGGTCGATGCTAGATACAAAACTCACTAAGTCCACGACTTTCCATCCCCAAACTGATGGCCAAACAGAGGTTGTCAACTGGATGATCGTACACATTATGTGCATGTACAAATCGAAGAATCCACGCACATGGGATGAAAGTATCCCCTATGTCCAACACAGCTACAGTAGAGCTCTCCACAGCTCAACAGGCCACAGCCCCTTTCAGGTAGGGCTGGGATTTCAGCCATTATGCCCCATTGATGTGGCCATACCATTTGCAGCCACTCAAGTAGATTCGGCTCACTTGTAGTCCGAAGTTGATAGGTCTAATAGCTTCATTAAGTGCATTCAACACATCTGCCAATAGGTCCATGATATATTGGATAGATCTAATGCTAAATACAAGTAGCCATGATTAGCATCGAGTGTCTCACAAATTCTAGGTGGGCAACAAAGTTTGGCTACATTTGCAGAAGGAGCACCTTTGTTGGACCCCACCACAAGCTTCGCCCACTCTGATATGGGCCATAGACCATCACCAATGTCGTCGAGGAAAATTCCTTCAAGCTCAGAATCCCACCGTTCCTTGGTCTGCACCCAATGTTCAATGTAGTTCACCTTCAGCCATACTTTCCACCATTGTTGGACACATCTGACATTGCAGAACAACTCACACCAATAGATCTCAACCCAAACTGCATGGAACAAGCCACAACTGATCAGATCATGGACACACAGATCAAGAACACTTGACAACAGAGGATACGGCTATATCGAGTTATCAAAGCAAGCCAACTCCTTCACCAAGGCAAATGGCTCACCAGGGACCAAGCTCAGCAGAAGTTTCCTCATCTCATGGAGGAACTCAATGCAATTGGGACCATTGCTTCCTAAGGGGTGAGGACTAATCCAGGTGGATATTGGTGGCCACCCACCTATCCCACTTGGACCCTCCTCACCATTGTTTCTTTTAGTTTTTCAGTTTCCTTAATTGTAGCACAGTTTACTATTTTGGCAGTTTTTCGGGTCCTAAACTTCCGGAGTCGTTTTGAGGCCCTAAACGCCGATTTTTTTGGCAAAATTCGTCTTGCGATTATATAGATAATTGCATCGAAAGTTGTAGTCCTCGGAGAGATATTTCCAACAAGGTATCATACATGTCAAACAGAGATAATATGACCAAGTTACTACCGCGGGAAGTTGGCTGCCCAACTAACCCCAACAAAACCCATAAACTCTTGGTGTTACATCTCCTCGAGCTATGGTTTTGGTTGTTTAGGATTTTCTCTTATTGTTCAATAATAAAAAGGTCATTGAGCCTCATTGTAACTCAGTTCAGAAGCATGTAGCCGCCACATCTCTTCTTAGAGATAAGCTACCATCGCCCAAGCTATCTTATTTCCATTTTGTTTGTAATCATAGTTCAGTGTTTTTCTATTAATGAAATGAAGTGTTTTTCTGTTGCATCTATGTGTTTATGAGTATATTTGTAAGTTGTTTCGTTCCTTTTTAAGTTCGGATCACTAGACTAGGTTTCATCCTTCTTTGGAAAAAAAACAACAAAACAGGGACTATGGGAGAGTTTTGGATGCACACTGTAAATGTTGTAGGATTCCCTAATTAGGGTCAAAAATCTCAGATGAGTATTCTCATATCTGAATATTTCAAAGGTCTAGTTGGATGCCCTTAAGAGGGGAAAAGTGTAGGATTAAGGTCCTAATTGTGGACATAATTGAAGATCACCTTAAGGTTGTTGGAGGGCATCAAGTAGGTGATTTTGGGAACCCTAAGTGTAGACCTTTGAGGACTATGTCAAGGAAATAATATATGTACACATATCTTATGAAGATCTTATATTCGAGAAACTAGTTGCAAGGCCGTGGCAAAGCATATCCAATTGAGAGATGATTACTTGTGTGCTAAATGCTTTGCCGCTAGAATGGAATAATTTTTGCAACTAGTGTCTACTCAATAAAATATACCACTCCTTTTTCAATGAAGGTGTCTTGGAAGAAACAAGGTTGACGGAAAAAATATGACATTGAATCAAAAGAAGAAGAAATGGAAGTTTGGAAAGTCCAAAGGAAAACAAGATATGACCAAGATTAATTGCTTTGGATGCAATGAGTATGGATATTTCAAGAGGGATTGTCCAAACAAGAAAAACAATGAAAAGGAAGGAAGGGAGTGAAGCTTACATAGATGAAGAAAAGGGATAACCTAAGAAGAAGCTGAAAGGAGAAGATCCCAAGGATATTTACTATTGAAGGGAGCTCTATCTCTATCAATTTTATTTAAAAATTTTCTTTCTTTTATTAGAAAGTAGAAAGTAGAGTAGCATACATCGTTTCATTCTCTAGAAGAGTCTTGATTTTTTGTAAAAGCATGGAATCATAGAAAGAATCATATGATAGTAGAGGAATTAGAATCTACATGATCAAATTTCTTTGAAAGGAATCATCTAGCTTACAAGAATGAGAAGATTGCCATATTTCACAATATAGTTCATCTAAACATAATGTTAGAGGTAGTCATCTTGAAAATAAGGATCATCAAGATCCTCCAATAAGAACCATCATTTAATAAGGTTCTTGGAAGAAGAGTTATGAACAATATATATTCCATATAGAATGGAAACAATAGTCTTGCGGGATGAAGGTATGTATATGGTCGAGTTTCAGTTTGAAAGGCCAAATTAATGTTTTTCTCCTCTTAAAGGGAATCTTATTTTTAGTAAGGTCGGAAGCAAACTCATTTAAAGAAAGTATGGCTAGATGATTGTATCGAAGCAAAGGTATGCATGTTTTTAAGTAAATTTTCTCTAAGGCAGAGTTCATATTTACAAGAATATTGCAAAAGGAGTTGGTTATAAAAATGTGCTCGGTAAGTATTCCATATGGTTACTCGATGCTTGGAAGAAGAAGTTTGGCATACTTTGGAATGGTTAAGGATCAATACTCTTCCACAAGGTAACATGACTTAGACATGACGATATTGATAAACATTGAATATGGTTTCCTAAATAAAGAAAGAGATTTTATAATGACGACTCCAAGGAAGAAGAAATTGCAACTTAATGCTCAGTTTGTTCAACAGGCACTTTGATCACAAGTGATTATCATTGAGAAGAATCTTTGGTAAAAGATAAAGATAGACCATATGAAAGGATGTTTATCTTAGAAGTAAGAAGAATCTGAAGAGGCCATCATATTGAGGTAATTTTGATATTGATGTCTTGATTTTGGTTATATGGTCAATATATGTTTAGCTATGTGGAGGAAAATTTCATAAAATCATAATGGTAGTTGAGGAAAGTATATCTATAACTGTTGGTATTGAACTCAATCCAATGAATACATGGATTGAGTGGATGCTTTTGGTAATCCTTGAAGGATTGTATGGTCAATATGTTTACATCATCTTGGGATTAAGAGGTAGCAGTACAAAGAGATAACCTGATGTTCATATGAACGATGAAGATAAATTTCATGTATAAAGGGAGCTATGATTAAGCTCTACTTTGATTGGCTAAATATAATTCCTTTGTTGATGGTGACAGAGGAAAGTGACATGAAATATTGATGGCCCAAATCTTGTCACAGTTTGGCTCCATTATATTTAGGAAGATGAAAGCTATATTTGGTGAAGATGCAAAGAAGAGGAGGAGCCATGTAGCTATTTGAAGATCTCCATAAAAGTATAGTAGTTGATGCATTGACGAAGACACACCAGTAAGCTTCCCAATTGAAAGCAAGTAAAAGAATATTCTCTATGCTTTAGGAGGAGTAAGAAGTATCCTTAAATGTTTGAGAAGGAGTAAGAATATATTCCACAATAAAGAGGTAATGAGGATCTCCTTTGTAGGTTGAGAGGGAGTGATGTTAAAGACATCATATTATCCATGTGCCATACGCTAGACCAGGACTAACAGTAGTAAGTCTTATTTAAGGAACTAGGAAGAAGAATGGAGGATTAGATAAGCATCTAAGATCAATACTCCTTGAGGATATAAAATCCAAGATAGGAAGTAGTATTATTGACAGACACTCTTTCAGGATTAGACAGGTATCCAAGATAAGAGTTGTCAAAGAGGATCGATATTATTTGAGGATTGGGAATCCAAGATATGAATAGTCCTAAAAGGACATTCCTAGTGAAAATTTGAATGGGGTATATACCTTGAGAGGTAGTGTGGTGTCTCACATAAAGCCTCCCAACATTATTCTCTGATATAAATAGAGCTTGTCAAGTTGAGGCCTTACTTATTGAAAATGTTGGTTATGATATTGATGCTTAAATATGGCTTACCAAGTTGACTCTTATTATGAGAACTTTCCAGTATGAGAAAAATCATTGTATCGGTTGTACAATTATGAATACCTCCCTACTTAAGAGGAAGTGTTGGAAAATGTAACTAGTTTCGATCTTCATAATTGTCATGGTACTAATGTCATTATGTATATATTATGTAATAAACAAAAGCATAAAGAAAATTTATTATTTCCAAGCATCGGTTTCAGGCTTCTTTTGATCGGTCATCTAGGTTAATCATGTTATTCATGCTTCTAGGATTTGTCATGTCATAATAATAACTGCCATGAGTTAAGAGAGTCAATTTCATGTATATAAGACCCATTTGTCTAGGTTGTATCATGTAAGAGAATTTATTTTGAGTCTAAAAGGTCAAAATAAGCCTCCAAGCACAAGCCAACCCTACTAGTGACAAGTCAACCTAGAGAGGCCTAATTCGATGATCTGAAATTAAAATTGAAGGTTCCATATAAATTTTTGCAAGCTAATTTATGTCTTTTTGGCAATGGATCGTGATTGAAAAGCACACAAACCAAATTAATTTTTGCAGATTTTAACACTTAAAAATGGACAATAAGAAGCATCACAATACAAAAAATTGATGATGGAGTTCACCCCTCTTGGGCTACGTCTCTGGGTCTAGATTCCAATGGTGGCCCTTTATATTGTATGCTAAAATGTTAAATTACATTAACATAAATTTCTCAAAATACAAAAAAAGCACTACCTTTGTGTCTAAAATGCCCAAAAACCCCTGTGTAGGCTCTTCTTGGGCTAAGAAAAGCTAAAGGCCTCCTTCTCCAAACTATATGTAAAACACTCTACAAATTCGTCCCTCTACAAAAACTAGCAACAAACTAGCTCTTAGGTGAACTCACAAGGAAGAGAGTTTGTAAACCATGGGTCTCTGGTTTGACCCGCGAGTTCCACTAGGCTTGGTGCATTTTTTCGAACTGTTACTTGATTTTTTTTAAAATCAGGTCTAGCCCCTTTTCTATCTCCACACTCCTAGTCATGTTGTCCATATGGCTTGGGGCTTAGTGCAGGCAGGGTGCCACATGCCCACAAAACCTTACCTTCCATCGATGGTCACAACTTTATAATAGAACAGTGTATCGGTACCTAATTTTCGCCCCATTCCCTTTGCCCCCGCCACCTGGTCACTCACAGTCATCTCTTTGTCAACAAAACCATGGATAGGGATGTGGGTAGGGTGCCATGTGCCTCACCCTTTCTAGCACTACGCCATGGTCATGGAGGTTACCATAACACCTGGGGCTGGGCTAGTTGGGCGTGCCCATTGGCCCGACCTTCCCCCAACTACAAATACTATAAGATTTAAATATGTTTCCACCACCTATGTTAAATAAGTACCTATAGTGGTCTAACGATAGTGTGAAGGAGTTATGTCCCAAATATCTAGCGGTCGAATCCTGCGGAGAGTTGGTCAGTCAAACTAAGAAATTTTGGCCTTGTTACTACTCAAAATAACACGAGGGATAAAAGAAACTCCTAAAGGGAAATTGTTAGATCAAAGAGAAACAATGGACTCTTAGCCCATTGTCACCTCAGCTAAGACTCCCTACTCTTTACAGAATTTCACCAATGGGAGGAGATCTAGTATATAGAAAGTCACATGTGAAGGATGATTCAACCAATAGATGTGGATTGACCTTTATAATCCTTCTCCTAGAATGGGTTTAAGAATAGATCATTCTTGTTTATTAATCAAGGTATACATATTGATAGGATAAGGAGGTGAGGAATTGAGGGTTAGGTTAATGGAATATGCCTTGTGAAAGGGGTTTCCCAATCCTAAAATCCTTATTGGACTTGACTTCCCAAATGGTTATTGAATATTTGAATTTTCAAAAGTATGGGACTACATGGGACCAAGTGGACCCAGCCTATGTTTAAGGGGAATAATCTAGCAACTAATGATGTTATTAACCTAAACAAGGATGGGGAAATGATAAAACCAATAATTTTCACTTATAGGTGTCAAATTGATCCTATGAGGCACTAGCCTTGGGAACATAAGGGAAAAGTTTGATCCCCGAGCTAGGGCTTAGTTTATATCACAACTCCACCATCAGAATTACTTCCAAATTGGAGGAGGCCTTGAGGACACACCAACGCAAGAGAGGCTAGGAGATCGAAATTTTTCTTAGGTTATTTTTTCAGGAAAATGATGCCCTAGGTGATCCAACTTGGATAGACCTAGAAGAGAGAGGGAAAGTTGAAGAAAATTATTTGTTAAGGGTGGAAAAATCAAGATCAGGGCACCTCATGAGAAGGGATATTATGTTCAAGGTACATCCTTTAAAAGGTGGTGGTATGTGATAGAGTGGTGAATGAAGTAGGGGATGAGAAGGGGCATCCCTGGACCACATGTTAGGATACAAGGGTAGCTAATAAAAGAGAAGCTCGCACTTGGGTATATAATGTATAGGAAGGATAAATCACGGTATATGAGGCGCCCCAATCTTGATTTTTCCACCCTTCTTTATATGTATTTTTCCTTTTTATGACTTTTCTTTAATTAACTTCTCGAGGCTCAAGGGTTAAGAGCATGATGTGTGAGTTATAGCTATGGATACCTGCTTTTAAGCTAGGGCAGTTCATTGCCCACCAAGGGTTGGGATAATCATGGGTTCCTATATGATGAAAGAGGCTCATAGAACCTGTAGGAACCAAGGTGATGGGGTAGAGATCATGTATTGACTTTTTCTCATGTGCTAAATGTGTTTGTCCTAGCCATAGTTTTCATTTTGTGGTACATTTTCTTGTTGAATGTGGCCAATTATGCTTTTTCTTTTCTTTTTATCTGCATCAAACTCCAAGGCATCATTCCAAGCCTGACCCAAGATGTAGGCAAGGGGAAGGGGAGAACTAGCCCTATGTGGACCCAGTTGTGGAATGTGGACCTAGGTGGGAGAAATAATGAGTGGAAAGGGGGTAATATATATGGATTAGGGAGCGGGACCACACAACCAAAATCATGGTTTCTCGTGAAATAACATCCCTAAAGCCAAATGGTCAATAAAAGAGAACCCATGGGATTAGAATTCAAGGTTAATATCCAAAAGGGGTCTAGGGGACAAGGAAAGAGACCTAGCCCATTATTCCACCGAATCCCCCCATTAATCCGTATTGTTGGGACGGGGTCCCCTCGATTAGTTTTTGTTAAAATTTTGTTAAGATATTGTAAAGTGTCCACATTTTGAGGAGAGGAGCATGAGTAGCGTAGGTTAATAGGAGTCAAAGGGGATTTAGGAAAGTCAAAGCCATTTAGTTTGTTAAAGTCAAGTTGTTTTGAGACTTGCCTGTTTAGTCAATTTAGTGTCCTAAATTGCTTGCATGAATTATCAACTGAGATTTGTAGATTAATGAAGTGTGATGCACTATATGTGCTTAGTTAACTTTTCTCTTACTTCGTTGTTTTGTATTTTTATGTTTGTTTTGGGGGTTTCTGTTCTTTGATGTTTAAGAATATACAATCTATGAGAGATTTACATGGATCTAATGAGTTTTAAAGGAAAGGAAAGGTTCCTAAGTTAGTCTAATCTCCTAAAAATGAACCAAGAACCTTTTAACTAGTTAGAACCTAATAAGAAAAAAATAGAGCATCTACCTTATCCTACCATTTAGTCCTAATCCATGGATCTAATTCTTAAAAACAAAAAGTGATGCAGAAGGTAATTCAATAATTGCATTCATTTAGCCATTCAACCATTCAATTTTGGAATATGATAGAATCAATCTCCTTGAAATGATTTTTTGGAATGTCAAGTGATGCAACTAAGTAATGACCTGAAAACAGAAAAGAAAAGATAACAACATGTAAAACTAACAATGTGTTGAGTAAGCTCAATCACTGCATGAATTAGATATTTAACCATTTAAGTTAGAATTATCATCATTTCGAAATGGTTTTGAGAACATCTATTAATACAGCTAATTGACAGTTCTATGCTAAGAAAATGAGTAACAAAATAGTAAGAAGCTAAGAAATTGTGTATTCTCATTACTTCATTTTTCATTCAGTCATTTCTCATACAATATCTCAGAAGAACAAGACTTGCACAGTTGTGATTTTATCCTTACACTATTGGTTACAAACTGAAATGAAACAAAATTAGAGAAAACAAACTTGTAGAAAACAGAGTAATAAAAATTAAACTGAAAACAAAAAGTGAAAAACCTCCTTCAGTGCAGGGGCCCTCCGCAACTGATGTGGTTGGATGCTAGCTAGTTAAAGATGCACTTTTAAACCATCATTGACGAAACAGAGTTTGTATTATCAACAAAATGAAGTTTGAACAGAGTATTTAACAAATTCCTGTAATTCCTTCTAGCTTCTAACTACTTCTCAGTTTCATTCAACCGATATTTATAGGGAAATAACATAACTGTCTAAGAGAAAATATTGTTACAGGTGGCTAATCTAAATCTATCATGACTGTTTATAAGAAAAACATGCTACAAGTGGCTTAATTTTAATTGTAATGAGACTGTTAAAATTCTGATCAGCTACAGGTGGCTTGATCTGCATTAACTCCTCAACTTCTGATCATCTATAGGTGGCTTAATCTGAATTAACTCCTGAATAGAATTGTTAGACTCTTGATTAGATATGAAAGAGAAAATCAGGAGTACTACTACTACTAGATAACGTATTTGACTCCATCTTTGACCATGGCTTTAGGCATGATTTTCTGTCGATCTGGACCGAGTGAGTACGATAGAATCCATGTGGAGATGATTCTGGAAATTTCCATGTGGCCCAGTTCTTCATTTGACACCTGTAACCTGCCAAACCATGAGAGTAGCTATGGAACCTGCAGTTAGCTGTAGAATAGGCTGTGTTCTTTAGCTAATTTGTAAAAAATTCTATTAAAATATAAAGAACATGAAAATATAATATGGTAATCATTTTAATACTTTCTTAACACAAAACCTAGCATTTATCATTTATTGAATCTGTAGTCTTATGAGAAAACGATAGAAAAAGGTGAGAACAAATGTCAAAGGGAAGGTAATTCTGAGGTTCAACATACCCCCACTGCAAAATCATTGCATGTCCTCATGCAATTTTCCAAAAATGTGAGTTCTTCTTCTCTAATGCATTTTCTCAGACACTTCTGCTAATACATATAATTTTCTTCTTTTGCTTTTCTTTGAAGTGACTGTCATTCTGGGTTTCCTCATAAGAAGCCTGTATTTGAGGTTGATGACTATTCTATTCAGACTTTTATTCTTTCTTTTCAGCTTCCTATTTTTCTTATACCACAGTCCTAGATGCAGAATGGTATTATCATGAATTGCCTTGTCCAATTTACTTTGTTCCTTCAAGGTTTCATTCTCCTATTTGATATGTCTGTTCAATATCTCTAATTCATAAATTTCCTGTTTGAGAGAGTCAATTAGAGGTTCTTGTGGATTGACAAAGGGTTTTGGATTCATTGAGGCACTTTTCTTCTCCATTGATTCTATATAATCATATATTTGTTGCTGCACTGGGTCTATTCCTGGAGATCTTCTGCTTGGGCTACCTTCAAAATGATGGTCAGGAGAATTTTGAGGATTGTGTGCAGAAGAGATGTTAACAGGAGAAGTTTTTGGGGTTTCCTCTTCTAATTTTATGTACTCTGTCCCTTTTGACAATGTTTTCTTTACCAAACCTCAGAGTCTAGAGCTTCTTCTAGGTTGTGGATGACTTACATTCTCCTCCTCTGTAATCTTTTTCTCCTTTCTTATTTTTCCTCTTGCCCTAATTTGCTTCCTGATTTCTGTCAGTTCTTTAGATATTAATTTTTCATCATCTTTCTGTAATGAAGACTCAGGTCTGTCTTTAATAGTTATACCAATCTTCTTTCTTCTTCTTCTTCTAACATTATCTTCTTTGGGTGACTCTGGTGCTTCTTGGAAATGGTTTCTAATGAGGAAATCCTCCCAGGTATCTCCTATGCCTTTTAAATGAAACTCAATCAGTATCTTTATCAACCCATGATGGTACATGGTTGTATCTATGAACTCTATTTTCTTTTGCACATTTGAGGCCATCCTTCTTAGACTATTTAGCAGGAAGAAAGGAAGATTGATTTCTCTGTTTTCTAGGAAATTCATCAGTAAATGGATATGGTAGACATACATGCAACCGAATCTCCCCTCACAGGTGATAAATTTCTGTAATATCAAAAGCATGCTCCTCCACTTAATTTTAAGAGCTGAAATGGGAATTCCTTTTCTAAAAACAGAGACATCCATACCTGGGTTCCTGAGTATTACTTTCCATGATTCACTGTGGAATTCCTTGTTTTTGAACCATGTTTCACCATACCTTGGAAGTTTTGTAGCCTCAGTTATGAACGACTCTATTACTACAAACTTAATATCTCCAATTTCTACCTCTGTGCCATCAAAAGATCTAGCAAAGGATTTTGTGATCTCTTTATGAAAACCATCAAATTTTTCGATGAATTTGAGCCATCCAACCTTCTGCAACATTTCCTTGAGCTGTGGGTATCCTTCCATATACTTTTCTCCTACCGGTTTTGATCTGACAATGAGTCCCATGCCTTCTGCTACGCAAAATTCCTTAACCTTCAGAATTACCCTTCCTGGTTTATGAAATGGATTGATTGCGAGTATGGTGAAAAGAACTGCGGGTTTGCATGAAATAAGTAGATGGTAAGGGTCTTGTAGAAACATGGACTAGTATGTTACATCGTAGTCATGATCATTAAAAACAATGAGGGAGTTATGTATAATTATGGATAGTATGATAGAGATTGCAATCAAATCAAATGATGATTTGTCATGGAAACATATGAATGCCCATATTATACATACTCTATGTTCTAACCTTGCTATTTTAAAATAAATTTTTGCACTTTTACCTCTTGGAACTTAACCTTTTTGTTTGTTGTTTTTCTTTGATGTTGATCCGCAGATACCCTTCTTAGCATATCAGTCTTCAAAAAAAGATTCTTCAATTCCCTGCAATCAACATTTGTTTGGAACAGAGCTGCGGAATGAGATATGGCTGCAGAATCAAATTGGTTGCAGAATGGAATTAGCTGCAGAACATGATAAAGATGAAATATGGCTATGGAACATGAATGTGAAATGAAATGAAAATGGAGTGTAATGAAAGGAAAATGAAATATAACAGTGAAAGGGAATGAAAGTGAAGTGAGATGAAATGAAATGAAATGAATTTGCAGATTAGGCACTACAAATGAATGTAGCTTTATGTCACTACTTATTACAAAAAGAAAACAAGAAATATAGGTTGTTAGAAACCTTTGATTTTCACCCTATATTTCCTGTATAAGTAAGCTAATGAACAATTGGTTTTCAAACTTATACATTTTATTTATATATTTTTTTTATGTTTATATATACATACAGGAAAAACTAAGTTAGTGGAGAAGAAGAATTCTTCTTCACCAACTTCATCTCAGTGTTATCTTGGAAAATTCTAACAAAATCCTCCCTTGAAATTGGTTTATGATAAATCTTTAACTGATGACCATTTACAAGAAGAGGTACCTTTATCCAATCTATCATCCTTATTCTCACTGCTCCATTATTAAAGACTTCTTCAATCTCATATGGCCCAAGCCAATGATTCTGAAACATCCCTTGAAAATCTTTGAATTTTGAATCGAACAAAAGTACCCAATCTCCTTCTTGAAACTTCTTCTCCTTGATATACTTATCATGCCATTTAGCCCTTTGCTGTTGGATTAAACTGGTTCTTTGAACTGCATCTTGTCTGATTTCATCAAGCTCATTGAGTTGCTCCAATCTATGTTTCTGTGCTTCTGATAAATCCAGTCCCAATTGGACTGCCATCTTGAAGGTTCTGATTTGAAACTCTATAGGGAACAGGACTTGCTTTCCATAAACAAGCTCATAGGGAGTATGTCCTGTTGTGTTCCTCCATGTAGTTCTGTAGGCCCATAAGGCTTCAGGAAGCCTTTCTGCCCAATCTCTTCTATGTAGATGTACAATCTTAGTGAGAATTCCTTCAATCACCTTATTGGTAGATTCAACTTGACTGTTTGCTTGTGGATGGTAAGGAGTAGACTTCCTATGTTTTATCTTGTATTCTTCCACAAGTCTCTCCACCATTTTAGATGTAAATTGAGATCCTTGATCTGTCACTATTTCTCTTGGCATACCAAAACGAGTGAAGATGTCCTCAACAAGAAAATTAACTACAGATTTTTCATTAGCAAAAGGTAATTCTTTAGCCTCTACCCGTTTGGTGACATAATCAGTGCATACCAAAATATACTTCTTTCGTTTAGATGGAAGATTAATTGGTCCAATGAAATCCAAGACCCATTTTTCGAAAGTTTCAATGTGTACCTGAGTTTGAAGTGGCATTTCATCTGAAGGAGCAAGTTTCCCTACCCTTTGATAGTTGTCACACCTTTTGACATATTCTTTGGCATCTCTAAAGATGGAGGGCCAATAATATCCTATATGAAGGATTTTATAGGTTGTCCTCTTGTCAGCAAAGTGTCCACCACAAGGTTCATCATGGCATGCCTTAAGAATTTCAAGCATTTCATCTTCTTGAACACATCTTCTGATCATGAGAACTGGACTTGTTTTACACAATTCATTAGTAATCCATGAGTAATTTGCACTTGTTTGAATGATTTTTATTTTCTCCTTAGGAAACAAATGTGAAGGTAATCTTCCCGTGACTAAGTAATTAGCAATATCTGCAAACCAAGGGGTTTGAATAGTTACTACAAAAACATATTCATCAGGAAATTATCTTCAACTGGAGTGCCATCTTTGATATTCTGAATTCTAGACAAGAAATCAGCAACTGTGTTTTGTTTTCCAGGTCTATTTAAAACAGTGATGTTGAACTCTTGCAGGAGTAATAACCATCTTGTACCTTTGCCATTAGTAATCGGTTTATTCATTAAGTACCTAATTGTAGAGTGATTTGTATGAAAAAAGGTTCCGTAGCCTGTTAATGTCTAAACCTGTTGATAGCATGAACAACAGCTAAGAATTCCTTTTCAGTTACAGTGTAATTTAACTCAGTGGGAGTCAAATTCTTGCTTCTATAGTAGATGGCATAAGGGATCAAATCTTTTTGTCCTAATATAGCTCCCAGAGCTATATCTGAAGCATCTGTTGAAATATGAAAAGGTAGTTTCCAATTTGGACCTCTTAAGATGGGTACCTCAGAAATTTTTTCTTTGAAAGTCTCAAATGCCAACTGGAAATCAGGATTTCGATTGAATTCACAATCTTTTGTGACCAATTTGAAGAGTGGTGATGATAGTTTAGTGAAATTTTCTATAAACCTTCTATAATATCCTGCGAATCCTAGAAAGCTTCTAACATCCTTTTGACAACTTGGAATTAATAATTTAGAGATGACTTCAACTTTAGATTTATCAACCTTAATTCCATCTCCTGAAACGTGATTTCCTTAAAAAATCCCTTCTGTAAACAGCATAAAAAAATTTTCATGGCTTAGTGAAAGGTTTTCTTCCTTACATCTTTTAAGAACTTTTTCAAAATTTTCTAATGCTTCCTCAAATGTATTCCCATAAACTGTAAAGTCATCCATATATACCTTTACACAATCATATATCAGATCGGTAAAAATTCCTAGTACTGCTCTTTGGAAAGTTGCAGGTGCATTGCATAATCCAAAAGGGAGTACTTGGTAGGCATAAGTTCCCCATGGGCAGGTGAATTTGGTTTTATCTTGATCTTCAGGTGCTACCTGAATCTGATTGTAACCACTAAAGCCATCCAAAAATGAGAAGTACTTTTTACCTGCTAATGTAACTAGCACTTGATCTATAAAGGGCAAAGGAAAATGATCTTTTAGGGTAGCTTTATTCAATTCTCGATAATCAATACATATCCTCCATTTACCATTCTTTTTAGGCACAATCACTAGAGGAGAAACCCACTAGCTATTAGAAATTGGGTAAATAAAATTTACATTCAACGATTTTTGTAACTCTTCTTTCACAATTTCCCTAAGATTTGGATTCATCCTTCTTTGAGGTTGTCTGATAGGTTTACAATTTTCCTCAATGTAGATGTCATGTATACAAGTCTTAGGACTAATTCCTTTCATTTCAGTGTATTCCCATGCATATGCAGAAGAATGTTGTTGTAAAGTTTTGATTGGCTTTTCATGTTGTAATTTTTCCAAGTTATTATTTATGTTCAATGTTTTCCCTAGAAAGATTTCAATTGTAGAGCTACCAAATTATTCCATAGAATAAAGAGACATCTGCCTAGATGACAAATATTAAATATTAGATTTTTCTTGAAACTGATCATGTTCATATTCTGGAGATGATTCAAAATTTTCCATTGTATTTAAGATTTGACTATCTTCACTAATGGTTGAAATAGTAAATAGAGGCTGAATATCATTTTCATCATCAATCCATTCTTTTTCATCTATCTATGTGATTGTTCTTGCTGGAGGATATAGAGTGAATTTGTTAGTTGAATTACCTTCAAAAATATACATATCACCAAATCTACAACTAATGAAAGCATCAGCTGTAGCTAGCTAAGGTCTTCCTAATATAAGTGGATGTCATCCTAGATTAATCTTTGGGGTTAGGATCATAAAATCAACAGGGTACTCTGAAGAGTCTAAGGATACTGAAATATCTTCTAACACACCATCTAGTTTGATTACAAATCTATCTACCAATTGCAGTAATGTGGGTGTATAAGGAAGATTGGGAAGTTTGAGTTGTTCCATGGTTTATTTGTTCATGATGTTTATTGTTGCTCCTAAGTCAATCAGTGTATTTTGGATTTCAACTCCATTGATATGTGTTTTCACAACTGGACTTCCTGGATATACATATTTTTGTATGGAAATTTTTCCCATCATTGTCTGTTATTTTTCTTGCTAGCTGAATTTTTTTTACTTATTTTTTTTTTCTTCCTGGTTTCTTCATGCTCAACTCCTTTATTGTTTTAGCTAGAATTGGGATCTCCTTAATAAATTGTAACAAAGGGATTTTGATACATACATTTTTCAATTCATCTAGAAAATCATAATTAGGCAACATAATATGCTTTTCTACCCCTCTATCAACTTGTAACCTTTTTGGAAAAGGAGGTGTAGAAGTGGATACTAGTTCTTGCTCTATGATAGGAGTTGAGTTTATTGGTTCTTTTTGTTTTTCATTTTTAGTATACTTTTTTTGAGGAGATGTTCCTTAAAAAATTTTATTTTGTTGTAGAGAATCTTCCTCGGAATTGTCTTGTTCTTGAATAACTACAAAAGGTTTTTTTCTTTTCTAACATCCAACTAGATCTCAATTGGACATCATTGAGATCTAATGGAGTGATCATGTAAGTTGGAAATTGTTTTCCTTCCACCATATAGGTATTCTAAGGATTTTTATTGTTGGGGTTAGGTAATGGTTGGGCAGGTAACTGATTTGGACTTTGTGGAAATGGCAGTGAAAGTTGAGGGTTTTGGTTTTGGTTTTGAAGTTGGGGGTGTTGATTTTGTTGAGGAATTTGTTGGGGAGAATAGCTTGGATATGATGGAGGATATTAACAGTATGGAGAGAATATTCCATAAGGATTCTGAATTCCTTGAGCCCAAGGTTGAGTTTGAGATTGAGATTAAGGCCAAGGTTGTTGCTAAGAATTCCAATTTGGAGGGGGTTGCATATACATTTGGTTGTTAAAACCTTGATTTTGTTTCCCTTGCCAAGGTCTTCTAGAGACAAAGCAAATATATTCTGTTGGATTTGAAATTGTTTCCTCTTGAAAAACAACCTTAAGACCTGGGATTGAAGGACAACTTTTGGTCTCATGGTTTTTTGAACAAATCACACAAGCCTCTATGAATTTTTCATCTGAAGGGAATTCTCTTAAAGCATGCTTCTTTCCGCATTTGGGTCAAAAAATAGCCAAAGCATCAGTCTTGGATTTCTGCTTGTTTTGTAACTTAAGGGTGTCTATCTATTCACTAAGGCTCCCTAGAATATCTGTTTTAAATTCATCAAGCATGTTTCCAATTTCTACCCTACTCACTGATCCAGTTGTAGATTTATTCACCCTAACAAGAGAAGGATCTCTTGGACCTTTCCCAATTTTGGATTTTCCTCTTGAGAGATGAACACATAATTCTCCAATGTCACTTAATGGGAGTTGAGAGATATCTCCCTTCCCCATCATGTTAAGGATATCTGTCCACTCATCTCTAATGGCTTTTAATAAAAGAGCTTTTAAAGTATCTTGATCTAAGTTATCCATTTTTTCTCTTTTTAAGTTATAGTTGAATCTCTCAATTAAATCCTCTAAATTTTCATCCTCTCTTTGCATCATTTTGAACACTTCATCCTTGTGATTGATAAGCATGCAATAATCCAAATATCTATCCAAAAACACTTTCTTCATGTCATTCCATGTTCTAATAGACTAAGTGACCAATCCCATGAACCACTTTAAAGTAGCTCCTTTCAATGTTGAAGGGAACAATTTTAGTTTTTGAGAGTCTTGTAAATAATCATAAGTTCTACACAAGACTTCAAATTCAAATAAGAAGGTTTCAGTGTCTTCACTTTTTAATCCATGAAAGATATTTTTCATTGTTGCATCTGTTTCTTCATCAACTATAGGGAATCCAAACGAATTATCAACTTCCCTATTTCCTCTACCTCTTCCATTATTTACTCTGCCTTCTCCATTATTTCCTCTACCTCTTCCTTTACCTCCTCCTCCTCCAAATAGTGAGAATTCTCCATCCTCTCCTTCTTCTGCCATTATAGTTTCTTCAAAGTTAATATAAGATTTAATCTGTAAGGTTAATTGCTCTTCCTCTAGTTCCTCTATCAATGGTATGTGGAAGAGAGGTTCTACTCCTTCTTCTCCACTAGGTATTCTTAATTCTTCAACTAAAATATGTTCCCCTGTAGAGGTGAAAAAGGCTACTCCTTCTGTTGGAGATCCAATATTTTCCTCCTCTAGGATTGCCTCAGTAGATGAAGTAGGAGATCCTCTTGATTGAATTTCTCACCTTAGAACTTTAGGAGGTCTATGGCTAGGAATATTAGCTTGAGATGGAGGTGTATCTCTTCTTAGTCTTGGTGGAGTAGGTGGTGTTGTAGGAATTGAACACTTGCCTCTAGCTATGAATCTACCCCTAGAGTCTCTTTCTCTATGCATATCAGTTTTTTTTTTAATGTAAGAGATAAGGTTACCTAATTACACTTCCCCGGCAATGGCGCCAAAATGTTTAGTCAATTTAGTGTCCTAAATTTCTTGCATGAATTATCAACCGAGGTTTGTAGACTGATGAAGTGTGATGCACTATATGTGCTTAGTTAACTTTTCTCTTACTTCATTGTTTTGTATTTTTATGTTTGTTTTGGGGGTTTCTGTTCTTTGATGTTTAAGAATATACAATCTATGAGAGATTTACATGGATCTAATGAGTTTTAAAGGAAAGGAAAGGTTCCTAAGTTAGTCTAATCTCCTAAAAATGAACCAAGAACCTTTTAACTAGTTAGAACCTAATAAGAAAAAAACAGAGCATCTACCTTATCCTACCATTTAGTCCTAATCCATGGATCTAATTCTTAAAAACAAAAAGTGATGCTGATGCAGAAGGTAATTCAATAATTGCATTCATTTAGCCATTCAACCATTCAATTTTGGAATATGATAGAATCAATCTCCTTGAAATGATTTTTTGGAATGTCAAGTGATGCAACTAAGTAATGACCTGAAAACAGAAAAGAAAAGATAACAGCATGTAAAACTAACAATGTGCTGAGTAAGCTCAATCACTACATGAATTAGATATTTAACCATTTAAGTTAGAATTATCATCATTTCGAAATGGTTTTGAGAATATCTTTTAATACAGCTAATTGACAGCTCTATGCTAAGAAAATGAGTAACAAAATAGTAAGACGCTAAGAAACTGTGTATTCTCATTACTTCATTTCTCATACAATATCTCAGAAGAACAAGACTTGCACAATTGTGATTTTATCCTTACACTATTGGTTACAAACTGAAATGAAACAAAATTAGAGAAAACAAACTTGTAGAAAACAGAGTAATAGAAATTAAACTGAAAACAACGAGCGAAAAACCTCCTTTAGTGCAGGGGCCCTCTGCAACTGATGTGGTTGGATGCTAGCTAGTTAAAGATGCACTTTTAAACCATCATTAACAAAACAGAGTTTGTATTATCAACAAAATGAAGTCTGAACAGAGTATTTAACAAAAGCCTGTAATTCCTTCTAGCTTCTAACTACTTCTCGGTTTCATTCAACCGATATTTATAGGGAAATAACATAACTGTCTAAGAGAAAATCTTGTTACAGGTGGCTAATCCGAATATATCATGACTGTTTATAAGAAAAACATGCTACAAGTGGCTTAATTCGAATTGTAATGAGACTGTTAAATTTTTTATCAGCTACAGGTGGCTTGATCCACTTTAACTCCTCAAATTCTGATCATCTACGGCTGGCTTAATCCGAATTAACTCCTCAACAGAATTGTTAGACTCTTGATTAGCTATGAAAGAGAAAATCAGGAGTACTACTACTACTAGATAACGTATTTGACTCCATCTTTGACCATGACTTTAGGCATGATTTTCTGTCGATCTGGACTGAGTGAGTAGGATAGAATCCATGTGGAGATGATTCTGGAAATGCCCATGTGGCCCAGTTCTTCATTTGACACCTATAACCTACCAAACCATAAGAGTAGATACAGAACCCATAGTTAGCTGTAGAATAGATTGTGTTCTATAGCTAATTTGCAAAAAAAATATTAAAATAGCAAGAACATGAAAATATAATATGATAATCATTTTAATGCTTTCTTAAGACAAAACCTATCATTTATCATTGATTGGATCTGTAGTCTTATGAGAAAATGAGAGAAAAAGGTGAGAACAAATGTCAAAGGGAAGGTAATTATGAGGTTCAACACCACCCATGGTTCGCGGACCATGGTACTGTAATGAAGGAAGAATATAAAAGGAAATCATAGAAGAGTCATAAAAAAGTAGAGAAGTACATGAGTTGAGTCTGATTTTATTTATTCTGTACTTGGGCGAAGGGGAAGGCTCCTGTAGCTATGTGTGTGGAGACCTTGATAAGTTCGCAGCTGAGTGCGCAGGTCCCTGCAATTGTGTGCGCAATCTTGGAAAGGGTTGTAATCGAGAATCTAAAGCATAATAAAGACATATTTTGAAGAACTATCTGTGTATCTGTTTATTACTATTTATCTATGAAATTGTTCTATTTATGAACTATTGAATGAATTTAATTGGGAAAAATACTTAATAAAGCTGTAAAGATGTAGATCTACTTATTTATATGATTTTATGCATGTTTAGCGCAATCAGCGAAGGACATAAATCTGCTAACTATTATTTACTGTAAATTCTAGGTTTCAAGGGTTAGGCTTTGCGAAGGTCAAGATGAAGCCTTAGATATGCAGAAAACACATCACATAGCCCTCTGGATGCAAAAAATTGGTTCTAACATCCCCCAATATTGTCTCAGGTGATACTGTAGCTTGTGTTATTCAGGTTGTTGTCGAAATTATCGGTAGTGTAGGGTTTTGTTGGTTAGTGCAACTAACTCCGAACCTGGGTCCAAGCCCCCTCAAGCCAAAAAATGGTTCCGTTGTTGGGACTAGGATCTATCTGAGGGACATGTGATGTGGGGTCCATGGAAACCAAAAAAGGAGATTGAAAAGTGGATAGATCAGAAGCTACACGAGTTTGCAGCCGAAGAAAACAGAAATCTATGCTTGTCACAAGAAGATTGGTTGCAAAGATATCTGTATACAGAGGAACACAAAGTCTTGTTTTCCCTTTTCCGTATGAATTATACTAATGGTTTACTAAATTAGCAGATGGTCAACCTACCTCGAAGATGGATAACCCTATTGTGTGGACTCCATAGTTAGTGAAGCGCCTGGAAGGATCAGAATACAAGGTTATGAAGGTTGTCGATTACTGGATCGATAGCATTTTGGGTGGATTTATCACTGAGTTCATGATTGATACGTCTGTCAGTTATAGCGAAGCTGAATGTCGATTTTTCGAAGGACCAAGAGGTAAGTATATGAAGTCTTTGAAAACTTGGATTAAAATTATATTGTATGAAAAACAAGTTATGCCACTAAATTGATGTTTAAAAGAGGCTTGACGGGAGCTACGCAAACTGGGAAACCATTTAGAAAATATCTAGATACAATTACTGAGTATAGTCTTCTGTTTGGAGAATCTGATGGCGAAGATGAAAGTAAAGTCTGAAGATGACCAGAGGTGCATTGTAGTTGGTAGATCAATGCACTGTGGGAATACCACATTCAAAAACCTACTTCTCAAACTCCACCTCCACCTCACAAACCTACTTCTCAAACTCCACCTCCACCTCCGCTATTCAATATGGTGAAAACTATGAAGATGCCTATATTCATGAGTATGGGGACCGGAGACCCTGATCAATTACGGTTTGTAGCAGATGTTGTGTGGAATTCACAGAAGATAATGGATTTCGATCTAAAGAAAGCGTGGTTGGTCACAACATTGAAAGATAGGGCACTGAGCTAGTATATTAAGTACAGTACGACTCATCCAACTGCGTCATTGAAGGAAACAAAAGATGCGTTGAATAATGAATTCAAAAATCCAAACTCTCAAGCCCAGTGTGAGACTGAGGTCAAAGAAATTGAGCAGAAGGTGAATGAATCTACTTGGGATATTGATCAATGGCTAAAATGTCTGCTACAATAGGGTAATCTACAAATTTCAGATGAGCAACATAAGGACTGGTATATTGTGACAATGTTACCTCATGTTAGGTCACTATACTACTAGTCTAACCCCTTATTGTTATTAGTACAACCCCCTTATTATATTTTTGTGCCCATGTAGTCCACATATTGTCATTATTGTGCCCCATAGAAGCCCACTATTGTTATTATTATGCCCTTACATTATTATTCTTATGTCGGCTCTGATTATATTATGACCCCTTAGGCTCCTATACATAGAAAGGAGGTCTTGTAATTTGTATCATCTAAGAATTGTTCATTTTCGTAATGTAAAGCAGGTTTCCCCCTTGAATAGGCTTATTTATAAGGCGTTGATCTATCTTTTCTATCTTTTTTTGAGCTGGTTTCATAACATTTGGTATCAAAGCTGTGGATTCTAGGGTTTTGCTACTCCAAACAGGTCATCGTGGAATTTTTGCTATAACATTTTCGCTATGAAGTTTCAGAAGCTAAAAGAAAACCCATTTGAGATGAAATCGGTCTGAACCTCAGGTCTGAATTTCAGATCTTGTCTCGCTATATTTTTGGATATATGATCTGAGGAATTTAGGGTTTGTGCAGACTTGCAAATTACATCTTAAATAGGTGACCTTGGGAAAATCGTCATAACTTTCTCTCTGAGCATCAGATTTTAATTTCATAAGAAGTTACAAAAAGAGGATAGATTATTGTCTTCTGTGTGTATTTTTCAGATCCGAAGGTCAAAACAGTGACACATGGCACGTCATGAAAGTTCACTATTCTGAAACGGTGTATAATCAAGTCATCTTGGGAGATTGTGTATAACTCTTTCTTGGAGAATCAAATTTTGATCAGACTAGTGACATTGGAAAGAGGACTTAGAGGAGTACTGCAAGTCAAAATTTCAAAACTAGAAGATCCGAAATTACAGAGTTACATTTGTTTCAAGATCGAGCTCCTAAAATCAAGAAAAAGCGAGATGAGGAAGTTTGATGGAAAGGATCTAGTAAATTGGATACCACAGATGGAGAAATATTTTGATCTACATGGTGTACCACTGTTACAAAAGGTATGTATTGCATCTATCTATTTAGAACATAATAAATTTTTATGGTATAAAGGGCTTTCTTCTCGTAAATCACTTGTCACGTGGTTAATTTTCACGGAGGAAATGATAGCACATTATGAGGATACAAAGAGAAACACCTTCTTTAGCCAATTGATAAATCTCAAACAAAAGTGTTCAATGGTAGAGCACATTGAGGACTTTCGAAAATTGAATATAAGGGAAAATGATATTCCAGATAAGTAGAGGATTGATGTCTCCATAAGTACTTTAAAGGATAACTTTCAACATGAGGTTTGTCTTTAGGAACCTGATTCACTGGAGAAGGCATTCAACTTGGCAAGAAAAGTGGAAAGAAAAATTATGGAAACAAGGAATTCTACCCCTCACAACTAAAAACGGGGAAGTGTTGTTTCTCCTAGCCTTCCACAACCTATAAGGGTGACACCACAACAATTGGAAGAAAAAAGAGAAAAAGAGCTTTGTTACAATTGTGATAGCAAATGCACTAAAGGTCATAAGTGTGTTGAGAAGAAATTATTTTACATGGATTATGAAGAGCAGGAAGAAAAGGATCAAGAAATGTAAAAAGAAGAGTATATACAATAGGAACCAACCCCAGAGAAAGAAGAAATGAATCCGACCATATCTTGTAAAGCATCGGAAAGAATTACTACTCCTCAAACTCTTA
The DNA here is from genome assembly GCA_031772625.1 of Pinus tabuliformis. Lineage (NCBI taxonomy): Eukaryota > Viridiplantae > Streptophyta > Pinopsida > Pinales > Pinaceae > Pinus > Pinus tabuliformis. The sequence continues at coordinate 1,290,623,301 of CM062804.1, read as the reverse complement.
AGATAGAAGGACATATCAAGGAGAAAAAGGTTCAAGAAGTGAAAGACCAAATCAAGAAAGAAGAAATGAATCCGACCATATCTTGTAATGCAGTGGTTGGAATTACCACTCCTCAAACTATCAATATAGAAGGACATATCAAGAAGAAAAATGTTCAAGAAGTTAAAGATCACATAGAGCATCAAGAAATGAATCCGACCATACCTTGTAATGCATCAGAAGAAATTGCCACTCCTCAAACTCTCAATATAGAAGGACATCTCAAGAAGAAAAAGATTCAAGCAGTGAAATATCACATCAAGCATCAACAACAAGGTCTCCAACTTTTAAAGGATAACGCCACTTTGGTGCAGAATCAAATGAAACAACATGCATATCAACATCGCAATGAAAGAAGTTTTGATGTAAGAAATTGGGTATTTTGATGCTTACATACATACAAACAATTTTCCCTCAACAAAGCTATTTATGAGAAGGAAATGTTGGCAATAGTACACACACTTAAGAAATGGCGACCTTACCTAATAGGAAGACACTTCAAGGTAAAAATGGATCATGATAGTATTAAATACTTTTTAGAATAAAGATTATCCTCTGAAGAGAAACAAAAATGGGTCACAAAGATGTCGAGTTATGACTTTGAAATCATTTACAAAAAAGGAAAGCAAAATGTTGTGGCAGATGCACTCTCAAGAAATGTTGTGCGCCATTTCTATTATCCAACCAGATTGGATAAACGAAGCAAGGTATGAATGGAAGAAGGATGAAGAAGTGTGGCCACTCATTCAAAAGTTGTAGAAGATCCCAGTTCAAACAATATTTCTAGAACTTGACGAGGAAGGAAAATTCATATTGGAGCCTGGACCAGTCACAGAAACAAGAACCTGATAGCTACGAAATCGATCAATTTCAGAGTATCTCATCAAGTGGATGAACTTACTCACTAAAGATTCCACATGGGAGGACAAGAATTTTATACAAAAGCAGCAAGAACTAATCAAGCGTTGAGGACAACACTTTTTGAAGGAGAGGGGCATGTTAGGTCACTATACTACTAGTCTAACCCCTTATTGTTATTAGTACAACCCCCTTATTATATTGTTGTGCCCATGTAGTCCCCATATTGTTATTATTGTGCCCCATAAAAGCCCACTATTTTTATTATTGTGCCCTTACATTATTATTGTTATGTCAGCTCTGATTATATTATGACCCCTTAGACTCCTAGATATAGAAAGGAGGTCTTGTCATTTGTATCATCTAAGAATTTTTCATTTATGTAATGTAAAGGAGGTTTCCCCCTCGATGAGGCTTATTTCTAAGGCATTGATCTATCTTGTCTATCTTTCTATGAGCTAGTTTCATAACACCTCATTTGAGATTACCATTAGCACAGTAGAAGCTTGGATCGTAGGCTGAAGCACTAGAAATTGCTATGAAGTTGAAGGCTTCACCTATTCAAGATATGAATCTAGGAGTGCAACAGATTCAGACGCAGTTGGCTAGCCTGCATATGGTGTTGCAGGATCTCGAAAAGGGAAAATAGGTCAAAATGAGGCTCGTTCTGAAGTGTGGTTCTTAAAGTGCAAAAGAAATGGTCATGACAAGGATCATTGCCTAGTATATCAGAACTATCTAATTGGAGGAGGTCCTAACCCCCTGAAACCAAAAACTTCCGCTGAATCGAGTAATGGTATAATGCCATGGTGCGATATCTGCCAAATAATAGGAAAACACTAAACTAACAATTTCCATTTGTTGCAGAAGTTTCTACAAACTCCCCAAAAAACTATTCTCCAATTTATGTAAGTCTGTAGGCCATGATAAGCGCAACTACCGAAGCTATGAGTTAATGATGGATAGAACTCTGACATATAGAGTACAGGTTGAGAATCATTTGCAGTAGGATCAAGGCACACCTACAGTGTGCAAATGATTCCATGGACAAGGAGGAGGACGAGGGGGAAGAGTTGGAAAAGGTCACAACTAGGTTATTTGTTGCACTTGTGGGGAACCATGCAACTATGCATGAGATTGTCAAAACCCGACACACCCCTCTTATCATTATTACTGACAGTTTGACCACATGATAGAATATTTTCATGTACTCATCGCAAATATACAAGTACAGAAGAATTGGTAGCCCACTCAGAACATCCAGATGATGAAGTCAGAACCATGCAAGGATGGCCCCGATGTTAATATAGTTATGTGAAGCGGTATAACTACCGGGGAAGATAAAGCTGCAAGAAAACAACCAGAAGAGGGTGCCAAGGTTGCTGACAAATATGCTGAATTTGATTTTCATAAATCAAAAGAAACATTTATGGAGGCGAAAAACATCTTTGTGGATTCAAGAGCTTCCACATCAAAGAATCAAAATGCACAAACAGAGAAGCTTGAAGAGGTCATTGCTGCATAGGGGACAGATCCCTTAGTACTAAAATCCTTCTTGCAAGCCTGCATGAAGTTCTTAAGGGACCAGAAAGCAGTGGAGTGACTGCAAGAGTTAATAGACAACTACGATGGAAAAGGAAAGCCACTACCAGAATGACGTACGGTGCACAAAGTAGATAAAAGGAAGGAAAGGACTAGTCGAGAGATGAGATTGACTACATAGATCAAAGAGTTTGAAATGGACCAGTTAATTTTAGATTTGAGATTTGATGTGAATGTTTTTCCTAAACATACCTAGGAATGAATGGGAAATTTAATGCTACAATGGTCCCCAATTCAACTGCGAATCATGAACCAACAAAAGATTATTTCTATGGGACACCTACATGGAGTAACTGTAGACATTGAAGGGGTGCGCGCTATAACTGATTTTGAGGTAATAGAAATAGTGGATGATAGTAATCCCTACCCGGCATTACTTGGAATCGATTGGGAGTTTGATATGAATGTGGTCATCAACCTGAATAAGTGCAACATGACATTTGAGAAGAAGGAACTGAGACTCATTGTTCCATTGGATCCAACCGAGGGTGCGCGGTATACTTAACGAGTCTGACATTACTATGAGGAGGATGATATTGAACAGATCTATAATCTTACTACATGGAATGAGGATTGGATCAATCCTACAGCGGATGGAAGAATTACCCGGGAAAAGGATAGCTCATGCAACTCGAATTCAGATGAGGAGCTCGAGCATTGGCAAAATAGATTGCATGAAGTATCAACGTCGCGATGCAACAAACTTACTGGATCACTCTGATGTATATCTATTAAGGTACGCAATTAACCATCATTAGGGGAATTTTGAGGTCTAAAATGGGCCTCCTAAGGAAATTATAAAATAATAGTGGAAATAATAAAATAATATGAGATTACATCATCAAATTTTAGAGGAAAAAAAAGGCAAAAACTATTTTTTCAACTTGTATTTTCAATTTATCTCCCTATGGGTTTACTCAAATTTCGAGCGGGAACACTTTTTGGATGCATAATTTGATTCCTCATCCAAGGAGTACCCATGTTCAATACATTTGTTGGACCCTGCTACATGAAAAATGAGAAATACATGAAAAATGTGATTGCAATCACATTTTTTCTTGTATTTCTTATTTTTTGTGTAGCAGGGTTCATCGAAACTATGAAACATGGGTAATCCTTGGATTATGAATTAAATTTTTCATCGAATGATTAATCCCACTAGAAATTTGAGTAAAACCTTAGGGAGATAAGTTGAAAAAGTAGTTTTATTATTTTATTATTTTTTAATCTTTTTACTTTTTTACCCCAAAAATTGTGAATCATCCCCCATGGTTGACATCATCACATTGAATCCTATTGGTTCTTATAAATTTTATTTTGGTTGTACATTTTTCTTATTAGGCCTACTTTAGACCTCAAAAGTTCTCAAATGATTATGATGGCTTAGAATATGTAAATTTGAAAGGGGTGTACCAAAGGAGCAATGGTTCCAGGCATTAGACATCGCGCTAAGAGCTACGCCTACAAAATGGTGGGATACATGTGAGAACAGTTTTGCACACTAGAAGGGGTACCAAATGATGATGAAGTTGTGATTCAGTTATGAAAATATCGGCATTATTGAAAAGTATACAGAGAAGGATGATCTGCACAAGCATCTGGCTCGTTGGAAGAAATCCTGGGGAGAGGAACCACAGCTTGAATGGGTACATATATTCTGCCACACCTTGGATAGTATTCCAATGAATTGGTACTTAGAAACAAAATTGCGACATGGAACTATGGAGTGGGATGATCTTAAGGAGATCTTTCTACTAACATTTAGTTTTGAGGACGGATTCGAATGTATTGATGAATCATTACAGGAAATCAAGGCTGCGATAATCAGAACACCTATAGATCCTATCACATGGGTACAACTTGACTAGAGTATGTAGTTGTGCCATGCTCTAGAGTGCTACAATGTTACCATAGAATAAAGTGAGGAAGATCTTAGGAATATCAATATCCCTGAGTCAGAGGGACAACACGAAGTCTCTAGGCCTGAGGTAGAGGTTCTTGACATTTCCAAACCACTGAAGACCAAGCAAGTAAACATTGGGTGGGAAGCACAGCTACAGTGTGACACAGGTAAGTCCCCTCTATGGACAGAGCCAACCCCTCTATCCCTAGAATGTGTCTAGTCACAACAAGAACAATATCAAAGCAAATTCCCTTAGACAGTTAATTCCATGAAGGCCTACCTTCAAATCCTCGTTTGATGAAGTTCTCGTTGTGTTGCTCCAGCTCTCATTCTAATCAATTTTATACCTGAAACAACATACAAATAACAACAACAAACATAATAGAATACAACAAAAACAATCTACTTAAAGGGTCAAGGAACTTCAAGCTATCAATATACAATTTGGTATAAGATATAGGAAATAAATTGTTGATTTGTATTAATATAAACTGAAGTAAAAATTACAACCATGCCTTGACATTGTAGGTCTCCTTGAAGGGTCCTGTCAGCATGTCTTCGCAAGCATTCGCTCATGAATTGTCTCCCAAGAGGATGAATAACTCTCTCTCCTACCCAAAAGGAAAAATTATGATGCTAGAACAATCATGCAATCAAGCCAAATCTACACAAAACTATCCCAAGATAAGTTACATTAAAAGCTACTTCCAAACTCTCTAGCCGAACTCTCTCACTCTACCCTCTCCAACTCCTCTAACTGAACTACACTAGCTGATCTTAGCCATGAAGGAGGTATTTATAGGAGGAGGGGCCTCCATAAGATATGGGAGAAAGAGCTTATCCCTTTGGAAGGTTGCACAAAATGTGTAACAACCATCCCAAAGGAGAGAGCCGAGCTCATCTGATCCAACAACCAACACTAGGACCACCACTTAGAAGCTTTGACAATTTGTTAAAAACAAACTCGCGAAAAGTATCTCGTCACGAGTGAAACATAGGCACAGGCCAACGATGTCGCTAAGCTTAGTTCAATCTTGGCCATCTTCGTGGGTGGAATAATTGATGACCCACAACAACCCAAAAACAAAGGTTAAAAAGGGTTTGCTCTAGGAGTAATGAACTGAGTTATTCTTCTTGATATGACAAGGAAGATAATGACACATATTTTGCAACATGACACAAAGAAGATGTTAATAACACGGAAAGGCGGCATCCGGGATCAGGGAATGCGGGGTCGGTGACAAATTACTGTGTAACAGATGCCCCCTAAAGCATGAAGGCCGAGAGAGTGGGAGGGGTGAAATTCTTTACGAATCCATAACTGAAACAAAACACCATCGCAGAGAACCTGCAAACACAAGTACAACTGATATCTCTAATACATAAGTACATAGTGAAAGGAAATACGTGTGCATAAGGCATGGGCGTAGCCATCCAGAAGATAAACATAAATGATCTGTGGTATGGACGCAGCCATCCAATCAAAAGGACCATATAAAAGACTCAGGTATGGTCGCAGCCATCCAATCAAAAGAGTCATGTATACAATCATGAACCAATCCGCGCAACCTGGACTTGTGTAATCTGAGCCCAGGGTCTTGAATCCCAACCCGATCAAGGTACAAATTCTAATATGCGAATAGATGTGTTGAAGTCGAGCATACTATAAAATCGCTTGATTATCGGTCAATGATGTAAACCGTTAACAAGCGTGAGAGAGACCACCAGTAATGTCAATGGTTCTCAAGGTACTGCTAGTACAATCCACAAAGTGTGAAGAATGATCTGAAGTCAAACACCCATGAAATCACCTGATTGAAGGCCAATAATGAAAGCTCGTCGTCGAATGCGAAGAACTTTCCATTAAGCATGCAAGATCCAAGGTACCAAAAACAAGTCTCTAGATCAACTTCCTGGATAATGAGTTGAAGTTGATAGGAGCGATTGGTTGAAGGAGGGCCATAATGTTTCCCACATCATCGACACAAGATAAAGGAACAAGATGAATGTGGATGAGACAAAGAATCTGAGGAAGGTGTGTAAGGATACAAACTGCAAAAGGATTAAGCTCTTGAACATATCAATGACATGACTCTAGAGTTTGGCAGCATTTTGGTACCAAGGGATCAAAGGTCATGATGATGTAGCAAGGATCAGATGGAATGAGGCAAAATGGATAACCCAAAATTTGGAAGGCCAACGATAAAGTGAGGATATCCCAACCCGACACAAAGCAGAAAGAGTGTCGATGTTCAAGAGCGACAAGTTGCCATAATAATTAATACAACCGACATAATACTTCCAAATTTTCCCCCACCATTTCTAGCGAGTACCCCAATTATTTTTGAAACACAAGCTTGAACGGGATAACATATGCTTGTAATGCAAGTTCATCCTTTGGACAAATCTGATGTTGTTTAATAGTTTAACGAGTTTGACAAAGGTGTAACTCAGTATCTTTTTCATGTTTAGAGAGTTTGAAAAAGACATGTAAAAGAAAACTCCACATGGTCCCTTTTCGTACGTTTGTGTCTCTCGAGCAAGAAAAGGTAGAAAACAATACTTGAGAGAACAGCTTGACCATTTCAGCCAAGAAGTACCTTTTTCGTAAATAATGCCTCTCAACTCGAAAAAGGGGTAAACTTATACTGGGCGCACGACGTTTCGCATCCGTTAACGAGTTCAAAATGACAAGTGCTCGACCATCTTTTCATTTTTAAAGGGTCGGAAAAGATCTAAAAGCAGAACCCCTTTTTTATTCTCTCTAACGAGTCAAGAAGGTAAAAAATACTTGGCAATATTTTCATCTTTTACGAGTCAGAAAAGAGCTGAAAGGTGACTCGTCCTGGAGGAACGAGTGGTATAAAGGGTAGCAACTGCTTCCGACAATGGTGGAACTGCTCAAAACATGTAATGGTCAAGAGGCTGGCGAATAAAACCACTCATCATTGCGGTCCCTTAGGAAAGGAAAAACAAGCAAGTGAAAGCATATGATCGGCCAAAGAGAGGGTGGCAATGGAATGAAACAACCAAGGCTCATCTAGCAAAAATTAGCTGATAAAAATGGCAATCACAAGGGTTAAAATTGGATATGGGCTCATTTTTAAACAAGCTTGAACCATGGAGAACTCTGCTTGGATTCGATTTCTTGTTTACAAAATATTGAAACAAAAAACTGCACATGCCCCCCAAGCTTCATGTCATTCAACTAGTTGAATGGAATGAAGGTTCACTTGTGAGATCTTGGAAAGACTCGACTGGGATTTTATGAGATCTTAATCAAAGACTCGATTTGGAAAGGGAGTTGCTTCAATTTTTAATGAGGTTGACATAGTAAAAGAACTATCCTCAAGACCCTTGTTTCATTTTTTAACGAGCTTGAAAAAAGACAAAGAACTATCCTCATGACTCCTTGTTTTATTTTTTAACGAGCTTGACACAAGACAAAAACTATGCTCACACCCTTTGTTTCATTTTTTAACGAGGTTGACAAAATACCAAGAACTATCCTCATCTCATGTTTCAATTTTTAATGAGGTTGACACAAGACCAAAAACTATCCTCATGACCCTTGTTTCATTTTTTAACAAGCTTGACACAAGACAAAGAAATATCCTCATGACTCCTTGTTTCATTTTTTAACGAGCTTGACACAAGACAAAAACTATGCTCACACCCTTTGTTTCATTTTTTAACGAGGTTGACACAAGACCAGGAACTATCCTCATCTATTGTTTCATTTTTTAATGAGCTTGACACAATACCAAGAACTATCCTCATGACCCTTGGTTTCATTTTTAACGAGGTTGACACAAGAAAAGAACTATCCTCATACAACTGTTCATGGACCATATGAGAACATGGCTCCCAAGAGATATTCACTAGATGGAAGGACCACGCTCTGGGAGGAATACATGTCATTTGGTACCAAAGACAAACAGGTTCCAAATCCCCTAGTACATAATGTACTATACCATCTGTGTGATCATCAGGAGATGCGGAGACAGAACAGGTAGCCACATAATTGACCTACGGCAAGGAAGGTCATGCTTGCAAACAAGAGTCAATAGCAGATGATGGTTGCAAAGGAGACACCTAGTGACCAATGAACGACAGTTGATCAATAGTCAGAATTCTTCCTTCGTGTGGAAAAAAAAAACCACACGGAAAAGTAAAGAAACAAGAGATCCCATGACATACAAATAGTCGTGTCCAAGGAGGAGATTGAAATCTAATGGACCTTGGACTACCATCACGTCTATATAGATGGTCTTTTGATCTAATTATGGAATGTACTTGTTTAAGGGTGCAAGGTATCCATTTCCAATAATTTCAACTGTGAGCTAGACACTCCAAATGACCTCTAAAAATGTATAAACTTCTTATTTCTTATACAGAGATAGACTGTAGGGGCATTCACCGGACATGTCACCTCTAAAAAGAGGATGAGTTCCAGAGGCTACCTGGCCCTCTACAGGCTCTGCCTAAAGAAATAACAAAGTGAACACTTAGAAGTCTTTGACATACACATACTTGAAGTTTAAGGTCTTGCAAGATAAGACAAGTAACTTTCTGCAGCTGAACAGGTGATTATGTGTGTATGCAAGTTATATTTATTTGTTGTTTAATACTTTATATCAGTTTTGTTTAGCATATCATCTTCAGCAAATAAAGACATCAAAATGATAAAGCAGTTCACCCCCTCCTAGGCTACATCTGTTGGACCAAGCCTCTCCAACTAGGCTTGTCTTCTTGTATTAAAAATGCTACAAAGGCTAATACAAGAATATGGGTATCTCAAAGGACAGATCTGACTGTAAATACAGAATCAGAGGATAGGAATTAGCCAAACATGCTCTTTCCCAAACACTAAACAGTGAATTTTGTACCTTATACAGTACTTTCCCCAATTGGCCCTAGTGGCCCTTTAAACTTGCATGGAGAATTTCGAGGTGAATATGACCTCAATTGGTTCTGAAACCTCTACCATTAGACTCAGAAGGTCGAAAATAGCAGACATAGGCTTTTGAATCACCAAAAACGGATGAACATAGCCCCTAAACAGCTCATGCACTGAAATGGCCCTGGTGGCCCTAAAAGCTTCCATGAAGCTAAACAGTGAAAATAATGCCTCAAAAGGAAAAACGAGCTGCATAAATGGATTCAAAAAGCTGGAAAACTTCAGGAATGACCTTCGTTCCACATTCACTGGCTACACAATTCCCAATGCAGCTCCCAAACTGATTTGGCCCTAGTGGCTCCTGGAACTCCCATGAAGCAGAAACACCTGCAAATGACCTCAGATGGCTGTGAAACCTATGCCAATGGCTTCATAAGGTCAAAGAGACCCAAAATCAAAAAAAAAAATCGTCCAAAACGGACTTTCCTAGCCAAAGTTATGGCCATTTACTCCCAACTGCCAGCTGCCCCTACAAAAACTCCAGCTAACTTTAGTTAACTCCAGTTAGCTCCGCCAATTATGGCGGGTCCACCAAATTTGGCGCTCCTGCCAAAATTCCGCCAACTTAACTGCAGTTACATTTAATGTTTGGGTGGTTGCCTCGGATTTCGTGCTGGCAGTTTGGCTGGCGGTTGGGTTGGGCCCACGGTTCTCGGTCACGGTCATATGAGAGGGGGGCTGGCCCCCTTTGGTTTCCGCCCCATGCAACTGTAACATTCAAATACTGTGTATTCCGCCCTTTAGTCAACATATGACCACGTGGTCCAGCGGTAGAGCGTTTGGCTAATATACCATAGGTCGGGGGTTCAATCCCCCATCCGACCAAAAATTTTAATACATCCGCCCAACCACCTTGCTGACGTCATCTGGGGGCCACGTGGTGGTCTCCGAGCCTACCACGTGGCAACTTCTAATTGGCTGCTGAAAAGAGAATATTCTACGAAATATTCCTTTTTTAATTTTTTTTAAAAAATTAAAATTTCCAATGTTATGGACAAATTCTTCTTTTTGCCATAACTTCCTCATACGGCGACCGTTTTTCGAACCATTTACGGCGCCGGATTTGGGAAGATGAGCACTTTCTAGTCGTTCAACTTTGAACCAGTTCTAAGCACTTTAAATTTTGAGCATTTTTGCAACACTTAGGACATGAGCACCTGATCACGCCTCCCCATTGGGAAGCTTTTGGACCCCAAAAGCTCACTGAATCTCTGAACTGAACTGTACAGGACTTGAGGAACAGAAATATCCTCTTCCATTCAGCCAAAAGAGCATACTGATGCCAAAATGTCCTGCCTTATCAACTGTCGTCATGGCGAATGTTGCTGCATAAACCAAGTACTCGTCGAATCCTGACCAAGCTTGTTCGCCAGACAAACTAAAAGTTTGCAGAAACCAGCAATGAAACTTTCTGATATATGAGCTGAAATATTCTCCTGAACATGTGGGCTTTCCAGCTATCATGATGCCCATCCATGGCACCTCCGCTCCAGAAGAAGCGCTGCCTCCCAAATGAGAAGGCTCTTATAAAGATGAAACACTTCATCGTTTCTCCTCTTTACAATCTTGGAGATCAAATTAACTTTTTCCAAGTCAATATTACATTACATGCATGGTTAAAAACAAAGTAATCAACCCTTCAAGTTAATCACACATACATGTTTAAAATACAAGGAAATCATCATGATCCATGTGCTCAAGCATATCATTCTCATGCATGCAGTTTATCCTTCAACTTTCTCTTAAGTACAATCATAAGTACAAGATCCTCAATCACATGTACATGTACTTTCAACGCTGAAATGAATATAACTTCCGCTGCAATAGAGTGAGTCTCATACTTAGCTTTTCCTTCCTGCAACTTGCATTCCCTTAACAAAGAAATGCATTCAATCAAAAGACATGCAACTTTAATTGGATAAGAATTCTAACCATTTCTTACCAATCCATTTCAAAGGCGTTTCCTTTAACTGCACATCAATATCAACATGTGTATCATCCTGACACATATCAATGATGGAAACTTCCTTCCCCTTCTTGCCATACTCTTTCTCCGATTTCTTCAATTTTTGTGGAAGCATTGTTGGATTCAGAGTCCAACACCTTTCAACAGTATGTCCTTGCTTATGGCAATAAGTGCAACACATGTTCACCTTCTTGGTAGCATGATTTGCATTGTTCATTGGAACTTTGGCTTCTTGCCTCCTTTCCTTCAAAAGTTTCCTGTATGTTGCCATTCTTTTCCAACATCTAGAAACATTATGGTTAACCAAACCATAAAAAGAACATGCAATTCTTTTCCAATGCTTGTGTAGAAATTTTCCATGCTTTACATGATCAAAGGAAATTGTTGGCATTATGTTTTCTGGTATGACTGTATGTTACAGATGTTGTACTTGATGGCAACTCCAGTGGCAAGGCTCTCAGTTTGTTGAAAATTAAGAAGGACGCAGGAAACCAGTTCAGGAGGTGTGTACCCGCAGGTACACCATACAGGGTCCGCGTTCAGCGACGCTGGTTAGCCGTTCAGGGGGTGCGTCCACCCAGTGCACACATTTCAAGGCAGAGAAAAAGCATGTGGGGGTTTCTTGTGTGGTATCTAGCCGACGGTTTTGTGTTTCTATGGTGTCGGCTCGTGGTATTGTTCCATGTTTTGGGGAGGAGCTTGCCTATATAAAGCAAAGGAGTTCATTTGGATTTAGCATTGTCTTTGGTTGAATATCTTATTTGATGAGATCTAGTCCAGATCTAAGAGGGCGAATCTTCTAATGGACTGTGATCTCTATGGCGCATGATCAGATCTGTAGATCTGACTATTTGGGTTAGTCCTGAAGTCTTCATATCATTTATATCTGAAGGGACGTAGGTTCAGTGAAAGGAAAGCGCGCCGGGACGCAGTGCAGAGTCTGGAGATCTGCGTGGGGACGCAGAGCAGACGAAGTTCAGGTGCGTCTGGGATGCAGCGCAGTGACTGTAGATCTGCGTGCGGACGCAGAGCGATCAAGGTTCAGGTGCGTCTCTGAAGAAAAAGACGCGGCGCGATAGTGTGTTCAGGTGCGTCTCTGTAGCAAAAGATGCGGTGCGATAGTATCTTTGGGTGCGTCCCTGAAGCAACAGAACGCAGAGCAGTTAAAGGGACAGTGCGTGGGCACGCAGCGCAGCAGAAGGATATCTGCGTGTGGACGCAGAATAGCGGAAGGTTTACTGCGTCTGGGCGCAGGCCACAGAAGGAAAAACTGTGTCTCTGTGGTTAAGATGTTCTGTTGATTGAATTTCTCTGTTGATAAGGTGTTCTGGGTTAGTTCTGTTATTGCTGATCTGATATCTGTACTGATCTATATCTGTTATGTACTTGTTGATCATCTGATGCTTTATAAAAAGAAGTAGGGGGTTGTAGCTCCCTTCCAGGAGTAGACTGGAAAACGAGAAAGAGAGAGAGTTGTAGCTCTCTGCAGGTTGCAGCCTGTGTACTAGTAAAGGACTGCACCAGTACAAAATCATTGTAAAAGAAGTTTCTAAATTGAAAGAAGATAGAGACATATTGCAGCAGGTGGTTTTCTCCCACATTGGGTTTCCACCTTACATCTTGTGTTCTTTGGTGTGACTGTCTATTTTCTTTGTTCATGCTCATTATTTTATGGTACTGATATGCAAGAATAATTCAAAAGATCAAATAAGGAAGATTTGTTAAATTGCTAGATAATACTGATTCACCCCCCCCTCTCAGTATTATTTCCAACAGAAATATGATTGAAATAAGATTTATACCTTTGTCTTTCACCTTCATTACTTTCATGAGGAGGTGAATCAAATGAAGAAAAAGCTCCTTTTGGAGCACCATCAATCCCTTCAATGGTTTTAGAGCTTTCACCACTTTCTTGTTCAAGTGCATGCTTATGCACACCTTCTTCTTGCGAGGTATGTTTCAAACTATTGCATTCCTCAAGAATACAATCTTTACAACCATGAGATAAAGAACTTGAAATGAGACTCCTTCTAGGAACTGTTTCAATTGCCTTCATGGCTGCTTTGGAACTTTCTCCATAAAATTATCCATAACCAAGACCCAAATTCTTAGGCCTTACCTCAACCATTATTGGCTCAACTATACCCTGTGCATGTTTGCCCAATCCTTTTCCTTCATATCCCATTTTGGACATCAACTTGGACCCTATGCCTCTGGTATGTTTCTCAAAAGAACCAACATAAACATTCTTATAAGAATTTGAAGACAAACTAGAATTGTTTACCTCTTCTTCAAGCTGATACTTCACTAAGGCTTCTTTGGCAACAAGGAGTTGTGTCTCCAACTCATGCATCCTTTCCAGATTCATGTTTGCAATATGAAGTTGGTCTTCCATTTCCTGCAATTGGTTAGAAAGCAACTGATTCTCTTCCCTCATGGAATTCAACTGCTCTTGAAGTCTAGAGCTCTTTCTTTCATCCTCATACATTTCTCTCACCATATTTATCATGATGAAAAATTCTTGCTTCAAGCCTTCATCAAAGAATCTTGTGAAGGAGGACGATTTTGAGAACTCACTTATGGAAGTTGTCATTATAAAAATGAACAAAAGAGCTTCAGCAACTCAAACAACAAGTAATTTGCAGAATAATGAAGCAGTCAATCTTCAACACTGCTTAAGACACCTTTCAAGCTACACAATCAAGCTAGTGATGTCAGTCAAGCAAACCTAGTGCTCTGATACCATCTGATCTGATTATGGAATGTACTTGTTTAAGGGTGCAAGGTATCCATTTTCAATAATTTCAACTGTGAGCTAGACACTCCAAATGACCTCTAAAAATGTATAAACTTCTTATTTCTTATACAGAGATAGACTGTAGGGGCATTCACCGGACATGTCACCTCTAAAAAGAGGATGAGTTCCAGAGGCTACCTGGCCCTCTATAGGCTCTGCCTAAAGAAATAACAAAGTGAACACTTAGAAGTCTTTGACATACACATACTTGAAGTTTAAGATCTTGCGGAATAAGACAAGTAACTTTCTGCAGCTGAATAGGTGATTATGTGTGTATGCAAGTTATATTTATTTGCTATTTAATACTTTATATCAGTTTTTTTTAGCATATCATCTTCAGCAAATAAAGACATCAAAATGATAAAGCAGTTCACCCCCTCCTGGGCTACATCTGCTGGACCAAGCCTCTCCAACTAGGCTTGTCCTCTTGTATTAAAAATGCTACAAAGGCTAATACAAGAATATGGGTGTCTCAAAGGATAGATCTGACTATAAATACAGAATCAGAAGATAGGAATTAGCCAAACATGCTCTTTCCCAAACACTAAACAGTGAATTTTATACCTTATACAGTAAACAATGTAAACTTTGAAACGGGAACTGATACTGTTACCCGTTTCGTAGAGATAGCAAAAAATGACCCAATTTTCAAAAGTGGTGATGCAGAATACACATGTTTTTTTTAGAACATGGTTTTTGGAACTTTAATTTTTTTCGTGTGCATTAAGTTTTAGAATGGTAATGATTTTCATGCTGATTTTAAAAAGTGAGTATTCTGCATCACACCCTTTTTTTAAAAGACCTATTTTTTGACTTTAAATTTTCTAGTGTGTGAAATGTAAATAATTATTTTGTAACCCTTTTTTTAAAAGACCTATTTTTTGACTTTAAATTTTCTAATGTATGAAATGTAAATAATTATTTCGTAAATTTAATAATTTTGGAAGTGATCTTCTTCTTCATATTTTCTAGTTTTTATTTTTTTTATTTTTATTTTTGTAGTGGGGCTTTTATTGATTTGCATATTTAAAGAAGAAGGTCGATATTTTACATTTTCGATACTCTACATATTTATACATCATTAATTAAATTTTCAATCCACATGAAATAATTGTCTCTAAAAAAAAATATAAAAATATATATAAAAAAGACAAAAACAAAAAATAAAAAATGTTAAAAAAAAATTATATCATAAACCATAAAAGAATTTGGAAAAAAAAAAAAAACAATTATAAAAAAATATATATATAAAATTAAGTAAGTAAATATTGAGAAATAAAATATATATATATATATATATATATATATATATATATATATATATATATATATTAACAAAAACTAGGAAAAAAAAATAGAAACAAACTAGTTTAAAGAAAAAAATAGAAAAATAACGAAAAAAATTTAAAAAACTAGTGAAATTAATATTTAAAAAAAAAAACAAAAAATATAAAAAAAAAAAAAATCTCACAAACCATAAAGAATTTGGAAAAAAGAAACAAAATTAAAATATATATATATATATATATATATATATAAGTAGAAATAGAGAAATTAAAAAAAAATTAGAAAAAACTAGGAAAAAAAATAAAAATAAAAATAAAAACAAACTAGTTTAAAAAAAAAAATAGAAAATTAACGAAAAAATAAAAAAACTAGTAAAATTAATATTTAAAAAAACAAAAATTAAATTAAATTATAAAAAAATAAACCAAAAAATTGGTTATTTTTTATTAAAAAAAACAAAAATACAATTATCTTTTATTAAATATACCTATTTTATTTAAAACTAAATAAATAATTTTTTTTTTAAACAATCTTGTCTTTTATTAACAAAAAAAAAAAATTAAACAATTTTTATTATTATTATTTTTTAATTTAAAAATTCAAATTATTAAAACTACATTTTATATTTTCAAAAAAAATAAAAAAATTAAACCTACATTTTATGTTTAAAAAAAAAAAAAAAAATTAAAACCAATTTTAATTTTTTAATTTAAAATTTAAAAAATTAATATTTTTTTTTTTAAATTAATATATTAAAAAAATTAATTATAATTATGTGTTGTATAAAAAAATTAAAAAATATTATTAAAGTTTTTTTATTTTTTATTTATTAAAACAAAATTTTTAAAACATATTAAAATTTTTTAATTATTACTAACGTTTTATTTAAAAAATAATTAAAAAAAAAAAACGACCGCCCTCCCCCCACCCCCTCCACCCCCCCGGCCCTACCCCGCCCCCTCCGCCCTCCCCTCCCTCCCCCTCCCCGACCCCCCACCCCGCCCACCCCGCCCGCCCCCTCCCCGGCCTCCTCCACCCGCGCAGGGCCACCCCCGGGCCGCCCCGCCGCGCCCGACGGGCGGCGGGTCGATTCCAGGAATTGACCCACCGCCCCGCCCGACAGGCGGCGGGTCGCTTCCGGGAATCGACCCGCCGCCCGTCGGGCGGAGTGGGGCGGCCCGGGGGTGGCCCTGCGCGGGTGGACGAGGCCGAGGAGGGGGCGGGGGGACGGAGGGGAGGGCGGGGTAGGCGGGGGGGCCGGGGAGGGGGCGGGGTGTGCGGGGGGGTAGAGGGGGTCGTTTTTTTTTTTTTAATTATTTTTTAAATAAAACGTTTATAATAATTAAAAAAAATTAATATGTTTTAAAAATTTAAATATGTTTTTAATATATTAATTTAAAATAAAATTATTAATTTTTTAAATTTTAAATTAAAAAATTAAAATTTGTTTTAAAAAAATTAAATTTTTTTTTATGATTTATATTTTGAAATAAATAAAATATTCTTTTGAAACAAAAGTTATAAAAAAAACTAAAATTTAATTTTGATTAAAATATTTTTAAAAAAAAATTTATTAATTTTGTTTTTATTAATTTTTTTTAATAAATTAAAATTTAATAATTTTTATTGCTACGGTTTAATGAACTTTTTCTTTCCAAAAAAAAAAAAAAGATTACATTTAAAAAAACATTTATCTTTAATTTGTTTTGTTTGTTTTTAAATAAATAATGAAAATTTAATAAAAAAATTTATTTATTTATTTATTCTTCAATCAAAAAGACTTTTTTTTGTAAGTTGAAAATGTTTTTTAATTTTTTTTACTTTTTTTATTGAAAAGTACCTATATTTTTAAAATTTCGATATTTTTTTAGTTTTTTTTTTTTAATAATTTGAGCTTATTTTTGTCTTTTTATTTTTTTCTACATGTTTTTAATATTAATTTTACTATTTTTTAATTTTATTTTTTTGTTAATTTTCTATTTTTGTTTAATCTAGTTTGTTTTTTTTTTTTGGGCTAGTTTTTGTTAATGATTATTTTAATCTTTATATTTTTACTTACTTAAATTTATATATATAAATTTTTTATTTTTTTATTTTTTTTTTCCAAATTCATTTATGATTAAACAGCTTTTTTTTTTAATATTTTTTATTTATATTTTGTCTCATATATATGTATTTTTACATTTATTTTTTAAGTAATCATCATTTTAATCTTAATTTCACTAATTTTTATTTTTTATTTTTTGTTAATTTTCCTTTTTTTTTTTAAATCTAATTTGTTTTTAATTTGAATTTTTTTTAGTTTTTTGTTAATGTTTTTTTTTAATTTTTCTATTGTTACCTATTTAATTTTATAGTTTTTTAAATGTGTTTTTTCTTTTTTTCCCAAATTTTTTTATGGTTTACATATTTGTTTTTTCCCCAATTTTTTTTAGATATGTTTTTTTTACTATTTATTTGTTTATAATTTGTAATTTTTTTCTAGTTTCTTAATTCTTATTTTTTATAGGTTAATTTTGTTTTGTTGTTTTTTTTTACATTTTACATTTTTATGATTGATTTTATTTTTGATGTTTGTTTTTTTTTGTTTTGTGTTTTTTATTTTATGTTTTGTTTTTAGTATATATTTTTATTTATGTTTTGTTATTTTTATTTTTTATTTTTTTGTTTTGTGTTTTTTCATTGTTTTAATTTTTATTTTTATTTTTATTTTTATTTTTTGAAATTTTAATGTTTTTCGGGGTCATGATAAAATATTTAATGCTATTATTTTGAAATGTTGAAATTTCACCCTTGAAAAAAAAAATTGTTATCCCAGCATCAACACTTTTCGTTTTGAGGGTGTTTTTTGCACAAAATTTATCATTGAGAAAAAAAAATGTTATTCGATCATCAACACTTCGTTTTGAGGGCATTTTTTGGACAATTTTTGCACCAAAAATTGGTTTTCACCGTCATTTTTAAAACATGTTGAAAATTTAGCTTGGAAAAAAAAAAGGTGTTATTCCAGCATCAACACTTTTCGTTTTTAGCATTGTTTTTGATGTTTTTTCGGGGTTTTTTGGCCAGAGTTCCCATTTTGAGTTTATAGTTCCCGTTTCAAAGTTTACATTGTTAGTACTTTCCCCAATTGGCCCTGGTGGCCCTTTAAACTTGCATGGAGAATTTCGAGGTGAAGATGACCTCAATTGGTTCTGAAACCTCTGCCATTAGACTCAGAAGGTCGAAAATAGCATACATAGGCTTTTGAATCACCAAAAATGGATGAACATAGCCCCCAAACAGCTCATGCACTGAAATGGCTCTAGTGGCCCTGAAAGCTTTCCTGAAGCTAAACAGTGAAAAGAATGCCTCAAAAGGAAAAACGAGCTGTAGAAATGGATTCATAAGGTTGAAAAACTTCAGGAATGACCTTCGTTCCACATTCACTGGCTGCACAATTCCCAATGCAGCTCCCAAACTGATTTGGCCCTAGTGGCTCCTAGAATTTCCACGAAGCAAAAACACATGTAAATGACCTCAAATGGCTGTGAAACCTATGCCAATGGCTTCAGAAGGTCGAAGAGACCCAAAATCAAAAAAAAATTCGTCCAAAACGGACTTTCCTAGCCAAAGTTATGGCCATTTACTCTCAACTGCCAGCTGCCCCTACAAAAACTCCAGCTAACTTTAGTTAACTCCAGTTAGCTCCGCCAATTATGGCGGGTCCACCAAATTTGGCGCTCCTGCCAAAATTCCACTAGCTTAACTGCAGTTACATTTAATGTTTGGGTGGTTGCCTCAGATTTCGTGCTGGCAGTTTGGCTGGCAGTTGGGTTGGGCCCACGGTTCTCGGTCACGGTCATATGAGAGGGGGGCTGGCCCCCTTTGGTTTCCGCCCCATGCAACTGTAACATTCAAATAATGTGTATTCCACCCTTTAGTCAACATATGACCACGTGGTCCAGCGGTAAAGCGTTTGGCTAATATACCATAGGTCGGGGGTTCAATCCACCATCTTACCAAAAATTTTAATACATCCGCCCAACCACCTTGCTGATGTCATCTGGGGGCCACGTGGCAGCCTCCGGGCCTGCCACGTGGCAGCTTATGATTGGCTGCTGAAAAAGGAATATTCCAAGAAATATTCTGCGGAATATTCCTTTTTTAATTTTTTTTAAAAAATTAAAATTTCTAATGTTATGGACAAATTCTTCTTTTTGCCATAACTTCCTCATACGGCGACCGTTTTTCGAACCATTTGCGGCATCGGATTCGAGAAGACAAGCACTTTCTATTCATTCAACTTCAAACCATTTCTGATCACTTCAAATTTTGAGCATTTTTGCGACACTTAGGACATGAGCACCTGATCATCTTTCCTCCCAAAGTAATAGGGAACTTTGGAAGGATCCCTAAGGGTTGACTGGTTCCTCCGTTGAAAGCCAACAAATTCTGGGTGACAGGCACAAGCTGTGGGTTGCCCAAAGCTTGCCAAGTAGTAGAAGACATGATGCTAACAGATGCACCTTCATCTAATATAGTGCTAGGTACTACCATATTATAGGCTTGTACTATGATCTGAAAATGCACATAAGATGGGAGGCGGAAAGAATTCAATGGACCCCAATCGAAATAGATGACAAAACTACTTGGTAGGGGTATCATATGATTGCCCTCATGCCCTGCAAGAATAGAAGAAGGACTCTCCTGAACAACTGGGAAGGGAGGGTCACTCTTCGATTCATGAGAATCTGAGGCGACAAGAAGAACATGAGCAGTAAGATCATTACTCTCTTCCAGAATAGAGTAAGCAACTAGTGGTAGAGCCAAGTCGACACTGTCACAAAAGAACAGACACAAAATATTCTCACTCAGGAAGAGCAGGACAAACAATAGATGAACCCAAGTCAATCTCTTTACCAACTGGGAGAGGGTTAGAAGAAAGCCTCTGATAACCAACAGGAAGTTAGGGTTGAGGAGCCATAAGGTTTTCCAAACCTTTGGAAGCTTTATCCATAAGAGGACAAAGGTGAAGAAGATGGTCTCCTTCACATAGCCTACATGGGAATCTAATCTTCCCTTTCTTCTTACCATTGCTAGCCAAGAGTGTAGCATTGACATGATCTCCAGAGGCCGATGGGGATGGTTGATCCATATTTTGAGACCATACCTCTAAGACTCTGGGAATTCCAGGACAATCTCGGAGGAGATGGTCACCTTTACACATCTTGCCGCCCGGTTACTAGATTTGAAACTTTCACCATGCGAAGTAGAAGAGCAAGGTGAAGAAATAGGGGAAGAATGCGAGGGGTCAACCTTGGAATCATCGTGACGCAGTTCAAATGAAGGAGATGGCGGGGCAGGAGTTGAGACACTCAGGATCACTAAGGTCGAAAATAACTAGATAGGTAAACCAATGGTTAATCCAAGGAGGGACAATGTTTCCATATAAGGAGCACCAACGTTTCCAAAAGAAGGAAGTGGACTAGGATTCCCTTCTGAGGGGAACCCTTGATGGGTGGACTCTGGAAATGTTCCCATTGGAATCAGCTCTAAAGAATTACTAAGGAAGATAACTTTTACCAGGAATATTTCATGGGAATTTAATTTTAGAACACTAAAACAAAAATTTGCCTTTTCATGTTTTAAGAGTCAAGAAAGGGTCAAAAGGTGACTATCACTTCCGATTGGAAACGAGCTCGAAAGGACAAGTGCTCGAACGATATTTTAAGTTTAATGAGTCAAAAATATCAAATGACTACTTTGGAACTCTAGGCAAAAGGCTTACCAGAAAAATCGTAAAAATGCATGTACACCTTGGTAATAAAATGAAAGAGAAATGACCAATGACTTCCCATACGGAAACTAATCTTTCCTAATGTTGTTTTCGCTGCATTACGATTCGTAAGGCGGCAGACTTGGCTTCCTATGGATAACAGGATTGCAACCTAGTGGAGTCTCCCTTCATATACGCGACGGTATAGGGAGCACAAGTCCGTACTAGCACTTATCAAATAACAAAAGGAGGAATCACCCAACCTTAGTGAAAACAAGAGCCACTAGATTTAAAGACGCCGGAACACATCTCTAGCCTAGACCTCTAGATATATAAGCGTTAAGTTCCAATGTGTTTTTAGATTAGTTCGATCAATTTTAGCAGTGTATCTTGAATTAGATCTCAATTTCAAGGCCCTACTGAATATATCTTCAAAAACTCCTAGAATGCAACTAAATGAGTAAAGAAACCATTTCTTTTCAATGAAGAACTAACTAAAGAAAAGTGGGAGGTTCTCTTCAAAGCAATCAAAGCAACAAGCAAGCAAATGCAAGAATGGTACTTTTCATTATTTCGCAAGCAAACCAATCAAGAGGAAAGAGAAATTCTTCTATCTTTCACTAATTTGCAAGCAATATAATTAAGAAAATGAAAAATAGATCCTTTGCTTTTAAACTTCTAAATGTCAAGAATTTACTAATGCAAAAGATTGTTCTCATTTCCTAATGCAAAATGAATGTGATATTTTGTTTTTTGAATAGAGAACAAGCAACCAAATGAAAAACTCAAAACAATTCTAGTTTTAAGTCCTTTCCAAATGAAATCATTCAATAAGTAAAGAGGAACATTCCACTCAGAAACTAATCAAAGACTTAAAACAAAGGATATATTTCTTTCCAAAACCTTGAAAGCTTTCTAACTAACTAGGAAGGAATGTGGTCTATGCCAAAGTGATGGAAGGAAACCAAACAAACAAGACTTGAAAGTTTTGATAGCCAAATGTCACATACCAATCAGGAAAATGAAAGAATAGTCAATAAGGAAAATCCTCAAACAAAGCAAGGGATCACTTCAAACACATCTCAAAGGTCCAAACGAACAAGCAACCCAAGAAAAATCTAATGCTTCAAGAAACCCTAAGGTGAACAGGTCACATATTTCAAAAGGAGAAATCTCAAGGGAATGAAACCAAGAGTCAAATATTCCAGCAAACAACAATTTGACACACAATAATTAGGCAGAAGACAAGATCAAAAGGATAGGACACATTGACCAATCAGCAAATAGAACTTCAAAATGAAAACCTACACCAATCTTTGTGAGCTTCAAACTAACAACCTACGTCGACAACGAAAAGTCACACCCCCTTAACTAGAAACTTGCGACGTCGTCGCATAAGTACACTAGGAAACAGCGCTGATCGTAACTCAAAGCCCGTTGTGATTGTGAGGCGATTTAATCGCACCAAACAGTAGAAAGTGCAACTAATTAAATAGAGCAGACGCAACTATCGTCACGAATATCATAAAATAAAAGGCGACGAACCCAAATCAAAGGAAAAATTTTAAAATTTGGCTGAGGAAAGGCCAAACCCATCACTTATGATAGAGGGAAGACTACCAGGAGTAGAAAAACAACCCATAATATGGAGAATTCTACCCAAAAATTAAGGGAGACAATAAACAAGCAAATCAAAATCAAAACAAGAGACAAAAGACACAGATCCCCAGTATGGTCGTCAAATTGTGAAGCAGGTAAGTTCCCTCTGCGGACAAAGGCAACCCCTCTAGCCCTAGAGTGGGTCTAGGCACAACAAGAACAATATCAAAGAAAATTCCCATAGACAGTTAATGTCATGAAGGCCTACCTTCAAATCCTCATTTGATGAAGTTCTCGTTGTGTTGCTCCAGCTCTCGTTCTAATCGCTTTTGTACCTGAAACAACATACAGAGAACAACAACAAACATAATAAAATACAACAAAAATGATCTACTTAAAGGGTTAAGGAACTTCAAGCTATCAATATGCAATTTGATATAAGATATATGAAATAAACCGTTGATTTGTATTAATATGAACTAAAGTAAAACTCACAACCATGCCTTGATGTTGTAGGTCTCCTTGAAGGGTCATGTCAGCATGTCTCCATAAGCTTTCACTCATGAATTGTCTCCCAAGATGATGAATAAATCTCTCTCCTACCCAAAAAGTAAACTTATGATGCTAGAACACTCATACAATCAAGGCAAATACACACAAAACTATCCCAGGGTAAGTTGCATTAAAAGCTACTTCCAAACTCTCTAGCCAAACTCTCTCACTCTACTCTCTCCAACTCCTCTAGCTGAACTGCACTAGCTGATCTCAGCCATGAAGGAGGTATTTATAGGAGGAGGAGCCTCCATAAGATATGGGAGAAAGAGCTTATCCCTTTGGGAGGTTGCACAAAAGGTGCAACAACCATCCCAAAGGAGAGAGTCGAGTTCATCTGATCCAACAACCAGCCCTAGGACCGCCACTTAGAAGCTTCGACAATTTGTTAAAAACAAACTCGCCAAAAGTAGCTCATCACAAGTGAAACACAGGGACAGGGCGACGACATCGCTAGGCTTAGTTCAATCTTGGCCATCTTCGTGGGTGGAATAACTTATGACCCACGATGACCCAAAAACAAAGGTTAAAAAGGGTCTGCTCCAGGAGTAATGAACTAAGGTATTCTTCTTGATATGACAAGGAAGACACTGACACATATTTTGCAACATGACACAAAGAATATGTCAATAACACGAACCGATAGTGTCTGAGATTAAGGAATGCGGGGTCAGTGACAAATTACTATGTAACAAATTCCCCCTAAAGCATGAAGGCTGAGAGAGTGGGAGGGCTGAAATGCTTTACGAATCCATAACTGAAACAAAACACCATCGCGGAGAACCTACAAACACAAGTACAACTGATATCTCTAATACATAAGTACATAGTGAAAGGAAATACGTGTGCATAAGGCATGGGCGCAACCATCCAAAAGATAAACATAAATGATCTGTGGTATGGACGCAACCATCCAATCAAAAGGACCATATAAAAGACTCAGGTATGGTTGCAACCATCCAATCAAAAGAGTCATGTATACAATCATGAACCAATCCGTGCAACCTGGACTTGTGTAATCTAAGCTCGGGGTCTTGAATCCCAACCCGATCAAGGTACAAATTCTAATATGCGAATAGATGTGCTGAAGTTGAGCATACTAGAAAATCGCTTGATTACCAGTCAATGATGTAAACCGTTAACAAGCGTGAGAGAGACCACCAGTAATGTTAATGGTTCTCATTGTACTGCTAGTACAATCTACGAAGCGTGAAGAATGATCTGAAGTCGCAATCACCCGATCGAAGGCCAATAATGAAAGCCCATCATCGAATGTGGATAACTTGCCATTAAAGCATGCAAGCTCCAAAGTACCAGAAAGGAGTCTCTAGATCAACTTCCTAAATAATGAGTTGAAGTCGACAGGAAGCGATCGATCGAAGGTGGGCCATAATGTTTCCCACATCATCGACGTGAGATAAAGGAATGAGATGAATGTGGATGAGATACAGAATCTAAGGAAGGTGTGTAAGGATACAAACTACAGAAGGATTAAGCTCTTGAACATATTGGTGACACGACTCCAGAGTTTGGCAACATTTTGGTACCAAGGGATCAAAGGTCATGATGATGCAACAACGATTAGATGGAATGAGGAAAATGGATAACCCAAAATCCGGAAGGCCAATGATAAAGTGAGGATACCCCAACCCGACACGAAGCAAAAAGAGTGTCGATGTTCAAGAGCGACAACATTCCGTAATAATTAATACAACCGACGGAATACTTCCAAATTTTCCCCCACCATTTCTAGCAAGCACCCCAATTATTTTTGAAACACAAGCTTGAAGGGGATAGCATATGCTTGTAATGAAAGTTCATCCTTTGGATGAATCCAATGTCGTTTAATAGTTTAACGAGTCTAACAAAGGTGTAACTCGGTATCTTTTTCATGTTTGGAGAGTTTGAAAAAGACACATAAAAGAAAACTCCACATGGTCCCTTTTTTTACGTTTGTGTCTCTCGAGCCCAAAAAGGTAGAAAATAATACTTCAAAGAACCTCTTGACCATTTCTTCCAAGGAGTACCTTTTTCATAAATAGTGCCTCTCAGCCTGGAAAAGGGGTAAACTTATACTGGGCACATGACATTTCTCATCCGTTAACGAGTTCGAAACTACAAGGTCTTGGCCATCTTTTCGCTTTTAAAGGGACAGAAAATATCTAAAAGTGGACCCCCCATTTTTATTCTCTTTAATGAGTCAAAAAGGGAAAAAATACTCGACAATCTTTTCATCTTTTACGAGTTAGAAAAGAGCTTAAAGGTGACTTGTCCTGGAGGAACAAGTGGAATAAAGGGTAGCAACTAGTTTTGACAATGGTGGAACTGCTCAAAACATGTAATGGTCAAGAGGCTAGCTAATAAAAGCACTCATCGCTGAGGTCCCTCAGGAAAGGAAAAACAACCAAGTGAAATCATATGATTGAACAAAGATATGGTGGTGATGGAATGAAACAACCAAGGCTCATCTAGCAAAAATTAGTTGATAAAAATGGTGATCACGAGGGTTAAAATTGGGTATGGGTTCATTTTTACACAAGCTTGAACCATGGAGAACTCTGCTTTGATTCAATTTCATGTTTACAAAAGCTTTAAATGAAAAAATTTTCATGCCCCCATCATAATGACTCAAACAAGGTACATGCCCCCCAAGCTTCATGTCATTCAACTAGGTGAATGGAATGAAGGTTCACTTGCGAGATCTTGGAAAGACTCGACTGGGATTTTACGAGATCTTAATCAAAGACTCAATTTGGAAAGGGAGTTGCTTCATTTTTTAATGAGGTTGACATAGTAAAAGAACTATCCTCAAGACCCTTGTTTCATTTTTTAACGAGCTTGACACAAGACAAAGAACTATCCTCATGACTCCTTGTTTTATTTTTTAACGAGCTTGACACAAGACAAAAACTATCCTCATGACTCATTTTATTTTTTAACGAGATTGACACAAGACAAAAACTATGCTCACACCCTTTGTTTCATTTTTTAATGAGGTTGACACAAGACCAGGAACTATGCTCATCTCTTGTTTCATTTTTTATTGAGGTTGACACAAGACCAAGAACTATCCTCATGACCCTTGTTTCATTTTTTAACGAGCTTGACACAAGAAAAAAACTATGCTCACACCCTTTGTTTCATTTTTTAACAAGGTTGACACAAGACCAGGAACTATCCTCATCTCTTGTTTGATTTTTTAATGAGGTTGACACAATACCAAGAACTATCCTCATGACTCTTGGTTTCATTTTTTAATGAGGTTGACACAAGAAAAGAAATGTCCTCATACAACTGTTCATGGACCATACGAGAACATGGCTCCTTAGTGGTCTTCACTAGACGGAAGGACCATGCTCTGTGAGGAATACATGTCATTTGGTACCAAAGACATATCGGGTTCCAAATCCCCCAGTACATAATGTACTATACCATCTATGTGATCATCAACAGATGCGGAGACGGAACGGGTAGCCACATAATTGACTTGTGGCAGGGAAGGTACTACTTACAAACAAGAGCTGA
Organism: Pinus tabuliformis; assembly: GCA_031772625.1. Lineage (NCBI taxonomy): Eukaryota > Viridiplantae > Streptophyta > Pinopsida > Pinales > Pinaceae > Pinus > Pinus tabuliformis. The sequence goes on along the minus strand of CM062804.1, from coordinate 1,290,596,455 downwards.
TAGAGGATGATGGTTGCAAAGGAGATGCCTTGTGACCAATGAATAACAGTTGATCAATAGTCACAATTCTTCCTTCATACGGAAAAGTGAAGAAACAAGAGCTCCCATGACATACACATAGTCACGTCCAAGGAGGAGATTGAAATCTAATGGATCTTGGACTACCATCACGTCTATATAGACAGTATTTCCTCCCAAAGTAATAGGGAACTTGTGGAAGGATCCCTAAGGGTTGACTGGTTCCTCTGTTGAAAGCCAACAGATTTTGGGTGACAGGCACAAGTTATGGGGAGCCCAAAGCTTGCCAAGTAGTAGAAGACATGATGCTAACGGATGCACCTTCATCTAATATAGTTCCAGGTACTACCATATTATAGGCTTGTACTGTGATCTGAAAAGGCACATAAGATGGGAGGCAGAAAGCAGTCAATGGACTCCAAACGAAAGAGATGACAGAACTACATGGTAGGGGTATCATATGAATGCCCTCATGCTTTGCAGGAATAGAAGGACTCTCCTGAAAAAATGGGATGGGAGGGTCACTCTTCAATTCATAAGAATTTGAGGAGACAAGAAGAACATAAGCAGTAATATCACTACGCACTTTTGGAACAAAGTGAGAAACTAGTGGCAAAACCAAGTCGACACTCTTTTCGACCAATGGTTGGTCGGGAACAGACACAAAAGAGTCTCACTCGGGAAGAGCAGGACAAAAAAGAGATGAACCCAAATCAATCTCTTTACCAATTGGGAGAGGGTTAGAAGAAAGCCTCTGATAACCAACAGGGAGTTCGGGTTGGGGAGCTATAAGGTTTTCCAAAACTTTGGAAGCTTTATCCATGAGAGGACAAAGGTGAAGAAGATTCTCTCCTTCACATAGCCTACATGGGAATCTAATCTTCCCTTTCTTCTTACCATTGCTAGCCAAGGGTGTAGCATCAACATGATCTCTAGAGGTCGATGGGGATGGTTGATCCAGATTTTGAGACCATACCTCTAAGACTCTGGGAATGCCAGGACAGTCTTGAAGGAGATGGTCACCCTTACACATCTTGCAATGGAATTTGACCTTCCGTGGAGGAATAGAAGGTTTGCCTATAGGAGGTGAATTTGGAGAAACAGTCACACGATCAGACTCTTGCTTGGCTGACTTCTTCTTCTTCTTCATCTTCTTCTTCTTCTTAGCCTCCTGGATACTAGATTTGAAACTTTCACCAAGTGAATTATAAGAGGAAGGTGAAGAAATAGGGGAAGAAGGCAAGGGGTCAACCTTGGAATCATCGTGACACGGTTCGAATGGAGGAGACAGCGGGGCAAGACTTGGGATACTCGGGATCACTAAGGTCGAAAATAACTAGACAGGTAAACCAATGGTTAGCCTAGGGAGGGACAACATTGCCATATAAGGAGCACCAGCATTTCCAAAAGAAGGCAATGGAATCGGATTCCCTTCCGAGGGGAACCCTTGACAAGTGGACTTTGAAAATGTTTCCATTGGATTCGACTCTAAAGAATTACTAAGGAAGATAAATTTTACCAGGAATATTTCATGGGAAGTTAATTTTAGAACACTGAAACAAAAAATTTCCTTTTCATGTTTTAAGAGTCGAGAAAAGGTCGAAAGGTGACTCTATCACTTCCGATTGGAAATGAGCTTGAAAGGACAAGTGCTCGAACGATCTTTTAAGTTTAATGAGTCAAAAAGATCAAATGGTTGGTCTAGAACTCTAAGAAAAAGGTTTACCAGAAAAATAGTAAAATTACATATACACCTTGGTAATAAAATGAAAGAGAAATGAACAAGGACTTCCCGTATGGCAGCTAATCTTCCTGGATGTTGTTTTTGGTGAATTTCGATTCTAGGCAGTAGACTTGGCTTCCTATGGATAACAGGATTGCAACCTAATGGGCTCTCCCTTCGTATACGCAACAGTACAGGGAGCACAAGTCCGTACTAGAACTTATCGAATCACAAAAGCAGGAATCACCCAACCTTAGTGAAAACAATAGCCACTAGGTTTAAATATGTGGTGACATGTCTCTAGCCTATACCACTAGATATATGAGCGTTAAGTTCCAACACGTTTTTAGATTAATTCAATAAATTTTAGTAGTGTATCTTGATTAGATCTCAGTTTCAAGGCACTACCAAATGTATCTTCAAAAACTCCTAGAATGCAACTAAATAAGTAAAGAAACCATTTCTTTTCAATGAAGAAGTAACTAAACAAAAGTGAGAGGTTCTCTTCAAAGCAATGAAAGAAACAAGCAAGCAAATGCAAGAATGGTACTTTTTGTTATTTCACAAGAAAACCAATCAAGAGGAAAGAGAAATGCTTCTATCTTTCACTAACTTGCAAGTAATCTAATTAAGAAAATGAAAAATACATCCTTTGCTTTTCAACTTCTAAATATCAAGAATTTACTAATGAAAAAGATTGTTCTCATTTCCTAATGCAAAATGAATGCGATATTTTGTTTTTTCGAATAGAAGACAAGCAGCCAAATGCAAAACTCAAAACAATGCTAGTTTTAAGTCCTTTTCAAATGAAATCATTCAATAAGTAAAGAGAAACATTCCACTCAGAAACTAATCAAAGACTTAAAACAAAGAATATGATTCTTTGCAAAACCTTGAAATCTTTCTAATTGACCAGGAAGCAAGTGATCTATGCCAAAGTGATGGAAGGAAACCAAACAAACAAGACTTGAAAGTTTTGATAACCAAACGTCACATACCAATCAGGAAGATGAAAGAACAGTTAATAAGGAAAAGCCTCAAACAAAGCAAGGGATTGCTTCAAACATAGCTCAAAGGTCCAAAGGTCCAAACGAACATTGTGTATATCCACTTTAAAGTCTGCAATGCTCCGCAGACTGTTGTACACTGTGGGGGATAGGCACGGCCACTTTTTGATCCACATTCAGACGCTTGCCTCCATGAGTATCTAGAAGATCCTGGTCTCGTGGATTCGCATGGTGTCCTTTGTCGCCCAGAGCGACACGTACTTTGCTGCCTCTGGCAAGTCCTATTCAAGAGGAGGAAATTGACTGTCCTCAAGCAATTCCCTGGGAACCAACAAGATGGATAAGAGCAACCACGCATAGTGGAAGGTCTTACCCTACTCCTGGGCCTCCTTGCAGTTCATCAGAAACTCCTCGCAGAGGAACTGTGCCCAGTTGAACTGTACCCCCTCTACGCATTTTTCGGTCAGCGTGATGATTGTTGCTTATACCTCATTGCCGCAACATTTTCTCATCACTTTTCCTGCCAGCAGCTGGGTGGCTACGCACACCCCTTTGTCCTGAATGTTAGTAATGACGTAGCCCCTCTGCGTTTTCTCCAACTTGTATTTCTTCTTCATGGCCTCTACGAGCGCCAAGTCTCTACTTTTGCCAGCTATTTCCGCAAGGTCCCTTCCCATACAGGGAAGCCGAGAAATCCTATGAATAAGCTCCACTATGATGGGAATAGGCTCCTCCAGCCACAAGTACCCATCCTGCACTAGGCAAAGCAGTTTCCTGATGACAAATATCGTGATCGGTGCCCATTGAAAGTGGTGTATCCATAGTAAGTAGAGTAGCTCAACCTCCTCCACCCCGCACAACCATTTCTGTGGTTGTAGCATTGTAACTAACCCCTCCTTGCTCTATTTCATGCGTTGGATGGTCTCCAAATGTGGGAAATTTTCGCTGTCCGCGAGGTCCCAATCTTCAAATTTCATCGTGGGCACGCGGCCTAGAACTGATCCTTCAAACAAAATCCCATTGGAAGAAGTGGGGTTTCAAGTGCACTCTTAACAGTAACCAAATATTTGGGTACTTTTACTGTCCCTTTCCACGGAGGGACATACTTGGGTAGTTTTTCTGCAGCATGTTGGGTGCAGGAATTGCACTTAAGCAAACTCCTCAACACTTAATTTTCAACTCGGGGGATTCATAAACTTAGAGATGAAGCACAGGCAATGCCAGAGATGGTATGAATTTTCCTGATATAATTTCCTACTTTCTTAAGGAAAATCTTGCAGAATCGAAAGAGTAAAAGATAACTGAATCATCAAAGTAATCTAGTGTTGGAACAAGAAAGAATGCATTTGCAAAGGAATCAAAATAAAAAGGCAATCACTCCAACTGATCAATTTTTAATTACTGACTATGTGTTATGTTTTTCTTTAGTAGAGACACTTGGCAGTCTTGTAGATTGGGCCCTTAAACTTGCTTCTTTAGAGATTTCCTTCTTGCACTAATATGTCCTGCACTATTGCAGTCTGCTTGCACTAGTGCAGGAACAGAGGTGTGATGCAGGAAAGTGTTCCCTCCGCGGACAGAGGCAACCCCTCTAGCCCTAGAGTGGGTCTAGTCACAAACAAGGACAGATCAACAATAGCTTTCCTTAAACAGTCATAGTTGGAGGCCTACCTCAACCGGTGGTCGATGGAGTTCCATTGCGCTGCTCCAGCTTCCGCTTCCTTCTCCTAATGAGTAATCAACTTGAAACAATGCAAAATAAATACAACAAAGCATGTAACCAGAACAACAATGATCTATTTACTCACAAAGTCAAGAAGTCATGAGCTATCAAGTACATTACATACAAGACATAGGAAAAAATCATTGATTGCATTAATTATGAAATAAGAGTAAGCTTACAACCAAAGTCTTGACGTCACAAGCCTTCTCAGAGGGATCCAGCCAGCATGTTCCTCAAGCATTCACTCTTTGAAGATGGATCACCCAACATACAAGTCTCTCTCACTCATAAGTTTTACACAAGATTAAGGGCACTTCACAACCTTCCTCTAGCTATCAACAATCCCACACTTGTCACACTCACACCAGCTATCTAGCAAACTCACAAATACTAACACCACTATCAGCAACCACTCCAAAGACTAAGAACTCCAAAAACTAGTAGCACATAGCAATGGTGGGAGTTTAAATAGGAGAAGGAGTCTCCATGAAAGGTGGGAAGAGTGAGCTTATCTCCAAGGAAGGTAGCACAAATTACGGAATAGCCACGCCAGAGAAAGGAGGGCGACATAAACTAGGCCAACAACTAGGTCTGGAGTCATCTGGAAGGCCGACTGTTGGAACAAATTCGCCCAATCTGGACCATCGCGGACACATAACTGGCCTTTTCGCACTGACATCGCTATTGAATAACGTAGCTAGTCAGATCATCACTCAGGATTTGGCACATAAAATCCGACCATCACGGGAATCAGGCGTACTTCCGCGATGGCAGCGCTTCTGGACTGTTTTGGAGTGCCCTTCAACACGTTTATTTAGCCAACAGACGCGATGAGGCAGAAGCCTTTGGAAAAGTGGGTCATTAGGCAACATCAGAGAGAATTTGTCTAACATGAGCATGTACAACTTGGACACATGACACAGTAGGAAGACAGGGGAATCAAATCTTCCCTTTCTTCTTACCATTGCCAGTTGATAGGGTAGCATTGTCATGATCTTCAGAGGACGATGAGAGACAAACCGGATCGTGAGACCATACTTCTAGGATCCTTGGAATGCCAGGACAATCATGAAGAAGATGGTCACCCTTGCATAATTTACAAGGAAACTTAACCTTCCGTGGAGGAGCGGAAGGTATTCCGACCTGAGATGTACTCGGAGTAGTAACTGCACAGGTGGCCTTGCATTTATCAGACTTCTTCTTCTTCTTCTTCTTCGTCTTCTTCTTAGTCTCCTGGTTACTAGATGTGAAACTTTCACCAGGCGAAGGAGGAGATGAAGGTGAAGAAATAGGGGAAGACGGCGTAGGCTCAACCTTGGAATCAACATGTCGTGGTTCGGACGAAGGAGACGGTGGGATAAGAGTTATGACACTCGGGACCACCGAGGTTGAAAACAACCAAACGGGTAAACCGATGGTTAACCTAGGCAAGGACAGCATTGCCATATATGGAGCACCGACATTTCCAAAAGAAGGAAAGGGACTAGGATTCCCATCTGGGGAAAGACCTTGACCGGTAGACTCGGGGAATGTTGCCATCGAGAACAAGCCTGAAAAACACTCTTCTCACAACCAAAAACTCGAACTATTACCAGGAATATTTCGTGGGCAATAAATTTTATGATGCAGGAACAGAACTTGACCTTTTCATCTTTAAAGAGTCGAGAAAAGGACAAAAGGTGACTCTATCTCTTTCGAGGTTTAATGAGCCTGAAAGGACAAGTGCTCAGATGGACCTTTTCTTTTAAGGAGTCTAAAAAGGAATGAAAGTAACTACTTTGGAGAACTAGGCAAAAGGTTTACCAAACAAATCCGTAAAACTACATATACACCTTGGAAGTCATATGAAAACCAAGGACTTTCTGTATGGCAGTCAATCTTCCTGAATGCTGTGTTCGGTGTGTTACGGCTTGTAAGGTGGAAGACACGGCTTCCTAAGGATAAAGGAGGATAACCTAGTGGGGTATCCCAGCATATACTCGATGGTACATGGGAGCGCAATTCCGTGCTAGACCACTATTGAGTCACGGAAGGAGGAATCACCTAACCTTGAGTGGAAACAAAAGTGACTAGGTTTAACGACGTCGGAGCACGTCTCTAGCCTAGACCTCTAAATAGTGTGTGTTATGTTCCAATGCGTTGTTAGATTTATTCATTTCATTTTAGAGTTGATCTTGAATTATGTTTCAATTTCCAGGCCTTATCGTATGTATATAGCAAAACCTAGGATGCAGCTAGAATGAGTGAAGCATCTTTTCCTTCGATGAATACCTACCTATGGGAGGGTAGATAGATCATTTCCAAACCAAGATGAGCGAATGAGAACACTAATAAACACAATGCATCAATACACTAATCTCACGATGCATCGATACTACTAATGAAAGATTTAAAATTTGCTTTCCAATTTCTCAAACATGAAAATTTGTAATGCAAATGTACTTTCACTTTCGTATGCTAAATGAATGCAAACTTTTAATTTTTCTTTTTTTTTGTGAATTCAAAGAGACAAACAAGCAAGTGTGAACTGATCAATCCAAACAATTGTGATCTATGCTTGGTAGTGAAGAAATCAAATCAACATAAAAAATTGGTTCAGTAATCGACACTAAAAATCAACCAGAAACAAGCAGTGAAAAAGCCTCAAGCCAATCACAAGAAGGTTGTGGATGAACCTTGAATAGACAAGTAACCCAAGCAAATGGTTTCTCGACAAAAATTCTAAAGGATTAGGTCACATGGTCCAAAAAAACACATGACTCACTCAATGAAATCAAAGAGACAGTACCCTGACCAAAAGCAATTAAAACAAGCTAATGAGAGACAAGAAACAACAAGGGATAAGAAATATTGATGAATTTAGGAGGGAAAGTTATAAAAACAACTTTACAGGAATCATCACAAGTTGTACACTAACAACTAGAGATGTCATCGCTAGTTTTACACAGACAACCCGAGATGATCACGGAAAAACACCTATTTTCCACGATGATGTGATTTCAAGAGTCGTCGCGGGAATTAAACTAGCAACCCAAGATCATCGCGGGTAAAAAGCTACAAAGTGGCGATGACATCATGACTGTTAGGCTTTTTTCCGCGATGATGTTCAAAAACAATGACAAATGAACAAAAACTCCCGAACCAAAACCAGTCAACCCTTCAATCAAATAGAGGTATTTCCCAGATCAACCCAGGAAACTCAAAAGACTGATAATTAATCCCCAAACTTCAAAAGAGACCAAATCAAAAATCAAAACAAGAGCAAACAAAGGAAGAACAAAGGCCAAGCTCCCCAGCGGAGTCGCCAATTTGTGATGCAGGAAAGTGTTCCCTCTGCGGACAGAGGCAACCCCTCTAGCCCTAGAGTGGGTCTAGTCACAAACAAGGACAGATCAATAATAGATTTCCTTAAACAGTCATAGTTGGAGGCCTACCTCAACTGGTGGTCGATGGAGTTCCGTTGCGCTACTCCATCTTCCGCTTCCTTCTCCTAATGAGTAATCAACCTGAAACAATGCAAAGGAAATACAACAAAGCACGTAACCAGAACAACAATGATCTATTTACTCACAAAGTCAAGAAGTCATGAGCTATCAAGTACATTACATACAAGACATAGAAAAACATCATTGATTGCATTAATTATGAAATAAGAGTAAGCTTACAACCAAATTCTTGACGTCACAAGCCTTCTCAGAGGGATCCAGCCAGCATGTTCCTCAAGCATTCAGTCTTTGAAGATAGATCACCCAACATACAAGTCTCTCTCACTCACAAGTTTTACACAAGATTAAGGGCACTTCACAACCTTCCTCAAGCTATCAACAATCCCACACTTGTCACACTCACACCAGCTATCTAGCAAACTCACAAATACTAACACCACTATTAGCAACCACTCCAAAGACTAAGAACTCCAAAAACTAGCAGCACATAGAAATGGTGGGAGTTTAAATAGGAGGAGTCTCCATGAAAGGTGGGAAGAGTCAGCTTATCTCCAAGGAAGGTAGCACAAATTATGGAACAGCCATGCCAGAGAAAGGAGGGCGACATAAACTAGGCCAAAAACCAGGTCTGGATTCATCTGGAAGGCCGACTGTTGGAACAAATTCGCTCAATTTGGACCATCGTGGGCACATAACTGGCCTTTTCGCACTGACATCGCTATTGAATAACGTAGCTAGTCAAATCATCGCTCAGGATTACAAGCGACAGTCGCGCTAGCACATAAAATCCGACCATCGCGGGAATCAGGCATACTTCCGCGATGGCAGCGCTTCTGGACTGTTTTGGAGTGCCCTTCAGCGCGTTTATTTAGCCAACAGACGCGATGAGGCAGAAACCTTTGGAAAAGTGGGTCATTTGGCAACATCAGAGAGCATTTGTCTAACATGAGCATGTACAACTTGGACACATGACAAAGTAGGAAGACTGGGATGAAGACAGTGACAAATTACTGTGTAACAAGAGGTTTATGCAGGAGGTATAAATGGTGTCTTTACCAAAGGATTTTTACTTCATGCAAAGGCTCGAACTTCCAAGGTTCAGAGCACTCAGATCCTATGACAAGAAACTAGTTCTTGCACCTGATCAGAGCTTCCTACACTTAGCTATTAATTCTTAAAATGAGTGCTTAATTATTGCAAGTGTCAAATTAAATTGCACACATAAAAAGTGAATGTTCCTGATCTTAACAGAATGCAATAATGAAGAAACAATCAATATACATTTATCTTGTCATAAGCATTTAATGAAAGAAAAGAAGATTGCGGGAAGTAAGCTAAAAATTCTTGCTGCAACACACCAACGTGCAATGGTGCAGGTTCATTTCTCCTGCTTGGACCAGGCGGGGAAAACCAATCAAATGGAATTGCAGGAAAGGAAATATCACACCAACGTGACCTGGTGTAGGTTCATTTCTCCTACTTGGACCAGGTGGGGAATACCAATCTAAAATCAAGTGCGGGAAAAGAAATTGCAGGAAAAGGAAATTTATCTACTTCACACAACGGATCTGATTTCACTCAGACGAGAATGCATGCACTGGAAATTAAATCACACTAGACAATGTAAAAAAAATTACAGGGAACGAAATGCGGTAAACATGCTGGGTTGGTTGGGCCCTAGCCAACCAACGCATTTCCCTTTTAAATAGAAATGTTGCTCAGTAACTCAGATCATACTCATTTGTTTAAAGGAACAAATAAGATTCGAAAAGCATGAGGTGGAACTCCTTATTCCTATTAATTCACAAAGGCAAAGTAAATCATGAAATACAGAGTCCAGCCTAGATTTGGGTGATAACAAAAGGTACAATCTCTCGTTTAGAAACATAGTCCTGTTACCGCCTCCCCCCCCCCCCCCCCCCCCCGGCACTTTTATAATATGTTTACATGATAATTAATCGTATCCTTTGTAAACAATCATGGGGATTTCATCCCAACTAATTCTAATTAAATAGAATATCAATACAACCATTCCCCTATTAAAAAAATAGAGATTTAATATGAATTTTCCAAATCTGGGCGTTTTCTAAATTTCTGGAAAAATTGATATTTTTAACAAACTACCTCCAAAGACCCCTTTGTATATCCTCAACCATTACGCATTTTGGAAAACGTCCCACGCCTTACTCAATTTCCTATACTGGGAAAAAAACCCATGTTTCAAAATTTTGAGATTCACAACGATTGGCATGAAAATCGAGGAGTAAATCAGTTGTCGGGAAACTGCTACGAATTCGGGTGGAAGTTGTAAAATCTAAACTGGTGCAAGAATGTGTGGTGCAGGAATCCTACCAGTATTAGCGCAAGAATGTGTGGTGCAGGAACTTCGCCTCTATCAAAATAGGCATATAACCAACTTTGTAAACCTGCAAACACACAAACTATTATTAAATATGCCTTTAATGTTTAAATCTCATTAAAACAAAGGAATAGCAAATACTTATTATCTCCGAGAATGCACAAAACTATGAAAATGACTAATCAAGCTAAACAAAATCATGAGTGATTTTGAGTAAAAGGTGATATAAAGCAAGGCAAAACAGAGGCCCAACATCCCCCCATGTTGACCTTCTTGCATGTCCTCATGCAAGGAAATCAATTGTCGCGTTGTTGCTCCCTTGCAAAAAGCAAGATTAAAAACATTTATGGGCATTCGTAATGATGTTTCCTGCAATTCTATGTGATCACATTTCCTACGCTAGATAAAGCTTGTTTCAAGAACAGAGTGTTTGCTAGAGTTTTTGACTATTTATACTAATTTCAAGAAAATCTATCACAAGGACTACATTAAAAATACCAAATTGCAAGGATGGTGCGTGCTTGCACTGATCTGCTTACACTACCTAAAATGTGCTGCTTTGTTCGCACTTTTCTGCTTGCACTACTGTATATTACAATCTGATTGCACTGGTGCAAGCATAAAATCTGCTTAAAAAAACAGGGAATTTTGGTAAAACGTGGGCTAGACTTTAACATGACTTCCTCAGTCATACAGAAGGTTTGCTTCGCCATTTCTTTGATGCTTCTGAGCATATCCTTTTGCTCTTTCTCTAGTAGATCCTGCAATAAGTTCATGGTGGAACAAAGTTGGAAAAGGGAAAAATTCATAATGGGAAGGAAGTTTATTACAGGGATTCCAAGAACAGTACCATCAAGAGGGCATAAACAGAAGTGGGATAGGAAAAAAAAATTCAAGGGGTAAAGTGGGATTTATGAAAAAGATGGGAAGGTAATCATTCTGGGGTAGAAGAAGAAAACTGATGGGGAATTACGAAAATGGGATGTGATGAAAGGCAAAAAATTTCCTAGAAGGTCTACCTACTAACCATGTTATAGCTCTAATGAAAATAGCAATTGTAAGAATGCAACAAGATTAGGTACAAAAAGTGGAAATTATAGACAAAAGAGTATGGTACATACCTATTACCTTGTCCCAAATGAATTCTTTGTTTTGTTTCTGCCCAAAGTATTATAATAAAAATCAAATTTTGTTGAAAAGGTGCAGTCTCAAAATAACTACCACAAGTTCATGCACCTACTATAGCAATCTTGTACCTAGATTATGCAGCACATATTTAGAGGCAACCAACATCAATACACATTTTTGCCAACCAGCGTCTTGTGAGCAGTCATCATTGAGTAATTTATCACTCTAAATACCATGAGAGTCAAAATTAGTTATGATACCAATTAGAAACCTCTTTATTTAACACTCTAAATTTCGTTGTCATCCGGATTCAAACTAGATTTCCTCTTAATATAGAACAAAGAATAACCTTTACTAAGGGTACCACATCCTTAAACATTCTTGATTTTTTAAAGATATAACTCAAAGCATCATGTTAAAATCATCTTTAAAACCATTGTCCAAAAAAAAAGGATAAGTTTAGGGGAAGAGAAAGATCGCCAAGCAAATCATAGTATGCGATTAACTTTAATACCACAGACATAGCCCTGATTCCCGCAAGTGTCCATAACCTCGGCAGGCATGTCTTTTGACCCATTGAAATGTCTATGTCCCACTTACTAGGCATGGATTCAGAGTTATCTTATTTTAATTTTAGATGAATTCCGGAGTTCTGGCTTGGTAACCAACTAATGGCAGTGCCACTCACAAGAAGTAACATGGATGAATAGGTCGTCTCGTGATGAGACCTCTTGTCTTCCAACTTTTTGGTTAAAATCCATTACTCTAGCTTGGTGACCAGAAGCAGTAATGTCATGCATGCTAGGTCTCATGATCATGGTAGGTCGGCTCATCACGAGACCTCCTATCCTCCCATAAATCTTTTGTATACTCTGATTATGATTAACCTAAAAGGTTACTTAATAAGTGGGGAGACAGATCTACTCCTTAAGAGTATGGGATGGCGTGAAAAGTTTTTAATGACTAATCATTACTGACTAGTTCCTCTGCCCTAAAGACTTATTAAAAATATCCCAGATAATGACTAAAAGACTCCTTGAATTAAGAATGCTAGTGTTCTCATGAATAGCTTATTATGATCTTAACAAGAGTGGTCCTCCATAGGGGGTTTCCAATAGTACCTTCTAAGGGAAATTGAAATCATATATATCAGATGACTTTCTTAGAGTGATTAGTCATGGTTACTTTGAAAACATGAGGTATTATGGTGAATCATACTCAACAAGATGTGTCACAGATGTGTGTGTTAACAACCAATGTGGATCAAAAGTAGTTTTAGTGACTACACTTTAAAAAATCAAAAACCCTAATAGCATCTTAAAAGCTTTATTCACCTACCCTACTTTACCTAAGAGGCGGAAGACTTCCTTTTATGTATAGGAGTACTTCCAATGAAGCCATGTGCGGATCAGGTGAAAATATATACTCATGCTCAAATTTATCATACAAACTTGAAAGTGTGCATGAGCATGAAAAACCAACGAATGTAGATGATATGACAACAAGAGTTTTAGAAGAGGATAATGTTGCCTTGCTTGAGTAGTTGTTTGGAACCAATGTTCAATGTAATCATGGTAGCCTCGGTCCATTTCTTGATTTGGCCCATGCTGCACATCTTCTTCTTCCTTGTCATGTCGATTGTCCTCCTTAGGGTGATTAGTCTCTTCATCACATTTTGGATCTGCTGATAGACATGTCAAGAACTTTTTGTTCTAGGGTTCCAATGGATATCCTTCGTTGATTATAGTGCATGATTCATTTTTCTCCTCAAAGGAGACTTCTAAATCCTCTTGTGATGGTGGAGAAATGGACAAGTCCTTGACTATTGTTAAGAAGTTTTCTTCCTAAGAGGTAGAGATCAATATCCCAACAACTGCTAGGGCTTGAGAGAGAACCTTCATACTTGTTATCATCTTTAAGTCCATCTGGTTGATTGATATTCCTTGTCTCCACACACATATTACTAATGGGGGTTCTTACAACACCCCAAAAATGATATAACGTTAAATATTAGGATCTGAAGATAATTGATTTTAAAAGTTATTGGCTGAAATAAAGCTCACCACACTTGCATAAAAAATACAAAACGATAAAGGTAGACTTACCCCTATTGCATCAACAGAAAATTCTTACCAAATCAAATCGCCTCCCCGGCAACGACGCCAAAATGTTGGGTGTAGGAATTGCACTTAAGCAAACTCCTCAACACTTAATTATCAACCCGGGGATTCGTAAACTTACAGACGAAGCACAGGCAATGCCAGAGATGGTATGAATTTTCTTGATAGAAATTCCTACTTTCTTAAAGAAAAGCTTGCAGAATCGAAAGAGTAAAAGATAACTAAATCATCAAAGTAATCTAGTGCTGGAACAAGAAAGAATGCATTTGCAAAGGAATCAAAATAAAAAGGAAATCACTCCAACTGATCAATTTTTAATTACTGAGTATGTGTTATGTTTTTCTTTAGCAGAGACACTTGGCAATCTCGTAGAATGGGCCCTTGAACCTGCTTCTTTAGAGATTTCCTTCTTGCACTAATCTATCCTACACTATCGCAGTGTGCTTGCACTAGTGCAGGAACAGAGGTTTATGCATGAGGTATAAATGGTGTCTTTACCAAAGGCTTTTTACTTCATGCAAGGGCTCGAACTTCCAGGGTTTAGAGCACTCAGATCCTATGACAAGAAACTAGTTCTTGCACCTGATCAAAGCTTCCTACACTTAGCTATTAATTCTTAAAATGAGTGCTTAATTATTGCAAGTGTCAAATTAAATTGCACACATAAAAAGTGAATGTTCCTGATCTTAACAGAATGCAATAATGAAGAAACAATCAATATACATTTATCTTGTCATAAGCATTTAATGAAAGAAAAGAAGATTGCGGGAAGTAAGCTAAAAATTCTTGCTGCAAGACACCAACGTGCACTGGTGTAGGTTCATTTCTCCTGCTTGGACCAGGCAGGGAAAACTAATCAAACAGAATTGCAGGAAAGGAAATATCACACCAACGTGCACTGGTGCAAGTTCATTTCTCCTGCTTGGACCAAGCGGGGAAAACCAATCTGAAATCAAGTGTGGGAAAAGAAATTGCAGGAAAAGGAAATTTATCTACTTCACACAACGGATCTGCTTTCACTCAGACAGGAATGCATGTAGTGGAAATTAAATCATACTTGAAAATGTAAACATAAATTACAGGGAATGAAATGGGGTAAACGTGCTGGGTTGGCTGGGCCCTAGCCAACCAGCGCATTTCCCTTTTAAATAAAAACATTGCTCAGTAACTCAGATCAGACTCATTTGTTTAAAGGAACAAATAAGATTCAAAAAGCATGAGGTGGAGCTCCTTATTCCTATTAATTCACAAAGGAAAAGTACATCATGAAATACAGAGTCCAGCCCAGATTTGGGTGATAACAAAAGGTACAATCTCCCGTTTAGAAACACAGTCCTGTTACCGCCTCCCCCCCCACCCCCCTTTTATAATATGTTTACATGATAATTAATTGTATCCTTTGTAAAAAATCATGGGTATTTCATCCCAAATAATTCTAATTAAATATAATATCAATACAACCATTCCCATATTTAAAAAAATAGAGATTAAATACGAATTTTCCAAATCTAGGCGTTTTCTAGATTTCTGGAAAAATTGGTATTTTTAATAAACTGCCTCCAAAGACCTCTTCGTATCTCCTCAACCATTACATATTTTTGAAAACGGATCGCTTATTACTCAATTTCCTATACTGGGAAAAAAACCCATGTTTTAGAATTTTGAGATTCGCAACAATCAGTGTGAAAGTAGAGGAGTAAATCAGTTGTCGGGAAACTGCTGTGAATTCGGGTGGAAGTTGTAAAATCTGAACTAGTGCAGGAAAGTGTGGTGCAGGAATCCTACCAGTACTAGCGCAAGAATGTGTGGTGCAGGAACTTCGCCTCTACCAAAATAGGCATATAACCAACTTTGTAAACCTACAAACACACAAACTATTATTAAATATGCCTTTAATGTTTAAATCTCATTAAAACAAAGGAATAGCAAATACTTACTTATTATCTTCGAGAATGCACAAAACTATGACAATGACTAGTCAAGCTAAACAAAAGCATAAGTGATTTCGAGTAAAAGGTGATATAAAGCAAGGCAAAATAGAGGCCCAACACAACGCGCACTGGCTGAATGTCTTCCTCCATTTCTTCATCCACCTTGATATCTTCTACGAATGCTTGGAGATCCTCCTCCTTGTCATTTGTCTCAAGATTAACAATCTTGCCCTTGTCTTCCATAGACAGATTGCTGAACCGTGGATTTCGTGGAGACATGAGGATTGGTCCTGCTACCTGTGAATCCTTTTTGGGCCTCGACGTCTGGGGCAATTTAGGAATTTCCTATGCACCCACTAGTGGCATAGGGCTCTATGCGGCTCCCTCAGTTGTTGACATCATTCTATTCAGGAACTCCTTCGGCAATGTCTCAAACACTGAACTTGCTCTCGATGCCTCCAGATTCGTCAGGTCCATACCCACTTGATAGCATAACAAATGAATTCTCAAAATGCCAAGGGTTGTTCTATGGATAACCACTATGATTTATAGGTCTTTTTGAATTCAAATTCGACTGTTCTCCCCTCATTCGGCGCATTAATGCGAAATTGGCGGTGGATCATCCCGAATCTAATTCTGACTTGGCGTATTAATTTCCCATCGCCCGCTCCTCATTGTCTTAACTTGGACATCTTGTCATGAACAGTGACACCAACGGTCACTTCCCACCCTACCCGCGCGACAGCGCAACCCCCCATGTGCTAGCGCAACCCTTGTGACATATTGATCCTGCACGCAACCTCCTTATCGCGCCGCTGCCATACAAACTCTTTTATAGTCCCACGCTCTCTTTCAACTACCTGGAGCGCTGAGACTGTGCTTTCTACAGATAGTCAAGTGGTCATACCACCTCTGCGAGGCTTCAATGCACCTTCCAGCCTAGTCTGTGGGCACTCCTTAATTTCCCTCACAACAGTCAATGTCGCACGTCCTTCCTTATATGATGCCCTCCCCTGGTTACTTTGTCTAGTAAGGTGTGGTTGCAGCCATGGTAGCAGAGCCACAATTTCTCGGTGGCAATATTGTAATCCAATAGTATGGCCGCTCATATCTTGTCCCATCATTCTTACTTTATCTTGCACAATTTTTGTTTCCAGTTTGTTGATTTCTTCATCCATTAACCTACTTTTCTTCCTCAGCCATACCCGATCTTCTTCAAGTTTGTGAAGTTTAATATTCCCTTGCTGAATGTCTTCCTGTGACTGCATATGTTTGACCTCGCACGGCTGCATAATTCCTTTGTCCAGGTCCCCGCGTATTGTTCCAAATATGTGAGGATTCCTTCCTCCCAAAAGTATGGCCTCGACTCTGCCCATCATCTTCGGGATCATCTCCGTGCTTAGATTCTTGTACATGGCCCTAGAGGCCCATCGAACCGTTGGTACATGTAGGTCCCAATCAGTTTGTCTGGCCTGGTGAACCTTGTTCAGGATCTCGCATACCTTCTTGAATGCTTCTACGTGGAATGTTTGTGGTGTGCGTCACTTTTCTTGCTGCTGCGTCTGGTTCCAATTTTCGATCCTTAGTCTGGGGTGTGCTTGTGTGGACTGCACAACACACATCTGCACCCAGCGACATAGGTGGGTGCACAAGCTGCTTCATCCTGGCTTCCCGGCTCTTGTTCGACACTGGGGGCTTCCAAACCGTAGGCGCATATGCCTTCTATATTCATGCCATTTTACAACAGTCTCTTGATGTGTACTCCACCATCGTGCGGGTGTTGTGCGCAGTACCCATTCCAATGCACCGTACCATTGTTGTTCCGGTACCACGCTTTTAAATTTGTCCAGGAATTCATCCACCACTGTCACTCCATCATATATTGGCAGTTCCCTTGCCTCTGTCATTATGCAACGTAGTGATCTAATCATCATGTTGCAATTCAGCGTTGTCACTTCGTGCAATCGGTTCTGCCAATGCTCTACTTCTTCGTCTGAATCCGAAGTACAGGAGCTGTCGCGCTCCCACAAGATTCTCCCATCTGTAGTCAAATTCACCCAATCTTGGTCTCACGCCATTATCTGGTAAATATAATCCAGCTCATCGTCGCGCACTGGTTCAGTGTAGCGCGCTCCTTCGACTGGGTCTAGCGGGACTACTACGTGTAGTGATTTTTTTTTTAATATCATCTTCTGCTTCTTCAGGTTGATGACTCTGTTCATATCAGTGGCCCAATCTATTCCTAACAACGTGGGATAGGGATTGCTTTCATCAACAATCTCTATTACTTCAAAATCTGTCTGTGTGCTCGCCCCTTCAATATCAACTGTTACCCCCTGCAACCTCCCCATGGGCAAAATCTTTTGTTGGTTCACCATTCGTAATTGAATAGGAGACCACTGCAACATGGGCCTGCCCATGCATTCCCACGTTTGTTTCGGTAACACATTCATGTTTGACCCCAGGTCTAGGATTACCTGATCCATTTCATGCTCACCAATCTATGCCGTTGATCTCATTTCCCTCCCGGTGTGCAATGCATGCTTTCCCAGTTTCTAGACTACGTGTAGTTCTCTTGACCCTGCGCGCCTGGTGATCAGCTCCTGTAGTCCCTTAACCAACTTGTTGTCGCGCAACAGTTTCATGCATGTTTCCAGAAATGTAGTAAGCATAGAAGGATCCATCCCTGGCTCTAGTTGATCCTTACTACCTAAAGTGGAGGCCTCTGCGAAGTTGTTCTTAGCTTCCATCAACGTCTCCTTTGCGCATTCTAAGTCAAACTCAGGTTCCTTTGCAAGAGCCTTGTGAACCCATGTATCCTCCTCGGGCTGCTTCCCCTTATCCTCCCTTGTGGTCACACCGCTTCTAAGCATCATGCTCACATTTGGGTCTTCTTCGTGCAGTTCAGACCTCATCATTTGGATATTCCGAGTCGAAGGAGGCTAGAGTACCCCTTTTTCATGCATCTGTGTGATCAACTTAGGACAATCTATCATTTCATGATCAAACTGAGCACAGTACGAACAGGATATCCTCGTCGAGTTGGTGTAATCGCGGGCATAGTGCCCTGGTCCTCTACAATTGTAACAAATCAACATTCTGCGGCCCCTTCCTGGTCCCATTCCTTCTCATCCTTGACCTCGCCCTTGAAATCCAACGCACGCCATCCCCACAGCTGGGTTGAGGGTTTGCATTTCTATCTGCATCCTATAGGCCGGGGTCTAATCCATCATTAGCTCGTAGCTATGACAAGTGCACTCATCATGGCCTACCAACCTACAGAAATTACAAAAAAGTTGTTGGGGTGTGGTGTATACTTCTATAACAAATTACAATTGTTCGTCGTGTGTTTTCCTCCTATCTGATAGATTGTGCACCATAATGTGGTGTCGCACTCGGCCCTGCATGTGCCTCTGGTCTCAATGGCATTGGTTCCCCTCCTGCCAAGTACTTCGCGAATACTGGACAGTGATCCTTGTCATGGCCCTGGCCTTTGCATTTTATGCACCATACTTCCTCACGTGCCTCTGGCCACAGTGCCCTATCTTGCTTCAAACTCTGCATTTCCAGACATAGATTCTGTATTTGAACGTGGTTTTGTTGAACTCCCAACCCAGGGTCTTATATCGGGGTCTCATGCAACCTCATTGCCATTTCCAATGCTTCGGCCTAGGTGGAAAGTTTTTGTTGTGACAATGTCATCCTCAAGTGCGGTGTTAGGGATGCCACAAACCATGCGCGATGTTGGGAATCTATTAGCGTCATATTGGCCTCGCAAATCGTACTCTTCATCCGCTGATCCAGATCCCAGGGGGTCTTTCTTGGAAGCATCGTGATCTCGTTAAACCTGATGATTTACTATGTCTCTGATTTCGGTCAACTAAATTCTCTGTTCAACGCATTCTGGATCTCTACTATCCCCGCGTTTGGGTGGTTGTTAGAGTTCTTGATATACCATGTCAATGCGCGATCCTACAATGCAATCACAAATGTAGCCTTCTTAATGTTTTCTTCTGTGACCGCATGCGCTTCCCACACTACTCTTACCACGAACTAGAACTAGTCTGGATCTTCATTCCCTACTCCTATGAATACGAGTAGTTTGATTGCGCTCGCCATGCTGAACCGTGGGGGTGGTGGAGGTGGAGTGGGTGGAGATGGAGGTGCGGGAGGTGAAGCGGGTGGTGGCGTGGGTGGAGGTGGCAACTGTGGAATGCGCTGCCTTATCAAACTGACCGCACTTCTTGGAGAGACCTGAGCGAGCTCTTCCTAGCTCTCTCGCGAAGGTGAAATTAAGGGATTGTTTTCTAATTCTCTACTACCTTTGTAGATATTCCCACTCCGTGTTGTCCCAAACATTAATGTATTCGCATAACCTGCTTTTCACATAACATCATCTTAATCCAGGTATTCAAAGATTTAATATACTTACCTCGCGATCCCTTGAGAAAACTTCGTTTTGGTTCGTTGTAGCTCACGGTCATGTCTACCACGAACTCAATGATTAATCCCCCTATTATCCAGTCAAGCGAATGGTCCACAGTTCACGCGATCTTATCTTTTGATGCCTCTAGTTTGTTCACTAATTCCAGAGTCCACACTATCAGTTGGTCGAGCCTACACCTTCCCTGGCTTTCGGCTAACCTTGTGATCCACTCATACAGGTCAGAAGGAAAGAATGCAAATAAAATCTCGTGGATTTCTGTATACACGTAGCAATCCAGCCACCTTTTCTCAAATACTCGCGGAGTTCTGTTTTCCTGTGTCGCGAACTCGTGAATCTTCTTGTCCAACCACTCTTCAATTTCCTTCTTTGTTGGGTTCCAGTGGCAGGACATCAGACATCCCTTAGGGAGATCCTAGTCCTGGCAACAGAACCATTTGTTGGCTTAGTGGGGCCTGACCCAGGTTCAGAAGTGATTTAGCCAAGTAAATCTCAGTACCACTAGCCCTTTCGTCAATAATCCGCAGAGCGTGGACTGAGGTCTCACTCGAAGTAGTATGGGAGGGTGCTGGAACCAGGTTTCCATACCCCAGGGATGTCTGTTATGTGGCAATAAGGACGCGATTCAACCTTCGCGCTTACTAGGTTACACACACCAACGAGCTTCCTGCGTCCTGTGGTACTGCCTTCGTGCAACTCTAGCCGTAGTGCAACCAGTGTTAAATACCCAAGCCTTCCTTAATTAGGTTCTGTTCTCTTAGTTACTTAGAAGGATTTTCATACACAAGAATTCATATAGGTGTGCGCATATAAATAAAGAGATACCATTAACGCATAACATCAAAATATAGATCTATGAAATAGATGCACAATATGCCAAATCAAACTTATCTTTATTAATGATTCTCTTCAAGTTCAGTTCAATACAGACCCGACTCCGCCCTGCGCACTCAGTTGCAGGGGTCCGTGCACTCAGCTGTGGACTCTACTTGGCCTCTGCGCACTCATATGCAGAGCCTCTACCTACTACTACGACCCAGTACACTTCAGATCTACTTCTATCTTCTAACCATGCCTTCGCATCTATCTATTACTTTCTTCCCAAAAACTATCTTTACACTACCTCGCTCTATTTATACAATCCCATTGTCCGTGGACCATGGGTAGGCTGACACAACATTACATTAAATTACATTATTTTAAGGCGGAAAACCCTATGACTCATCCTAAGTTTTCGCGCTCTGCGCTCGCATTTCGCAGAGTCTTCACATCACATTGACCAAAACTCGGGCTTTAAGCCCCAAACCCCTACTGTGGGGGGGGATCTTCTGCCCAACAAGAAACCCAAGAGAAAACTAATGCTTCAAGAAACCCTAAGGTGAATAGGTCACATAGTTCAAAAGGAGAAATCTCAAGGGAATGAAACGAAGAGTCAAATATTCCAGCAAACAACAATTTGACACACAATAAATAGGCAAAATACAAGCTCAGAACGATAGGACACACTGGCCAATTAGAAAATAGAACTTCAAAATGAAAACCCATAGGAATCTTCGCGAGCGTCAAATTGACAACCTGGTTCGACAATGAAAAGTCACACCCCCTTAACTAGCAACTTGCGACGTCATCACAGAAGTACACCAGGACACAACGTCGAGCATAACTCAAATCCCATCACTATGCCAAACAGTAGAAAGAACAACTAATTAAATAGAGTAGACGCGATTATCATCGCGACTGTCAGAAAATAAAAGGCGACTACCCCAAATCAAAGGAAAAAATTAAAAATTCAACTGAGGAAAGGCCAGACCCATCACTTATGATAGAGGGAAGACTACCAGAAGTAGTCAAACAACCCACAATATGGAGAATTCTACCCAAAAAGTAAAGGAGACAATAAACAAGCAAAACAAAATCAAATCAAGAGACAAAAGACACAGATCCCCAATATGGTCGCCAACTTGTGAAGCAGGTAAGTTCCCTCTGCGGACAGAGGCAACCCCTCTAGCCCTAGAGTGGGTCTAGTCACAGCAAGAACAATATCAAAGAAAATTCCCTTAGATAGTTAATGTCATGAAGGCCTACCTTCAAATCCTCGTTTGATGAAGTTCTCATTGTGTTGCTCTAGCTCTCATTCTAATCACTTTTGTACCTGAAACAACATACAGAGAACAACAACAAACATAATAGAATACAACAAAAATGATCTACTTAAAGGGTCAAGGAACTTCAAGCTATCAATATGAAATTTGACATAAGATATAGGAAATAAACCATTGATTTGTATTAATATGAATTGAAGTAAAACTTACAACCATGCCTTGACGTTGTAGGTCTCCTTGAAGGGTCCTGTCAGCATGTCTCTATAAGCATTCACTCATGAATTGTCTCCCAAGAGGATGAATAACTCTCTCTCCTACCAAAAAGGAGAAATTACAATGCTAGAACACTCATACAATCAAGCCAAATCCACACAAAACTATCCCAGTCTAAGTTACATTAAAAGCTACTTCCAAACTCTCTAGCCAAACTCTCTCACTCTACTCTCTCCAACTCCTCTAACTGAGCTGCACTAGCTAATCTCAGCCATGAAGGAGGTATTTATAGGAGGAGGAGCCTCCATAAGATATGGGAGAAAGAGCTTATCCCTTTGGGAGGTTGCATAAAAGGTGCAACAACCATCCCAAAGGAGAGAGCCAAGCTCATCTGATCCAACAACCAATAGGACCGCCACTAAGAAGCTTTGACAATTTGTTAAAAACAAACTTGCCAAAAGTAGCTCGTCACGAGTGAAACAAAGGGACAAGGTGATGACGTCACTAGGCTTAGTTCAATCTTGGCCATCTTTTGGGTGGAATAACTGATGTCCCACAACGACCCAAAAACAGAGTTTAAAAAGGGTCTGCTCCAGGAGTAATGAACTGAGGTACTCTTCTTGATATGACAAGGAAGACATTGACACATATTTTGCAACATGACATAAAGCAGATGTTAATAACACAGACCGACAATAATCGGGATCAGGGAATGTGGGGTTGGTGACAAATTACTCTGTAACACAAGGTTTGTGAATATAGGCGATTATTGGGATGAGGACACAGTTGATAAAGTCACAGAGTTGTTACGTGAATATCAGAACATTTTTCCCACAAAGTCATCTGATCTAAAGG
This sequence comes from Pinus tabuliformis, assembly GCA_031772625.1. Taxonomy (NCBI): domain Eukaryota; kingdom Viridiplantae; phylum Streptophyta; class Pinopsida; order Pinales; family Pinaceae; genus Pinus; species Pinus tabuliformis. The sequence continues at coordinate 1,290,573,386 of CM062804.1, read as the reverse complement.
GGATAGTAGGTGATCTGGGTGTTATGAAGATCAATTTGAAGCCAGATGCGAAGCTGGTAAAGCAGCGTCCATACCGATTGAATCATAAATATAAAGAAAAGGTGCATGAAGAGTTGGATGAGATGCTTGCAGCAGGATTTATTGAGCTTGTAGAAGAATCAAACTAGGTTAGTCCTATGGTGGTTTAGGAGAAGAATACAAAGGGTGAAATTAGGATTTGCGTAGATATAAGGAAGTTGAACGATGCTTGTGTACATGATCCATTCCCTACACCATTCACAGATTAAGTCTTGGAGGACGTTGGTGGTCAAGAAGCATACTATTTTACAGATGGATTCTCAGGATATCATCAGATCAAGATAATGCTAGAAGATCCAAGTAAGACTACCTTCGCCATAGAATGTGGCTCTTTTCAGTATTGTTATAGCACCATTTACCACTCTTGGTATTTGTGATGCTTTGTTTATGGCCTAGGGCAACCCCTCCTTCCAAACTTGGTCCAAATATATAAAAAACAGTGTTTTATTCCCTGTACGCTACTTTGCCCTAAGCTAAAAGCGTGTACACGCGGGTCAGTCAATACCCAACCCACGTATATGTATTAAAACACTTTAAAAAAAAAATTTCCTTAATTATGGGTAGAGTTCACAGGTTTTACCTATTGAATACCTCCTATTGCCCGTGGCCCAACTGTTTCCCAACTAAAAAACTAATTGGGAGAAGTATAAATTGACTTCTATGAGAAGGCCTTAAGGAGGAAAAGAGATAGAGTTATTATACTGAGATTATCCCTGACTGAGTCTGAAGAATCCCTGTGCCTCATGCACTTCCCCAAGCTTCAAGAAACCCTTGTTTCCTTGATTATAGATATTCTCCCTTTTGCTTGAGATATCATGGTGTTGGTTATGGAAGAAGATTGTTGAAGGTTGGGATAGGACGAACCCGAAGGATGGTTCCGCTTGGAGCTGGAAGAAGAAGACTCAAGTGAATCCTCTCCATGTTATTTATAGCTTACTGCAATAAAAGAAATGTTGTCTTGTTTATGAAATTAACTTTGTTTATGCATCAAATTATGTTTTAATTCATATATGAATGATGTTTTGATGTATGACCAATCATTTGTTTATATGATATAAAGTCAATTTCGTGAATATTCTTTACTTCTATACTGCTATGTATGTTCGGATTTAATGATTTTCAGGTTTAAAGAACATCGGGAGTTGCAGAGGGTCTGAACCCTACGGTACCTACTCGAATGAAGGAAATCCGGGTATGGTCACTCTTATGTAGTTTGATTATATAAGCATTTTGCTTGAGCTGTATGAGTGTTTCTTGTTGTACTTTGCTTCTCCTCTGTTGGGGTTCTAACCCAAAGCCCTAGGGTACTTATTCCTAAAACAGAATTGGACTTAAGAATGCCCCTGCAATCTTTTCTAGGGTGGTAGTCGTAGCCTTTAAGGAAATTATTTACAAGTTTTTGGAGGTCTACTTGGATGATTGGATGGTGTTCGAGTTAGTTAAAAAGCATGTTTCAAGTCTTCGCCTACTGCTGGATACTTTTAGGAAGTATTAGATCTCCCTAAATCTAAATAAGTGTATATTATGCAAACCATATGGAATACTTTTGGGCCACGTTGTTTGTAAGAAAGGGTTGATGGTAGACACTACTAAAATTGCAGTGATTATCAATTTGGATCCCCCAAGGAATGTAAAACAATTGCGTGCAACATTGGTCCATATAAGATACTATAGAAAGTTCATTAAGGCATACGCATAGATCACTGCGCCCATAGAGAAATTATTGAAGAAAGATATGACATTTTACTGGGATGATGATTCCCAAGAAATCCTAGACGTTTTAAAGGAGAAGATGGTTACATCACCTATTCTAGTGTTCCCAGATTGGAAGAAATAATTTCATGTACATGTGGATGCATCCCGCATATCGTTAGGAGCAGTTTTAACCCAACCAGGCATCGATGATATCGACCGTCTGGTTTCATTTGCAAGCAAAACACTGTCTAAGGTGGAGAAGAATTATTCAACCATGGAACGCAAAGGGTCGGCAATGGTATATGCACTCCAGAAGTTCAGGCATTATCTATTGGGTGTGCACTTCAAAATGTATATAGACCATTCAGCTTTGAAGTACCTGGTCAACAAGCCTCTATTTTTTTTTTTGTGGGGGGGGGGGGAATTTGTAGGTGGTCACTGTTATTTCAGGAGTATGACTTTGAAGTAATTGTGAAGCCAAGAATATTAAATGTTGGACCTAATCATCTTTCGTGGATTGAGAAAGACGAAGAACCTATTAGTCTTGATTAAGGATTTCCTAACACACAACTCTTTGCTATGCGCATAGAAAATGAAAATTTTACATATATAATCCAATTTCTACCTACGGGTGTAGCCCGTGAAGGATATATGATGCAACAGAAGAAGGAATTGGTGGTCAAGTCTGCAGATTTCTCTGTAATCACAGGACACTTGTACAAAATGGGGATGGAACAGTTCTATGTAGGTATGTACTAGATTATGAGAGACAAACTATCCTCAGTGAGGCACATGGAGGAGTTACTGGAGGACATTATGCTGGAAGAGAAACTATGCAGAAGTTCCTATGAGATGGGTTGTGGTGGCCGACTATGCAAAAATATTCCAAGGAGTATTGTAGGGCATGCGATGTCTATCAAAGGACCGAGAAGCCATCGCGGGGGGATGATCTACCTCTGAACCCGTAAGTCTCGTTACAAGCATTCGATAAATGGGCAATAGATTTTTTGGGACCTATTCAATCACTAGGAAGGAAGACAGGAGCATGCTACATCATCACAATGATAGAATACTTGATCAGATGGGCTGATACATAGCCTGTGAAGGATTGCAGCACAACTATAGCTTCGAAGTTTATATTTAAGTACATTTTGTCTAGGTTTGGTTATCCTACAATTTTGATGAGCGACAGGGGTTCGCATTTCCTGAATGAAACAATTGTTACTTTGATATAAGAATTCCATATGTATCATCAAAAAAGAATGCCATACCATCCTCAAGCAAATGGAACTATTGAAGCTTTCAATAAGATCCTAGAGAATGCCTTGAAAAAGATCTATAATTCGAATAGGAACGATTGGGATGTGTGCATACCAGCTGTTCTTTGGTCATATAGAACTACATGTAAACATTGACTGGACAAACACCATTTCGACTAGTTTATGGACAATAAGGGGTGATTCCAATGGAGTACATAGTGTGCCCAGCTTAAGGATTGCAATAGTCATGGAGATGGAAGATCAGGATATAATGGAAGAATGCCTTGCGCAGATACTTGAGTTAGAATAAGATCAATTCTTGGCAGGTTTTCATCAGTAGGTGCATAAGGCTCAACAAAAATCATGGAATGATCGCCACATTAAGCATCGTACCTTTAAAAATGGAGATTTAGTGTTGATGTATGATAGCAAGTTTACTAAGTTCTCAGGAAAGTTTCAAATGCATTGGCTGGGACCATACATCGTCAAGGAAATTACAGATGCAGATGCAGTTCAGCTCGCGAAGTTGAATGGGGAGCTATTTTTAGGAAGAATTAATGGGAGCCGGCTAAATTTGTACAAGGGCGATCCCACCCCTACATGATGACTACATGGATGCAGAACAATCTTAGTACTTCAGGAAGTTGGAAGGAAGTGTAGGACTATAAACTACCCTACCAGAAGAAAAGTTTGGCGAAGAGATTAGGTTGTGCGATGGTTAGGGACAAGGCATAGATGGGAGCTACGACGAAGGAGTTGTGCTAGAGAGGTGGGTTCCATGCAGCCTAGATAGAAAATGACCATTCGAAGCACTGTAGATGATTGGATGGTTATTTTTTCATTAAAGGGAGCGAGGAGAAAGAATTTAAGGAGCATATCTTTGGAAATATGCCGCCAAAAGAGAATTAATGAGGGATATCTGGAGGGAATCAATGGATTTGAATTCAAAAAGGACTATAAATACAACATCCCACTCCACATTCGAACACTTTTCTTATAGAGAGATTGTCTTGAGATTTTGCACCTAAGTTTGAGCATAGACGATTGTTGTATGTCTAAATGAGATTGGCAAGAGATAGAGAGGGAGTTTTCACAGAAGGGGCTTGGATTTGAGGCAGATTTTTCTGAGTGGTAGAAGAAACTCTTCTGGGAGAGCCTTGACAAGATGAATGCAACACCACCAGTCCCTACTATAGCACCTAGGTCACCGAGGCCAAAACCTATTGCCTCCGCGGCAGGAGAGAAAAAGCAGAAGAAGCCACAACAAGCCCCAATTCGACAATTGTCATGCAAAAACCCAACTGAGATTCAACAAAATGGTCATATGGATAAAAATAAGCAGCCAACAGAACCCGAGGACCTGAATGAAGAAGAGTTTACTATGGGGATCAAAAATATCAGTGCAAAGGAAGCAAAGCTAATTACTCAGTTAACACCATATATACCCCCTAGGAAATCAACTACCAAAGTGACTAAGGACCCTGACATGTTGAAATACAAGGTATTCATGCCATTGTTGATGGAGGAAGCACCTATTAAGGGAGACTTGTTGGCCTGGGTATCATTTCTAAAGATGGAGGATTGGGATTTGGGTCATCACGCAAAGTTTCCGCAGTTAGAACCCAGTAAAGTCTTGAAATCAGTTTACTATGAGGAGGCAGGTGTCACAAGGCTTAAACCAATGAAGTGGGTGGCAGATATTGAGCATGCATGGTTGTTAAACATATTGTATGTCCCACATTTTAGTTGCATCATCATTAATACCATCTGTGTGCATCAATTGTTGGTGCTAGTTCATGATGGGTGCCTCTCTCTGGGAGGGCCCCTCCCAATTGACGATGTTGGTCCATAGAATCACAACACTACCTTATCAAGGCACGAACCCTACAGATGCTTTTGTGGAGAATTCAGAGGAAGAGAATTTTGTGGAGAATTTTGTTTCAGATGAAGAGTGACTTCGAGTTGGTGAAGAAGTCATGAGGCTGGGCCATTAGCTCTATATCAGATGGAGTTGTGCGATTTGCTGCACATATTTTGGCAAGCAAAATAATGCGGAAGTGTCATGTCGATGAAGTACCGGCACCAGTGGTATCCTTAGCTGCGCAGTGCAGTGAGGGGATCTAATTTAATTAGGGAAAGTACCTCTACCAAGAAATCCTGGATGATTTTTGTGAAGCCTAGAAGGATGGAAAAGAGTTCCACTACGCGTGGTTACTGTTATTGTTCATGCTGGTAGCTTGGAGGATGCCTGAGGATTCTGAGTTCCCAACGCCCGAACCAGACTTATGCGAGGCTGCAAAATTCACTTTGCTATGGGCAACGAAGGACCTTGACCGTATCATTGAAACCAAGATGTTATAGGTACTGTTTGAATTAGAGTTGTGTATGGTGATCAACCAATGGCCACGGTTGTCACCTAGTCTACATGCGCAGTACAAAAATATAGCACACTTCAAACCATATTTTCACGATTTGTCCATACATGTGAAGAAGGATTTTGCAGGAACATGGCACAAGTTGTCGTATTTAGTCACGGAGGATGATATTATTGGGGTCATCAGCTGATGGCCAAGGGATTATCTTATCCCATCTAGAAAAACTACAGGAATAAGTAAGGCCGCAGAAGTAGAGCCGGGGAAAACAACAGCTGCAACAGAGGCCATGAAAGACAGGGGGGAAGAAGAATAGAATACTTTTAAAAAAGAGAAAGAAGAACATAAGGCTTCTTAGAAAGAGAAGGAAGCGTAGAAGAAAAAATATATGCAGGCAACAACAATGCAGGTCACCATTGACCTCGAAGAGCCGGATACAAAGCATATAGATGTTGAGGTCGAAATTGTAGATGAAGAGGAAGGGGGCACAGACCCATATATCAGATCAGAGGGCTTAGAGTCCCCCTTCAGGGTCAGGAAGAGACAGAAGCGAAGTTCGACAGGACCTCACAAGAAGCAGAAGTATGATAAGTCTGTGAGTACTACACCATTGGTCCTCACGGAGGTGTTGGTATTATGATACAGGTGTTGTCCTTGATGGCAACTCACTCAGGTGACAAATCATAGTGCAACAGGTCAATAGCAAAGAATTAATGATTAGACTACAAAGAATGAATAAGGAGAGGTATACGCAAGCTCTCCTTGACAAATGAGTGTATACACGCAGGTTAACAGACCAAAAGGAGCGTATAACGTACACACGCAATTTCACGAAACGAAAAGCATGTATATCTAGGAAAACTAAGTTTTGGTCCAAGGTATTTGGTCCATGGTATTTTGATCCATGGTATTGGTCCAAGATATCTAGTCTGAGGTATTGACCCTAGGTATTTGGTCCAAGGTATTGGTCTTAAGTGCTTTTGGTCCATGATATTGAGAAAGGCCTAAAACTATATAAGGAGGAGAAGATCATTAGGCCAAAGTGTGCAAGTATTGAATATCTGATGAAGTGTGAGATCCAGTATGCAAGTTATGGGTTTGTGATGCTTTGCTTGCTCTAAACCAAGAATGTACCTATGTGGATGATGATGGATCGGGATCTTAAGGCTTGGAATGTATTATCATTATGTGGTTTGATCATGGATAGACTAGATCTGAATACTGACACATGTTTTATTCTGCAAATGTTATGATCTGGGTATGACTGAATTCTGAAATAGCTATGAAGTTTTTAAGTTAGTATTTGTAGATTTGTATGCGGGTTAGCTTTGATAAAAGTGTGTATACACACTGGTTCGGCTCATTAGAGTAGCGTATACATTATGAAATATGATATCTGAATTTGTAGTTGGTTCTAGTGGTTGTTGCAAAGTTCTGGGTTCTGCTCTGTGTTCTGGTGACTGTGTTTTGATGACAGGGCTTCAGTGATTCAGTTGTTGGGTGATTCAGGGATTGATGATTGAGTATTCAATGATTGGTTAATGCAATGGTTGTATTGCAGTGGTGATTGATTTTGAGCTTCAATGTTGTTGATGGGCCTAGTATGAAAATTGGATGAAACATGGCCTTCAAATTATAGTATTGTGTTCTGGGAGTATCCAGTATAAAAATTTATGAAACGTGGTCCATGGAGGAAGAGATAAGGTTGTAGCCTTCTGTAGGCCGGCACCTACATACTGGTAAACATATCGGCCAGTACAAGAGCCAAGGGGTTGGAGCTCCCTCTAGTAGTAGGTAGAAAACGAGTGAAGGTTGGAGCCTTCAGTAGGTCAGCGCCTACGTACTAGTAAACAGATCAGCTAGTACAAGAGCTAGGGGGTTGTAGCTCCCTTCCAGTAGTAGTTTGAGAACAAGAGATGGTTGTAGCCTTCTGCAGGTGGGTGCCTATGTACTGGTATGAATCTGCACCAGTATAAGATTGTAAACAGGTTTTTATGATATTAAAAGAAGACAGCAGCAGGTGGTTTTTGTCTCGCATTGGGTTTCCACCTTAAACATTGTTGTTCATGTGTGTTTCTTATGTGTGATTATATGTTCTATTTTTACTGCACCTGGTTACTATTTATATGGTTAATGAAGTTCTGATCCACTGTTAAAGATCAACATATGATGAATTAACTGCATCATAAGTTTGCTGGATATACGCTAGTTGCATTAAATACAGTTGCATGTACACGCAAGTTCCCTTAACTAAAGTAGCGTATATGAATATGATTATGGAAATGAAAAAGCTATTGATTTGCTAATACTAATTCATCCCCCCCCCCCCCCTCTCAGTATTATTTCCAACAGGAGGGGGACCTCAATGAGATATGCGATGTTGTTTCCTTTGCCACTAAAAACATATGGGGACACATCAAGGACTAGTACCACTAGGTACTTAACAAAGTGCAACAAGGCCTGAAGTAATTAGAGGTCCAGACATGAGTGATCCAGGTGACTGCAGGTCAGTCGAGTGCGAGTCAGGCAAGCAAGACATCAAGCCAAGTTGATGCATATGATCAACATGAGTATCAACCTTGCAGCACTACTTATCCAGACCTTGCACGAGATGCACCAAGGAATTTCAAATGAGCTCCACGTCCGGGAGTAAAGAGCTATGTTGATTATCTATGAATTCAAGACTAATAATCAACATATGTTTACAGAAAAAAAGCACACCTTGTAGGCCCCTGACGAGGTGATGCAACGCAATCAATAGCTAGATTCATCCCTTGCCCAAGTATGCAGCAAGCTCCCTGAGCTCCAACTTCCAACAGAGGCAGCCTGAGTAGAGAAAATTCACAAGTTACCAGTTCTAGTGAAGGAATCCAAGAAGGAAATCAGAAAGGTGCGATTTGAGCTATAACTGAAGATTTCAAAGCTTCAACTGAAGCTACAAACAACCACACTTCCGGAGGTCAAAGAGTAGTGTGAAGCTACCATTAAAGTAGATATGAAAACTCTAGCCACTATAGTCAAGGACTACAACCAATTATTTGAGCAGAAAATGGAAATGTAGGCTTTGCTGCAGGAGGATCCCAAAGCTTCAACTGAAGCTGCTGACAACCACACTTCTGGAGGTCAAAGAGTAGTGTGAAGCTACCATTAAAGTAGATATGAAAACTCTGGCCACTACAGTCAAGGACTACAACCAATTATTTGAGCAGAAAATGGAAATGTAGGCCTTGCTGTAGGAGGATCCACACTTGTAGATGATTGAAGTTGACACCCACAAAAAGAAACTGCAATTTGGTGATATTAGGGCAACAGTGCGGACCTTAGCACCTATGCAAAGGTTCACCAGACTCCAAGAAGGGAAATTCATATAGACTCAGATTGATGAGCTGCGTCAGAAGGCCATTATCATTTCTGCAAGGACATAGCACTAGGCCGATGAAGCAAGACAACTATCGTAGAACATCCAAAGAAAGTTAAAATCCATTCAGTAGACAAAGAGGATCATCGGCCTTGCAGTCAAAGGTCTAACGACAGAGAAATTGGTGGAAGAAGTTTGCTAGGCTATTGCGCAGGGAACAACAGATCTTCAAGCGTTGAAGATTAAATTCAGTGGCCTACAATCAAAGGTTGAGGCAACACCAACAGAGTGACTCGGGATGAGTCACAACTTTGTGTTGGGGGCCTATTGGGATGGGGTCCCCTGGGTCATATTTTGTTAAAATTTTGCTAAGATATTGTAAAATCTCTGCATTTTGAGGAGCAGAGAGCGAGTAGTGTAGGTCACTAGGAGTCAAAGGGGCTTTAGGAAGGTCAAAGCCCATTAGTTTGTTAAAGTCAAGTTGTTTTTAGACCTTCCCATGGTTCATGGACCATGGTATTGTAATGAATGAAGATTATAAAAGGAATTCATAGAAGAGTCATAGAAAAGTAGAGAAGTACACGAGTTGAGTCTGATTTTATCTATTATGTACTTGGGCGAAGGGGAAGGCTCCTAAAGCTGTGTGTGCAGAGACCTAGGTAAGTCTGTAGTTGATTGCATGGGCCCCTGCAGATGTGTGTGCAGGGTTGGAAAGGGTTGTAACCAAGAATCTGAAGTATAATAAAGACATATTTTGAAGAACTATATGTGTATCTGTGTATTACTATTTATCTCTGAAATTGTTGTATTTATGAACTGTTGAATGCATTCAATTGGGAAAAATACTTAATAAAGTCACGAAGACATAGATTTTCTTATTTATATGATGTTATGCATGCTTTGCGCAATCAGCGAAGGACATAAATCTACTAACTATTATTTACTGTAAATTCTGGGTTTCAAGGTTTAGGGTTCGCGAAGGTCAAGATAAAGCCCTAGATCTGTAGAAAACACATCACATAACCCTGTAGATGTAGAAACCTGGTTCTAGCATCCCCCAATACTGCCTTGGGTGAGACTGCAGCCTGCATTACGCGGGTTGTTGCTGAAAGGGTCAGTAGTGTAGGGTTTTGTTGGTTAGCGCAGCTAACTCCGAACCTGGGTCCAAGCCCCCTCAAGCCAACACATGCCTATAAGTGTCCATTATAAGCAAACTACAATACTTAACTTACCAAATGAAAAGGCATACCTTTAGGTTTGGGATGCCCGCCTTCAAACATACGATCATGATAGATGGGTGAAGGACCACATGGCAGGCTCAAGTGGTAGATAAGCAAAAAAACGAACTAGTTTGTGGCTGCAAGGGACTGTTGTATGTCAGGTGAGGACAATCTTGGAGAAATTCTCCTAGGGATATCACCAAAAAAATGGTGGGTAACATCTAGCTCCAACTAGGACATGATCTCTTGAAGAAGTGGATGAAGATACTCGAACGAGAGGTCACAAGGACTCCAGCAATCGCTTGGTTACCGTAGATCTGTTACCTGAACATGTAATAAATGAAGAACATGGGGCAACATGCTTTCACAACGTCTCATGATCACACATGCTTAATGTTAGGCCATAAAACCAACTGAAAAATGAAATATGAAAAATTTAATTTAGATGCATCTACTTTGCTATGAGAAATATCATATGCTATTAATTCTAATGCAAAAATGACCATGCAATGCACCATATCCTAACATACGTAAAGTAAGACTAATACTAAGTGTAATCATAAATCCATTACAACCAACATATCGTCACATTAATGTACATATGCTTTGCCAGTATGATTACCCATGTAGCAACTCCCATATCGAATGTGGCCATAGTCACATGGTGGATGAAGCGGGTGGGAGGTGGGAAAACATGATTTCCACTTGAGGTAAAGGGGAGTCCTAGGAGAAATAAAATAGGTCAATCTAGAACTCCTGGGCTTTCCTTCTAAGAAAACAATGGTGGAATGAATTCTCATTTTTAAGGACTCGTTATCACCATCATTGTTTATAATATTATGCTTTGTATATGCCACAAGGTTGTGATGAGAAGGGAACAAAGGGTGAGGGACATGAGTAGTGCAACAAATAGGTATCCCATGATGATGGTCACATTAGGGAGGGAAGGTCATAAAGTGATCATAATCTTGAGGATGATTCAAATGGGATAATGTATATTCAATGAAGGGTTCTTCCTTGACACCATATTTAGAAAGAGGAAAAGGGGCATGATCACTCGAGGTCATACAAAAAGGGATGGGGGACTCACTTGAGGAAGACTCAAGATGATAAACAAGAGGGAAAGGCAAAGGGGAAGGTGAAGTATCATATTCAACAGGTTTTCCTTCCCCATAATCGAAAGGCTCAAGTGATTTAAATATATAATCATAAGGTGGGTGGGCGGGAGCCTCATTGCTTTCCTCATTATAAGCATCAAAGATTGGGTTTCCATCAAAAGGAGAATCAATGACTTCCAATTGTCCTTCTTCATGTAAGGGAAAATAATAATTCTCCTTCCCAAAGGTATCTGTGGATATGTCATCGCAAGTAATGCCCGGGATAAAGGGAAACCAATCTCAACCTCATTTTTTTTGTCAATATCATAAATGGGAGCATAATCAAATTGAGGCCCAACAATCTCCCATTCCTCCTTCTCAATGTAGGAATAATCTCCAATGTCATCTTCTAAGGAGCTCATGGGATCACCTTCCTCAAGGTTCTCAAAACGAGAGTCGTCGGCAGAGATATCCTTGAGAGAGGTAAGGTCAGTCTTAGCCTTACTTTCCATAGCCTCATTCTCCTCAAAACAGGTGCTCTCAAAATCATCCTTTCCATCTTGTGGTCCCAATGAGGACTCATCTTCCTGCTCATCACTGAGATCCTCAAGGTCATCTTCATTTTGGCTGGTTGACAAGTGGGACCTCTCTTCTTCTTTCTTCTCTTGAAGAAAAATGGCTAAGGTATTTGTTACATGATTTTCGTCATATGCTTCTAGGAGGAGAGCACTAGTAGGGTTCTATTTATATTCACATTTCATCTTATGAAGATTCACCTATTCATCATATAAATGGGAGAATACTTCATTAGATTTGCATTCTCTTACTAACCCCCTTCACGTCCTACTATATTCATCCATTATTTCTTACGTGATTTGGAGGATCACATGATCCAACTCTTCGTCATCCTTAGAGGAGTACTATGTCGATTTGTGCTTCTTGTAACCTATAAAACTTGAGCATGAATTCCATATCCATACCTTCTAATATATTTTGATAAGATTTTACATATTCCACTTCTTTCTTTTGCAGTTCCTGAATCTCTTGGTTATTGAGTTTTGTAAATATAGCACCAAGAGAAATATCCATTTTCTATGATTTTGCATATCAGGATTATAATGGAGTCGCCAGGGTGAATTAAAGTGCCTTGATAAATGCCTGCTTCATCCTACAATAGTTAACTTTGAAGCTCAATGAAGAACTAGGGCTTTGTTCTTCCAATGGAATGGCCAATAATGATATGTCAATATGTCGTATAGGGAACAAAACACATGTTTTTTTTGTCCCCAGTAACGGTGCCAAGATGTTACTGCTCAAACTAGAAGGGGGCATAAAAGGCACTCCTAAAGGGAAACTGCCAGGTCAAAGGGCAACGATGGAGGCTTAGGCCACTGTCATCTCAACTAAGACTCCCTGCTCTTTACATAATTTCACCAATGGGAGGAGACCCAGTATATAGAAAGTCACGTGTGAAGGATGAATCAACCAAAGGATGTGGAGTGACCTTTATAATCTTTCTCCTAGAAGGGGTTTAAGAATAGAGATTTCTTCTTTGTTGAGCAAGGTACAAAGATATCTATGATAAGGATGTGAGGACTTGAGGATTATGTTAAAGGAATGTGCCTTGTGAAAGGGTGTTCCCAATCATAAAATCCTTATTGGACTTGACTTCCCGAATGGTGCTTGAACATTTGAATTTTCAAAAGTATAGGACCACATAGGACCAAGTGGACCTAGCCTAGGTTTAAGGGGAAGATTCTAACAACCAATTATATTATTAACCTAGACAAAGAGGGGGAAAGGATCAAAGAAATATTTTTCACTCAAAGATGTCAAATTGATCCTATGAGGCACTAGCCTTGGGAACACAAGGGCAATGTTTGATCTTGGAGATAGGGCTTTGGTTATCTCACAATTCCACTGATGGAATTGCTTCAAAATTGGAGGAGGCCTTGAGGACACACCAACACAAGAGAGGCTAGGGAGTCAAACTTTTTCTTGGGCTATTTTGACGAGAAAACGACGCCTTAGGTGACCCAACTTGGATAGACCTAGAAGAGAGAGGGAAAGGTGAAGAAAATTATTCATTAAGTGACCACCTATTGGAGGATCATTTCCTTAATCATTGGGGAGAATGGAGTCTAGGATAATGATGAGAAAGGATGTTGTCTTTTGGTCAAGGAGATCTCAAGGACTTCTTCACTCAAACTTTAGGGCAAGACGAAGAGACCTCAAAACTTTTTTACTTCACTTGGTAAAGGAGATGGCTTATCAAGATCAATTCCCCAATGGAATTATCTGTAGGAGATTTCATTCACATACATGTACCAAACATTGGGAGATGTTATATAGAAACAATAATTCCACAAATTAGTAATTATGCAATCTAGTAGTTAGCCCTATTATAGCGAAAATCCCATTCAATGCATATGACAAAAGTAAAACAAGAATAACATTAAAAGTGTGTACTTACATGTAATAGAACATATCAAACCATAAAAATTTGACAATAAAGAAACTCCAAGATAAAAATACTCCAATCCAAACATCAAAATTCATCCATGCTCCAATTCTTCATCCCATAAAAAGTGTGAAATTCTCTAAAGAGAAGAGAGATCCAATACAAAGTTATGATGGGAAAATGAACTCATCTCACTTGTATTTATACACTAATGAGGAGTTCGAATTAGTATCTTAGCTTACATAAGCCCCAAAAATAAAATAATGTGTTAATAACCTAGCTTTTGGTGACAAATCCACCAAGCTAGCTCACAAATGAAATAGTTAGCCTCTTAAGAGGTCAAATGATAAATAATAAATTTCATAGGGCCCTCTAAGAGGTGTCATGAGGTCCATATGTGCCATAACGAAAAATAGGACACTCAAAAGTGATGGACAAGGGGTTTTCCTCTTGTTCTCCAAAAAATAAACATGTGTTTCTCCCAGTGGGTGTGGGAGAACAATAATAAACTCATGGGTCTCCAAATGAGTCGAAGATGCCTATAGATCATCCATAAGGGCTCTGATGATGGTGTAGGTGATGCCACATCATTCTACAAATCCAGGGTAACCTTCCAATTGCATGGTCCATCTGTGGGGCTGGCTAGGTAAAGGTGAGCTAGGTGTATCTTCCTCATCCTATAGGTGAATCTCGAGAAGTATTTGAACATCCTCGAGGATCCATGGAGTGTTGTCTACTTATATGGAGGCCCAAGGGTCTCAACACATACCCTACATGTGCCAATATAGTCCTATTGAGGGTTAGGACCCCTATAAGGAGACCAAACCCAAGATGGAGACCATCTGCATTCTTGCATAATATCTAATGCATCCGTAGCATTTTAGTACAACAAGTCATTAGAGAAATTGAATAAAAGAGCTTACCAACCATGGACCATGGATGGGGATTTCATAATGTCCCGCCCTTCCATAATGGGCTTCGGGATGTGTCAATGTCTCCAAAATCCAAATGGGGTCAACCAAGTATCCTATTAGGTGATTTTTACTTCTAAATGGGATAATATGTTCAAGGTACATCCTTTAATTGGTGGTAGTATGTGATAGAGAGGTGAATGAAGTAGGGGATGAGAAGGGGCAGCCCTAGGCAACATGATGGGGTACAAGGGTAGCTAATAAAAGAAAAGCCCACACTTGGGTATATAATGTATAGGAGGGAGAAATTGTGGTACATGAGGTGCCTCATCCTTGCTTTTTCCATCGTTATTTATATGTCTTTTTTATGATTTTTCTTTGATTAACTACTCGGGGCTCAAGCAGTAAGAACATGATGTGTGAGATATAGAAGTAGATACCCTATTTTAAGGCAAGTAGGTTCATTTCCCACCAGGGGTTGGGAAAATCATGGGTTCCTATATGATAAAGGAGGCTCATATAAAATGGAGGAACCAGGGTGATGGCCATGATGATGGGGTAGAGATCATGTATTGTACTTTTCCCAAGTGCTAAATGTGTTTATCCCGACCATATTTTTCATTTTGTGGTACATTTTCTTGTTGAATGTGTCCAATTATTATTTTTCTTTTCTTTTTAGTTGTATCAACCTTCGGGGCATCATTCCAGGCCTGACCTAAGTTGTGGGAAAAGGGAAGGGGAGAACTAGCCCTGTGTGGACCCAATGGAGGAATGTGGACCCATGTGGGAGAAATGATGAATGGGGTAATAATGAGTGGAAATGGGGTAATATATGCATATGAGGGAGTGGGACCATGAAACCAAAACCAGGGTTTACCGTGACATACTGTCCCTAAAGCCAAATGGTCAGTGAAAGAGATCCCACAGGATTAGAATCTGAGGTTAATATCAAAAAGGGGTCTAGAGGAGAAGGGAGCAGACCTAGAAGTGTCCATGATAAGAAAAATTCAATACGCCATTTACCAAATGAAAAGGCATACATTATGTTTGGGAGGCCCAACTTCAAACATATAATCATGATAGATGGGTGAGGGACCACATGGCTGGCTCAGGTGGCAGAGAAGCAACACAACGAGCTAGTTGGTGGCTGCAAGGGGATGTTGGCTGCCGACTGAGGACCATCTTAGAAAGAAAAAATATCCTATGGATATCACACACAAAATGGTGGGTAACAGGCCTCATCAAGAGTTCCACATGTTTCCCTTGGATTATGCCACATGTCACTCTGTGATTGGCCCTTACCAAATCACCTTCAACCAATAAGAGGGTGCCATTTTTCCCCTATACGACTCGCCACATGTCATGTTCTGATTGGATCTATACTGCTCAATCATACTACTAATGTCAACAACACATCAATGTATGGACTACCACGTATCATCCATACACTTCCTAGTCAACCCTGCAAGTTTGTTTTTCATTGTTTACCAAAAACTTCAGAACGCGATAACTTCCTCATATGATTTTGGATTGAGGTGATTCAAGTGACGTTGGCATCAAAACGACGATATCTATGATTTGACACCAATATCGGGAGATTTTGAGAAATTTCATTTTTTAGCATATTTTTTATCCCCTAGATCATTCCTCCCCATTGGAAGCTTTTGGAGCTCCAAAAGTCTGTTTTTACTTAGCAAGTAAGTGAGGGTACATCTCCCTCACTTTCCCGATCTTTATCCACCTTGATTTTCTTGGATTCGTACCTTTGAGCCCCACTCAAAGATACTCCACATTGCCTCTACATGAAGTCCTTATCTTCTTGACAAGAATTGAGTCTTCCTGCAACTCTTTTAAATATTCAGGAGAAAAATATTTTATAGATGGGATCTGAACATTCTCTTCTTGATCATCAATCATAGGAGGCTAATACAATCTCAATTTTTCCACATTCACAACAGAATAAATTTTCATGTGCGATGGAAAATCTAATTGGAAATAATTGTTACCAATATTCTATAAGACTTTGAAAGGACCATAGCTGATTGGCTTGATATTTTTACCTTCACCTTGTATTATTTCCTTACTGATGTACAAACAAACTTGATCTCCCACTTGGAAATCATGATCAACCTGATGCTTGGCATGTCTTGCTTTGTACATGGTTTTTCTTTTCTCCAATTGTTCTTGTATCCTTTGATGCACTAGCTAAATTTGTTCAATGAAATGCTTGGC
This sequence comes from Pinus tabuliformis, assembly GCA_031772625.1. NCBI lineage: Eukaryota > Viridiplantae > Streptophyta > Pinopsida > Pinales > Pinaceae > Pinus > Pinus tabuliformis. The sequence continues at coordinate 1,290,556,703 of CM062804.1, read as the reverse complement.
TCTGTCCACATCACTATCTCCATCTACTACAATATCTTTATCAAAGATGAAATCCAAGGGAGACTTTGGCCAATAACCCAAACACGATTCAAATGGAGATACTTGTGTAGATGAAGGTTTGACATGACTATAGGCATGTTAGATGTAATGCAAATGCTCATCCCAAAGCTTAGGATGTTTACCTCAATATCCTTGAAGGAGATGCAATATTGTTCTATTCACTACTTTTATCTAGTCATTGATTTGTGGATGAAATGTTGTGCTCTTCTTCAACTTTGTGTCCATGATTTCCCATAAAATTGACCAAAACTTCCTGATAAATCAAGAATCTTGATCAGAAATAATCGAAGTAGGTAACCCAAAATGAACCCATAAATTTTGGAAGAACATATTTGTGGTCTTTTCAGATGTAACATGTTTCTGACATGGCATCAACACACACATTTTGCTTAAACGATCCACTACAACATATAGATAATCATGACCTTTCCTATACATTGGTAGTCCCCCAACAAAATCCATAGAAATACTTTCCCAAGGACAAGAAGGGATAGGAAGTGGAGTGTACAAACCTAATTTCCTATTTCTTGGCTTTCTAGTAGCACACATAGAACATCCTTTCACATATCTTGGAACAATTTCATTCATGCAAGGCCAATAAAAATACCTCTGAATTTGAGTAGTTGTTTTGCCTACACCAAAGTGGCCAACAAGAAGAGAAGTGTGGGCTTCTCTTATGACATTGAGTCTTTCACCTAGTGGAACACATAAATTGCCAAGATGATACAACAATTTGTTATGAACATGATAATCCAACTCTTCAACATGATTGCCTTGACTCAAAGTTGCATAAACATCTTTAAAATATCCATCTTGAGAATAATTTTCAATATAAATTTCATGCAAGATTGAGTTATTCTTAAGAAAAACAGATCCATTAACAATATACCTTGACAAAATATGTACAACATTGTTGTATATACCTTTTTTATACCTGATTACCAATTGAAACGTTTGTAGGAATCCCATCCATCTGAAATGTCTAGTTTGTTTTAGCTTAGTTTGTGATTGTAAATATTGCAAAGGTTAATGGTTAGTATGAATAATCATTTATTTTCCCATCAAATAATGCTTTCATTTCTTCACGCTTTGTACTAAAGAATACAACTCTTTATCATAAGTTGGATAGTTAATTACTACATTAGCAAAGGTTTCAGAATGATAACATATCGTCTTACCATGTTGCATCGAAACTGCGCCCATAGCATAGTCGCTTGCATCGGTTTGAATTTCAAATGGATGCTTAAGGTTTGGAAGTCCTAGAACTGGTGTTGAATTGATTTTCTCTTTCAAAGTGTCAAATTATTTATTTTTCTTTCCTCCCCACTAAAAGATCCATTTCACGCTTGTTAAAGCATGTAATGGTGTTGCAATGAGTGAGAAGTTAGCGATAAATTTTCTCCAATATTGGGTTTCTCCCAAAAAGATCCTAACTTCTGTTACATTGTTGGGTTTAGGACAATTCACTATAACATCAACTTTTGAGGGATCAATCTTCAATTCACCCCCTTCTATAATATGACCCAAATAAACCAAAGAGGTTTTCCCAAATTCACATTTAGACATCTTTTGTTGGGAACGGGTCCCCTAGGGTCAATTTTGGGGCTAAAGGCCTAAGTTTTGTATAAAGAATGTAAACTCTCCACATTTTGTGGTCGCAGAGTGTGAAGATGTAAAGAGTCATCAAGGGTTTCCACCCTTAGTTTAGGTAACTTGTGTCGGCTTTATGAGATCCACCCTTGGTCCGCAGACCATGGGAATGTATAAAAAGGAGAGTCTTAGAAGGGCCTAAGTAGTTCTTAGTAGTTGGTGGTAATTGATTGATGTAATGGGTCTGTGAAAGTTAAGAGCGAAGGGTCTTAGCGTAGGAAAGAGGCTCTGCAGCTGAGTGCGTAGAGGCCTAGGGTAGAATTCTGTAATTGAGTGCGCGGACCCCTGCAGCTGTGTGCGCGGGGTAGTTATAGTCTATAAAGGAGATCTGAACATCAATAAAGAGAATTATTCTGGAGATACCTGTGTATGAGCTATTTTACTTCTGTTATGAATGTATGCGGTTATGTTATGTTGAATACTGGGTTTATGATTTAATGTTGTATTGATGCACGAATCTATGTGTTTTACTTTGTTATATGAACACAAGTAATAATATATGTTTATGCAAAGATAATCATAATGCATGTTGAAATTATCGACCACTTAAGCTAATCTGGGTAAATACAGTAGTAAGAGTAGTCATAGAGGCACGTAAGTGTCTGAATTTCTTATTTAGGGTACGCGAAGGACGATCACAAACATTTGTAGAGGTCTCAAAGCTGAATAAGAGAAGTATATCGATAAGACCCAAAAGGCTTATCGGTCTGCGTGTTGGAAGGGTTAGGGTATAAAAAGGCATCACTACCATCTCAGGGTGTAGAAACTTGGTTCCTGCATCCCCCATACTGCTTCGGGTCAAACTTCAATCCACGTTCAGCAAATTGATGCCAAAAGGGCCAGTAATGTAGGGATTTGCTTGGCTAATTAATGTTGAGCCTGGGTCAAGGCCCATCAAGCCAACAAATGGTTCCATTGTTGGGACTGGTATTTGCATAAAGAGATGTGTGATGTCGTATCACTGAAATCCAACTAAGAAAGAGATCGAAGACTGGTTGGATAGAAATATCCACGAATTCGCGGCACAAGAGAACATGAATCCGCGATTGACAAAAGAACAGTGGTTGGACAGATACCTGTACACAAAGATACATGAGATCTTCTTCTATTCCTTCCCGGTCGAGTTGTATGAGTGGATCACAAAATTGGCAGATGGCCAAGGAAGGTGGAGGCTTAACGGTCCAATAGTCTGGACCCCAAAGTTAGTGTGGAGATTAGAAGCCTCTGAAGATAATATCGCATGCGTTGTCGATCATTGGATCAATCGTATCATAGGAGGGTTTGTGACAGAATTCGCGGTCGAAACCTCGGTTAGTTACAGCGAAGAAGAGCACCGCTTCTTCAAGGGGCCGTGAGGTAAGTATGTAAGTCCTTAAAGGTCTAGATTAAGATGCTCTTATGTGAAAAGCGGTTTATGCAGCTACCTTGATGTTTGGGGCTACGCAAAGTGGAAGGACATTCAGGAACAAAGGGAAAACAGGCCCTGAATATAGCCCGCTAATTGAACCTCCTCTGAGTGACGACGAGGAAGCAACACAGGCTTCTCCATAGAGCACTATTTAGTTGATAAAGCAAGGGTTCCCATGAATACCCCATCCACCCACACCACCTCCATCTTCACCTCCGCTGCATACACCTTCACCTACACCACCACCACCTCTGCCACCATTCAATATGGCGAACTCAATAAAGCTACCTGTGTTCAAGGGCTTGGGAAATGAAGATCTAGACCAGTTTTGGTTCATCGCGAAGGTTGTATGGGAAGCTCAGGGTATCACAGATGATCAAATGAAGAAAGCAACGTTGGTTAGTGCTTTGCAGGATCACGCGCTAATGTGGTACATTAAGTACTACACTAATAACCCGACGTCCGCGTTGGCAGATATCCAAACTGTGCTGAATAAGGAATTCAGTAGACCTAAGTCTGAAGCACAATCAATTGTGGGATTCAAAGAGATCATGATGAAGCCTGGTGAGACACCTTGGGATCTGGATCAGAGATTGAAGTGTACAATCCGTGAAGCTAACATGAATCTGACTGATGGGCAACACTGCAAATGGTTTGTGGCTTCGCTTCTGCCTCATCTAAGGGTTTCACTATCACAACAAAAGATGGGAACCCAGGCGAAAGCCCTGGAAATTGCGATGAGATTGCATGAGACACCGATGCAAGATGATAATTTGGGGGTTCAGCAGATTCATATGCAGTTGCAGAACCTTTTCCTAGAAATGCAGAGTCTGGAGAAAGACAAGCAGCTCGGCCTGAGGTGTGTGATGAATTTTAGTGCCCAAAATGCAAAGGCCAGGGGCATGACAAAGATCGTTGTTCAGTCTTCATAAATTATGTTGCAACAGGAGGACTAATGCCTCTGAGGCTGGAAGCTCCAGCAGGGCTAAGTATAGGGCCCAGGCTATGGTGTGCTATCTCTCAGGTAGCTAGAAAACATGTTACAGACAATTGCCATTTGCTGCAGAAATTCATATAGACACCGCAACAGTGAAAATAAGAGAATATGAGATGGATCATGTAATTTTGGATCTGGGGTCAAACGTGAATGTCTTGCGTAAATAGACCTGCGATAGGATTGGGAGACCTACACTGTAGTGGTCTCTGATTCAGTTAAGAATGGAAAATCAACAAAAAATTATCCCCATGGGAAGATTGCAGGGAGTGACAATTGATATTGAGGGCGCGAGCGCATTGGCTAACTTTGAAGTGATAGATATTGTGGATGACAGCAATCCCTACCTTGTGCTCCTTGGGCCACTGACATGAATGGGGTAATCAATTTGAAGAAGCAGAAGATAATATTTGAGAATAAATCGCTCTACATAATGGTGCCCCTGTACCCTACAAAAGGACCGCACTATACTGAACCGGTCCGTGATTATGAAAGTGATGACAATTTGGACCAGATTTACAAGATAACGAAGCGAGATCAAGATTGGGTGAAGCCGACAGTGGATGGATGTATTGCATGGGACCGCGAAAGCTCCTACACTTCAGATTTAGATGAGAAGTTGGAACTCTGGCAGAACCAACTACATGAAGTATCCACGCTACGTTGTAATACGATGACCAAGTCGTTGCATTGTGTATCGTAAGAGGTAAGAAATTTGCCTTACTATGTTGGTTTAACTGATGTTGATAACTTTTTGGATGCATTCGAGAAAGAAGTGCTAGAGAAGCATCTCTTCCAGGCCTCGGATTGGGCATTACGTGCTATACCTGTGAGATGGTGGGGCATGCATAAGGAATCTTTTGATGATTGGCGTGTGTACAAAAAGATGATGAGAGTGTGGGTTGGCCACCCACAAGTGCAACTAACAGAGAAATATGATGGAAGCAATGACCCATGCGATCACCTGGCCAAATGGACTAAGGTCTATGGAACGTAGCCTCAGCCTGAATGGGTACATTGGTTTTGTCATATTTTGGATGTAATATCGATGAACTGGGACTTAGAAACAGAGCTCCGCAATGGCATGGAAGAATGGGACGTTTTGCGATAGGGATTCTTGTTAACATTTAGCTTTGAGGATGGGTTTGAGAGTATTAATGAGGCATTGCAGGAAGTTAAGGCAGCAATCTTCAGAGTACCGTAGGATCCCTTGGACTTAATTCAACCAGATTGGACCACCCAGCTAAGCCACGCGCTAGAGTGCTACAATGTGATTGTTGAAGAAGAGGACGAGAACCCAAGGAACATTAACATCCCAGAGACTAAAGGTCACCGCGAAGTTGAAGGACTACAAATTGAAAATCCATATATCACTGTGCCACTAAAAACAAAAAAAGTGAACCTTGGGATAGAGGTGGAGCTGAAGTTTGCAAAGATTGGGGACTACTGGGATGACACAATAGTAGATAAGGTTGTTGAATTGCTCCACGAATACCAGGACTTGTTTCCTACGAAGTTCTCAGACCTAAAGGGGATAATAGGAGACCTGGGGGTGATGAAAATTATGATGAAACCAGACACGAAGCTGATCAAGTAGAGGCCTTACTGCCTCAATCCAAAGTATAAAGAAATGGTCCGCTTAGATTTGGATAAAATTCTTGTGGCAGGCATCATTGAACTAATAGAAGAGTCTGATTGGGTAAGCCGAATGGTAGTTCAGGACAAGAAATAGAAGGATGAAATAAGGATATGCGTATATCTCTAGAAGTTGAATGATGCATGCGTACATGATCCCTTTCAAACTTCGTTCACTGACGAGGTGCTAGATAATGTAGGAGGACAGGAGGCATATTTGTTCACGGATGGATTCTCAAGGTACCATCAGATCAAGATCAAGTAAGACGACCTTCGCCACAGAGTGGGGGTTCTTCTAGTATACAGTAATGCCTTTTGGGTTGAAGAATGCGCTAGTGATATTTTTGTGCGTGGTCATTGTGGCATTCAAGGACTTCATCCACAAGTTTTTGGAGGTATATTTCAATGATTGGACAATGTTTGGGTGGGTAAAGCACCATGTAGCTAGTCTACGATTGATGTTGGATACATGTTGAAGGTACCAGATCATGCTCAATTTGAAGAAATGCTTGTCCTGTGTCCCTTTTGGGATCTTGTTGGGTCATGTGGTATGTAGATAAGACTTGATGGTAGACCCTGGTAATATCGTGATTATAATCAATTTGGAGGCACCAAGAAGTCTGAAACAGCGGCATGCAACGTTGGGGCATACAGGGTACTAGATAAAGTTCATCAAAAGCTATGCCCAGATTACCGCATCGATGGAGAAGCTGCTAAAGAAGGATGTCACATTCTATTGGAATGAAGAATGTTAGCAAAGCTTAGATGTGTTGAAGGAAAATATGGTCGTTGCGCTGATCCTAGTCTTCCTGGATTGGAAGAAGGAATTTCACGTGCATGCGGACGCGTCATGTATTACGCTCGGGGCAGTACTGACATAGGCTAGTGAAGGATAATTGGATCATCCTATAGCATTCACAAGTAGGAAGTTGTCTAAAGCCAAGAAAAATTATTCAACAACAGAGTGCGAAGGGTGGGCCATGGTGTACGTGCTCCAAAAGTTCAGAGACTACTTACTAGGTGGACACTTTAAGATGTATACAGACCATTCTGCATTTAAGTACTTGGTGAACAAACCTATGTTGGGGGGGAAGATATGTAGATGGTTGTTGTTGTTTCAAGAATATGATTTTGAAGTTATTGTGAAGCCAGGACTATTGAATGTTGGACCGGATCATCTGTCGCGCATTGAAACAGGAGAGGATCCCACTAATTTGGAGGAAGGATTGCTTGACACGTAGCTCTTTACAGTGCATGTCACAGAAAATCACTTTGTAGATATCATACACTTCCTGACGATGGGGAAGGATCCAGAAGGGTATACTAGTCAACAAAAGAAGGAGCTAGTGGTGCGCATGGTACAATTTTCTGTCATTGCAAGGATTTATATAAAATGGGCTCAGATGAAATTTTGTGACATTATGTACCTGAATTTGAATGAAACAGCATCCTTGTTGAAGCTCATGGAGGAGCCGCGGGAGGACATTATGCAGGAAAAGCTAGAACGCAGAAGATTTTACGCGTTGGGCTATGGTGGCCAATGCTTCATAAGGATTCAAAGGCTTATTGTAAGGCATGTGATTCATGTCAGAGGATGGGTAGGCCATCACAGAGGGATGAGCTTCCTTTGAATCCGCATATGTCATTACATTCATTCGAAAAGTGGGCGATTGACTTTGTAGGACCAATTCAACCTCTAGGAAAAAAGATGGGTGCGCGGTACATAATCACCGCAACTAAGTATTTGACCAAATGGGTGGAGGCGCAGCCTGTAAATGACTGTACAGGGGCAACAACAGCAAAATTACTCTTTGAGTATGTGCTGACTAGATTTGGTTGCCTGAAGATTTTGATGAGCGATCACGGTACACATTTCCTTAACCAGACGATCAGCACACTGATGGAGGAGTTCCAGTTTTATCATTAGAAGAGTACGCCATATCACCCGCAGGTTAATGGGATGGTGGAATTGTTTAATAAGATATTAGAGAATGGGCTGACAAAGGTCTACAATGCACAAAGAAATGAATAGGATGTGCACATACCCAGGGTGCTATGGGCTTACAGGATGACTTGCAAAAAGTTGACTAGAAAAACGCCTTTCAGACTAGTTTATGGCATAGAAGCTATGATGCCGATGGAGTATATTGTACCTAGTGTGCGCATAGAGGCATTCATAAGAATGGCAGATCGCAGAGCCCTGGAAGAAAAGCTCGCGCAGCTGACAGAATTGGAAGAAGATAGGTTTTTGGCTAGATTCCATCAACAAGTTCAAAATGAGCGTGAAAAGGCATGGCACGATCGGCACATCAAATTGTGCACCTTCAAGGTAAATGATTTAGCATTGTTATATGACAACAATTTTGATAAATTTCCAAGAAAATTTTGGATGCATTGGCTGGAGCCCTATGTCATCAAGGAGATTACTGATGGTGGAGTAGTTTAGTTGGTGAAGTTGAATGGAGAGCCATTTCCAGGGAAGATGAATAGCAACCGATTGAATCCATACACTGGGGATTCGGTCAGATGACTATATGGTGGAAGCACAGTCTTAGCACTCCAAGCAGCTGAAAGAAGGCATGGGACTATAAACTACACTGCCTGGGTTGTAGAGCTACGCGACTGGGGAACTACACGGAAGGAAGGAATGTCACAGTATCGGTAGAAGCACGAAGGGAGCTACAATATAGGAAGAGAGACTACGCAGGGCAGCCAAAAAGTGACTGTTATGGTCACTGTTCATGAAGTGAAAGTGGGAAAATGGCTAAATGGAGTGGGGGGGAAACATTTAAGTTGGAATTTAAGAGTGAGATCTATGAAAATCTACAACCAATCTTGCATTTACGAGTAGATTTTGGGGGGAAGGGTTGAATTCAAATTAGAATTTGCCTATAAATTATAGATGGTGGCCCAAAGAAAAACAATTGGCATTCTAAGAATTGAGGTGTTGAGATATCAAGCGCGCATGAACCTTGACTATTTTGAGGCTTTGGTGGCTAGTTCAGTATTTGACAAGTTGCCTAAAGTAGCCCAAGAGCTTATTACTGGATTCATGTCAGCTCCCATGGAAACCACAAGTGCTGGAGGATCAATGGCATCTGAGGGCGCTGCCCCGGAGGTTATGAGTGCGGAAATGCCTATGGAAGTGCCAAAATCGCAGAGGTCACCTAGGTCGAGGCTTACGCCGCCCAAAGAGGGTCCCAAGAAAAAGAAGGATAAGCAGAAAGCAACACAGTTGGTGCATGAGTTTCCAAGGAAACACTAGAAAAAGGAAAAGCACATCGCGCAGGAGAAAGGAAAGGTGGTAGGTTTAGAATATGACGAGGGTGCTGAAGATTTGGATATGGGTGTAGAATACATTGACATAGAGGGTCCAGACCCTATCTCAAAGCTTCTCGAGTATATCTCTCCCTACCAGGGTAAGGTGAAGGTCCCGAAGGACCTAGATGTGGGGAAATTTCTGCTAAATACCCCGTTGCTGCCTGACTAGATCACGTTTGAAGGGTCGTGCTTGGCGCAATTTCCTGGCCTTAAGATGGAGGATTGGGATTTGGCGAACATAGAGTGATTCCCCCACATGGTGATTGGAACCTCTATGACCCGTGTGTTTTATAAGGATTCTGGTGTCACTGCGCTTGAGCCGCAGTAGTGGATAAAGGTGGTGGACAAGGCGTGACTGTTAAACCTGCTAGGGATGCCACATTACCACTACGCACCCATAACCATGATGGTGATCAAGCAGTTGCTATTCTTAATGCACAATAGGTGCCTGTGGTTAGGAGAACCGATACCCATCACATATATCTTGATCCATATGGTCACATCGTTACCACATTCAGGGTTGAATTCAGCCATGGAATTTGGTGGAAAGACGAGAAAACATGACCTCATCATAATAATGAACGACAAATTCAAGCTCGCCAAAAAACCATGCGGATACTCAATTTCCAGCATAACCAACCCCGAGGTTAAGGTCGCCACCCAAATTTTGGCTGGGAAAATCATGACGAAGTGTCACGCAGATGAAGTGTCGGCACCTATTGTGTCATTAGTGGCTTAGTGCGTGGAGGGCATACAATTTAATTGGGCACTCTACCTCTACGAGGAATTCCTCACGAACTGCAGAGAAGCACAAGATGAGAGTAAGACCTTCCATTACGCCTGGCTCTTACTCTCGATTGTGCTGATCACATGGGAATTACTAGAGGAAAGCCAATTTCCTCTAGTTGCATCAGATCTACCAAAAGTAGTGAAGTTCACTTCACTCTAGGCCACCAAGGACACTGCGAGGGTCAGGGATGTGGAAATGTTTTAGGTGCTGATGGAGGTAAGCATCTGCGCCGCAATCAACCGCAAGCTGAGATTGTCCCCAATTGTCCTTGAGCAGTTGTCAAGATATGTGGAGTTCAAAGTGAACTTCCACTCTGTCTCCATCCGGGCGCGGAAGGACCCTGAGAAAAAATGGTATGATCTTCCATACCTGGCAACAGACGATGCAATCAGAGCGGTCTTGGAGAGTTGGCCATCAGAGTGGTGCACATTGTCAGACTTGTCAAATGGGTATAGTAAGTCTGTCGCAAAGCAGAAGAAGGAAGAGGCTCAGCTGAAGATGCAGTCGTTGGCCAACAAAAGGAAAAAGGAAGCTAAAGAAAAAGCTAAGGCAGAGCGCGCTGCTAAGAAGCAAGCCGAAGAGGAGGAAGAAGAAGAGGAAGACCCTGACTCTCATAGAAGTCATAAGTCTCCTTCGCAACAAACGTAGGAAGATGAGCAGCAGTCAGGAAAGGGAGGTAAAAACCCAAAGACTACTCCATTCCAAGTTAAGCGACTAGGGAGTAGGAAAAAGTAGGGCCACGGAAGAAGTCCAAGGCCAAAAAATCATCACTTGACCCGATCACTTTGACTGAAGGTGATCTGAATGGTATCAGGGACACAGTGAGGGACGTGACTGAAGAAATACTATAACAGTTCAAGTAGTAGCAGAAGAAAGCCTTAGTCACCATTTCGACGGGTCTGTGCAAGCTACAGATGCAGGCCACACAAGTGCAGACCAGTGTGGGATAGTGTAGCGTGGCATCAACTAGCTTGGAGCCTAGGACCTCAGACGTAGCAAAGCTGGTTCGCTCCTTGTATCCCAGGGTCATCGTGCTGGCGGATGGAGAATTGACTACAGAAGTGGAAGATGACAAGACAATTGTCAGCACCCTCAAGAAGTTTGGGTTGAACTTCGCCGCACTGCCAAGTGAAACCCTTTACACCCTACGAGACGATGTGATCACAGAACTTCTGGCCAGAGAGTAGCGCATGGTGAATGTGATCAGAAAGAAGAAGGTCAACAATTCCTAGATGTTCATATAAAATACTTCCGCACTCAATCTCCTTAAGAATATCACAGAGAAGAATGAGTGTACCACAATTGTGGTAGTTGAGGCCTGCAAAACCATTCCAGAGCTGAATATCCCAGAGGATGCGCCAGTTGATGCAAGAATTTAGAAGCTCGCTATGGGTGTGCGCAACGCAAGGACAGAGCTAGCTAAGGTTTAGTTTGAGCTCAACCTTAAGATCACAGAGCTTGAGTTGAGGGCCCAACCTTCGACTCCACCAGAAGTCAGAGAACAAGGCGAGGTAGTTGTCAAGGATGCAGCTACTGCAGTAGAGGCCACAGTGAAGGAGTGCACTTCGGCCTTTAAGTAGTCGCTCGAAATAGTTACCAGCCTGCAAGAAGATCCCAATGTATAGCAGCTAGAAACAGAAGCAAGGAAACAACAACAGAAATATGACAAGGTCAAAGCAACGACACGCACCGTCGCCATCACGCAGAGGCTGGCAAAGCTGCAGGAAGTGAAGGCACTAAAGGAACAGGTGGATGTAGCCCAATGCAAGGACGTAGTATTGATGGCTAGGTTGGGGCCTTGGCTAGATGAAGCCTATGTGCTCACAGTCTCCATTGAAGGAAAATTGGCTAGTCTGCAGGCAACGCAGCAGAAAATACAGGAAGATAGCGCAGGACCATCAACGGAGCAGTTAGTCGAGTAGGCTAAGCAAGTGGCGACGTAGTGTACCGTCGAGGTTGCAGTAGTGCAAGTGGAGCTCGGAGGTCTTCGCAACAAGATCTTCGCACCAGTAGAGTGACTCGAGGGCGAGTCACCAAATTTGTGTTGGGGACCCGTTGGGAATGGGTCCCCTAGGGTCAATTTTAGGGCTAAAGGCCTAAGTTTTGTATAAAGAATGTAAATTCTACGAATTTTATGGTCGCTGGGTGCGAAGATGTAAAGAGTCATCAAGGGTTTCTGACCTTAGTTTAGGTAACTTTGTCAGCTTTATGAGATCCACCCTCAGTCCACAGACCATGGGAATGTATAAAAAGGAGAGTCTTTGAAGATTCTAAGTAGTTCTTAGTATTTTGTGGAAATTTATTGATGTAATGGGTCTGTGAAAGCTAAGAGCGAAGGGTCTTAGCGTAGGAAGGAGGCTCTATAGCTGAGTGCATATAGGCCTAGGGTAGAAGTCTGCAGTTGAGTGTGCGAACCCTTGTAGCTTTGTGCGCAGGGTAGTCAGAGTCTATAAAGGAGATATGAATATCAATAAAGAGAATTATTCTAGAGATACCTGTGTATGAAATATTTACTTCTGTTATGAATGTATGCAGTTATGTTATGTTGAATACTAGGTTGATGATTTAATGTTGTATTGATGCGCGAATCTATGTGTTTTACTTTGTTATATGAACGCAAGTAAGAATATTTGTTTACAAGAAGATAATCATAATGCATGTTGAAATTATCCACCACTTAAGCTAATATAGGTAAATACAACAGTAAGAGTAGTCCAAAGGTGCGTAAGTGTCTGAATTTCCTATTTAGGGTACGCGAAGGATGATTGCAGACCTTATAAGAGGTCTCTAAGCCGAATACGAGAAGTATATCAATAAGCCCCAAAGGGCTTATCGGTCTGCACGAAGGAAGGGTTAGGGTATAAAACAACATCACTACCATCCCAGGGTGTAGAAACTTGGTTCCTGCTGTTAACACCCAGGTTGTTCCCTTTGACTCCTGAGGGAATACGGCCGGGGTAACCACAAACCAAGCTTTGGATTACAGGTTCTAGCCAACCTGTAATCAGAGAGGGCTCTCTCTTATGATTTTTCACTATGTTCTTGGGGATCTTAGGCTAGCTATGAGGTGAGGGTTTTGGTTTTATATTTTGGTTGAATGATGTCTTTCAGTACCTAAGATGATATCTTCAGACAGTTTTAATTCATTGGGCAATGGAGTCTGTGGTTACAGGCTGTTTGAAATGTTTAAGTGGGATTGTTGAAACTGCAGGGCCATTTAAATATTCCATGAAACAAACTTGAAATTGAGGTGATGAAGTATGTTTAACCAGTGGAAGGCAATTAAGAATTTTCCACTAAGCTGGTGGTGTGAGAAAGAGATGTATTGCCCAGGAGCAGGTTTGAATTCCTGAACAATAATCACTGTGAAAGGTACAGTCTGAAGGTGCAGCAATTAAGAATTACACTCTTATAACTATAACTGAGGAAAACATTCATAATAGCATAGATTGAGTCCAGGGTATTCTATGAATAAATCCTGAAACTATTCTTTTTCTTTGTCATTAAACTGTGAAACATAGAACATGAACGGATTATGAAAGGAAATAACAAACATAACGAAGAGGTTAAAGAAACTTATTGTGCCATGAAAAACGCAGGAATCCTGTAGCATTCAGCAAACACACCATAACGCATCAGACAACACAGAACTTTGGAAATTCCATCAGCTTTTTGTATTAAAATTCTGAACATTTACAGCATAGGATCTCTTGAAGAGAAAATCAACAACCCCTGCAAGCTTATGCGAGGGGGAATATATACAATCGGTTTTACAAAAATATCTGAACCGCTGAGTCATTTGATAAATAAATACATTCACCAACTTTCTAAACAGCAGATAGGGAAGTTATTGCTGCTTTAAATACAAAAATGAATACTCTTTAATTCTGTCAGAAGTCTTTTTCACCTTTGGAGGCCACTGAGTCGGTTGAGCGTTCTGCATTAATGCTGAATGATGTGTCTTTATGGCTCTGTCATATTGTAGCATTCTCAGCCCTGTCACCTGTAGCTGTCAGTGTTGCTTTGGTGGCCGAGTCTGTCTGCTGAGTTGGCTCAGCCCAGTCTTTTCCAGTCATATTAAATTTTCTGAACAAGATGACTTATATTTTAATGAAAAAACTTGATGAAAGCCTGTTGTTTACAGTAATAACTGTATCATGCTGGTCCACCATTCCTGTGTAGGCAATTGATGTCTCAAAATTGCACCTAAGGTTTCATCTGCCTCTGTATATTTGTAGAAATTTGGAGGCACCTCGAACAAATGCCTGATTTCATTCATAATAAAAAACAAATTCTCCACTTTTTCATAAAGGCTCTACCCAGATGCAGGCCCTGCTTCTTGTGGGGTGCTCGATCCTGCAGTGATCTTATTGGTAGCAAATGCATTTACCCTTTTTGCATAGTTCTCATGTGATAGTAGCCTTCCTGCGCTGTTCAGTAAGCTGGGAAGGCCTCGGGTGTGCAATACTATGAATTTTTCCACAAATTTATTTACTTCTGTTTGCATTTCCTGGCATCTTCTATCCAATGTTTGCACCAGGCTTCTCAAAGTGAGCACTCTTTTTATCAATAAGATGGTGTCAGTTCTACCAGAGATACCCATGGCTGTCAGCTGAGAGCCTATACGGTTGTTGAGGACGTTGATCATCCTGTTGGCTATCTCAGGCATGTTTCCAAGAGATGCCCTTGCCTTTTGAATTTCCTTGTGAGCCCTGCTGATGAGATCCATCTGCTCATGAATAGTCTCTATATACTTCCATTGATCTATTATTGATTGGCCAATGTTGGCCCATAAAACTTTCTTGACCTCAGCCACCACCTTGTCAAGAGTGAGCTCTTTCTCTAGCTCCTTTATCTTCTCCTTAAGAGCCTTTATTTCTCTTCCTTTTTCAACTACACTTTGTTTGGATTTGTCATATTTTTCATTAAGAGTAGCTAGCTTTTCCTTGGCTTCATTCAGCTCTGCCATCTGGGCTTCTAGGACCTGAATTTCATTCATCAACTTTTGCATGTCAAGGCTTGGAGCCTGCTCTGATGTTGGTGTTGGTGCTGATGTTGATGGAGCTGTCTCAATTGTCTGTATTGTAGGAGGAGTCACAATTTGAGGGGGTTCCTCAAGGTTGATTACTTGCTGAGGGGGCTGAGATGTTTGGCCTCCTTCTTTCTGTTGTAGGGCTGCCTGCAATGCAGCCTCTGTTTCTACCAATTTTCTCTCTGTCTGTACCAGTTGCTTATGGAGTGATATCAGCATGTCTGCTACATCTTGGTCCTGCCTTCGCTGGGCAACCTCTTCTGTTTGAGGGTGAAGAGTTGCTGGGATTTTCACCATCTTTCTTAAAGCGGCAATGTCTGAATCTCTTATCTTTAGGAGCTCCTTTATAGCTTTGGGGTCCTTTGGGTCATGCCCAAGCTCTATGATTATATCCCCCAAAGACCTGATCCTGTTGTCTTTGGCCTGAGAAGATGCCTTCTCCAACTCAAGTTGGGCAGTTGTATTGTTCAGGCTATTTTCCAACTTATGTGCCAAGAAGGTCTTATCTGCAAGTGTCGAATACACCATCTCACCCGTTTGCTTGTGAAGTTCTATTTGATCCATAGGGTGGATGTCTTTTGCAAGAACCTCAAGGTTGGTCCTTATATAGTCTACAGCTGACTGTGGCTGCAGCATGGTTGGCATGAAATGACTCATGGTCATTTTCCCCTCTGTTATGTCATAAGCTGACATAAGCCTCTGCTGGTTTGTAGGGGCCATTTTAAGCAATTGATTATAGAGCTGGAGCCTGAGTGGCTCATTTCTCTTTTTGATGTCAATGAATTGTTGCTTGATGCCTGTTTCAGCTCTCCTTTGCTGACTTGAGGAGCTGACCTCTCCTCCAAGAGTTCTTTCTTGTTCCTGCTGAAAGGAACTGGCAGATGCCTCTATGCTTGGTGGGCCCATGCCCAAGGATTGCCCAATAGGCATCTCTTCTTCTGAAAGGGGATTTATTCTCTGTCTTTTCTCCCCTTGATTTGTGGATGTGGTGAGGGGAGTCTCCTGCTCTCTATCCCTCTTTCGGTTTCTTTCTTCATTCTGTGGAGTTTGGAGCACCGAGGCCTCCACTGTCGTTTCTTGCCTAGGAGGCAGAGTTTCTTGTGCCCGCTGCTCTTTGGATTTTGGGGCCTCAGCTGTTTCTTCTTGCTGCATTGGCTGCTCTTTTTGTTGTTCTGCTGTAGGAGGTGGTTGCTCCTGCTCCATCTGCTTTTCTTTACCCTTGCTAGATACTTGATGAACAGTTCTAGTTGCTTGCTAGTGGGCTGTAGAGGATGAGGCAGCTGCTCCTAGTTGCCTTTGATAGGAAGAGGAAACCTGCCCACAAGTTTCCAAGTCAGCCTCTTTCTCAATATTCTTTGCCTCTCTTTGTAGCATTTTCTCTCTAGTAATTGCCTCTTCTAGAGTGCCCTCTTTCCAACTTAACAAATTGGCATATTTCTCAATATGAGGCAATCTGATGTGATCATAGCTACCCAATTTATATTTTACCCTCTTGAGAGAAATGAAATGATTAGGGTCATAAGGTACCCAGCGGAAACTGGTTTGCAATTAGAGGTGCTCTAGGATGTTATCTGCTTCTTTCCATCCTTCTTCCCTTTTGTTGTAAAGAAATGGGCCTAGCTGGTTCCTGACTTTAAGTTGCACCTTCTTGTTTTTGCTGTGGAAATGGACATGGTCTGCATTTCCAAATTGCCTGAAGTATTCTAAGGCAAAGAGTCTCATAGGGACATATCTTGGCAGCCTATAAGGGTTCAACTCACAGCCATATATTCTGATTACTGTATGGTGTTGGTAAAAGTACCAATCACCAATGTTGTAGGCCTTTGAGAGCTGGAGTATTCTTTGCATCTCATCTGTCAATCTTGGAGGAGGGGTGCCCAATAACAAGATCATAGCTGGATGGATGAAGAGGTCTATGAACTCACAGTAGGTGTATGGTGAACAGGAGGTATGATGAAAAACTGAATTCCAAAATACCACAGACCTTGGGTTTCCCTGAGCATCAAGCTTCTTGAGAGGAATAGGGAAACTGTCAGGCTGATAAAATAAGAACAAGTGATAGATGTATGAAGTGTATCTAAACACCTTTTCCCTTTCTAGATTCATCAATTGCTCATGAATCTTATTGGTGATGTATGTAGCATAATCATAGTGCACAGCAGGAGGCATTCCAGGGGAAAAAATGGACAGCATGGCCATAATGGTGTCATCAACATCCGCACATCCCCTATATCCCAGGACATAACCGATCAAGTCCATAAGCATTTTGCCCAAGTCATTGAGATATGGATTTCCAATAGGAGGTGTTCTCATGGCTTCAGAGCTTGGCTGAACAAATAATTGATTAATCTTGATGATCTGGGCACTGGACAGCTTGCCCCCTTTCTTTAACAAGTCTATCATGGAAAGAGGAGTTAGTGGCTTTGCAGTGTGAAAGTGCAGCATCTCATTTATGGCCTCAGGGGTGATATGGAACAAGACTGAACCTGAGGGACTGAGAACAGCTCTTTGACATGGATCATAGCTAGAACAGCATCGATGGATCAGGTATGGAAGGACATTGACTTGAGGAAGGTTGAAAATGGGCAAATTGGAGTCCCAAATCCCTAAAATATCAGCTCCACTAAGGTGTTGAGCCTTTAACTCATTAAGCATATGAATGTTAAACTTGGAATTCATTGAGAATATCTCAGTCATCTGGTAATCTTTATCACCTAGGGCCTTCCACTCTAACTCTCTGTGTGGGGCATTCAAAGGTGGAATGTTCAGTGCTACTGGTGTTTCCATGGTTGACTAGTACTCTGAACTGTATTAGGACTTGTTTTACTGGACAGAGCAACACAAAGGGGTATTTTTGCAAGAGTGAGGCAAATTGCAGAGGAAAACGAGGTAAATTGTGGTGAGAGCAATTGAAATGCTCCAAAGAGAGCTGAGTGAGCAAATGCTGGGACTAGTAAAACTGTCTTCACGGTGAATTAGTGCAGCACGGGTTTTAAGTCCACGAATGCGCGGACTGACTGTGAATTTATGAAAACTTGACTAAATGTGGGCTCTGCAGGTGAATTTCAACCCAACAACTGAAAATAAACGCGGGCCACCGGGGATTTACTGGTAATTATACTGCTTTTTACTCTCCTTTCTCAATGGTTTTGGGTGAATTTATACAAAAACCAGGCACGGAAGAGAACTTGGATAAATACCTGGTGAACCTTCGGCAATGGTGGCAAGTGCGGGCAGACTGAGAGCGCCCACGGTCCTTAAGTTGATTTTTGCAGGTTGGCGGCCAAATGGTCGTAATTCGCATGCAGAGCGGAACAATATCTCTTTTGGCAAAAGTGACAAAAAACGCGATTTTTGGCGAAAATATGGACTTTTTGGGTTATTGGCGCTTTTTTTTGGATGACGTCAGCATGACATCATCGGGTGGGGTCGGGTACGGAAGGGTGACGTGGCGGCCTGTGAGTGGTCCACGGGGACTGGTGAGGTGGCGGACAGGTCAGAGCAGTGGCGGGCCGGGTGCTGACGCGGCGCTGAGTGGCATGACGTGGGCGTGACGTAGCGGCAACGTGGGCAGGTGGTATACAAAGGGTGGTAAGCGGTTCCATCGGACCGCTTATGGTATGGTGGTGGTATTGGCAGGCGGCCTCCCGATAAGATTTGGGAGCGACGCGTGGCAGAGGCCTGACATCACCCTCTGCCATTTCTCGGGAGGTATCGTCCAGTCGTTGGGGGCGACCCGATATGGATATGGGCCATCGGATGGGAAAGCCCAGATCCGACGGTCGACGGTCGATGGGTCGATAAACAGCAAGGACAATACGGCAGCGGGGCGTGAATATTTTATTGTTTTTCTGGAAATGTGCGCCCATACTGAACTTTGAAACTTTGGCGGATTTGTGGGTTTTTACAAGGTTCTTTGCAAAATGCGCTTTTTAACCCGAAACTTAGGATAGGCAGAAAAATGGTTTTTTTTTTGGTGTTTTTTGTATTGAAATGCGCATAGTAACAAACTTAGGATAAAGGGTGAAGGTGGGTTTTCTGGTGTATTTTGCAAATGGCGCGAGTTAGGGGTAATAGTGGGTTTTTACAAGGCTTTTTGCGAATAAAGTGGGTGAATCGTTTCAAAAGGTTGTAGAGGAAAAAGGGGTAGGGCTTAGGTTATTAAACCAACGTGGGGTCAATTTAATCCCTGACCTTGAACAAAGCATCCTGTTTCAGACTTGGACTCAGCATGGTTGTCCAATATTTGGATATATGGCTATAATGCCAGGGGGAGGGAATATACATATTGTGGAGGTTTTATACACCATGGTGTTATAGTAATAGGGAAAGGGGAACATAGGGAATTAAGTATAGATAGAGTTAGTAGTTAGTTTTGGAGGGGAATAGGAATGGGAAGTGATAGATACTAAGTTTTAAAGAAAAAAACTTAGTTAGGAAGTAGATCAAAATGAAAATAATTTTACACAAGAAATGTGGCTCTTAAAGAAACAAGAACCAACAAAAGACTTTGACTTCTTCCATGAACACAGGTAGTATTGGGATGTTAGTAATGAATGTAATGGGGGATAATCAGGGAGTTAGACATGCTTCATTGTATTGCTGCAAAACTGCTGAATAAGAGACCTGTACTGGCACCATGTTTTTCCTTTGCTTGGGCCAGTGACATAAAAGAAATCATGCTTCTGCAACCCCATCTACCTACCCACTCTATTGCCTAGCATTTTTTGTTACTCCAAGGAGGGTGCACTTAGACTTGCAAACCCTTATGTGCCTTTTCTTTTCCTTTGGCTTTTTCTCTTGATTTTCTATCTAAGGCTAGCCTTATTGCTTCCAAGGCCCCAGATTAAATAGTTGGGAACCTTCATTCTCTACCTAACTACTTTATCTGCCAATATTGAACTGTTTGGACAGATTTCTTTCTCTAATCTACAACAAAAAATTGAAACATGGCATGACCCAGCTTAGACTGTTGGATCACCCATTCAGAAGTGGGGCAGCATCAACCAACTGTAAACATGTGTCTTTTACCAAAATATGAGATCTTTGCATCACCAAAGCAGATCATATTGGCACTTCCCCTGCTAATCATGAAACATGAAACCTATTGGTATAGGTAGCTAACAGTGGCTCCACTTGGGGATGGTTTTTCTTCTTGAAAGACCAAGAACAGCAGGTCAGACTGCCTTGGCTTTTGACTTCTCTTCAAAACTTGAAAACTTTCTCTTTGGACTTCAAACTGGAATCTGCTATCTTTGTGGAACTTGCTGAACTAAAAGCCTTTTCCTGCTTATATACAATACCTTTCAAACTGAGCTATTTACATGCTAAAAGAAAGTAGTATATACAACTGATTATGTACAGTGGAAAAGCCATGCTATATACATGGAAAGTAATCAAAGTAGTGCTTTAACATCCGGCCATTTACAGGGCCCTCTTCAGCCTCAGTGCCATCCAGATTTTCCAAGAAATAAGTGTTATTTCCTTGTACTGCTTGAATAACAAAAGGCCCTCTCCAAAGGGAGTCAAATTTGCCATGCTTACCCTTGTCTTCTCTTCTTGAATCCCATTTAAGCACTTTGTCCCCAATGAAGAAGTCTTCAGCCTTGGTTCTTCTATCAAAGGCTTTCTTCAGCTTCTCTTGTAAGATTTGAACTCTGTTATACACTTGATCTCTGGTTTGCTGCAAACATATAATTTGGTTTACTCTTCTTTGCATGTCATTTGGTTCAGCTTGGCTTTCTTGAAGTAGCTTCATGACAGGGACCCCTAGGGATGAAGGGAATTTGGCTTCCATTCCATAAACCAATTCATATGGGCTGACCCCTATGGATCTCTTGGTTGTTAGCCTATCTGCCCATAAAGCATTTACAAGCTTCTTATGCCAATTTTTCTTATTCTCTTCCAATACTTTCTTAATGATGTTGATGAGACTTTTGTTTGATGATTCTGCCAAACCATTGCCTTGAGGGTAGTATGTTGTGGAGTGACCCAAAGTGATATGGAATTTGTGACAAAAGTTCACCATCTTCTTGGATCTAAAAGCAGCAGCATTGTCTGTTATAATCTTGTCAGGACAGCCAAATCTAGAAAGGATATTAGTCTCAAGGAATTGAATGATAGTAGAATCATTTGCCTGCCTACATGGAACAGCTTCAATCCATTTAGTAAAGTAATCTGTGGCTGTTAGAATCCATCTATGTTGCCCTGAGGATGAAGGATGTATTTCCCCAATGAAGTCCAAGCCCCATTGCTGAAAGGGTTTTTCTGTTGCAATAGGCTTTAAAGGAAGTGGTAGTAACTTTCTTTTTCCCTCAAACACTTGACATTTGTGACATGAAGTGGTAAATTTTTTAACATCAGAGAACAGAGTAGGCCAATAGTAACCAGCTCTTAGTATCTTATCCACAGTGGACTTCCAGTACAAATGTCCACCACAATCTCCTGCATGAAATTCTTTCATCACATCGTTAGTTTCATCCATATTCAGACAGTTCAGCAGTATACCTTCATGATTTTTCCATAGTAAATTACCATCTATAACACAAAATCTTGAAGCTTTCATTTTTAGAAATCTAGATTTGGTTCTGGACAATCCTGGGGGAGCACACAGGTTTTGCAATATATAACAAATATCAGAATACCACAGGGATTGTTCAAAGGCTACATTGATCTTTGGAGTCGCCAGCTCTGATTCATTGTCCAGTTGGTTAATGTCCAAGGCTTGAAAATTTGCTTCAGTCATCAACTTAGCCAAACCTTGCCCTTTTATCAGTTTTGTAGGTCTTATCTCAATATCAAATTCTAAAATGTTGGCAATCCATTTTCCTCTCCTACCCTCTAAGTTTTCTTGAGTGAGTATGTCTTTCACAATGGGACTTGGTACATAAGCTATGACATGGGAGTATAAGATGTAGATCCTAAAGTCTTTGATGGCTTTGACCAAAGCATAAGCTTGCTTCTCCATGATCTGATATTTCAGAGGTGCATCTCTAAGGGCTCTACTAAAGAAAGCAATAGGTTTTTCATTTCCTTGGTCATCTTTCTGCAATAAGACAGCAGCAATGGTATGCTGGGAGGCAAAAGAAAAAATGATAAATTCTCTGTCAAATTGAGGATTTGTTAGGACTGGGGTTTGGGTAAGGGCCAATTTTATACCTTCAAAAGCTTGATTTGCTTCTACTGTCCATTTTACCTTTGAATCCTTCTTTAGCATGTTGTTTAGTAATCTGATCAATTCTGCTAAATTTGGGATAAACCTCCTTAAAAAGTTGATCTTTCCCAAGAAGGCTTGTAATTCTTTGATGTTTCTTGGATGGGGCATTTGCAAGATGGCCTGTATTCTGTCTGGGTCAATTCTAATGCCATCCTTTGAAATGATATGACCCAACAGCTTACCTTCTTCCAAACCGAATAGAGACTTCTTGGGATTTAAGGAAATTCCATACTTCCTACATGTTATGAATATTTGTCTCAAATGTTTTAAGTGTTCTTGGTCAGATTTTGAGAAAGGTGTGAGATCATCTAAGTAAATAACAAGGAACTCATGGATCTCTTTGGCAAAAGCAATATCCATTGCTCTCTGAAATGTAGCTCCTGCATTTTTCAATCCGAAAGGCATTTTAACATATTTGAAAGTCCCCCATGGGGTTGTGAATGATGTTTTATCTTGATCATCAGGGTGGACTAGGATCTGATTGAAGCCTGAGAATCCATCAAGTAATGATATTCTTGAAGCCCCTACCACTCTTTGGAGAATGTGATCCATCTTAGGTAAGGGATAATTGTCTTTGAGGGATACTTGGTTCAAATTCCTTAGATCAACGCAAAGCCTAATCTCACCGGTTTTCTTTCTTGTGGGCACCAAATTTGAAATCCAGTCTGAGAACCTGATTGGTGCTATGATACCAGCTTTAAACATTTTTTGTACTTCTTTCTCAATTGAAGGGAGAAGCATAGGATTGATCCTTCTCAATTTTTGCTTGAATGGCTTTTGATTAGGCTTGAGAGGGATTGTGTGTTGGATAACAGAGGTGTCATAGGATTTTAAATCCTCATAACTCCATGCAAAGACATCTTGGAACTCTTTAAAGAGGTCAACGTATTTAGGCTTCTGATCAGGAGGTAAAGATGCAGACAATTTGATTATTTTGGGTTTTTCAGGAGTCCCAATGTTGCATTCTTCAATGGCAGCATTGAGGGGCTGCATTTTCGGTTTCCTAGGGACATCATTTGAGTCAAAAATGTCCTCCAATGGAGTTAGGCCTGTTGGTAGAAAGTTATCCTTTAGCTCTATGATTTCAGCCTCTGTTCCAGCTGCTTCATCAAAATGGAATTGTTCAAGTTCTTGTATTTTCTCCTTGTCAAAGTTTGTTGGACAAAGCACTTGATTTGTTGTTTTGGGTGATATTGCTGTTTGGTCCTGTTCACTCAATGGTTGTGTGTCTTTCACAGAATCAACATCAATGTTCAAACCTGAAAATTCATGCTGCAAAGTTAAGAAATTATTTATCTGTGTGTCATCCTCAAATACTTGCCAGTCTTTTACATTGTTTGGGACAGAAGGTCTGTGTTTTATCTCAGCTGTAAAACAATGGTTAGGTTCAAAAGACAATTTGCATGTACTAGCAAATGTAGCTAAGCTGTGGGCATGAAGATTATGAATCCTAGGTATTTTGGTTATTTGAAATTCACTAAAAGTTTTGAGCATTTCAATAGCAGCAGACCGGTATGACCTTAGTCTTTTGTCATTGGTGACAAAATTGCCTTTCACTTGTTGGATAACAAGGTCTGAATCCCCCATGATTGAAACTTTTGTGGCCTGTAATGATTTTACCAATTTGAGGCCTAGTAGAAGAGCTTCATATTCTGCCATATTGTTAGTACATCTGAAATTGAGCCTAAAAGCTCGGCCTTTCGCATGATTGCTTTGTTTGTTGTGAATCCACACTCCAGCTCCTGACCCTAATTTGTTGACTGATCCATCAAACTCAAGGAACCATAGGATCTCTTGATTTAAGGGATTTTCAACATTTTCTCTATGACTTGGGATTATAAGTTGGAGTTCTTGTCTTTCACCTGGTTTGCCTTCTAGAACAGTTTCATTACTAGATTGCACACCCTTGTTTTCTTGGGAACTTGATTCCTCACTTATATGCAGGTCTTGTTCAAGCATGATAGATTTGTTATCACCCATTGGACTTACATCATTATTGAACAGAATAAAGGAATCCATATCTGAATGAACTGCATAAATAGGGAAATTTTGAGGTTTTTCTTCACTGCTCACCATGTATTTCATGAGTGACTCTCTGTATAGCCTCTTTGGTTGCCCAAATACAGAAATGGTGGCATATGACATGTCTAATTGCAGGGAACCTTGGAGTTTAGCCCCCCATGATCTTGATAACAGCATTCCATACTTGGGTGGGATATCAGCAACTACAACATCCATCAGGATTGTCTTATTTGGGTATTGGACAAGTGACACACAGAGATCCTTTATCAGGCCTAAACACTTAACTTGGCTGGAGTCAAATGAAAATAGGTCCTTATATGGTCTTGTAATATCTAGATTCAATCTTTCCATGACTGATTTGGGCATCAGGTTGTGAGAGGTGCCTGAGTCAAACATTGCATTATGTAATACCTTATCATGAACATGCAAGCTGACATAAAAAGGTAAGATTCCTGTAACTGTTGTCTTTCCATCAACCTCTGGGCCGAAAAGTAGCTCTGGGGTGTCATCCAACACATTGACATCATCTTTATTTTGGGTGAGTTGCAGGGATTTCTTGATTTGTTGTTTGTAAACGTTATGCTTAGCTAGCTCTGAAAGAGGGATGGCTATCTTCAATTTTCCAATCTCAGCTTCTAGATCAAAAGGTCTTTCAGATTGGGTCTTGGTGTCTTGCTTACCAATCTTTTCTTTGTTAATTAAGTTTTCTTCTGGGCTCTCACTCTGATCTTGAGGCTTGTCCTTTTTGTTTACTTTTTGAAAAGTATTGCTTGGATTATGCTGCAAGGGTGAAGTAACCATTGGTTGTTGTTTGGAGGGAGATACTTCAGTTATTTCTTCAACTGTTACTTCATTTGTAATTGAATCAGTTTTGTCGATTGGCTCTGTGACAATGGTTTTCTTAGGCCGTGAGCTATCCTTTGTTTTCTCAGGCTGTGTCCTTAGCTTGTATTGCTTATGAACTTCATAAACAGCTGTGTCATAGCCTTGTTTAAAATCAAACGACTCACCTGATTTGGTTTGGAACTGCTTGATTTCATCATCCTTATGATCTTCTTGACTTAGAAAAATTTGCTGATCATCGTTCAGGCCCATTAGGTTAATGTGGGTGTCATCTACCTGCTCATTTGAAGTGGATGCTTCTGTATAATTTTCTTGGAACGGAGGTCTAATCTCTGGTTCAGAACTGGCCTTACCAACGTTAGGGTTTTGACTTCTCCTAAAATTGGGATTCCTAATAGGGTTATTTTGTGATGCTTCCCATGATGACTTCCTCTCAACTGATTCTACTCTGTCACCTAATCTCTGCATACCAGTGATTATTGCATCCAGTTTTTGATCCCAGCCTGAAGGCTCTTCTTTGAAGGTAGTCTTTCTCTCAGTTCTTGTCCTATTTCTCTTGGCTATCAGGTTGGCTTCTACACTCACTGTTATATCTTGCATTTCAGCTAAAGTTCGGGGAGCCCTTTCCCTTAATTGATATGCCATATCTGAATCAAACCCATCAGGAAAGGTATATAGGGCCAGATCCGGTGGGGGTCTAAGATTTTGGGGAATAGCATTGTAGACATTGTTAAACCGAGCACAGTAGTCCAGGACAGTTTCTTGTGGACCTCTTTTGATTGTATTGTATTCGGATAAAATATGAAGTGGATCCTTTTTCTTCTCCCATCTGTTGATAAACGTTTGATACAGGGCTTCAGGGTCAGCTATTGAGTTTGCTGTAAGTGACCTAAACCATGTTCTTACATCTCCTGTTAGGCTTTGCACAAAAATTTTCATTCTTACCCCATCATCATCTATTTCGTAGTTTTCAAAGTAGTCCTTCATTTTCTTAGTATGTTGAAGGGCTGGATAAGAGCCAGTACCGTCAAAGTATGAGATCTTGCTTTGGTACTCTTGAGGCATAGGACCTAGATTAGCAGGTAACTGCAGTGGGGCATATCTATTAGCCATGTTTGGTGGGATAATAGGGATAACAGGGATGAATGGGACAAGTGGGGGAAAGGGGATGAGAGGGGTATGTGTAGTTGATGGAGGGGTTGGAAGAATACCTTGAGAAGTGGATGATGAACTAGTAGATTGTGGACCAGTGGTATGAGGATGAAGAGAAGCCTTAGCAGGGGTTGGAATGTCAGTTTGAATACCCGCTTCTGAGCTAGATTCTGATAAAGTCCCTTCTGATTTGTGTCTCTTAAGGATTCTTGAAATCAAGTTGGGGTTCTGAAACTCAGGTGATGGGTCAGGATCTGGGTTAGATCTTGTATAACGAGTTTTCTTCTTAGGAGCCAGTTTCTGTGATTTCTATTTAGGAGAATTTTCAAGGAGGCTAATGATTTTTGACAAGGACTGATCAGATATAGCACAACTGTATGGAATTTAAGAATGAATAAAGATTGACTGAGGCAGCTTTTATATACTCCTGCAAATGCAAAGCAGAGGCAGTTTCTAAGGCTGTCTGGCTGTCACTCAGGCTTTATCTACAGCATTAAGAATCATACAGGGGTTACAAAGTTCATTCAGTCCCCAGTGGAGTCGCCATTTATGTTAACACCCAGGTTGTTCCCTTTGACTCCTGAGGGAATACGGTCGGGGTAACCACTAACCAAGCTTTGGATTACAGGTTCTAGCCAACCTGTAATCAGAGAGGGCTCTCTCTTATGATTTTTCACTATGTTCTTGGGGATCTTAGGCTAGCTATGAGGTGAGGGTTTTGGTTTTATATTTTGGTTGAATGATGTCTTTCAGTACCTAAGATGATATCTTCAGACAGTTTTAATTCATTGGGCAATGGAGTCTGTGGTTACAGGTTGTTTGAAATGTTTAAGTGGGATTGTTGAAACTGCAGGGCCATTTAAATATTCCATGAAACAAACTTGAAATTGAGGTGATGAAGTATGTTTAACCAGTGGAAGGCAATTAAGAATTTTCCACTAAGCTGGTGGTGTGAGAAAGAGATGTATTGCCCAGGAGCAGGTTTGAATTCCTGAACAATAATCACTGTGAAAGGTACAGTCTGAAGGTGCAGCAATTAAGAATTACACTCTTATAACTATAACTGAGGAAAACATTCATAACAGCATAGATTGAGTCCAGGGTATTCTATGAATAAATCCTGAAACTATTCTTTTTCTTTGCCATTAAACTGTGAAACATAGAACATGAACGGATTATGAAAGGAAATAACAAACATAACGAAGAGGTTAAAGAAACTTATTGTGCCATGAAATACGCAGGAATCCTGTAGCATTCAGCAAACACACCATAACGCATCAGACAACACAGAACTTTGGAAATTCCATCAGCTTTTTGTATTAAAACTCTGAACATTTACAGCATAGGATCTCTTGAAGAGAAAATCAACAACCCCTGCAAGCTTATGCGAGGGGGAATATATACAATCGGTTTTACAAAAATATCTGAACCGCTGAGTCATTTGATAAATAAATACATTCACCAACTTTCTGAACAGCAGATAAGGAAGTTATTGCTGCTTTAAATACAAAATGAATACTCTTTAATTCTGTCAGAAGTCTTTTTGACCTTTGGAGGCCACTGAGTCGGTTGAGCGTTCTGCATTAATGCTGAATGATGTGTCTTTATGGCTCTGTCATATTGTAGCGTTCTCGGCCCTGTCACCTGTAGCTGTCAGTGTTGCTTTGGTGGCCGAGTCTGTCTGCTGAGTTGGCTCAGCCCAGTCTTTTCCAGTCATATTAAATTTTCTGAACAAGATGACTTATATTTTAATGAAAAAACTTGATGAAAGCCTGTTGTTTACAGTAATAACTGTATCATGCTGGTCCACCATTCCTGTGTAGGCAATTGATGTCTCAAAATTTCCCCTAAGGTTTCATCTGCCTCTGTATATTTGTAGAAATTTGGAGGCACCTCGAACAAATGCCTGATTTCATTCATAATAAAAAACAAATTCTCCACTTTTTCATAAAGGCTCTGCCCAGATGCAGGCCCTGCTTCCTGTGGGGTGCTCGATCCTGCAGTGATCTGATTGGTAGCAAATGCATTTACCCTTTTTGCATAGTTCTCATGTGATAGTAGCCTTCCTGTGCTGTTCAGTAAGCTGGGAAGGCCTCGGGTGTGCAATACTGTGAATTTTTCCACAAAATTATTTACTTCTATTTGCATTTCCTGGCATCTTCTATCCAATGTTTGCACCAGGCTTCTCAAAGTGAGCACTCTTTTTATCAATAAGATGGTGTCAGTTCTACCAGAGATACCCATGGCTGTCAGCTGAGAGCCTGTACGGTTGTTGAGGACGTTGATCATCCTGTTGGCTATCTCAGGCATGTTTCCAAGAGATGCCCTTGCCTTTTGAATTTCCTTGTGAGCCCTGCTGATGAGATCCATCTGCTCATGAATAGTCTCTATATACTGCCATTGATCTGTTATTGATTGGCCAATGTTGGCCCATAAAACTTTCTTGACCTCAGCCACCACCTTGTCAAGAGTGAGCTCTTTCTCTAGCTCCTTTATCTTCTCCTTAAGAGCCTTTATTTCTCTTCCTTTTTCAGCTACACTTTGTTTGGATTTGTCATATTTTTCATTAAGAGTAGCTAGCTTTTCCTTGGCTTCATTCAGCTCTTCCATCTGGGCTTCTAGGACTTGAATTTCATTCATCAACTTCTGCATGTCAAGGCTTGGAGCCTGCTCTGATGTTGGTGTTGGTGCTGATGTTGATGGAGCTGTCTCAACTGTCTGTACTGTAGGAGGAGTGACAATTTGAGGGGGTTCCTCAAGGTTGATTACTTGCTGAGGGGGCTGAGATGTTTGGCCTCCTTCTTTCTGTTGTAGGGCTGCCTGCAATGCAGCCTCTGTTTCTACCAATTTTCCCTCTGTCTGTACCAATTGCTTATGGAGTGATATCAGCATGTCTGCTACATCTTGGTCCTGCCTTCGCTGGGCAACCTCTTCTGTTTGAGGGTGAAGGGTTGCTGGGATTTTCACCATCTTTCTTAAAGCAGTAATGTCTGAATCTCTTATCTTTAGGAGCTCCTTTATAGCTTTAGGGTCCTTTGGGTCATGCCCAAGCTCTATGATTATATCCTCCAAAGACCTGATCCTGTTGTCTTTGGCCTGAGAAGATGCCTTCTCCAACTCAAGTTGGGCAGTTGTATTGTTCAGGCTATTTTCCAACTTATGTGCCAAGAAGGTCTTATATGTAAGTGTCGAATACACCATCTCACCCGTTTGCTTGTGAAGTTCTATTTGATCCATAGGGTGGATGTCTTTTGCAAGAACCTCAAGGTTGGTCCTTATATAGTTTGCAGCTGATTGTGGCTGCAGCATGGTTGGCATGAAATGACTCATGGTCATTTTCCCCTCTGTTATGTCATAAGCTGACATAAGCCTCTGCTGGTTTGTAGGGGCCATTTTAAGCAATTGATTATAGAGCTGGAGCCTGAGTGGCTCATTTCTCTTTTTGATGTCAATGAATTGTTGCTTGATGCCTGTTTCAGCTCTCCTTTGCTGACTTGAGGAGCTGACCTCTCCTCCAAGAGTTCTTTCTTGTTCCTGCTAAAAGGAACTGGCAGATGCCTCTATGCTTGGTGGGCCCATGCCCAAGGATTGCCCAATAGGCATCTCTTCTTCTGAAAGGGGATTTATTCTCTGTCTTTTCTCCCCTTGATTTGTGGATGTGGTGAGGTGAGTCTCCTGCTCTCTATCCCTCTTTCGGTTTCTTTCTTCATTCTGTGGAGTTTGGAGCACCGAGGCCTCCACTGTCGTTTCTTTCCTAGGAGGCAGAGTTTCTTGTGCCCGCTGCTCTTTGGATTTTGGGGCCTCAGCTGTTTCTTCTTGCTGCATTGGCTGCTCTTTTTGTTGTTCTGCTGTAGGAGGTGGTTGCTCCTGCTCCATCTGCTTTTCTTTACCCTTGCTAGATACCTGATGAACAGTTCTAGCTGCTTGCTGGTGGGCTGTAGAGGATGAGGCAGCTGCTCCTAGTTGCCTTTGATAGGAAGAGGAAACCTGCCCACAAGTTTCCAAGTCAGCCTCTTTCTCAATATTCTTTGCCTCTCTTTGTAGCATTTTCTCTCTAGTAATTGCCTCTTCTAGAGTGCCCTCTTTCCAACTTAACAAATTGGCATATTTCTCAATATGAGGCAATCTGATGTGATCATAGCTACCCAATTTATATTTTACCCTCCTGAGAGAAATGAAATGATTAGGGTCATAAGGTACCCAGCGGAAACTGGTTTGCAATTGGAGGTGCTCTAGGATGCTATCTGCTTCTTTCCATCCTTCTTCCCTTTTGTTGTAAAGAAATGGGCCTAGCTGGTTCCTAACTTTAAGTTGCACCTTCTTGTTTTTGCTGTGGAAATGGACATGGTCTGCATTTCCAAACTGCCTGAAGTATTCTAAGGCAAAGAGTCTCATAGGGACATATCTTGGCAGCCTATAAGGGTTCAACTCACAGCCATATATTCTGATTATTGTATGGTGTTGGTAAAAGTACCAATCACCAATGCTGTAGGCCTTTGAGAGCTGGAGTATTCTTTGCATCTCATCTGTCAATCTTGGAGGAGGGGTGCCCAATAACAAGATCGTAGCTGGATGGATGAAGAGGTCTATGAACTCACAGTAGGTGTATGGTGAACAGGAGGTATGATGAAAAACTGAAGTCCAAAATACCACAGACCTTGGGTTTCCCTGAGCATCAAGCTTCTTGAGAGGAATAGGGAAACTGTCAGGCTGATAAAATAAGAACAAGTGATAGATGTATGAAGTGTATCTAAACACCTTTTCCCTTTCTAGATTCATCAATTGCTCATGAATCTTATTGGCGATGTATGCAGCATAATCATAGTGCACAACAGGAGGCATTCCAGGGGAAAAAATGGACAGCATGGCCATAATGGTGTCATCAACATCCTCACATCCCCTGTACCCCAGGACATAACTGATCAAGTCCACAAGCATTTTGCCCAAGTCATTGAGATATGGATTTCCAATAGGAGGTGTTCTCATGGCTTCAGAGCTTGGCTGAACAAATAATTGATTAATCTTGATGATCTGGGCACTGGACAACTTGCCCCCTTTCTTTAACAAGTCTATCATGGAAAGAGGAGTTAGTGGCTTTGCAGTGTGAAAGTGCAGCATCTCATT
Source organism: Pinus tabuliformis (assembly GCA_031772625.1). NCBI lineage: Eukaryota > Viridiplantae > Streptophyta > Pinopsida > Pinales > Pinaceae > Pinus > Pinus tabuliformis. The sequence continues at coordinate 1,290,525,456 of CM062804.1, read as the reverse complement.
TATGGCCTCAGGGGTGATATGGAACAAGACTGAACCTGAGGGACTGAGAACAGCTCTTTGACATGGATCATAGCTAGAACAGCATCGATGGATCAGGTCTGGAAGGACATTGACTTGAGGAAGGTTGAAAATGGGCAAATTGGAGTCCCAAATCCCTAAAATATTAGCTCCACTGAGGTGTTGAGCCTTTAACTCATTAAGCATATGAATGTTAAACTTGGAATTCATTGAGAATATCTCAGTCATCTGGTAATCTTTATCACCTAGGGCCTTCCACTCTAACTCTCTATGTGGGGCATTCAAAGGTGGAATGTTCAGTGCTACTGGTGTTTCCATGGTTGACTAGTACTCTGAACTGTATTAGGACTTGTTTTACTGGACAGAGCAACACAGAGGGGTATTTTTGCAAGAGTGAGGCAAATTGCAGGGGAAAACGAGGTAAATTGTGGTGAGAGCAATTGAAATGCTCCAAAGAGAGCTGAGTGAGCAAATGCTGGGACTAGTAAAACTGTCTTCAAGGTGAATTAGTGCAGCACGGGTTTTAAGTCCACGAATGCGCGGACTGATTGTGAATTTATGAAAACTTGACTAAATGTGGGCTCTGCAGGTGAATTTCGACCCAACAACTGAAAATAAACGCGGGCCACTGGGGATTTACTGGTAATTATACTGCTTTTTACTCTCCTTTCTCAATGGTTTTGGGTGAATTTATACAAAAACCAGGAACGGAAGAGAACTTGGATAAATACCTAGTGAACCTTCGGCAATGGTGGCAAGTGCGGGCAGACTGAGAGCGCCCATAGTCCTTAAGTTGATTTTTGCAGGTTGGCGACCAAATGGTCGTAATTCGCATGCAGAGCGGAACAATATCTCTTTTGGCAAAAGTGACAAAAAATGCGATTTTTGGCGAAAATATGGACTTTTTGGGTTATTGGCGCTTTCTTTTGGATGACGTCAGCATGACGTCATCGGGTGGGGTCGGGTACGGAAGGGTGACGTGGCGGCCTGTGAGTGGTCCACGGGGACTGGTGAGGTGGCGGACAGGTCAGAGCAGTGGCGGGCCGGGCGCTGACGCGGCGCTGAGTGGCATGACGTGGGCGTGACGTAGCGGCGACGTGGGCAGGTGGTATACAAAGGGTGGTAAGCGGTTCCATCGGACCGCTTATGGTACGGTGGTGGTATTGGCAGGCGGCCTCCCGATAAGATTTGGGAGCGACGCGTGGCAGAGGCCTGACGTCACCCTCTGCCATTTCTCGGGAGGTATCGTCCGGTCGTCGGGGGCGACCCGATATGGATATGGGCCGTCGGATGGGAAAGCCCAGATCCGACGGTCGACGGGTCGATAAACAGCAAGGACAATACGGCAGCGAGGCGCGAATATTTTATTGTTTTTCTGGAAATGTGCGCCCATACTGAACTTTGAAACTTTGGCGGATTTGTGGGTTTTTACAAGGTTCTTTGCAAAACGCGCTTTTTAACCCGAAACTGCAGAAAAATGGTTTTTTTTTTGGTGTTTTTTGTATTGAAATGCGCATAGTAACAAACTTAGGATAAAGGGTGAAGGTGGGTTTTCTGGTGTATTTTGCAAATGGCGCGGGTTAGGGGTAATAGTGGGTTTTTACAAGGCTTTTTGCGAATAAAGTGGGTGAATCATTTCAGAAGGTTGTAGAGGAAAAAGGGGTAGGGCTTAGGTTATTAAACCAACGTGGGGTCAGTTTAATCCCTGACCTTGAACAAAGCATCCTGTTTCAGACTTGGACTCAGCATGGTTGTCCAATATTTGGACATATGGCTATAATGCCAGGGGGAGGGAATATACATATTGTGGAGGTTTTATACACCATGGTGTTATAGTAATAGGGAAAGGGGAACATAGGGAATTAAGTATAGATAGAGTTAGTAGTTAGTTTTGGAGGGGAATAGGAATGGGAAGTGATAGATACAAAGTTTTAAGGAAACCAACTTAGTTAGGAAGTAGATCAAAATGAAAAGAATTTTACACAAGAAATGTGGCTCTTAAAGAAACAAGAACCAACAAAAGACTTTGACTTCTTCCATGAACACAGGTAGTATTGGGATGTTAGTAATGAATGTAATGGGGGATAATCAGGGAGTTAGACATGCTTCATTGTATTGCTGCAAAACTGCTGAATAAGAGACCCGTACTGGCACCATGTTTTTCCTTTGCTTGGGCCAGTGACATAAAAGAAATCATGCTTCTGTAACCCCATCTACCTACCCACTCTATTGCCTAGCATTTTTTGTTACTCCAAGGAGGGTGCACTTAGACTTGCAAACCCTTATGTGCCTTTTCTTTTCCTTTGGCTTTTTCTCTTGATTTTCTATCTAAGGCTAGCCTTATTGCTTCCAAGGCCCCAGATTAAACAGTTGGGAACCTTCATTCTCTACCTAACTACTTTATCTGCCAATATTGAACTGTTTGGACAGATTTCTTTCTCTAATCTACAACAAAAAATTGAAACATGGCATGACCCAGCTTAGACTGTTGGATCACCCATTCAGAAGTGGGGCAACATCAACCAACTGTAAACATGTGTCTTTTACCAAAATATGAGATCTTTGCATCACCAAAGCAGATCATATTGGCACTTCCCCTACTAATCATGAAACATGAAACCTATTGGTATAGGTAGCTAACACCTGCATCCCCCCATACTGCTTCGGGTGAGACTTCAATCCGCGTTCCATGGATTGATGCTGAAAGGACCAGTAGTGTAGGGATTTGCTTGGCAAATTAATGTTGAACCTAGGTTAGGGCCCATCAAGCCAACATTTTCAAATACAAATTTTCCTTTTTCAATACATCTAAAACTTGCTTCATATGATTGACATGCTCTTCACGAATCTTACTAAAAATTAGAATATCATCTAAGTAGACTATGACAAAATAATCAAGGAATTGTCACAATACATTATTTATCTCTCGTGAATGTGGTAGGTGCACTACAAAGCCCAAACGACATAGGTAACCATTCAAACAAACCTTGTTTTGTCTTGAAAACAATTTTCCAAATATCATATTTAGTAGTCCTTATCTGATGATAACCGCTTCTCAAATATAACTTAGTAAAATAAAAAATTCCTTTGACTGATCTAGCAAATCATAATGCGAGGTATAGGATAATGATTCTTTACCGTGATCTTGTTCAAATCTTGGAAATCCACACACATGCACCATGTACCATCTTTCTTTGGAACCAAAACAACAAGAGACCCACATGGAGATGTGTTAGGCCCGATGACCCCTTTTTCAAGCATCTCTTGAATTTGCTTTTTGATCTCTGCAATCTCCAAAATTGACATTCTATACATGCCAATATTTGGAATTGGTGCATACTACTACAAGTGAATCTCATGTTGGATTCTTCTTTTTGGAGGTAACCCTTTAGGTTCCTGAAACATCTTGTCATAAGTGTTAACAACTTAAACCAATTCATGCTTGATTTTAGAATCACATCATAAGAAAGTTTCAGATTGATCCAAACTTAAACAAGAACGCAACGAATTACAAATATAATCATAAACAAAGAGACGCAACAGAGAAACACTTCATTTCATTAATAGAAAAATATTGAACTATGCTTACAAACATAATGGAAATAAGATAGCTCAGGCGATGGTATCTTTTCTCTAAGAAGAGATGTGGCGGCTACATGCCTATGAATTATGTTACAATGAGGCTCAAGGGCCTATTTATTATTGGAAAACATGAGAAAACCCTAAACAACAAAAACCCTAACCCCAAGAAATGAAATACCAAGAGTTTGTGGGCCCCGTTGGGGTTAGTTGGGCAACCAACTTCCCGGGGTCGTAACTTGGTCATATTATCTCCGTTTGGCGCATACTATACCTTTTTGGAAAGGTATCTTTGAGTACTACAGGTTTCTTTGCAAGCCCCTACCCACAACTATAGGCTTGCCACAAACCCCCGAAAATGGCCTTTTAGGGGGTCAAAACTGCTCCCGAAGTTTAAGACCCAAAAAAATGCTAAAAATAGTAAACGCTGAAATGAATAAGGAAACATATGAAACTGACTAGGGGGTTTAGGTAGAATAGGCGGGTGGCCACCAATATCCACCTGGATCATTCCTTCCCGTTTAGGAAGAAATGGTCCCCATTGCATGCAAAGTCTCCATTAGGTGATGAAATTTATGTTGAATCTAGTCCCTAGTGAACCACTTGCCCCGGTGAAGGAGTTGGATTATTTAACAACTCGATATAGATGTATCCTCTGTTGGTGAGTGTTCTTGATTTGTGTGTCTATGATATGATTATTTTTGGCCTGTTCCATGTAGTCCGAGTTAAGCTCTGTTGGTGTGAGTTGTTATGCAATGTTAGATGTGTCCAACAATGGTGGAAACTATGGCCGGAGGCAATCTACATTGAACACTGGGTACATACCAAGGAATAGTTGGATACTGAGCTCAAAGGAATTTTCACCAACGACTTTGGTGATGGTGTATAGACCATATTGGAGAGGGCGAAACTTGCAGTGGGGTCTAACAAGGTGCTCCTTCTGCAAATGTAGCCAAACTTTGTCGCCCACCTCGAACTTGTGTGACACTCGATGTTGATCATGGTGTTGCTTGTACTTAACATTGGCTCTATCCAATATATCATGGACCTACTAGCGAATGTGTTGAATGCGCTCAATGGAGTTGTTAGCCCTTTCAGATTTAGGCTGAATGTGAGCTAAATCTATCTAAGGGGCTGCAAATGGTATGACCACCCCAATGGGGCATAATGGCTTAAATCCAAGCCCTACCTGAAAGGGGTTGTGGCATTGATGAGCCCCAAAAATGGGCAATTATATGGGCTCATTTTGCCACTTAATTCAACTTAATCCACCATTATCATTAGTTTATTGCATGTTTTTTATTATATTTATGCTAATAGAGTGAATTGGGTTAGTCATTTTGCCATGTAGTCTAATGTGTGCTTTATGTAGATTGTTTGGTCAATTTTCGACAAAGTCAAAGGATTTATAAGAAAATGGCAGTAAATATCCAAGGAAAATAGAAAAGATGATTTGTATGGGGGTTTCTCCTTCATTTATGACCCCTTTCCTCGAATCCTCCATTAGCAACTCGAAGCACAAGCAGCCACATTGATACATCCAAGGGGCAGCCGAGCAAGTAAAGAAGGATTGTTGTTTATCTCCAGTTCTGGGAAGCCGAGCTCCTTGATTTTAGGAAGGCTGTTGGGGGAATCCATTTGTATAAATAAGGGGCTTAGAGCCTCAGTAGGTTAGCCAGTCATTAGTAGAATTTTCGCACTTTTTTGCAGCACTTGTTCAACTCATTTATGAGCTTCCTTTCTTAGAACAGTTTATGTAATGTGACTTTTAATTTTGATAATGGAGATGAAACAGTTTTTGAGCTAGCACTGATCTCTTTCAGAGGGCTGAAGCTCTTGGGTTAGGGCCCAACCCAAGTTGCCCAGCACCTCTTGCCTTGTACTTATATGTTTTTTTCTTCAGTTCATGAGTTAATTTCTGTTACATAGATTCATTTTACCTTGTTTAGAATAGGTTGCTTTCGATGGTTTGCATAGATTTTTTTGTTTCAGCTGGTCAAGTAGGTTAATGCAATGACAGGATAAGATTCAAAAAGGCCAACAGCAAGCCCTGATCTCCTTTCTCCCTTTCTGGGACTATGATTCAAGGTCAAGGCACTACTGCTGCCACCAAAAACATAGTTTTGCTCTCCCATGCAATTTCTAGTGTGATGACTTGATTTGGAAAGATTAATGTATTGCTTCAGATTCAGTTGCCTAGATCATTTCCTATTATTTTACAATAGATCTCTCTGCATGCTTTTCTGTTCAAAGGTTACTGTTCAGCATTTTCTGTTTGTAGGTCAGAAATTGGGTCAAGCTAGAGGAAGTTCTGCTTTCATGGTATAGTTAGTCCTTTCTTTGATCTGTTTTCGTAAGTAGATGTGCAGATCTCTTGCAGGGCACCTTAGATCACCATACATCCATAAAGCAGCCAGCATCAGGTCACTTCTCATAGATTTCCCAAGTCATTCACAACATTTCACCAATCTGCCCTAGTTTCTGCATTTTTCTCCATAAGCTTCCCTCTTGCCATTTGAACAAATCGAACCATCATGTTCCCTCTTGATCTTCATTGAAAAGCTCCAAACACCTAAACACCTTTATCTATCCTTTAGTTACCCTTTCCTATCATTTTTCCACCTTCAAAACCTCCAAAAATAGCTCTCGGTCTCCTCCTGTAGATCCCCTACAACCTCTTGTAGAATTCCCTATGAGTGATTTTTCGAAGTCTGATTGCAAGGGAAGTCTTCGAAAGGGTACTAGGGGATTCTTAGGACCTCTCCACACATTCCTCCACCTCTACAAAAACCAAATCGATCTCCTTCGCCACCAAACCTCTGCACAATCACAACCAGATAAATTACAAGCATAATAATTTCACATAAAAACACTCAAAAGCACAAAAAGATGTTTTCTTCTCATTTCTTTTCAGAAGTAGCTTGAATAAATGCAATTTACCTTTTTCAGTAGTCAATGGCACTCATCGCATCAGTTTCTATCTCTTTTTCTGCAAAAGTAGGGTTAGTTGGATAAATTAGGGTTTGCTAGGGTTTGCCTTACATTCCAGTCTTCTTTCTCTTTCTGCAAATAGAATAGCCTCTGTAGAGTTAGCTTTCTTTCATCATGGTTAAAAGCTTCTTCTAGAAATTCATAGAAGTTGGCTTGAGCTCCTAGTGATCTTGTGCCAGCTGACCAAGTGACAGCCTGCAGTAAGAGCTAGTACTTATGCATACAGCACTGTCGCTTCCAAGTTTGTTACGAACTACCAGGTTGATAAAAGTAAAGTAGGAAGCCCCAGGAGTTGTAGCATTATTGCTGCAATACTAGTGCTCACCACTTTTTGGTGCCATTGTCGGGGAAGCATCAGAGTATTTTGTGATTACTGCTTTCTTCTATTTTCTACTGCAACATTCTACTAAGTAGTTTATTTCAGCAAAAGTAGAGTAGTTGTTTCTTTCAATTTCTACACTTCCTTGCTTTCATTTCAATTCTGCAATTTCCATTTCAGGAAAAGTAGATTAGTCATTTCCTTGCTTTCATTTCAATTCTGCAATTTCCATTTCAGCAAAAGTAGATTAGTCATTTCCTTGCTTTCATTTCAATTCTGCAATTTCCATTCTAGCAAAAGTAGATTATTCATTTCCTTGCTTTCATTTCAATTCTGCAATTTCATTTCAGCAAGTTCATTTCAGTTAGTTGCAATTTGTTTGTTCAATCAATTTCAGTTTTGCAGGTACAAGCAGAAAAACAAAAATCACCCAAAAAGAGATTTCCTTTCATGCCTCGTAGGAACAGAGATAATTCAGGGAAATTCCTACCCAACACCCCCACCACATCACAAAGTCACCCTTCTCTCTTCTTCGGTGGCAGTGATCCAGAAGAACCTATAGGTGAAAAACCAAATATATACGAAGATCCTATAGCAGAAGAAGAGGAAGAAACCATCCCTCCTGAGACCATGGCTGAAAACAGAAATGTTAAGGGGAATGGAGAAACAGTAGAGGGTACCTTTCCCATCTGAGAGACTAATGGGGACACTAAAATGAAGAACATAAGTCCTTCAGCCTTACCTCACTTCCATGTGTTGACTACCGAAGATCCTGATACCTTTTTGTTTGAATTTTCTGTTATCCGTCGAACCTATGACTATGTAGAAGATGAGCAAAAGTTGAAATTGTTTCCTTCTACCCTCAACGATGCAGCATTTCCCTGGTTCATGGGGTTACCTGGCAACAACATCACAACTTGGGCTCAGATGTAGCAAGCCTTTAATAACAAATATCAGGACTACTATAGGTCAAAGGATACCAAGGAAGAAATCTTTCGAATAACCATGGGAAGTGATGAATCCTTGGAAGATTATGAAGAAAGGTTTCAGCTCAGTTATAAAAGGGCCAGGTGCACACTTGTCCCCGAATCTCTGAATTTGGTCCTGCTTAGAGGAGTCCCGGAAGACATCTACCAACTACCTTATGAAGACATAAAGACTGTGTTTAGAAACCATTCTAGGGCAGCCAGAAAGAGAGGTAGGGGAAGTCAACCCCTAGCCAGTACATCCTCATCCAGTTCATCCCTTAGAGGTGAATTTGGAAATCTGCTGGAAGATTTCAAGAACGAGATGATGCAAACTCTTGCCATGCAAATGGATACCTTCATATCAAAAGGAAACAAGAAGAAGCAAAAAGGGCCTTGGCCATTTTTTGTCCTAGGTGCACCAAAAGGCATCCTAGGAATGAATGTCCATTGAACTCTATAGAAGTGTGTTCAGTCTATGAAGAAGAACATTCTACGAATTAGTGCCCTTCCTTGCCCAGACTTAAAGCTACATACCAAGGGACTGAAGGAGCCACTGAACCTGTTATGAAACCATCTCACAAAAAAATAGAAAAGAGAGATCAACGCCTTAGAATTCAGCCTCTTCGAGGGGGAAACCTCCTTTACATTACACAAATGAACAATTCTTGGATGATGCAAATGACAAGACCTCCTTTCTATATATAGGAGCCTAAGGAGTCATAATATAATCAAAGCCGACATAACAATAATAATGTAAGGGCACAATAATAACAATAGTGGGCTTCTATGGGGCACAATAGTAACAATATGGGGACTACATGGGTACAAAAATATAATAAGGGGGTTGTACTAATAACAATAAGGGGTTGCACTAGTGGTATAGGGACCTAACATGCCCCTATCCTTTAAAAAGTCGTGTCCTCAATGCTTGAGTAGTTCTTGATGCTTTTGTAGAATATTCTTGTCCTCCCATGTGGAATCTTCAACGGGTAAGTTCTTCCACTTGATGAGATACTCTGAAATTGATCAATTTCGTAGCTATTGGATTTTTGTTTCTGTGACTGCTCCAGGTTCCAATATGATTTTTCCTTCCTCTTCAAGTTCTGGCAATATTTTTTGAACTAGAATCTTCTGCAACTTTTGAGTGAGTGGCCACACTTCTTCGTCCTTCTTCCATTCATCCCTTGCTTCATTTATCCAATCTAGTTGGATAATATAAATAGCACAAAACAATGCTTCCACATCCTCATCCTTTCTTGAGAGTGCATCTGCAACAAAATTTTTCTTCCCTTTTCTATACATGATGTCAAAGTCATAACCCAACATATTTGTGACCCATTTTTTTTGTTCTTCTAAAGATAATAGCTGTTCTAAAAAGTATTTAAGACTATCATGATCCATTTTTAACTTGAACTGTCTTCCCATTCGGTAAGGTCGCCATTTCTTAAGTGCATATAGTATTGCCAACATTTCCTTCTCATAAATAGCTTGCTTGAGATGTAGCAGTAAAAACACCCAATCACCTACATCAAAACATTTTTCACTATGATGTTGATCTACCTGTTGTTTCATTTGATTTTGCACCAAAGTGGCGTTATCCTTTAAACGTTGGAGAACTTGTTGTTGATGCTCGATGTGATATTTCACTGCTTGAACTTTTTTCTTCTTGATATGTCCTTCTATCTTTAGAGTTTGAGGAGTGGTAATTTCTTCCAATCCTTTACAAGATATGGTTGGATTCATTTCTTGATGCTCGATGTGATCTTTCACTTCTTGAACATTTTTCTTCTTGATATTCCCTTCTATCTTGATAGTTTGAGGAGTGGTAATTCCGACCAATGAATTACAAGATATGGTTGGATTCATTTCTTCTTTCCCGATGTGATCTTTCACTTCTTGCACCTTTTTCTTCTTGATATTTCCTTCTATTTTGAGAGTTTGAGGAGTGGTAATTCTTGCCAATGCTTTACAAGATATGGTTTGATCCATTTCTTCTTTCTCTGGGGTTGGGTCCTGGCGTATATCCTCTTCTTTTGATGTTTCTTGATCCTTTTCTTCCTCCTCTTCATACTCTACGTAAAATAATTTCTTCTCAGCACACTTATGACCTTTAGTGCATTTTCTATCACAATTGTAACAAAGCCCCTTTTCTCGTTTTTTTTCCAATTGTTGTGGTGTAACCCTTGTAGGTTGTGGAAGGCTAGAAGAAACAACACTTCCATCTTTATAGTTGTGAGGGGTAGACTTCCTTCTTGCCATAATTTTACTTTCTACTATGTAACAAAGCCTTTTTACTCTTTCCAATTGTTGTGGTGTTGCTCTAAAGAAGGTGTTGCTCTTTGTATCCTCATAATGTGCTATCATTTCCTCCGTGAAAATTGACCACGTAACAAGTTGTTTACGAGAACAAAGCCCTTTATACCATAAAAATTGATCCAGTTCTAAATATGAAGATGCAATACATACCTTTTTTAATAGTGATACACCATGTAGATCAAAATATTGCTCCATCTGAAGTATCCAATTTACTGGATCCTTGCCATCAAACTTCCTCATCTTGCTTTTTCTTGATTTTAGGAGCTCGATCTTGAAACGACTGTAACTCTGTACTTTCAGATCTTTAAGTTCTAAAATTGTGACCTGCAGTAGCCCTCTGCATCCTCTTTCCAATGCCACCAATCTGATCCAAATTGGATTCTCCAAGGAAGAGTTATGCCAAATCTCCCATAATGACTTGATTATAGACTAGTTCAGTGGAGCGAACTTGTACGACATGCCACGTGTCACTTTTTTGACCTTTGGCTCTAAAAACTATATTCAAGAAACTAAAGTCCATCCTCTTTCTGTACCTTCTTACAAAATTTCAATCCGATGCTCAGAGAGAAAGTTATGATGATTTTCCCCAGGTCACCTGTTTGTAATGTAATTCAGGAGTCTGCAAAAAGACCAACTTCCTCAGATCATATCTCCGCAAAGGTAGCACAAAAAGCTCTGAAATTTGGACCCGAGGTTCAGTGAGATATCATCTCAAATGGGTTTTGTTTTTCACTTTTTAAACGTCGCAAAAAAAAAGTTATAGCGAAAGTTCCACGATGACTTATTTGGAGCAACGAAACCCTAAAATCCAAAGCTTCGAAACCAAATGTTATGAAACCAGCTCACAAAAAAATAGAAAAGAGAGATCAACGCCTTAGAATTCAGCCTCTTCAATAGGGCAACCTCCTTTACATTACACAAATGAAAAATTCTTGGATGATACAAATGATAAGACCTCCTTTCTATATATAGGAGTCTAAGGAGTCATAATATAATTAGAGTCGACATAACAATAATAATGTAAGGGCACAATAACAACAATAGGGGGCTTCTATGGGGCACAATGGTAACAATATGGGGACTACATGGGTACAAAAACATAATAAGGGGGATGTACTAATAACAATAATGGGTTACACTAGTAGTATAGGGGCCTAACAGAACCACTCTATTTCATGAACCAAAGGAGGCCACATGGACCCAGACCTTACCAACAGGGAATGCAAGGAACATCCCAGACATATTACAACCCCAATCAATCCACTTCCATGCCTTCTTGGGTTCCACCTGCTCATCCTTCGTGTTCCACACCCCCTCCGTAGTCATATCCATCTCAATACCATGCTCAACCAGCTGCTTATTCATTTCACTCTTATGCTCAGCCACAGCCTCAGTGGAATGCACCTCATCAGGGGTGGAGGCTCCAGTACAAGTCTCCTCCCGCTCTTTTGCCTCCACCATCTACTCAACCACAACCATTTCCTCCTGCTCCACCAAGGCAACCCCAAATACCTGCTCAACCGAACCCGAACCCAAATAACAGACAAGCCCAGCAGGTATATAGTGGGGAACCATCATGCCCAACCTATGCTGTGGAGATTCAAGAGATTAACCTACAATCTGGGAAGGTTACCCCAGATAACCAGCCTCCCCCTAAGGAGGATGAGGAAGAAAAAGAGGAAAGTGAACTAAAATCCATTCCACCCTTTCCTTAGAGATTATCTGGAATAACACAACCTACCCCAGAAGAAACTAAACTTCTGGGAGAATTGAAACAATTATGTGTAAAGATACCACTTCTCCAAGCCACAAAGGATTTGCCTATATACAACAAGATGATAAAGGAGAAGTGCTTCAGGCATCTATGCAAGCACAGGAGAGATGCCCCAACTATCAATGTCATAGGACAATTGTCCGACCTGATGTTGGGGCAGGTAATCTATCCGAAATATCTAGACCCTGGAAGCCTTGTAGTCAATGTCCACACCAATGGCACCATAAGCCCCCATACCCTGATTGATCTAGGGGCTACCATTAATGTGATGACCAAGGACATTATGCTCAAGCTCAACCTTCAGGGCTCCCTAAGAAAGACCACAACAGTACTCCAGTTAGTAGATTGCTCCACCGTGACCCCTAAAGGGATTGTGGAAGATGTAATGGTCTCCATCGATTCTTGGGAGTACCCTGCTAATTTCCTGGTTACTCAACCAAAGGCAAATCTCACTGGGTATCCTCTCATCCTGGGAATACCCTGGTTGGCTACTGCAGATGCCTACATCAGTTGTAGAGTTGGGAACATGACAATCAAGAATGGGCATATGTCGAAGCAGCTAGTCCTATATCCTCCTGCCCAACCTTTTTTAGAACATGATTTACCTCTCTAGTTGGAGGAGGAAGATGAGGATGAAGTCTATTCTGCACCACTATGTGTAGTGGAAGCTACCATGGGGGGGAACCACAAAACAAGGATGATCTTATTGAAAACTTGATTCAGAATCCACCCCCTAGTGTGTTGCCATTGGAAGAGCTGGTGGAAGAAACCCAAGCCAATCCTTTAGTTGATCTCTGTGTGGCTAACTCGACCTCTCTCCGAGTTAAGAATATGGAATTCGGCCCAGAAAGAACCTTGAAAATCAACTCATCCCTATCCACCTCTCAGGAGAAAGAACTGTGTAGCTTATTAAGAAACCACTTGGATGCTTTTGCTTGGAGCTATAAGGAGATGAAGGGAGTGCACCCTTTAGTCTGTACTCATCAAATTTACATTAAGGAAGATTGCAAACCAGTCTAGCAGCCTCAAAGGAGGATGAATCCAGCCCTTGAGGACATTGTCAAAGAAGAACTGCAAAAGTTACTGGATGTAGGATTCATCTACCCCATCTCTGATAGTGAATGGGTCTCTCCTTTGGTGCTAGTGCCAAAGAAAAATGGGAAGTGGAGAATCTGTGTCAATTATAGAGAACTAAACAAGGCCACCAATAAGGACCATTTTCCTTTGCCTTTCATATATCAAGTGTTAGATGGCCTGGCAGGGAAGAAGTTTTTCTCCTTCCTAGATGGGTTTACCGGGTACAACCAAATCCAAATCAGCCTGGAAGACCAAGATAATACCACTTTCACTTGTCCTTTGGGTACCTTTGCATATCGGGTCCTTCCTTTTGGATTGTGCAATGCTCCCGCCACTTTCTAGAGAGCAGTATTAAGCATATTTGCTGAACTAGTTCATGATGCATGTTATAGACATATTTGGGCACTGCAACCCTAATCAAATATGTCCATAAACCAAGGGCTTCTAAACCCCTAAAAGTGTTGTTTCATACCCTAAAGCAACAAGGTCAGTTGATTACATCATTTCCCAGAATTTCTCCCTGAAAAACTACTCAGAACTGGTCAAAACTGGACCATACAGACTGCTCCATGCTGAGGGTGTGATGCATCTCACCTGTTATACACTAGGGGTGCAATGCATACTGGAAAGCCCTTCTGTAGGGTGTGATGAGCGAGATCAGACAAATGGCAGAAGCAGTTTGCTAGGTGGAAACCCAGAGAATCTTCTAGAAACTGCTCATATGACACTTGCCTCTCTGAATTCTCCCAGGGATGAGTAATAGATCATGAAATATCCAAGTGGAACAAAGAACTATCAGTGAAATGACACTAATCAGAATCCCAGAAGCTAACTCACTCTCCTGTAAACACATATATATGGATCCCTCATCCTAGAGATCCAGAGGTTGGAATTTTGTAATTTGCAAGGAAGTGTTGTTGGTTTCTCTTTGTAGACATTGTTGGGTAATATTGCTTTGTATGAGGTGAAGAGGGCTTTCATGTTGGGAGGATGATGCTGGATTAGATAGCTTGGTTGTAATCCTCTCTTCTACTACTTCTATCAATAAAGCTATTTGAGTTTCCCTCCGTATGCTTGTATATGTCTAAATATTGTATTTGTATATGCATTTATATGGTTAATGTACATCTGATCCTACATTATTTATGGTTATAGATCTCTATGCTTTGATGGTATTTTTCTGCCTTGACTCTACAGGTGTTCTTTGAAGCGGGACAAGTGAGAAAGGAGTGGCGAAAGCTCTATCAAGGGAGAGAGGAAACGAGCAAGGAGACTAGCGAAAGACTGAGGTTGGTACTCTCTGCTTCTCTCTCATCTATCTCTCATAAAGGAAAACACAAGTGACTTTAGTTTGTTTGTTTCTAAGATAGCTACCCGTCTTAGTGGGACTAGCAGCTCTGAATGGACACTAGTTTTCCCGATAACAAAATGGTGACTCCACTGGGGAGTGAATATTTTTTTTGTTTTGTCACTGTTGTTTGCTTTATAAACCACAGACGAAGCCTGAAGTCAATCCAGCTAGCCTTCGAACTACTTTTGCTATGCAACTGCAAAATAGATCAACGTTGCTTCAGTCAATCTCTGGGTTGGCTTATGAACTGAACATCTAGCTTGCAAACATCCTAAGTGCCCTGGTGGTAGCTCAAATAACCTCATTAGATCAGCCCCTATACTTTGTGTTTACTGACAATCATTAGCTCAGCCTAAATCCCTGAACTTAGCTGCAAACTATGAGTGAAAACCAAGCTCAGTCTCATCCCTGAACCATCACACTGTCTCTTCTTGGCAATCTGGATGCATCGCACCTCCCATGTGTTGCAGGTGAGATGCATCCCTGTTTCCCTGTGCTACAGGTGCGATGATTGAATGAGACTGTTTCTGCCTCCAGTTTTTGGTTTTTTTCTTCATTGTCTTCAGCTTTATTCAGTAGTTTTGCTGTCTATGATCAATATATCTCTGTTGAAACCATCTTCCTTTGCATTATTCAGCCTCCATCAAAATGAATTATGAATGTTTTTTATGTATTTTTCATCATTTACAGTTCTCCTTTGCAAATAGTAGCTTAATCGAACTGTCGTCTTTTGATTTGAAAGTGCCGCAAGTGTCGTTTTCAGTCAAGAAAAAGATTGTCACAAAGCATTCCTCTTTTAGATAGTCGATTACACTTTTGCCATCGTATTTGATTTGAATTAATAGTATTTCAAGTGTCGAAAGCAATTTTAAATTCGAAATCGCAAAGTGTCGTCTTGGCCTTACTTTCATTTTTTGAAAAGAAAATTGTTAGTACTGTCACTTTGAAAGAAGATAGTTCAGATCTATACTTAGTTTTCTTTTTTTCATTCTCACATTAAGGAAACTAAAAACCAATACATGCATGTGCATTTGCATTTAGACTGTACGCTGAAATTGATTTAGGAAAAGTGCATCTAATGTGTGCTCTCTGCTCTATGTTGAAAGAATTTCATTTCTCTTTCCTTAGTAGCTAGGATTTTCATTGCAAAAAGAAAGTAAACTACTGTTTATCATCTTAGATTGCATATTTAGGAATTTTATATCTACATCACGCAGTAAACCTTAAAGTCAAACTTCCTAAGAAAGATCAACTGTAAAATAAACCTCACTGAACATAAAAACGCTTTGGAACCTAACGCACAACATTTAGAAGTCTAGGTTAGAGACGTATTCTGGCGTCGTAAAGCCTGGTAACTATCGCTTTCATCGTAGGTTGGGTGATTCCTACTCTTTGAGATGACAAGTGCCAATACAGACTTGTGCTCCCACGTACCATCGAGTATATATTGGGAGACCACAATAGGCTACATCCTTTATCCTTAGGAAGCCGTGTCTGCCGCCCTATCGATCACAATGCACTGAACACAGCATTCGGGAAGATTGACTGCGTACCGTAAAAGGTATTCTGCAGTTTTGTGATTGGTTTGGTAATCCCTCTGTCTAGATTTCCAGAGTAGTCACTTTCGTTCCTTTTCGGACTCCTTAAAAGAAAAGGTCCATCTGATCACTTGTCACTTCAGGCTCATTAAAAATCGAAGGCAACTAGAGTCATCTTTAGCTTTTTCTCAACTCTTAAAAATTTAAAAAGAAAGTTGTGTCAAAGCGTCATAAAATTTATTTTAATCAGAATAATGTCACTCTTCCCTCGTTGGTCTTAGGTTGAGAAAATGGAGTCTACCAATCAAGGATTTCCCCTTGGGGGGAATCCTAGTCCCTTCTCCTCTTGGGGGGATGTTGGTGCTCCACACATGGCTACATTGTCCCTTCCAAGACTCACAATTGGCCTGCCAGTATGGCTTTTCTCGACCTCTGTCATTCAAAACACCACAATTCCTCAGCAATCCAATCAGCAACCAAATGAAGTTGCTCCCCCACCTTCTACTTCGTTCGTTTCTCCCTCTCCTTCCTCTTCGCTTGGTGAAGCTAGTAACGCTAAAAACCAAGTAACTAAGAAGAAGAAGAAAGGGAAGGAGAAGAAGAAGAAGAATCCAACAGCAAAAGGGGGCAACCATGCGTTGTCTGGTGAAAATCCACACACTGCACCTTCCAAACTTAAATCTCCATGTGTGATTTTCAAGGGAGACCACTATCATCGAGATTGTCCCTGCATCCCATGGATCCTAAGGGACTAGTCTCCTCGCTTGCACAATCCGGTGTCTTCAACCTCTAACGATCATGTTGAGAGCACACCATCAACTAGTGAAAACAAAGCCAACAGAAAGAAAGGAAGATCTAAATTTCCTTGTAGACTGTGTGAAGGTGATCATGTCCTCCACCGTTGTCCTTTCCTAGATGAAGCTAAAAGAGTCTTGGATAACTATCCTGCGTCACCGCAGCGACTTCCTCCTGGATATAAGAAACTCTTGCCGAGTCCATCGCTAGTTGAAAATCCGACTGAAACACTGTTGTTGTCAGTCGAAGCACCTATCATTGAAGATCAACCCTCTGAGTCCACACCGAACCAAAGTCAACAGGTCGAGACGGCAGTCGACCCAATCTTGTCTTCAAAAGGTCCACCTTCAGATGATACTGTCACCAAAGAGAATGAGAACGACATCGTTCAAATTCTTTTCGTAAATACAGAATCCGATGAACATGGGGGCAATCTTCCCGTTCCTTTACCATAGGAAGGAATTTCATTAGAGATTTATCTCGCCATTTATTTGGTCCCACCTCCAAGCAATCTAGTCATTTCCTTCGATTGGAATCTACTAGACAGACCCCGCCTACCATCTAATGGACCATTCCAAATCATAGTACAAGCTTACAGAATGATCCTCGTTGGTACTATCATACATGAAGGGGCTTCTGTGAGTATCATTTCCTCAACTGCTTGGAAAGCGCTTGGTTCACCATCACTTTTGCCTAAGATTCGAAATCTGACAGGCTTCAACAAAGGAACCAGTCGACTGTTGGGGATCTTTCCAAATTTGCCTATAACTTTGAGAAGGAAAACCGTTCATCTAAATGTGATGGTAGTCCAAGGACCTCTAGATTACAATCTACTCCTTGGGGGTGACTACATTTATAGCATGGGAGCTATCATTTCCTCACTCTTTCGAGTGATGTGTTTTCCACATGAAGGCAGAGTGGTCCACCTAGTTGACCAGCTTTCATTCCCTGGTTCAAACACAGTTATTAGTCAAATGCCATCCCTAACTGGTCTTTTTGCACAAGGAATGTCTAATCAATCTCCAGTCCGTCCACCTGATGATCGCAAGTGATTCGGTCACTGTGACTGAAACCCAGAAGACATGCGCCCTGGTCTGCTTCGACAGAAAAACCCCGGATATAAGGTAGGTTTCCGCGTAGGAATATGACTAGTTTGACAATCTTGTCCGTTTAGGAAAATGGATCAGGCTAGAAAAATATTCCCTCGTCAAAGGTTATGTGATTGGAACTGACAATAGTCACCTTTGTCCATTTCAATGGACATTGCCAAGGAAGTGTTTTGTCTGCAACGCGGATGGAACAATCTTGCTAATGCAAGAACTTCCATATGGTGACCTGGAAACTCTACTTTATACCTGGGGGCATGCAAACCTTTTTGCATGCAAGTGAAAAGCGACCATTTATTTTCTTAGTTTGTAGGCTCTTAACCCTTTAAACTAGTAGGTTGGTTGTTTCTAGCTTGCATAATGAAAGGCTCAGGAGCAAAGTTGCACATGGGGCAAGCTCCCTAAAAAATGAACCTACTGATGGGACATCCTTATTATACGACTAGCACGAGCAGTTTTACACGAAGTTCAAGCTCGTTAAAAAATAAACCTAGCAATGAGCAAATGTTCCCCCAGAGTTCAAGCTCATTAAAAAATGAACCCACCTTAGGTAAATAACCATTGTGATCGCATAATTATCAGCTTTTGAACCTTAGTCATGTTCTTACCATCACCTCCACTCTTTTTAGTCGATCATACGCCTCCACTTGATTGTTTACCCTTTTGAGGAATAGTTGTGACGAGTGATTCTATTAGCCACCTTCTTTACACTGTCATAATTGAAAAGTTCCAAACATTACCTGGAACCAACTGCTATCCAAAAACATCACTCGTTCCTCAAAAAACGAGTCTCCTTTAAGCTCTTTTCATCTAACTCGTAAAATATGAAAAGATTTCCAAGAAATTGGCATCTCCAGCTCGTTAAAGCAATCAGAAGTGCCATCCCTCCTCTAGATTTTAATCTTTTTGGACCTGAGGGATCATTACACAAAAATATCGAGCGCTTGTCTTGTTCGGCTTGTTAAAACTATCGAAAAGTCATCCCTTTCGTATTATTTTACACTTTTTCAGACTTAAGGGATTACATTATGAAAAAGGACCACTGGAGTTGCCTTTACGTCTCTTTTTAGACTCTCTAAAATTGAAAAGGACTGAGTTATCTTTGTCGTTAAACTCATTAAAACAATAGCGACAAACTTTTCCATGCAGACAAGAGCGAATTTCACAGTCACTAACTTCATTAAAACATAGCGACAGGTTTGCCCGAAGGGAAAATTATAGAACAAGCATATGTTATCCTCCTCATGCTTGACAAAAATAAAGAGGTACTGGTCTACAATGACTGGGGAAAAAGGGAAGAAAACTTGAATAGCTTCATTGGTAGCAAGTCGCTCTTGAACATGACACTTTCACTCCATCACCATGATTGAGTCGGGTTGGGTTATTCTGTTCACCGGTCATATCACCATTGGTCTGCCATACCATCCATTTTGGGGTTAACGCTACCAATCCATTTCATTGTTGCCGGTAGGTTCAAGAGAAGTCGCTCAGAGAATTCACCAACCTAGCTAATGCCTCATCCGCTGCAATACCTTCACTCTCCATTTTTCATGACCGCCACCCTGAACCTTGTATCATCAGATTGTTTTCACCTCCACAAAATCATTTGCTCCATTCCATGTCGTAGATGTTGGATTCATTAAGGCCCTCCTACGACAGGTCACTTCTTGTCGACATCAACTCATTATCCAAGAAGTTGACTTGGGAACAAACCTTTCAGTACTTTGAAGCTTGCATGCCTCAATGGCAAGTTTCTCACTTCCGGCGATAGGTTTACATCAATGACCTTCGACAGAAAGATTTTGCATGGTGTTTAACATCAACTCATGTATTCATACCATGTGAATTGTACTGCAGTACCTTGAGGGTCATTATCATTATCGGTGATTCCTCTCGCGCCTGTTAACAGCTTACATCATTGGCTGGTAATCAAGCGATGTCTTTCCATGTTCGACATCAGAACATCTTTTCACATGGATCGACTTGTACTTAGGGTGAAGATTGAATAGGTTTGAAGACCCCAGATCTAGTTTCATCCATCCGGGCTGTGATATATTTATGAAAATAAAGACATCAAATGTACATCATTGCTGCACAGATAATCATCCAAGCTAAGGGATGATGGCTCTACCAGAATCATCAGTCTGCCACACATACGATTGTCTGTCCTATGTACATGAAAATGAATTTATAAAGTTGAGCATGGGAATGCCCACCTCAGCTAGATCATGAAAATATTATGAAGATAATGTATTGTATTTTATCTTATTACAGGTCACCTTCCAATTCAAAAAACCTCGGATCCTCATAATAAATAATTTCACCCGACATCAGAAGATTTACGATCTCATGCTTTAGGGGGAAACTGTTATAGACATATTTGGGCACTGCAACCCAATCACATATGTCCATAAGCCAAGGGCTTCTAAACCCCTAAAAGTGTTGTTCATACCCTAAAGGAACGAGGTCAGCTGATTACATCATTTCCCAAAAGTTCTCCCTGAAAAACTACTCAGAACTGGTAAAAACTGGACCATACAGACTACTCCATGCTGAGGGTGCGATGCATCTCACCTGTTACACATGGGGGGTGTGATGCATATTGGAAAGCCCTTCTGTAGGGTGCGATGACCGAGAGCAGACAAATGGCAAAAGCAGTTTGCTAGGTGGAAACCCAGAGAATCTTCTAGAAACTGCTCATATGACACTTGCCTCTCTGAATTCGCCTAGGGATGAGTAAGAGATCATGAAATATCCAAGTGGAACCAAGAACTATCAGTTAAATGACAGTAATCAGAATCCCAGAAGCTGACTCACTCTCCTGTAAACATCTATATATGGATCCCTCATCGTAGAGATCCAAAGGCTGGAATTTTGTAATTTGCAAGGAAGTGTTGTTGGTTTCTCTTTGAAGACATTGTTAGGTGATCTTGCTTTGTATGAGGTGAAGAGGGCTTTCATGCTGGGTGGATGATGCTGGATTAGACAGCCTGGTTGTAATCCTCTCTTCTACTACTTTTATCAATAAATTTATTTGAGTTTTCCTCCATATGCTTGTATATCTCTGAATCTTGTATTTATATATGCATTTATATGGTTAATGTCATCCCTTTCATATTATTTTACACTTTTTCAGACTTAAGGGATTACATTATGAAAAAGGACCACTGGAGTTGCCTTTACGTCTCTTTTTAGACTCTCTAAAATTGAAAAGGACCGAGTTATCTTTGTCGTTAAACTCGTTAAAACAATAGAGACAAACTTGTCCATGCAGACAAGAGCGAGTTTCACTGTCGCTAAGCTCGTTAAAACATAGCGACAGGTTTGCCCAAAGGGAAAATTATAGAACAAGCATATGTTATCCTCCTCAAGCTTGACAAAAATAAAGAGGTACTAGTCAGCAATGACTGGGGAAAAAGGGAAGAAAACTTGAATAGCTTCATTGGTAGCAAGTCGCTCTTGAACATGACACTTTCACTCCATCACCATGATTGAGTCGGGTTGGGTTATTCTGTTCACCGGTCATATCACCATTGGTCTACCATACCATCCATTTTGGGGTTAACGCTACCAATCCATTTCAGTGTTGCCGGTAGGTTCAAGAGAAGTCACTCAGAGAATTCACCAACCTAGCTAACGCCTCATCCGCTGCAATTCCTTCACTCTCCATTTTTCATGACCACCACCCTGAACCTTGTATCATCAGATCATTTTCACCTCCACAAAATAATTTTCTCCATTCCGTGTCGTAGATGTGGGATTCATTAAGGCCCTCCTATGACAGGTCACTTCTTTTCAACATTAGTTCATTATCCAAGAAGTTGACTTAGGAACAACCCTTTCAGTACTTTGAAGCTTGCATGCCTCAATGGCAAGTTTCTCACTTCCGACAACAGGTTTACATCAATGGCCTTCAACCGAAATATTTTGTGTGGTGTTCGACATCAACTCATGTATTCACACCATGTGAATTGTACTGCAGTACCTTGAGGGTCATTATCATTATCGGTGATTCCTCTCGCACCTATTAACAACTTACATCATTGGCTGGTAATCAGGCGATGTCTTTCCATGTTCGACATCAGAACATCTTTTCACATCGATCGACTTGTACTTCAGGTGAAGATTGAATGAGTTTGAAGACCCCGGATCTAGTTTCATCCATTCGGGCTGCTATATATTCAGGAAAATAAAGACATCAAATGTACATCATTACTACACATATAATCATCGAAGCTAAGAGATGATGGCTCTACCAGAATCATCAGTCTACCACACAGGCGATTGTCTGTCCTATGTACATGAAAATGAATTTATAAAGCTGAGCATGGGAATGCCGCCTCAGCTAGATCATGAAAATATTATGAAGATAATGTATTGTATTGTATCTTATTACAGGTCACCTTCGAGTTCGAAAAACCTCGAATCCTCATTATAAATCATTTCACCCGACATCAGAAGATTTACGACCTCATGTTTTAGGGGGCAATTGCTATAAACATATTTGGGCACTGCAACCCCAATCACCTATGTCCATAAACCAAGGGCTTCTAAACCCCTAAAAGTGTTGTTTCATACCCTGAAGGAACAAGGTCAACTGATTACATCATTTCCCAAAAGTTCTCCCTGAAAAACTACTCAGAACTGGTCAAAACTGGACCATATAGACTGCTCCATGCTAAGGGTGTGATGCATCTCACCTATTACACACAGGGGGTGCGATGCATACTGGAAAGCCCTTCTATAGGGTGCGATGAGCGAGAGTAGACAAATGGCAGAAGCAGTTTTCTAGGTGGAAACCCAGAGAATCTTCTAGAAACTGCTCATATGACACTTGCCTCTCTGAATTCGCCCAGGGATGAGTAAGAGATCATGAAATATCCAATTGGAACCAAGAACTATCAGTGAAATGACACTAATCAGAATCCCAGAAGCTAACTCACTCTCCTGTAAACATCTATATATGGATCCCTCATCCTAGAGATCCAGAGGCTGGAATTTTGTAATTTGCAAGGAAGTGTTGTTGGTTTCTCTTTGAAGACATTGTTGGGTGATCTTGCTTTGTATGAGGTGAAGAGGGCTTTCATGCTGGGAGGATGATGTTGGATCAGATAGCCTGGTTGTAATCCTCTCTTCTACTACTTCTATCAATAAAGCTATTTGAGTTTCCCTCCATACGCTTGTATATCTCTGAATCTTGTATTTGTATATGCATTTATATGGTTAATGTACATCTGATCCTACATTATTTATGGTTATACATCTCTATGCTTTGATGGTATTTTTTTGCCTTGACTCTACAGGTGTTCTTTGAAGCGGGACAAGTGAGAAAGGAGTGGTGAAAGCTCTATCAAGGGAGAGAGGAAACGAGCAAGGAGACTAGTGAAAGACTGAGGTTGGTACTCTCTGCTTCTCTCTCATCTATCTCTCATATAGGAAAACACAAGTGACTTTAGTTTTTTTGTTTCTAAGATAGCTACCCGTCTTAGTGGGACTAGCAGCTCTGAATGGACACTAGTTTTCCCGATAACAATGTATTGGAAATCTATATGGATGACTTTACCCCTTATGGTTCTAACTTCCAGGAAGCTTTGTCTAACCTGGGAAAAGTTTTGGACAAGTGTATTGAAATGAACTTGTCCCTCAATCTTGAAAAATGTGAATTCCTGATGACTGAAGGGACCTTGCTAGGTCATGCAATCTCTCAACAAGGATTACAGGTGGACCCCAACAAAATTTCCATCATCCAAAGGGTCCCACCTCCTCAAAAGGTAAGAGATGTTCGAAGTTTCCTAGGTTTAGCAGGGTATTATAGAAGATTCATTAAGGATTTCAGTAAGCTAGCCTCTCCATTGTTTGGTCTTTTGGGGAAAGATGCTGAGTTCATATGGACTGACAACTATTAAGAAGCTCTGGATACCTTGAAAAGTAAATTGGGGACAGCCCCAATTTTGAGAGGTCCAAACTAGGCCCTACCTTTCCACATTCATGCAAATGCCTCGAACAAAGCGATAGGAGCAGCCTTAGGACAAGTTGATGAGAAGTTGCCTTATGCCATATATTTTGTAAGCAAAAACTTGTCGAAGGCATAATTAAACTACACTATAACCAAAAAGGAGCCCCTGGTTGTAGTCCATTCCCTAAATAAATTCAGGCACTACATCACCAGCTATCAAACATTTGTACACACTGATCATGCTGCAATTAGGTATTTAATGAACAAACCAGATGTAAATGCTTGCATTATTAGATGGTTGCTTTTTTGTAGCAATTTAATTTAACCATTGTTGATAAGCCAGGTAAGGAAGATGTTGTTGCTGATTTTTTATCTAGAATAGATTTGTCTACAGGTGAAGAAGGAATGGTGGATGATCAAATGCCAGATGAACACCTATTTTCTATCTCAATACTCTCTCCATGGTTTGCTGATATAGCGAATTACTTGGTTTCCCCACAGTTCCCGCCACACCTTTCCTCAAAAGAGAAGAGCAAGATCATGAGGAAGTGTGCCCCTTTCACTTGGATTGGGGGCAATCTCTTCAAAGTTGGCCCAGATCAAGTTTTGAGAAGATGTGTCAAGGAGGAGGAAGTTTTTGACATTCTCCCGACCTATCATAATGGGCCCTGTGAGGGCCATTTTGCAACAAAGAGGACTGCCTTCAAAATTCTGCAAGCAGGTTACTATTGGCCCACTCTTCATCAAAATGTAAGGCGATATATCAGCCAATGTGACCAGTGTCAAAGGATGGGGAAACCTACTCCAAGGGATGAGATGCCCCTACAACATCAATTGACTTTAAAGCCATTTGAGAAGTGGAGCATGGACTTTGTGGGTACTGTCAACCCTCCTTCAAAGCAGAAATATTACATCATCATGTGCATTGATTATCTGACAAAATGGGCTGAAACAAAGGTGATCAAGGCAGCAAAAGAAGAAAAAGTAGCTGTTTTTAAGAGAGAATATATTCTTAAAGTTTGGATATCCAAGAGAATTAGTCACAGATCAAGGGAATCAGTTTACCTCCAATCTGATTGAAGACCTTCTCACACATCACAAAATTAAGCACAGAACTTCAACCCCTTACCATCCGCAAGCAAATGGATAGGTGGAAGTCACTAACAGAGCCTTGGAAGGGATTTTGACCAAGGTAGTGAGTAGCAGCAGAAAAGATTGGGAAAATCGATTGGTTGAGGCCACTTGGGCCTATAACACCACCTGGAAGATCACCACAGGGTTCACACCCTATGAGCTGGTATATGGGAAGAAGGCTTTGCTGTCAATAGAATTTGAATATAACACACTAAAGATGGCAGCTCAGCTGGACCTAGATCTCAGCCATGCACAAAGGGAAAGGTTACTCCAGCTAAATGTATTGGATGAACAAAGATTGCAGGCCCTTCTCCACTCAGAGGTAGTCCAGCTTCAAAGGAAAATATGGCATGATAGACACCTCAAAGAGAAACAATTCCAGGAAGGAGATTGGGCGCTGTTGTATGATTCAAGGTATAAGTATTTCAAGAACAAACTGAGGACAAGATGGCTGAGACCGTACATAGTAGAAAGGTGCAATGACAATAGTTCAGTTCTGATCAAGACCATCAATGAAGAAGCCATCCCCATGCTTGTCAATGGCATAGGTTGAAAATCTACAGGAAGCCCCTCTCCAAGCAAGAATTCATTGAAAATCTAAGTAAAACAGTGTTGGTAGTGGAGCAAGTTTCTGCCTCCACTCCACCCACATCATTTAAAAAAAAAAACAGAAAAGCAAAATGAGGAGAATAAAATATCCCTGGGTGAAAACCTCCCCTTGGAGGCACCCAGGGTAGGCAATTAGGGTGAAAACCTCCTGGAGGCGCCCTAACTGTCTCTTAAAAAAAAAAGAGAAAAAGAAAAAGAAAAAATAGGAACAGAAAAATTAACTTCTTTTGAATGCATTGCAGATTGCAGGAGGGCCACAGAAGAAAAAGGGACATGGCCAAGCCGAATACACCTCTGATAGACCATTTCTCCATCGCTATTGTCTTTTCCCAATCCCTGGTCTCACTTGTTCTGGAAAACTATGCATCCTACAGGAGGCTCTATGCATTCTACAGGAGGCTCCTGTAGAAATCACAGAGAGCTCGAAATCAAGTCAAGAAAAGGATCAAAGGGCTAGAAACTTGTCCAGAAGACCTGTGGACCCCCCTACCACCATTCATCCTCCTAACTCTCCATTCCATACCTGCACCACTGCATTTCCACTCGCTTCTTTCTTCCCTGCACAGAAAACACAGAAATCTTGTTTCTTTTGTTTTTTTGAAAAATGAAGAATAAACAAGCAACATCCTTAACTTAACTCTTACCTAGTGCATACCAGCTGCTTTTCCTTGACTGAAAGAACCTTCCTCAGCTACCTCTCCAGTCCCTGCTCAAGCCTCAGCCAAAAGTTTTAGAGGGAGAAGCAGCTACAGGAAATCCTGCAGGATTCCTGTAGCAACTGATCCCCTTAAAAATCGAGCTCCAGAGGTAGGGTCAGTGTAGCCACAGATGTATAAAACACACAAGGAGCCCGGTCCTGATTGAAGATCACCAGTACAAGGTAGTCGAGCCACCAATTCAAAATCCACGGGCACTAGCAGCAGAAATCCATGGATAGAACGCCAAAGTTTGAGCATGCAACAGCATGGTAGCACACAATTCTTGACTAACAAGTAAGTGACTAAACCCGTTCCTCTGTTGCATGGTTATAATTTAAAAACTGCATGAATAATTGAGATGGTTGCGATTAAACGAGATCAGTGGCCAGCTAACTGGCCACCCTCGTCTAGTTCAAACAGCGCTCAATGGGTGCAATCAGCACGTGTGTTCAGTCAACTCGAAAAAATCTCAAAACAGGTAGTGGCAGAATCTAACGGGAATGAATGAAATAATTTCGGCATGCGGCATAAAAGTTTCATCATGACACTGAAGTAGGGACCAATGGTCCGGATGAGGGTAACGTACCCTTCCTGCCACCTCACCTCGTCACCGCAGAATGCTCCTGTAAGCTTAAGTACGCTGCAGTCAACCGCCTTCACCACCTTTGTTCTCATTTGTGTCGACGAGCTCTCGACTGTAGAAACCTACCTACCACCTCCAAAGCCTTGAAACAATGGTTCTCTGTCAGTTTCAAAACCCTTCCATTTATCGGACTCTGCAGGAGCAAAAACACAGTCCTACAGGAGCCTTTCCACAGGAAGGCCAGTGAGCAGCACCGCAGAAGAAAACTCAGCATTTCATGACAAATTCGGGTTGAAAAAGGTAGGCTCAGTACTTTGCATTTCCATATATATACAAAAGGTGGTGTGATTCCAAGCGAGGTATTGAGTTGAAAAGGGAAGGAAAGTGAGAACATAGTCTGCCTTTGTTTTTAATATATATATATATATATATATATACAGTTTCTCCATTCGCTTTTTGCACTAAAAGACTATCTCCTTCTCCTCCGTGGTATTCTCCTATGTAAAGAAATGATGCAACTCTAGAAAATCAAGCCTGTAAAGAGTGAACTTGCATTGGGTATCTGCTTATTTTGAAAAAGGAAAAAACACAGTTTTGTATGTTCTCTATTTTTTAAGATATTGTTTCCCTCAAATAGACAGAGAAGTAATGTGAGTCTAGAGAATGGATTTTGGAAGGAAGGAAAGTTGAAATTTGTTTAAAAAAAAAAAAAACACACAAAAACTGTGTTTCTTGAAAGAAAACCTCAGCTGTTCCTCTATTTTCAGGATTGAAACTTGCTACCTCCCTCTTCAACTGAGATATTCTAGTAGAATCTAAAACATCATGAAAAGGGGTTTTATGAGGAAGGAGCCTCTGAATTCAACTAAGTTGCATGAGCATCCAGAAGTGGTAGCCATCTTCACTAGAGCAAATTGGATGCCTTTCCTTGAAAAGTTGCATGGGTATGATGATGAAGTCACAGAAGAATTTATATTGTCTTTAAAACCTCACTTAAAAACCCATGCCACTTTCAGTTTCAAGGGTCTAACTATAGAAATCACCCCAGAGTTCATCAGCAGGATTACAAGTCTCCCACTTGGACTACCCTGGAGCAAGGAAGAAAAACCACTAGGTCAAGTTGCCAAGAAGACCTTTTTCCAGCCTAATGAAAATTCTGTGGAGGACAAGAATGGCACCAAGAGAACAAGTATACCTTACCCATGGGATGAGGTCAGTTATCAGATTATGAAATACATATCCTGTGAAGGAAGATACAACATATTTTATGGGTACCATTTCAGACTATTACATGAACTCAAATATGGCATGGACCTTCCTGCATCCAAAAAACTCAGTATTCCATATTTTCTCCTCCAATCCTTAATAGAATCTAGCACCAAATTGAAGGCAGGAGTTCCAGACCAATTGGCTCACCATGGGCTAATTAAATTGCTAGTGGAGGATGCCCTCCACACTTTCACAATCCCCATAGCCTGGGAGATTTTCAGAAACATGACTAAAGAGGATGATATAAAAACTCTCACCTATGACCTTAGTCTGTCTGAAAGTGAAGAGGAAGAACAAAAAGGAGAAGCTGAGAAGGGAATCCATGAAGAAGAAAAGAACACTCAAATGGAAGAAGAGGAACCCCACACAAAAAAAGAAGGAAACCAGATAGAAAAAGGGAAACATGACACCACCAAAGATGAGCCTAAAGCAGAAAAGAAGAAAGAATCAAAAGCAAAAAGGGGTAAAACCACCGCAAAGAAAAATAAGAGGCCAAGAACTGAAAGGAAGAAGCCTAAGATAGTTCAGAAAAAGGTTGCCATAGGAAAAGTAGAAGCTAAACAAGCAGAGGAGCAAACAAAATCAGAAACAACAGAAGCAAAACCAGCAGAAACAGGAAAAATAGTAGATGAAGAAGAAGAAGCAAAGCAGGAAGAAGTGTCTCCTGAGACACTAGCAAGAGAGGCAGCAGCTGTTCTTGCTACACTTAGTACTCCAGCCAAGCCAAAAGGAAAAAGGAAGAGACAACCATCTATGTACTTCAAGGCTTGAAAGATCACCAGAATA
Organism: Pinus tabuliformis; assembly: GCA_031772625.1. Lineage (NCBI taxonomy): Eukaryota > Viridiplantae > Streptophyta > Pinopsida > Pinales > Pinaceae > Pinus > Pinus tabuliformis. The sequence goes on along the minus strand of CM062804.1, from coordinate 1,290,496,589 downwards.
AAGATGGGGAAGCCTCAGCCACCTTCAAAGGAGCCCATCATCATTGAAGATGTCCCTACTGCAAAAGAGGAGGAATCTCCATCCAAAACCCCCATTACCTATGAAAGGAGCAGCCCTAGAGCTTCTACTTGGAAGGAAAGGATCAAACTTATGGACTCTAAAACAATCCTACAAGAGGCGCAGACCACTCTACAAGAGACATTGACAAAGCTTTAAGAGACTGAGAATCTTGAAAAGAAGGTAAAAGGACAGACCCAGGAGAAAGATAAGGCAAAAGAGATACCAGAGCCTGGCCCTCAGCCTAATTTAGGCTCTTATTACAACCTTCTGGAAGGAGGGAAAATCATCCCACAAAAGTTTGCAGTCCCTCTTTTCCTTGAGCTGGAAAAGGAAAGAGTAAGGACCCATACATGGATGCAGATTGCAAAATCAAAAGGGGTGGAAGGCATTGGGCACATGGAAGACAAATTGAGAAAAATGGGCAAAGAATTAAGCATGGGTAGGCATACAGAAAGCATCAGAAGAGTTAAATTGGAGGCGGAAAATGAAATGTTAAAAAAGCAGTTGCAAGAAAGGGAACCCCAGGCAGAAAATGAGTTGTTAATCTTAAAAAGACATCAGCAGGAAAAGGAACCCAAGGTAGAAGGTGAGATATTAATAAAACAACAATAGGAAAGGGAACCCCAAGTAGAAAATAAGGTATTAATCTTAAGAAGGCAGCTACAGGAAAGGAAAGCCCAATTAGCCTGCATGGCCAACTGGGCTATGGAGGCACTACAGTGTAGGCAACTAGCTAAATCATATGCAGTGTACCTCAAGGATCAGTGGCTCCAATTTCAAATCAAGACTCTATCCCAGAGAGGCACCATACCTTTTCAAGATTATGGCCAATTCATGGATCTATGTGATCACAGTTCAGCTGAGGACAAAGCAAAGCTGGCAGAGTTTTACTTACACAACATGGCCCTTACTGATATGAACCTATGGGATCCCAATGCTGTGTTAGGAGACTTGCAGCTGATGGCCATGGCATCTTGGATGAGCCATGAAGAGAAAAGGGCAGCAGAAATCCAGAAAATGATGGCAAAAGAGCTGAGCCAGCAGACCCCATGGCTCTCATCTATGCCCACCAACACCTTGCAGCTAATCCTCAAAGTGTCCCCAAATATGTTGATAAGCAGGCCCGGGCTATTGCACATTTTGAGGACATGGAGAGATTGTTTGGAGATGACTGCATTCATGCCTGCATAAGAAGGTGGAACACATTGCCACATAGCCTACAGATCAGGGAGTATCACTCCCCAAACAGGATGAGGGAAGCCATGAGGAGAGTGCCACTATATAAGCACTCTATGCAAAGCTTGAAGGCCAATTGGATTGGCCTCAAATTCAGTCCTCCACTGCTGCTAGGACTGCTGGAAGGAGTAAAAGAGGAGGAAGAACAAAAACAGTGGGAAGAGGTGGATAGAAAGGCAGGATTCCATGATAAAGAGGAAAATATCACATCAGAAGCATGGGATGTCAAGGAATCTATCAAAGCCATCAAGGATGAAGAGTTAGACTAGTTGCTCAGAGGATAAGCAACCCATTCAGTAGGGGGGTGATGATGAGCCCCAGAAATGGGTAATTATATGGGCTCATTTTGCCTCTTAATTTGACTTAATCCACCATTCTCATTAGTTTATTGCATGTTTTTTATTATATTTATGCTAATAGAGTGAATTGGGTTAGTCATTTTGCCATGTAGTCTAATGTGTGCTTTATGCATATTTTTTGGTCAATTTTGGACAAAGTCAAAGGATTTATGAGCAAATGGCAACAAATATCTGAGGAAAATAGTGAAGAGGATTTGTAGGGAGGTGTATCCTTCATTTATGACCCATTTCCTTGAATCCTCCATCAACAACTCGAAGCACAAGCAGCCACATTGATGCATCCAAGGGGCAATCGAGCAAGTAAAGAAGGACTGTTTTTTATCTCCAATTCTGGGAATCCGAGCTCCTTGATTTTAGGAAGGCTGTTGGGGGACTCCATTTGTATAAATAAGGGGGCTTAGAGCCTCAGTAGGTTAGCCAGTCATTAGTAGAATTTTCGCACTTTTGTGCAGCACTTGTTCAGCTCATTTTCGAGCTTCCTTTTTTAGAACAGTTTATGTAATGTGACTTTTAATTTTGATAATGGAGATGAAACAGTTTTTGAGCCAGCACTGATCTCTCTTAGAGGGCTACAGCTCTTTGGTTAGGGCCCAACCCAAGCTGCCCAGCACCTCTTGCCTTGTACTTATACATTTTTTTCTTCAGTTCATGAGTTAATTTCTGTTACATAGATTCATTTTACCTTGTTTAGAATAGGTTGCTTTCGATGGTTTGCATAGCTGTTTTTGTTTTAGTTGCTCAAGTAGGCTAATGTAGTGACAGGCTAAAATTCAAAAAGGCCAATAGCAGGCCTTGATCTCCTTTCTCCCTTTCTGGGACTATGATTCGAGGTCAAGGCACTACTGCTACCACCAAAAACACAGTTTTGCTCTCCCATGCAATTTCTAATGTGATGACTTGATTTGGAAAGATTAATGTATTGCTTCAGATTCAGTTGCCTAGATCATTTCCTATTCTTTTACAATAGATCTCTATGCATGCTTTTCTATTCAAAGGTTACTGTTAAGCATTTTCTGTTTGTAGGTCAGAAATTAGGTCGAGCTAGAGGAGGTTCTACTTTCATGGTATAGTTAGTCCTTTCTTTGATCAGTTTTCATAAGTAGATGTGCAGATCTCTTACAGGGCACCTCAGCTCACCATACATCCATAAAGAAGCCAACATCAGCTCACTTCTCACAGATTTCCCAATTCATTCGCAACATTTCACCAATTTTCCCTAATTTCTGCATTTTTCTCCATAAGCTTCCCTCTTGCCATTTGAACAAATCCAACCATCATGTTCCCTCTTGATCTTCCTTGACAAGCTCTAGACACCTCAACACCTTCATCTAGCCTTTAGTTACCCTTTCCCATCATTTTTCCACCTTCAAAACCTCCAAAATTAGCTCTCAGCCTCCTCTTGTAGATCCCCTGCAGCCTCCTGCAGAATTTTCTGTGAGTGATTTTTCAAAGTCTAATTGCAAGGGAAGTCTTCAGAAGGGTACTAGGGGATTCTTAGGGCCTCTCCACACCTTCCTCCACCTCTACAAAAACCAAGTCCATCTTCCTTTTCCACCAAACCTCTGCACAATCACAACCAAATAAATTACAAGCATAATAATTTCACATAAAAACACTCAAAAGCACAAAAAGATGTTTTCTTCTCATTTCTTTTCAGAAGTAGCTTGAATAAATGCAATTTACCTTTTTCAGTAGTTAATGGCACTCATCGCATCAGTTTCTATCTCTTTTTCTATAAAAGTAGGGTTAGTTGGATAAAGTAGAGTTTGCTAGGGTTTGCCTTACATTCGAGTCTTCTTTCTCTTTCTGCAAATAGAATAGCCTCTGTAGAGTTAGCTTTCTTTCATCATGGTTAAAAGCTTCTTCTAGAAATTCGTAGAAGTTGGCTTGAGCTCCTAGTGATCTTGCGCCAGCTGACCAAGTAACAACCTACAGTAAGAGCTAGTACTTGTGCATACAGCACCGTCGCTTCCAAGTTTGTTACGAACTACTAGGTTGATAAAAGTAAAGTAGGAAGCCCCGGGAGTTGCAGCATTATTGCTGCAATACTGGTGCTCATTAGGCATGTTGAGCTATGGAGAGCTCTGTTTTAGTGTGTTGGACATACGGGAGAATTCCATATCACATATATGGATGCTTCAAGTTGTACATGCGCAGAATGTGTACGATCATCCTGTTGACAACCTCTATTTGGCTATCATTTTGGGGATGGAAAGCCATGGAATTAGTAAGTTTTGTATCTAGCATCAACTAGAGACTTGACCAAAATGAACACAGGAATATGTTGTCCCGATCTAAGACAATGGACTGTGGGATCCCAAAGTGTACCCATACTCGCTAAAAGAAGAGATTAGCAGTGACCTCTGTTGTGATATTCTTCTTACTAGCAACCATGATGGCCATCTTAGAGAATCTGTACACAACCATGAAAATGAAATCATTGTTGCACTTAGTAGAAGGAAGTCCCAACATGTAATCCATGGAAACAGATTCCCAAGGCTGGCTAGGAGTAAGTAGAGGAGTATACATGCCTTGCTTCTTAATGGTTGGTTTGGAAATGACGCAAGTGGTGCATGATCTAATGTACTTCCCAACATCCTGACGAAGTTTCGTCCAATAAAAATACTTCAGCAATACCGCCACTATTTTCTCTACTCTGAAATGTCTAGCGACCCGACTGTGGTGTGCCTCCCAAATAATATTGGAATGCTCACTTAAAGGAACACAGATGTGTCCCAAGTGGCATAATAGTGCATCTTGAAGGTGAAAATTTGGAACTTGCTTCCCTTACAGGAGTGTCTGGTATATGCTGCCGAATTTTGGATTGCTCTTGTAAAAATATGGCCACCCTAATGTCTCGTGCCCACAAGATTCGAACACAGTGATCAACGTCATGACCAATGATCGGCTGAGGCAATCAACAAAATTATTGGTGTTATCATTCTTATACTTAATGTTCAAATGGAATTGTTGCAAATAGGTGGACCATTTCTGTTGGCGATTGTTCTACAACTTCCTTTGTGTCTGTATGAACTATAGCGATCGGTAGTCTATGTGGATGATCGTTTCCTTCCCCAGAATGTAATGCTTCCATTGATGGCAGGCCTGCACAATGGAATACATTTCTTTGTCGTAAGTGGGGTACTTTCAAATTGTGTTTGAAAGTTGTTGGAAATAATATTGAGAGGGGGGTGAATCAGTATTATCAAATCAATTATTTTTCATTTCACAATCAGATTTGTATACGCTACTTCAGCTATAAGAAACTGCGTATATACGCTACTGTGTCTAAAGAAACCAGTGTATATAAGAAAACTTAAGATTCATTAATTGTTGATCTTCAATCAGTGCATCAATACTTCATTAATCATAAGAACAGTAAACAGGAGCAGTAAAACAGAATAGATCATCACACACATGGACACAAAGATATAAGGTGGAAACCCAATGTGGGTGAAAACCACCTACTGCAATTCGTCTCTATCTTCTTTTAATTAGAAACTTCTTTTTACAATGTTTTTGTACTGGTGTAGTCTTATACCAGTACACAGGCTGTTACCTGCAGAAGGCTACAACCTTCTCTCGTTCTCCAGCTTCTCCTGGAAGGGAGCTACAACCCCCTTAGCTCTTGTACTAGCTGAGGTACTAGTACGTAGGTGTTGACCTACAGAAGGTTACAACCTTCTCTTTTCTTCCGGGGACCACGTTTCATAAATTTTCAGACTGGATCCATGAATAACATCAATCAAACATCAAGTATATCTGTATCAACCAATCTCCTTTGCACCAAACAAAACTGAATCAAATAGTCACTTCTCTGAATGTTGTACCCAAAAAATAGTAACGGTAACCAGACACCAATTCTGAACCCAGACCATTACAACAATAAACAGAAGTAGCTAAAACATATATCAAGAGACGTACGCTACTTCAATGTGTACAACCTGTGTGCATATGCTTCTGAATTAAGGCCAACCTGCGTATACGCTATTTTGAATTACAAAACCAACGTGTATACGCACCTTTTCTTCGTTGAACCTGCATACAGATCTATAAAAGATAATTATCCTTTTTACTTATTCAAACATCAGTTATACCCAAATTATCAGATTTATAGATCAAGTCATGCGCCAAAAATAACAGATCAAAATCACACAAAGATACTACTATTCAAGCCTTAAGATCTTGATCCATCAATAGTACTTATCCTTCTTCTTGCGCTCAGGTTCCTCCTTGATTTAGATCCAGCTATGCACCATAACCCAATGACCAGTATTTCAAATATCGCTCTTCATCAGATATTCAATACTTAAGTCAATGTCCATGCCTAATGATCTCCTTCCCCTTTTATAGTCTTAGGCCTTACATACTACCATGGTCCAAAACCATAATGAATCAATACCTTGGACCAAATATCTGGGTTCAACACTTCAGACGAGATACTATGGTCCAAAACCATAGGTCCAAATACCAAGGACTAAATACCATGGAATAAGTTTTCCCACAAATACATGCTTTTTCGTGCATGAAAGTGCGTGCATACACATACGCGAATTTTGATCGACAATCACGCGTGTATACGCGACTTCGTCAAAGGAAACTTGCGTATATCTCTTTTTCTTTCATTTTGAGAGCTTGAACAGTGATCTGCCATCTGAGTGAGTTGCCATCAAGGACAACACCTGTGTCATAGTGCCAAACCTGTGTCATAATGCCAACAATCTCCTCCTTTGGACTTGATGGCAACCCCAAGTCACTCAAAGTCATTCTCCCCCTTTGACATCAAGGGCAAAGGGTTATGCTCCCCTTGAGTTCATGCTGAAATCTTTGCTCTGCTATGTTGTCCATGCTCCCCCTGACTGTAGGCAAGGTCTGCAAGAAGATGTTCTACAAGAAGATAGATAACTTTATACATCATAAATGACCTTCCTACCACCAAAGACTCATACATACATCCATCTCCCAACCAAGTGGGGATTGACTCATTCACCCAACCAAGTGGGGATACACCAAAAGTTTACATAAGATAAAATAAGAACATTACATTATCCATCCCAGGCATAGTGGGGAAACCAAAGTAGGCCGTTACATGACCTTGATAAGAAAAGAAACACATGACATAGAGAAGAAATATCTACAACCAGACTATGATAGTTATCAACAACTATCATCAACAGCATCTGTCAATCATCATTCAGACCAGCAACCATGCTCTTCTTCAACACCTATTCCCCCTGAAACCAAAAAACTGTGATCTTAAACCAAGATCTTCTAGGATAATGCCAACAATGCATTATTAGAAGAATATATATGCTCCCCCTGAACCTGTGCCAGATGGTCTCTGTCAGACCCATATCAGACTCCTTTCATCCTGAGCCTGGCCCACTGTTTGTCTTCAAACCAACATATACACAACTGTATCCACATAAACCGGCGTATGTACGTGGATTCTCCTCATTAAACTCGCGTACAACCACTTTTCTCTGAAACAGACAAGTTTCAACAGCAAGATGATGCATCAACTACTCCCAGCTTCTATCTCAGGTATTCAAATGTCTCCCTGGGCAGTGGTTTGGTGAGTATATTAGCAATCTGTTCCTTGGAGGGAACATACTCCAATTTGACCTTTTTTTCAAGCACTTGTTCTCGGAGAAAATGATATTTGATAGGTATGTGCTTGGTCTTTGAATGCATGACTGGATTTTTTGAAATGCTGATTGCACTTGTATTATCACATAAAATAGAGATAGGTGGAGTACAAGTGATTTGAAAATCTTGCAGAATTTGCATCATCCAAAGGATTTGTGTGCAGCAAGATGCAGTAGCCACATATTCCACTTCAGCTGTAGATAGAGCAATTGAACTTTGCTTCTTGCTGAACCAAGAGACTAATCTGGAACCCATAAAGAATGCACCACCACTAGTGCTTTTTCTGTCATCCACGCTTCCTACCCAATCTGCATCTGTATATGCATGAAGTGTGAGATCTGTATCTCTAGGATACCATAAGCCATGGTTTTGTGTCCCTTGAAGATATTTGAAAATTCTTTTAACTGCGTGAAGGCGTGCTTCTTTCGGATTTGTCTGGAATCTTCCAACTATTCCCACTACACGCATGATGTCTGGTCGGGTACCTGTCAGATAGAGCAGACTACCAATCATGGATCTATAGGTTGGTTGATGTACTGCTACTGAATCATCATTGGCGCTGAGGCTGCATCCTATTACCATAGGGGTACATACCGGTTTTGAATCTTCCATGCCATATTTCTTCAAGATCTCCTTGAGGTACTTGGTTTGTGACAAAAAGATACCGTCTTTATTTTGTTGGACTTGTAAACCAAGAAAATATGTCAGCTCACCAAGCAAGGACATTTCAAACTCTTTCTGCATCAGCAAAGCAAAATTTTGACTCATGGCTTCTTCATTGCTACCAAAGATGATATCATCAACATACATAACAAGTATTAGCAATTTATCATTATCAATTTTTACATATAGATTGCTATCTGCTAATCCTTTTGAAAAACCTTGTTGATGGAGGTATTTGTCCAGACGATAATACCAAGCCCTTGGAGCCTGTTTAAGACCATAGAGTGCCTTCTTAAGTCTGCATACAAGTTTTGGATCATTTCCAAGGATGAATCCATCTGGTTGCTCAATATACACTTCTTCTTCCAAGTCTCCATTTAAAAAGGCAGATTTCACATCCATTTGAAAAACTTTGAACTTCTGAAAGCTAGAAAGAGCAAGGAACATTCTTATGGCTTCAAGTCTAGCAACCGGTGCAAAAGTTTCTTCAAAGTCTATACCTTCTTGTTGAGCATACCCTTTACAAACAAGTCTGGCCTTGTTTCTAATAACATCTCCATTTTCATTCAGCTTGTTTTTGAATATCCATTTTGTCCCTATGACATTCTTATCGTTTGGTCTAGGAACCAACTCCCAAGTGTTATTCTTTTCAATCTGCTCAAGTTCTTCATTCATGGCCTTGACCCAGCATTCATCTTTGCATGCTTCTCTTACATTTTGTGGTTCAGTGGAGGAGAGCAATGCTAGATAGCTTGAAGCTTCTGAAATAGTTCTTCTTGTTTGTACACCTGCCTCTTTCTGCCCCAAAATTTGAGTTTCTGGATGATTCTTCTGAACATACCTGGATGGAGTCTTTTCTTCTATCCTTATCTGTTCTTCTGGTGCCTCATGGGTATCTTCTTCATCATAAGTTTGATTTGATGTTGAAGGATAGTCCTCATCATCTTCGAAATCTTTGGGTTTTACCTGCCTAGGAATGTTTCCTTCTTCATCAACCACTACATCAATACTTTCAACAATTTTTCCAAGTCTTTTATTGTAACACTTGTATCCTTTGTTGTGGGGAGAATAACCAAGGAGAATGCCTTCATCTGCTCTAGGTTCAAACTTGCCAAGGTTTTCATCAGTCCTTTTGATGTAACATTTGCTTCCAAAAATCTTGAAGTATTTAACCGTGGGAGTCTTACCATACCAAAGTTCATGAGGAGTTTGAGTGTTGTTCACCCGGACGTTTGTCTTGTTGAGAATAGTAACCACAGCAAATGCAGCTTCACCCCAGAAGGTTGTGGGAGTTCTAGACTCATCAAGCATAACACGAGCCATTTGTTGAACCGTTATGTTCATCCTTTCCACTACTCCATTTCGTTGAGGAGTCCTTGCAGTAGAGAATTCCCTTCTTATTCCATGTTCTTCACAAAAATCGAAAAATTCATCCGAGGTAAATTCCCCTCCTTGATCAGACCTGAGGCATTTGATTCTGCGATCTGATTCATTTTCAACCAAGGCTTTGAATGCTCTGAACTTTTCGAAAGCTTCGTCTTTATGCTTCAGGAGTCCTATCCAACACATCCTTGAAAAGTCGTCAATGAACAATATGAAGTATTCTTCTCCTCAAGGTGACCTCTTCCTAGTTGGACCACATACATCAGTATGGACAAGTTCAAGTGGCCTACTAGCTGATCCTTCCTTCTCAGGGAAATTAGTTCTGGTTTGCTTCCCAAACTGACATGATTTGCATATTGTATTGTCTGGAATTCTGATGTCAGGGAGATCACGAACCACCTGATATTTGCATGCTTTCCTTATCTGAGAGAAGCTTAGATGCCCCAATCTTTTGTGCCATAGCCAGTGTTCATCATTCTTGCTTAGATAGCATTGTTGTTGTCCTCCCTTGAGTATGTATAGATTATTTGGTGTTCTTATGCCTTTGATCACTGTTTCTCCTATATTAAGCTCACGAACAATACATCCATTTGATCGAAATATTACCTCAATTCCTTGATCACACATTTGACTGACACTCAATAGATTATGCTTTAAAGCCATCCAACATACATAACCATTTCCAGCTTTGACCATTCTTTCAAAAGAACAGAACCTTTACCTTTTTATGAATGCAAGGGTGGTCATTTCCAAATGAGACCTT